>OX451740.1:512135238-513335238 GCA_948472305.1 Vicia faba
AAAACTAATGAAACGTAACAAAATATTATATATGAATATTTGTGAAACTCTAATAAAAAATAAAACACATATTGTTAAAAACTAGATATATTAACTATTCTTGAACAAAGATATAGTTAAATAAAACTGTTATAAATTTATTAAATATAATATATTAATTGTTTTATTAAACAATTCAAATGATATTCGTACAAAGATAATCGATTGCAACAATTTAGTTATTTTAAAATAAAAAATTTTGATTATAAATATATTGAAAAAATTTACAAAATAGAGGATATGTTTGTTTTAACTTTAAAAAATAAATTATTTTTATATTTTTAAAAATATTTTTATATAAATATTTTTATTTTTTATAAATTAAAAATTAATTTTAACATTCTATAATATAAATATATATTATTGAATATCAAAATCTAATAAAAATTATAATTTTTCAAAAAAGATGTAATTCAAAAATAACTTTTATAGAAAAATATTTGAAATAGTTTTAAATATAAGTGTTTTTTTTTAAATTTCAATATTCAAAAATTTCAATTCAAAGAAATGAAATACTAAAAATAGCAAATAATAATTCGAATCAATTTTTCATTTAAACCTTTTTCTTAAAAATTCTTTATAATATTTTTTTCAACAAAAACATATTACTGCACTATAAAAATTATTTTTGTAAAAAGATCAAATAAACTATCATAGAGTTTGACTCGATTAACATCATGTGTTCTTATCTTGTTCATCCATTACCGACGTCCGACCATATATATTGTGCGTTCTCAAGTCATTTGTATGGTATCTCTACTTTAATCAAAATTTTGATTTTTAATGAAATGCATTACTCGCCTTTTCTCAAAACATGGTTTAATAGTAGTTATGACCAATGTATTTCCAACTGCTCATAAAATTGATTGTCTTTTCTTAAAATTATTCAATTTTGATTGCTCACTCATTTGTAAATTTACAAAATAGTATTTGATTTGTTTCATATGTATTTTTCTCTGTCTCAAAATAATTATTCATTTACAATAACAATGCAACAAGTCAAGGGTTAAGTTGATATGACCTTCATTCAAAAAACGAAAATGTAACATATGGATGATGCGTTCGTTTCGATCTTGTGGGGTGATAAGGGTGTGCAGTGGTAAGCGAAGGACTCAGAGGATGCTTCAAGTGGGATTCTTATCATGTGGAGAAAAAGGGCTGGTGGATCCTTTATTTAGTTTCAGAACATAAGGTTCATTAGGGCTATGTGCAATGTCCAAGGGCCATGTTTGTTATTTCGTTAATGTTTACCCTGCTTGTCCGTTAGATAGGAAGAGACTGTTGCGGTCAAAACTTGTGAAGACAAAAAACAATGGTGGTGGTGCATTGGGGGACACTTCAACATAATTAGAGATAAGAATGAAAGAGTGGGGAGAAACGGTGTGTGCAAGGCTACAGACATGAATGAGTTTAATGATTTTCTTGACTATATGAAATTGATTGATGTATCGTCTATTGGTAGTAAATTCACCTGGTCAAATAAAGAAGGAAGTCCTAATAGTAGATTAGACGTGTTTCTGTTATGCAATCTTTAGTGGATAATTGGAAGATTGTGGGAAAAAATATTGGGGACAAAGATATATCTGATCATTCACCAATCTGGTTAAAGGCAAATGAAATGGATTGGAGTCTAAAACCTTTCCGGGTGAATAGTTGTTGGTTTGAGCACAAAGATTTCAAAATGTTTGTGGAAGAGACGTGTAAATCAATTGATGTGGAGGGAAAACAAGCTTATGTTATGAAGGAAAAATTCAATGTCCTAAGGAATAAGTTGAGAGTATGGAACAAGCAATGAATGCTTTGGATGGTTGGATTTGAAGGTAGAAGAAGATGTGTTAAAGATGAATGAGTGTGACAAGGCAACAATAAATGATGATCTTACTGCTAGAAAGTTATTGGCAGAATCAAGAATGGAGGCCAAGGAAGAAATATGGAAGCACCTTTATCTTAAATAATGTTTATTAAAACAAAAATCGAGACAAAAATGGCTATCTGAAGGAGACCTAAACACGAGGTATTTTCACTCGGTGTTTAAAGAAAGGAGGAGAAGTAATTTTATCTTGTCGGTTCAAACTATTGAAGGGGTTAAGGTTGAAGATGTGGTGGGGACCCGAAGTGAGATTTTTAAAATCTTTGAAGGGGGATTTAAGGAAGTTGCTTTAAAAAGACCGTTTTTGGAGGGAATTGGGTTCATATGCATATCTAAAGAGGAGAGAACATCCTTGGAAACATAATTCACAACTAAGGAAATTAGAGTTGCAGTTTCGGACTTAGACGGAGACAAAAGCCCCGAACCTGATGCAATCAAATTTAGGGTTATCCAGGAATGTTGGGCTTTTTTTAGAGGGACATAGGCAAGTTTGTCCATAAGTTATTCATAAATGTTTGCCTTCCTAAAGCAATAACAACATCCTTCACTGCTCTAATACATAAGAATCTTAATCCTCAAGGTTTGAATGAATTTCAACCAATTTTTTAGTGAGCTACTTATATAAAATTCTATTGAAGATCCTTGTAAAGAGAATCAAAAGGGTTCTTAACGGCATAATCTCCCCAACACAATCAGCATTTGTTCCAAGAATAGGAATTTTTTATGGCGTTTTAGCTTTCCATGAAATCATCGACTATGCCACTAAGGAGAAGATGGAATGCTTTATTTTCAAGGTGGACTGAAATTCTGGCTGCAGATACTCAATGTCACGTTCAATGTTATGACACCGTATCTGACTTTCTATAAGACAGTAAATACAAAAACAGTAAAGAACAAAGTCAATTGTTTACCCAGTTCAATGTGCAACAACACCTACTCTGGGGGCTACCAAGCCAGGGAGGAAATCCACTATAAGAGATATTAATTCAGGAATAAACCAACCAGTTTATCTCCTTCACTTAAGACCTACCCAATGCAACTTCAATCTAAGTACAACTTAAACCTGAGTTCCTACTCACTCCCCCTCAATCACAGCAGTGATACTTAAAACAATTGACTAATGATTTAATGAAGACACTCTTCAATACATACACCTGATTATGCTTCACAGCTTTTTAATCAAGCAACACAAACACTCTTGCTTCACAGCTTTGAGTGATACATAAACCTAACTTGACTTTGCTTCAAAGCTTTAGTCAAGAGACACAAAACACTCTTGCTTCAAAGCTTTGAGTGATACAAAACCCTTACAATTAAAACCTATTCCAAGTCACTTATCACAATGATACTTGCTTGGATTACAATAGTTAAAACTATACAGCTTCTAAAAGATCTTCTGTCAAAAAAAGGGATAAATTCCAAACAGCAGCCCTGTTGAATATATAGCAGCTGCATCTTCAGTTAGGGTTTCCACAAAAAGCTAGGGTTAATTCCGTTTGACCTTAAGACTTGGTCACAGGACTTTATCAACCAGGTTAGGGTTGAGCTAGGTTAACCCCAAGTCCACGAGATTTTCTATTCTGGAAAGACTGAGTCATTTTCCTGAAAAAACTCAGAATTACCCAAACTGCATAACTGTTAGTTCAGAACAGGATGTCTTAACATTTGTTATGACATCTGAATTCCTGTCTACTGATTTTGGTAAATGTGATCTTTTTGCAAAATGCTCAGATACACACTCATAAACAGCAGCACCTGTATGACAATATTTTTCTGCAAAGGTACCTAATAAATCAGTACCTAATAAACTAGAATGTTATGACATCAGTCATGACATTCACACACCTGGTTTTACCAAAAATGCATGCCAATAACTAAACAACTACAAACTCCCCCTTTGGAAGATTTTTGGCTAAAGCCCCCTAAGCAAACAGAGATAGATAGCAGCAGAATAAATATGACTGCAGAAAAATAGAATGTCTATCAAGTAATTGACCACAGAATAATATCTCCCCCTCTTTAGCCACAAATGGGCCAAAGATACATGCTCTTAAAAGTTATACAGTCATCCCAAAAGTAATAAAAACAATAACTAAAATCTGAACACACTTGCAAACTCCACCAGGGTCCAGCATCAACTCCACCAACCTTTAAGCACTGTCCCCTTCAGAGGAGCTAATTTCTTCAGTATTGAGTTGATCTTCAGTAGCACCCTCTTCCCTTCTGTTTCCTTCAGCTTCCTCCTTTTCTAACATGGCAATTAGGTTTTCTAGGGTCTTTTTCCTAGTCTCCAGCTCTTTGCAGGTCTCTTTCAATACAGCTATAACATCATATGTTTTGGACTGAGTCTTCACAGATGATGTCTCAGCTGATGTTATGACAATATCAGGAGCATGAGATCCCTGAAACAGCTTGTAGTGTAACCCAAGAGCAGGAGCTCTTTTGTAAGCAGTATCTCTTGCCACCAGGATATCAGGGTACTGTGCAAGGATAATTCCACACAGGAGGGAGGGAAAGGCAATAGGGCCTTTGACAGCAAAGCTACCAGCATGTTTTAGAGTTTGTTCAAAAATATACCTGCCATAGTCAAATTCAGTCTTGGTTCCTACAGCATAAATAAATCTCCCCAATCCTGTGGAGATAGTAGATTTATGGTTTGTAGGAACCCAGTTGGCTGCACCAATCTTGTGCAGGATGGCAAATTTCATGCTTAGTTTGCTGGCATTCAGCTTGCCTTTCAAGGGCCAACACTTGACTTGTCTTGCTGTGATGGTTTGACAAACTTCATTTTCAGTGACTTCCAGTTCAGGGCAATCCTCATTTGATCTTCCAAGAAATTTGTTAATTTCTTATGGAGAGAAATTAACCCTTCTTCCTCTAACATAAACACATTCAAAGTCAGCTGACCTTCCATCAGCACATTCATCAGACAAGTTAACTATGAACTCCTTGACCAGATTTTCATAGCACTTGGTAAATTTTACCACAGTCTTCATCAGTCCAGCAGTTTTAATCAGGTCCATGATTTCCTTGCACTCCATGGCATCATTGTTTAGCTCTCTTTCTAAAGCTATTCTCTTCAAGCAAACATACTTCCATCTGTTGACATTGTCAGGGTGGTGAAAAGAGATGTTGTCTGTTGGGACTTCAGGAACTCTAGCCATTTTGCTGGAGGGGAGTTTCCTTCTGATAGGAATTTCTTCAGCATCAATCTCAAACTCTGATTCCTCATCAGAATCAGAAGACTCAGGTTCTTTTCTTTTCTTTGTAATTGGTTGTCTACCAGTATGCACTTAGGCTTTCACCTTCCCTTTGGACTGACCAGTTTTCACAGATTCTACCCCAGTCTTGCCTCCAGCCTTGGATTTCTTATTAGCAGGTTTCTCTTTGGTCATACATTGTGCAGCATTCTGATTACCCTTTCTTTTCATCATTCTCCTAGCTATGCTAGGGTTTACATTTGCAATTAGATCATTGTCTGAGTATTCCTCGTCCACATCAATGACAGGTGGATCAACAGTTTTCTCTGAAGGGTTCTGAATGTTGTCATTTTGTGTCACAACATTCTCAGAGACATCTACATTTGCTTCAACATTTGGGCTTGCTGATTCTTGATTTAATGGGACAGAAATCCCCGGTACAGAGTGGTTTTCGCTTAGTATTCTTGTAACAAGCCTAGCAATTGCTTGATGTGCTTGAGCTGATCCTTCCCTATTTGGTACAGAGGAAGAAGGATGAGAAGGATTACCAGAAGCAATAGCTTGAGCTCTTCCTGCATGCCTAGTTCTCAGCTTTTTGACTTTGGAGGGGTCAGTTGCCATTTCTCTGAGATGAGTGATCTCCAGGACTTCAGAATCTATGCATGTGGTGATTGCTCGAGAATCTTGGTCAGATGATGAAGATGAAGTGGTCGCCTTGGTTGAAGATGATGTTTGAGACATTTTGATTGACTTAGAGCACCAGTAGCAATTTGAGAGAAAACTTTGATTGAGAGAAGGAAATAGGTTGCAAAGTCGAGAGAGGTAGGAGGCAAATGAGAGTCTATTCAACTTCTTAATAATTTTGAAAGAATTGGAAAAACATATGATTAACCCACTAAAAATAGACTTAACAAAAATAACTCCTTCAACCCTTGCTTTAAGCAAAATTAATTGCTATAATTTCTCATGTTGGCAAATACCCATCTTGCCCCTCAAGTTTTCAAGTTGATTTCCATCAAGAGCCTTGGTAGAAAAATCAACCAGCTGAAGCTTAATGATACCATGTTCCAGTTTAATTGTCTTCTTCTCTACAAGGTCAATGTGCTTGGTCCTGCTATGCTGAATAGGGTTCTTGGAAATATTGATTGTATTCAGATTGTCACAATACAATGTCACAATATCTTGTGAGACATTATACTCAGTGAGCATCTGTTTTGTCCAGATAATTTGAGAACAGCTACTACCAGCTGCAACTATTTTAGCACAGAGTTGAAAAGGCAATCTTTTGACATGAATCATAGCTCTGGCAGATTCCTGTATGATCCTATTTTTCCCTCTGTCAACTCCATTTTGATGAGGAGTTATAGGAGAGGAGACTTCACGACTCATTCCTTCTGAGAAACAGAATTTATTAAACTTGTTGTTTCCAAAATCCTTGTCATGATCACTTCTGATTCTGACAATACATCCTTCTTTTTGGGTTTTCTTGCACTGTTCTCTAAAAACTTCAAGGTTATTCACCACATCATAGACATATTTCTTTTTACCAATCCTTTCAATTTGATGTTCACCATAAACCCTCCTTTTATCAATTTGCAGTCTTGGAATCCTTCTGACTGCTTCCATAGAGATAGTTCTTTTCATTCTTCTTAGATGAAGATGGTCAAGTTTATGGTGCCACAGTTTCATCTCTTTTTCTTCTTTGGTAATAGAACACATAGTGGAGTTATTAGTGTTCTCAGGCTGCCACAAGTAACAGTTATCTTTAGATCTGATTCCTTTCATTACAACTTCTAGTTTTTCATTAATTACTAGACATTCAGATTTTGAGAAGTTGACCTTGAATCCTAGATCACACAATTGACTGATACTAATGAGATTAGCAGTCAGACCTTTTACCAATAGTACTTCATTCAGATTTGGAACTTCAGGGCAGTCCAAATTACCAACTCCTTTGATTTCACCTTTAGCACCATCTCTAAAGGTCACATAACTAGTGGTGTGAGGTTTAACATGATTGAGAATGTTCTTTATTCCAGTCATGTGCTTAGAGCACCCACTGTCAAAGTACCAGCCCTCCTTTGCAGAGACTCTCAGGGAAGTGTGGGCTATCAGGGCAGTAGCCTTTTTCTTCCATTGAGGAGTATGTGGTACCCTTTTTGACTTAGGTTTAACACCTGAGTTTTGATTAGGGTATCCATGCAATTTGAAGCAGAAAGGCTTTATGTGGCCATACCTCCCACAATGATGACATCTCCATCTTTGATACTTTTTCTTCATATATCTCTGTTCCTGATGTTGAGAGTTATGTTGAGACATCTTCTTTGACATTTGTTTATTAGACCTGATCTTCTTGTCTGCACCTGATTTCTTTGCTGCTACAAATCCTAGACCAGACTTGTTTCCCACAGTTTGTCCAACCTGAAGGATTTCTTCCAATTTGTCTGTTCCATTTGTCAGCATCTTGACAGATTTGGTCATCTGGTTTTGTTTTGAGTTCAGCAATTGAACTTCCCCTTCTAGATGACTTATAGTTTCAAGGTCTGCCCTTTTTTCAGCCTCCAGCTTTATGATGAGTTTTGTTTGTTTCTCATTCTGCACACATACTTCAACACTTCTGATACACAATTTCTTGTAAGTATCAGCCAGTTCTTCAAATGTCACTTCCTCATCACTAGTGTCACTTTCAGAGGTACAAACACCAGTTAGAGCAGTAACTAGTTTGGCAGATTCTTCTTCAGAATTACTTTCTGAATCACAGTCAGACCAAGTAACAGTCATTCCTTTCTTTTGTTTCTTAAGAAAGGTAGGACATTCAACTCGAATATGCCCATATCCTTCACAACCATGGCATTAAATTCCTCTGCCTTGATTTCCCTTCTCTTCTGACCTTGGTCTTCTGCTGGAACTGTCAATGTCAGAGGGGATGTTATGAATATTAGACCTTGACTTTGGATCTATTCTTTTGATAAGTTTGTTGAATTGTCTTCCAAGCATGGCTATAGCTTCTGAGATATTTTCTACTTCATCCTCCTTGTTTTCAACATCAGTGTTGGATACAAGTGTTATGCTCTTGTTCTTCTTGTCACCATTTTCAGTGATCCCCATCTCAAAAGTCTGAAGAGACCCAATAAGTTCATCCACTTTCAACTTGCTGATGTCCTGGGCTTCCTCTATGGCAGTTACCTTCATTGCAAATCTTTTAGGCAAGGATCTGAGAATCTTTCTCACCAATTTTTCTTCTGACATCTTTTCTCCCAATGCTCCTGAGGTATTGGCAATCTCCAAGATGTTCATGTGAAACTCATGAATGGTTTCATCTTCCATCATTTTTAGATTCTCAAACTTGGTAGTCAACATCTGAAGCCTTGACATTTTTACTTTGGAAGTGCCCTCATGGGTAGTTTTGAGAGTGTCCCAAACTTCCTTGGCCAATTCATATTGATGTACTAGTCTGAATATGTTTCTATCAATTCCATTGAACAAGGCATTTAAAGCTTTGGAATTTCCCAGGGCTAACTCATCTTCTTCTTTACTCCAATCTTCCTCAGGCTTCAGACTGATTGTCCCATCTTTCTCAGTTATGGTGGGATGGTTCCATCCTTTGTCAGCAGCTCTCCAAGCCTTTTTGTCCAGAGATTTTAAGAAGGCAATCATACGAGGTTTCCAGTAGTCATAATTTGTTCCATCCAGAATGGGTGGTCTATTTCCAAAAACTCCTTCTTTGTCCATAGTGCCAGAAAGTGATATCCCTAGATCTCACCCAGTAATACAGGCAGGGTGCCTGCTCTGATGCCAATTGAAATTCTGGCTGCAGATACTCAATGTCATGTTCAATGTTATGACACCGTATCTGACTTTCTATAAGACAGTAAATACAAAAACAGTAAAGAACAAAGTCAATTGTTTACCCAGTTCAATGTGCAACAACACCTACTCTGGGGGCTACCAAGCCAGGGAGGAAATCCACTATAAGAGATATTAATTCAGGAATAAACCAACCAGTTTATCTCCTTCACTTAAGACCTACCCAATGCAACTTCAATCTAAGTACAACTTAAACCTGAGTTCCTACTCACTCCCCCTCAATCACAGCAGTGATACTTAAAACAATTGACTAATGATTTAATGAAGACACTCTTCAATACATACACCTGATTATGCTTCACAGCTTTTTAATCAAGCAACACAAACACTCTTGCTTCACAGCTTTGAGTGATACATAAACCTAACTTGACTTTGCTTCAAAGCTTTAGCCAAGAGACACAAAACACTCTTGCTTCAAAGCTTTGAGTGATACAAAACCCTTACAATTAAAACCTATTCCAAGTCACTTATCACAATGATACTTGCTTGGATTACAATAGTTAAAACTATACAGCTTCTAAAAGATCTTCTGTCAAAAAAAGGGATAAATTCCAAACAACAGCCCTGTTGAATATATAGCAGCTGCATCTTCAGTTAGGGTTTCCACAAAAAGCTAGGGTTAATTCCGTTTGACCTTAAGACTTGGTCACAGGACTTTATCAACCAGGTTAGGGTTGAGCTAGGTTAACCCCAAGTCCACGAGATTTTCTATTCTGGAAAGACTGAGTCATTTTCCTGAAAAAACTCATAATTACCCAAACTGCATAACTGTTAGTTCAGAACAGGATGTCTTAACATTTGTTATGACATCTGAATTCCTGTCTACTGATTTTGGTAAATGTGATCTTTTTGCAAAATGCTCAGATACACACTCATAAACAGCAGCACCTGTATGACAATATTTTTCTGCAAAGGTACCTAAAAAATCAGCACCTAATAAACTAGAATGTTATGACATCAGTCATGACATTCACACACCTGATTTTACCAAAAATGCATGCCAATAACTAAACAACTACATGGACTTCCAACAAGCATATGATTGCATCAACTGGAACTATTTGCGAAGAATGTTACTCAAGTTTAGTTTTGGTTCAAAGTGGTGTCGTTTGATGGAAGCTTGCATTTTCAATAGTACCATGTCAATCTTGGTCAATGGGAGTCCTACCCAAGATTTTAGGGTGGAGAGGGGTTTAAGGCAAGGTGACATTTTGTCACCTTTCTTGTTCATATTGGTAGCTAAGGGTTTGGCCAAAATGTTTCAAAAGGCCGCAGATAATGGTCGTTCGAAGGGTACAAGGTGAATAGTGATACAAATGTTAGGATGCTTCAATTTGCATATGACACCGTGGTTGTGGGAAGGGGTTGTTGGAACAATTTGTGTTGTATTAAAGTCATTTTTAGGGTATTTGATTTAGTTCCAGGGCTAAAAGTCAACTTCTTCAAAAGCAAAATATATGAGGTGAATGTGGATAAGGAGTTCACGGAGTGTGCATATCAATTTCTTTGATGCTGTTGGGATGCCATTCCTTTCAAGTTCTTAGGCATACTGGTGGGTGCTAATCCACGGAGATGCGCAACTTGAAATCATGTCTTTGATAATCTGAAGAAAAATCTTTCATCTTGGAAGGCTTAGCTGTTATCTATTGGGGGAGGGTAACGCTTTTGAATTCAGTGTTATATAGCATACCAATATATACGATGTCTTTCTTTAGAGCCCCGGTCAAGATTATCAAGGAGGTCATAAGAATCCATAGCATATTTTTATGGTGCGGTAACGAGGATAAAAGATGTCCTAATTGGGTGAGTTGGAATAACATTTGCAAAACAAAAGAAGAAGAAGGCCTTGGCATAAGATACATCGATTATTTTAATAAAGCTTTGATATGTAATTGGAAGTGGAGAATATTGAATGAAGATGGTACCATTTGGAGTTGTATTTTGAGTGCTAGATATGGTGATTTGCAACAAGCTATAATGATGGGTAAGGAATTAAAAGCAAGTACAAAGGCTTCTGCTTGGTGGAAGGATATTCTCGCGGCTAGCTCGGTGAAAACTAATATTTATGACTGTTTTGCAGGTAACATTAGCTTTAAACTTGGTGCAACATGGAAAGTTATGTTTTGGTATAGCAGATGGCTAGGTGAATACCCTCTCAAGAACAACTTCCCTACTTTATTCAACTTCTCTTCGAAGCCTTTGGGAATGGTCTGTGAGATGGGGAGCGTACACGCAAATGAATGGAACTGAAACATTCATGTTGCTGGGTATTTAATTATGGTTGATTCAGTGGCAGCATTAGAAGCTTTCGATCTAATAGAGCTTTTGACGATGGTGACTCCAATTTTTGAAGAGAATGATACATTTAAGTGGTGGCCTAACCGAGATGGATGCTTTATTGTGAATAGCTATTATAATCGCTCGAGGGATAAAGAACTCGAAGATGTCGTGACTAATGATACAAATGGGCACTGCAGAGATTGTGGAAGACTCGTGTTCCTTCAAAAGTAAAAATATTTGGATGGAGAGTGATACTCAATAGATTCCTAACCAAAAATCAATTGACAAATAGAGGAATTATTCATAGGGATAATGATAATGTCTGTGCACTTTGTCTGTGAGTTTGAAGATTTAGAGCACTTATTCTTCAAATGCACGATAAGTCTGAGAGTGTGGAGAAACATTTATGAGTGGCTGTAGATGATTGTTGAGGAAGAGTGTGTTGGGTTGAGTCATTTTCATCATTTCACAAGAGCCCTCATGGGTAAAATCAAGAAAAGAGAATTTGTTTAGTGTGGCTGGTTGTGTTGTGGTAGATATGGAAGTTGTGAAACAAAACTATATTCGAAGACGATGTTTGCATTCTAGATGATGTGGTGTTGAGTATCAAAGTGATATCATGAATTTGGTTAGCTATGGCATAGAGGGAGGAGCTGCACTATACTATATAATTGGTTGCACTCTCCCTTAAATTTCTTGAACTTTGTTTAAGCATATATCCTTATTCTTTTGTAATGGGTTGAGTACTCTTGTACTCTCATTAATAAATTTTGTTTTTAAAAAAACAATACAATATTTATTAATATTTTTCATTATTATATTTATATTTATTAACTTTTATTTTATTTAACTATTTTATTAATTATAATTAATTAGAATATTCTAATAAATAATACACTTTTTGTAACAAATTATAAATATTTTTTTTTTATATATTTGACAATTAATATATAATATCTATATATAGATTACATATATTAATTATCAAATGTAAAAAAAAAAAATCAAACTTACTTATATTTATTATGAAGAAAGTATTATTTTTATTATTAAAACCAACCTATTTAATTATTTTCTTAAAAACTGTATTGTTCAAATGATATACTTCTAGGAGAGTGAGGGAGTACTAATATGTCATATTTAAAACAATGCTACATTACAATATAATCTAACAGTATTAAACTTGTAAATTCTTTAATAAATTTGATAATTCTCTATTTATTCGATAGATCACCATAAATTGATATATAACGTAAGCAATCTCGAGTTTTAATTTTAACCCTTGTATATTCAGTTCAACAACTTTGAAAATATTGATATTACCATATCCGTTAAACTAAGCCTATTAATAATGCAAATGTATTTCAACCCAAAAATTAGGTATATTCTTTCTCATAATCCCCATCTGTTCATTTACATTTAACACGCCAACCAATAAAGCGACAAAAATCGAAACTTACAACCAATAAGGGCAACCTTGTCATTTCCTTCCACCTCCAAATTTTTATATGGCCACCTCACCTTCCCCGATGAAACGGACTTCCAATCTTTAGTCTTTCATTTCGAAAACTAATTCACTTTTTCATTCGCCATTCGTTCTTCATTCTCGAACGGAAGGCCAAATTTTCGTTCCTCAAATTCTCAATTCTTATCCAATACATGAAAATCATAATCAAATTACTTAATTCAATTAATTCCTATACACAGAAAACGAAAACAGTTTAATTAAATTGAATTGAATCATTACATTTTTTTCTTCAATTAATTCTTTGGTATTTCGTTTTCAATCGGATTAGCGAAGAATTTTGATTTTATACGGTTTGATTATTTTTGTTGATAAGAAAAAAAATGAGGAAATGGTGCGGTGAAAGCGACGTCGTTGAGGTTGAAGGGATTGATGTTAGTGTTTGTGTTGCGGCGGATGGTGATTTTTGGGTCAGCGTTGGCTCTGCCGGTGGTCCGATCGGGAAATTTAGCCTTGAAAGCGAACATGATTTGGCGCATATGGTTAATGATTTCATAGAGAATGCAGGAAGCTTTGGGGCCGAGTCTTGGTGTAGCAGTGATAGTGAATCTTCTCTTTCTGATTTTGCGCACCTTGCTGAGAAGATTCAGGTAATTATCATTGTGATTGATATCAATTTTTGGATTCTTTCGTCTTTCTTAATCTTGATTAATTTGTTTGAATGGATTTTAAGATTGAATTTAGAAGTTGCTATATAGGTTATATGGTTGAGTATCTCTTTCGATACTGTTTTTTATGTTTTGCTTAATTTTATGGTACGATTTAAGAGAATAATACTTCACATATATATATTTGCTATAAATTCTAATTTCCAAAGGTGTATATGTAGCTATGTAGCACAGATATGTGTCAGAAATTGATATTGACATTTCTAATAATGTTTAATTTATTTATTTTTTTCAAATTATTACGTGTCAGTGTTAGTGTCGGTATCGTGTTTCTTGTGTTCGTGTCTCATAGATATTGGTGTCCGTTTGGATTGACATATTCGAGCTTATCTTATGCCATATGTTTTGTGACACTATTTGGAAGAGCTTATGATAATAGCTTATAGCATTATTCATAAACTTTTTTGAAATTATTTTTATAAGTTCTCAAAGATAACTTATGGAAACAATTTATAGCACATGTAAAAATAATTTAAATTTATTTTATCTTTTGTTAAAAAAATAGCTTATGCAAGCTTTTTCATAAGTACTTATTTTGATATAAATATTTGTGTTATAAGCTCCAAATAAGCTGTGTATCCAGACGGGCTCATAAACACTTACAAACTGTTTTTGCTTTCCTCATTCTCTTTTGCCTCTAATAAAGGAATTGATTGCAAAATTTAGATGTTGTGGTTTAGCAACATAATTTTGTTCTCCTTAATATCTTTTGTGTTTGGAACTGCGTTGGGTGGCACGTAGACGCACATTGAGTTGAAGTTTGAATTTGTAGCTTTTGCAGCAACTTGTTTGGGACGCGAAAAAACATGAATGAAACATGTAACCAACGAATGCTTAGCATTTTCAATCACAGTTGAAGCTTGAAGTTGTAGCTTTTGTGGCAACTTGCTTTGGGACGTGAGAAAACATTAATGAAACACATAACGAACTAATGCTTAGTAGTGTTTTCAATCACAGTTGAAGCTTGAAGTTGTATTTTTTGCAGCAATTTGCTTTGAGACACAAGAAAGCATAAATAAAAGTTATGAAACACGTAATCAACGAATGCTTAGTGTTTTCAATCACAGAAGCTTGAAGTAGTAGCTTTTGCGGCAACTTGCTTTGGGACGCGAGAAAACATAAATGAAACATGTAACCAACTAATGCTTAGTATTTTCAATCACTAATCACAGAAAATAGGGATTTGTTTATAGTGCTATAATATCGCTTGGGCTTATGATTGACCACACTTTGTATTAAATAGCGTATTGCAGAACAATGGTGATATATTAAAATTCTACTATGCTATAGTCGCTATTTGACAACACTGTTAGTATTTCATGTTATTTGAATAGTGTCTGTTTTCTTTAATCTAAGTTTTCTTTATGGTGTAATTTTGTTGTTTAAAATTGAAATGATATATTTTTAACCATATGTTTGTTATCGGTTTAGTTTGTAGTACTTTCTATGCATTCCAATATAATTACTAACATATGTAAGATTTATTTTCACGGTTCTCAAGTCATCTTTTATGTTGTCTGAGGCTGAGTCTCTGCTGTCACAATCTTTAGTAAGGAAGAGATGTGGGAAATTTATAGAAAAAATCAAAAGAAATGAACAAGATTATTGGACAATGAGAATAGGAGAACGAATTCTCCTCCAAGGGATCCTTTTCACAATAGTCTTTGACAAGTTTACTAATGCTAACAAATTTTGTTGATCCCTTAACCTTACATTCCCTAGTTTACTTTATCTAACTAATATTCTTTAACTAACCAATTTCTCTCACTTCCCTAATTAATTGATCTAGCTTTCCTAGTCATAACTACTCTTCATCCTCCCCACTTTTGTCCTAACTCCGATGGTAGTAGCCCAAGATTTGAACCATATATTAAGCAATAGTATACATAAATATCTTTAACTACCATGCTAACCCCTAGGGTTATGTACTTGTTTGTAGATTGTTTCAGTTTTTTCTTAGTTGGCTTTGAACTGTTTGTGAAGTCTACAGAGCCACCATAAGTTTTATCCGTGTTCATTTGGTGCCTATTTGGATTTTTCTTATTTCAGCTTATCTAGTGATATAAGCACTCGTGAGACTGTTTGAAAAAACTTTGGGAACAATTTGTGGCATGTCCGTATGCTGTTTTTAAACTTATTTACTTAAGTGCTTCAGGATAGCTTATGAAGACAAGCCTACATTAAGACAATTTGACTCTGTTTTATCTTTTGTTATTGAAATAGCTTATACACATGCACTTATAAGATAAACACTTATGCTATAGACACATAATTAAGCTATTTATTCAAACATGGCCTTGGTCTATTGTGTTAGTTAGTCTGTATTACATTAAGTGTTTATGTTGATGGTTGTATCCTTTACTTAATTTACTAGTAGTGATTGTCTCTATAGATTGTATGGGATGTTTTAGATTGCGAATGTTGTTCTTTTCAATTCCTTTTTCCCTATTTTGATTTTAGTGTTTGAATGAGAATTTCAACCATAATCTCCTGTTTCTAGGACCATGACTGGAAGCAGTTTCTACTCATTTGTCAATTATTTGATCCCAAGATATGGGTTTTACAGCAAATACTATACAAAAAGTTGAAGAAAATTTGCCTTTCTATTGTTAATTGTACAAATAAATGGTTTCCTACTAACTTGAACTTTTTGTGAATGATTTTTTAACGACTTCCCTGACTATCTTATATGTTTTGTGAATCAGGTGTGCAAGCGATCGGTGTCTCAACATGAGAGCGACTTGATCCCAGTTGTTCATTCTCTCATACGATCAATGAAGGAGAACAACCTAGAAATGATGAATTCTGGTCCATGTTATGCAAGCTGTATCAGATTTTATTTGGCAAAGTTGATGAGACTTTCTGGCTATGATGCCGGTGTTTGTACATCTAAATGGCAGCGTGTTGGCATAATCCCTGGAGGTATGCCATATTATTATTATGTGATTCATTCTACTTTTGCTTCATGGATTGCACTTTCATCAAGCTTTGCCATTGGTTTGCTTGCTATGCTAAATATAAAACTATGTTATCTGCTTTGATTTTTTTATAATGTAAAGAGAGTGAAATGGTGTGTTAGTTTGGATAAACAAGCACTTGTATAATAGCTATATAACTGGGAAGCTCTCATAAAAATTATAATCCAAACCAGACCTATATCCAAGAAAGTATCAAATCTATTGCTCATTTATGATCTTATTATCAGCTTTTGTTTTCAGCTAATGTATGTGCCTAAACTTGTTGCACAGGTGATCACGAATATATTGACGTGCTGGTTGAGAATAACTCTGGAAAGTCAGAGCGGTTGATTATTGATATCGATTTTCGAAGCCACTTTGAAATAGCTAGAGCTGTTGATTCATATGACAGAATACTGAATTCGCTTCCGTCTGTTTACGTGGGTTCCCTTACACGGCTGAAACAGTTTCTTGGAATAATGGAGGAAGCTACTAGATCTTCTTTGCAACAAAATTCTATGCATTTTCCTCCATGGAGATCTTTAACATATTTAAAATCCAAGTGGCTATCACCCTATGAAAGGATCACTCATTCAGACAGCAACATTAATATTAGCAATGGCGGTGAATGCTTCGACCACAAGCAATGCCGTGGACATTTGAAGAAGCTGCAATCTTGTCTTCAGGCAGGAATAGAAGTAGAGCGAGTGTTGAAGGCTCGTAACATTGAAAGTAACCGGAGGATGAAACCTGACAGATGGAGGCAATCGTTTCTCCGGCCTCTTTGACATATGTACAGATTTTAAGTTCTGAAGTTCTCATAAGAGTGAATGAATAAATATAAAATACAGAATTTTGCGGCTTTTTATTCCCTCAGCTAAACCTTCTCTTACCTACCTAATAAAGAAGCCTTAGCAGCAGCAAAAAGGCGATTTTCTATATGCATCATTTATTTGTTCTTATCGGTGTTTGAGGTGTGACACTTGTGGTGACTTGAAGTTTTTTGGTACCCAGAGATTTGAGTTTATGAGCTTTATGTAACAGCGGTGTCGCACGGTACAGTACTGGGTATCTGTATTCTACCTGATAACTTCCTTGCCTCGTATTTTTAGTTGGGACTTGGAAATTTTGATATATGTTATGTTCTATTTTTTCTATATCTGTTTTCATAATTAATTTTGAGGATGAGCTGAGGCATTTGTAATTTCCTTTCTGTTATATTGGGAACTTCGGTTAATGACTCTTTTGGTCATGAAAAAATAAAAGAACAAAACTTTGAAATATGCTTATTCGGTTACTTGGAAATAGGGTTGTTGAAAAAAACGAGAATCATACTGATCTGAAATTAAAATAATCAAATCATTATGTTTGATTATTGAACCAAATCATATTATACAAACAATTCTATAACTAAATCGAAACTAAAACTGAAGTGAATCAAAACTGAAATCGAACCGAATCAAAATTGAAAATGAAAATACTAAAATTAAGTTTTAACTTTTTTTAAAAATAGTTTAATAGTTTGGTTCTTTAAATAAACAGTTCGATTCGGAAAAAATTGTCTTCTAATGGTTTGGTACGATTCAGAAATTTGAAATAGTATATCAAATCAATAATTTTGGTTCGGTTCGATTCTAAGTAAATTGAAACGGTTCGGTTTAGTTTGAATGAATTTTTATTATGATTTAGTTTAGTTCGGTTTGGTTTTCTCCCTGAACTGTACCACGAACAACCCTACATATAAGGTAGCTTTTGAGTTTTTATTGCTTGAATAGTTCATAAATATATAAAATGATCATGATTATACACAAATGGTAGTAAACGGGCAAAAACATTTTTATGACAAAATCATTTCTCTTAAAAATTATATTCATTGTCGGCTCTTAAGAGACAACAAACAATAAGTTGCGATGTTATTTTTTATTTTATAAAATCAATCATCTTAAAAAGTACATTTATTGTCCTAAGAGATACAACATTATTATTCACGAGTCTTTGTACTCTCTGTAAAAAATCAATTGCTTTTAGTGCTAGAAAACAAAAATTGTCAATGACAAACAGTATGAAAGCATATTGATTGTTGAAACATGTTTTCTCATGCTTGACCACTGATAACGAGAAAACATATCGTATAATTAACATGCTTTTTACCGATTTTATATTTCATTAAGTCGTCTAACCTCCGATTATTCCGAGATTATTTGTCTTTTTGCAGGTATAACACTTGTCGACTCAAACCGATGAAAAAGGACAACATGAAGAAGGCTAGGCGATAAACAAAGAGAAAAAGAATAAAAAAATACAAAGTTTGGACTTCTGGATCAGTGACGGTCGTCACGTCCCTGTGACGGGCGTAACACCCCACAACATAAGGAAACGCTCGTCACACACCACTGACGAGCGTAAGGCACTACTTCAGCGCGTGACGACCGTCACCCACCTGTGACGACCGTCACGCGCGTGAAGGTGGACGTTATGCATGGATTGAGACGTGGGCGTGAAGGGCAGACTCGTTCTCCCTTTTTCTACTGAGTCCCCTATTTTCTTGCCACCACTATTAGTGCTCCTGTATTTTCTCCACGAAGACTTCATCAAGAATTCAAAAACTGCTGATTTTTCCTATGCTATATATATGTGTACCAGTGCACAGTTCAAGGGTCGGAGATATTTACTCAGAGCAAATATTATTTTATTTTACAGTTATTTTCCAATTTGCTTGTTTTGGAATTCTGTTTTCATTTTCTTGTAATTTTCATTCAAAGCCTTAGTTTCTATTTTTAAGTGTTAATTCTTCTTTCAAGAATTAACACGGATTTTTACTGCAAGTCAAGCTCGAAGATTGGATTACTGTATTACCTCAAGATTACCATAGCAAATTTGATTCCAGGTTTTTTATATTGCAATTATTATTTATTCAGTTTTTATAATATGTCAATTATTGCCATGAATTATATTTTAAACTGTATTGCTGTTAAGTTAATTATGTATGGCTAAATTATTAATACCGGTATGTGACCGTAAGAACTGAAAGAATTCAATGATACCTTGGCCAAAAATATTTACAAAACAATTTCTGGTTTCCAATTTCCAAGATTAATTTAACTATCCTTGTCACGAGAGTGAGAGGTTAATTAACACGATTTTGCCACGAGAGTGGGAAATTAATTAAGGCAAGAACCTGCATGCGAGAGCTGGGGTTTAACCCAGATAGTGGTAACGAAGCATTGATTTTTAAATACACGAGAGTGTTTTAATAAATTAATTAAATTCAAATTGTTTTCAAAAAGTGTTATTAAATTTAAAGTGCATCCACTAGGTTTAGTAGCATGACTTATTTCATAAACACGAGAGTGTATGTCTCAGGTTTTTAAACAATTAGCTTTTACCGAAATACTTTATAGGTCAAGCGATTCATCGAATTCCCTAAGTCTGATTATCACATACCGGTATAATTAGTACTATTACTTTTAATTAAACTGTCTCCCCCAAAAATCATATATTCATCGCTTAGTTAGACAAACTGTAGCATTAGATCGTATGCGATTGATCCTCAGTCTCTGTGGGTTCGATAATCTTTTAAAACTAGAACGACTGAACTGTATACTTGCAGTTAGTATCTGTTTACAGTGATTTCTGGTAAACAACCGCTAGTCCTCCAAACTATCGAATAATCTTACTGACTGTTATTCAATCTCTCTGGTAACTCGCAGGATCGACTAGATTGATCCTAGGATGTGTTGGTCATTCGGGTGACTCTCATGATAGAACTGGTATTCATGGTTGGTATTTAGAATGTTGTGTAGGTGTTTAACTTATTTCGATTTCTCTATTAAAGGTCTAAAGGTGTGATCAAGTAAATGTGCGCGAAACTAAATTGCATGAATAAAGTTCAATTGTAAAGACATGTAAAACTGCATAAAAGACAAGTAAATGACTTCGAAGCATAAAAACAGTTAATGTAAAAGATTCTCTGGAATGTAAAAGATTCGAAATATGAAGAAAGCGTTTAAATGCAAGAAAACTGTAAAATGACTTTAAGTAAAAGAGGTGTTCGAATGATAAAAGCTTGAAGATAAAGGCATGAAATGTACGACAGTTTCTTAAATGTAAAGTATTTGCAATGGAAAGAAAGCATTTAAATGTAAGGCATCAGTAAAAAGACTTCGAATGAAAACATTTTAAATGAAAAAGCTTGTGAATGGTATTGACATGAAGATAAAGGAAAGTACTGGAAATGATAAAGAGTTTTCATTAAATCATAAACATGTGGTGTTATCATACGTACATTGCTCGTGCATTCGTTTCCCTAGCCATGTGGTATTTTGAATGTTTACTGAGTTTTTTGTACAATAGATATGACACACGAAATCCTAATGCTAAGACTTCTATTTATACTACTTCGACCATAACGGTCTTGCTATAAGATTCTGCCACGTTCAGAACATGCAGAGCAATGCCTCTCTCTTGCTTCCACGCGTCTTCGAATGCTCCAGCGCATATATTTCAAATTTCGAACATCCCGCTTGCATTTGAATTTCAAATGTTTTGGCACTCCCTCGCTTCGAACACATTTCTTGGACACAGCATTGTTAGCATTTTGAGACTTCTTTGAATATATTCTCATAACTGTCACTCGAAACCCCAAGTTTTGATATGCCCATTCGAAGCACTGCTTCTACCATTTCGAAACATGACGTCTTGCTTTATTCCAATCGAAACGTCCAATTTGCTTTGCTTCTAATAATATCATCAAAATCTTCAGCCAACAAAATGCCCCTTTAAAATATGTATTTCGATTCCTTTGAGAAATACTTATTTTAAACATATACACAAGATTTTGATGCGACCTTCGAATCATTGTAACATTTATTGCATATGACTCCAGTCACGTCAATCACAATGCTTTTCAGATTCCTTAACCGCCTTGAACCATTTCACAGCATGGTGCAGTTACAAAATAATGATTATCTTTAATCACGCCTATTACCAATATTAACTTTACGCCACCTCTTCATCAAACCAACCCACGACTACCACGTATCACAATCTTACTCAGTGGATGCTTAAACTTCCACATTATAAAAACCCATCAACTTAGTCTTTTCTTTTCTTCCCACAGTCTGAATCTTTTCTTCCTCTTTTCTCACCGAAACCCTAAACTTCCAACATTCTTCCAACAATGTCTTCTTCAACTTCATCTCAACTAAAAAAGGTTTCCAAAAAGAAAGGAAAGACCACAGGAACCACAATGGAAAGCAAGGTTGGCACCTACCAAGGTCAATCTGTTCTTGTTCCCCAGATGATCTCAAAAGAGAAAGAAATGCTTTATGCATCCCAGGTACTAATTCCTACTAACGCTGCTGGCAAGAGGTTAGTTTTAATGGGCCCTCTTACAGTCTTTGAAATTTTAAAAGACACCAGAAATTTTTTTCCAGTTTGCTATAATTTCAAACCTCTGTTTAATAAAATGGATAGCCCCAAGACTATAGAGTCTTCTGATTCAACCACCGTAGAAAATCCAATCGTTCCCCCTAAGGACCCTTTCGTGCTAGATTATGTAAAGAGTAACTTCAAACCGTTTCGATCTTGCCCCACCTCCGACACAGCCTATCACAACTGGTTTAATAAGGTAGAAGCTAAGAAATCCCAGCAATGGGAAGAATTAGGTATCTACAACTTGATTAAACTGTCGAAACCAGGTTTTACTTATAGCCACCCATTGTTATTCGCATCCCTATATTTATGGGACAGTACTTACAATACTTTCCATCTCCCTGGTGGAATGATTACCCCTACCTTTTTTGACATAGCAGCCATTACTGGGCTATCACCAATAGGAGAAACCTATATTCCTGACAATGAAGAGCATTCGAGTATCATTGACTTCGAAGTCAAGCTAGCAAGCTTTTCAAAGTTTATCAGCCACTATCACACTGAAGGAGACTGTGTGTCGGATGTAGAACACATTGCTTTCCTTACCTTATGGTTGTCAAGGTATGTCTTTGAAGAAGTGAAAAACACAAGAAGGGGGGGGTTGAATTGTAAAAATGAAAATCAATGCAATGAACAAGATATTTTTATCCTGGTTCGTTTGATCTCAAACTACTCCAGTCCATCCGTCAAGGTGATTTCGCCTCTCTCCAACGAGGTTTTAATCCACTATGTTTAACTGAATATTACAAACTGCTTTAACAACTGCTAAAGCCTTCTTGATGCAAACCACAACCCGGTTTGTCAAGGAAACACTTTCTTACAAAGAAGATAAATCTAGGTGTGTGAATGTTTTCTACAAAACTGTATCACAACTGTGATGTATACACAACTTAAGCTTATGAAACTAGATTGCTAAACAATGATTGAGTAAGGAGATATGTAGCGTTTAGCAAACTGAGAGAAGGAAGATTATGATTAGCTTTTAGGCGTGTAAAATGTTGGAGAGCATTAGCCAATTCAATCTTCATGGTCTTGTTTATATAGCACTGAGATTGTTGAACGCTGGAGCAATATTCTTGATTCAATGCTAATAACAAACTTTCCTTATTGAGCAGATCTTGTCTGGAATGGTGTCGTTGGTAATAATACGCTTTCAATGCACAGTACCGTTGCTACTTAAAACATGTTCTGGCTTTGCCTCATTCTGACTCTACTTAACTGCTGATGAACTGTTGTTTTCTTTATCAGAGTGTTGAGCACAGTTCTGTTCATCAAGCTTCAGCATACACGTGAGTTGATCTTCTGATTCTGGTATTCTGATATAGCAACTTCTGATGCTGATGTCAAGAACCAATATTCTGATGCTGATTAAGTGTGCTCTTGCTGATACCTATCAGAGTTTCTGCAAAGCAGAACGTAATATTTTTAGGTAGTAAATAGTTCATACATGAATCATATAAATAATATATCTTTTCATTTTGTTATCATCAAAACTTAAACATAGGGTAGTAGATTCAAACTTTGTTCTAACAATCTCCCCCTTTTTGATGATGACAAAAACTAGATATTTTTTAATTGAAAATAACGTGAAAAAGTATCAGAGGTAACTAAATGATAAGATGTATCAGAGTAAGAGGTTATCAAAGATAAGGGATAAGAGTTGAGAGATACTCCCCCTGAGTTTATTGCTTCCCTTTTTAATTCCAAGAGTTCTTCAGGATCATATTTTTTATTGCCTTTCTTTGAACACAGATTCTCAGAGTTTTGACTATCAGAAGCTTTAGATCAGCATATCAGAGCAGAGCTTCAGATCAGCGTATCAGAGCTTTTCTTGTCAGAGCTTTGCTTTGGGTCAGAGTATCAGAGCTTTAGTCTTCAGAGTATCATGGAGCTTTCTTGTACCTGTAGACTTAAGCAAAATAGAAAACATATTCAAGTATATCAGAGTTAGAATGTTCGAGAATTTCTGTCTTAGTAATCCGTTATTATTTAAAATATCATTCTTGTTCTCCCCCTTTTTGTCAGCAATCAAAAAGTGTAAGTGATGTGCTAAAACATTTAGAGCAGAAAAACTTGTCATATTAAAAGGTTCAGAATATTTTGAAAGAGTAAACGTTTTCAATAAAGAGGAATAAAATCATGATTACATTTTAAAAACATGATTACTTTCATTTAATGCTTGCTGATTTTGGGGGATTTGAGAAAGATACTTAAAACGGTTACCAGACATGTGTCTCAATGCACCCAATCAGCGTTTTGCCTTCTCAGAAGCGTGCACGCGTTCTGCTTTAGAGATTTGCTGATGATTGGATGGCACTTGTTTGATGTAGTGATCAGCACGTCTGTCTTTGAGCTTAGACTCTCAGATCTTTAGACTTGCATCTGATACAATCTGCATGTTCTATCTTTCTGAAAAGAGATTGATCAGAAGTTCACAGTAAAACAAATACATTCTGAAGATAAATATATGGAATTAAAACATTTTCACTCTGGGCAGATTTTCATGCTGAGATGTTTCAGAATGAAATTGAACCTATCTTCAGAAAGGGGTTTAGTGAAGATATCAGCCCATTGATGGTCTGTATCTATAAATTTTAAATTCAAAATTCCTTTCTGAATATAGTCCCTAATGAAGTGATGTTTTATTTCTATATGCTTAGCTCTAGAATGTAAAATAGGATTCTTACTTAAGCAAATAGCAGAAGTATTATCACAGAGTATAGGAATGTTACTCTCAAAAATCTGGAAGTCTTCAAGCTGACTTTTCATCCAGAGCATTTGTGTGCTACATCCTGCTGCTGCTATGTACTCAGCTTCTGCTGTTGATAGCGCAATTGTTGATTGCCTTTTGCTGGACCAAGAGATCAGATTTTCTCCCAGAAACTGACAGCTTCCAGAAGTACTTTTACGCTCCACTCTGTCTCCAGCAAAGTCAGCATCGCAGTAGCCTACTAAACTGTAATCACTAGATTTTCTATAAAACAAACCCAGATTAGTAGTACCTTTCAGATACTTGAAAATTCGCTTAACAGCTGTTAAGTGAGATTCTCTAGGATCTGATTAGAATCTAGCACAAATACAAACGCTGAATAATATATCAGGTCTTGAAGCAGTCAGATAAAGGAGAGAACCAATCATACCTCTGTAGACTTTCTGTTCTACATTTTTGCTTACCTCTTCTCTTTCCAGAATGCACGTGGGATGCATTGGAATCTTTGATGGCTTACATTCTGAGAGGTCAAATTTCTTCAGAAGATCTCTGATGTATTTGCTCTGATGAATGTAAGTTCCCTCTGGAGTTTGATTGATCTGAATTCCTAGAAAGAATTTCAGTTCCCCCATGAGGCTCATCTCAAATTCTGACTGCATACACTTAGCAAATTTTCTTCCAAGAGAAGGATTAGTAGAACCAAAAATAATATCATCAACGTAAATTTGACAGACTAAGATGTCATTCTTAACTGATTTACAGAATAAGGTAGTGTCCACCTTCCCTCTGGTGAATTCATTTTCTAACAGAAAGTTACTTAGCCTTTCATACCAAGCTCTGGGAGCTTGTTTCAGACCATATAGTGACTTCTTTAGTTTGAAAACATGTTCTGGATGTTTTGTATTTTCAAAACCAGGGGGTTGGTGCACATAAACCTCTTCTTCTATATAACCGTTTAAGAATGCACTCTTGACATCCATCTGATACAGAGTGATGCCTCTATTAACAACAAATGAAATTAAAAGTCTGATAGATTCTAACCTGGCGACTGGAGCAAAGGTTTCTGTATAGTCTATCCCCTCTTGCTGACTATAACCTTGTGCAACCAGTCGTGCCTTGTTTCTGATGACTTCACCTTGTTCATTCAGCTTGTTTATGAAGACCCATCTTGTTCCAATGACGTTGAATCCTTTTGGTCTGGGAACAAGATCCCATACGTCATTTCTGGTGAATTGATTCAGCTCTTCTTGCATTGCTAGAATCCAGTCATTATCCAGAAGTGTTTCATCAATAGAAGAAGGTTCAATCAGAGACACAAGTCCCATGAGGGTTTCTTTAGAGTTTCTGAAGCTTGCTCTTGTTCTGATTGGATCTTCCTTTCTTCCTAAGATAGTCTCTTCTGGGTGATCCAAGCTGCTTCTAGGTAATCTCTTCTGAGGTTGATCAGCAGCTGTTGTAGGATTGCTAGCAGTGCTCCTTTCAGACGTTGAAGGAGTGTCTGTGTTGAGAGCTTCTGATGACTTGTCTTCAGAACCTGTAAATTCAATTTCCATACCTGCAAAAACTTCATTCTGCTTTGACTTTTCAGAGTCAAGCTTATCATCAAAACGAACACTGATTGATTCTTCCATAATCTGTGTTTCTGTATTGTATACTCTGTACCCTCTTGAGCGTTCAGAGTATCCTAACATAATACACTTCTGTGCTTTAGAGTCAAACTTGTTCAAATAATTCTTTGTATTTAACATAAAACAGGTACATCCAAATGGATGAAAATATGAAATGTTGGGCTTTCTGTTCTTCCACAATTCATATGGAGTCTTTTCCAGAATAGGTCTTATTGAGATTCTATTCTGAATGTAGCACGCTGTGTTTATTGCCTCTGCCCAGAAGATCTTAGCAACGTTTGTCTCATTGATCATGGTTCTGGCCATTTCTTGCAATGTTCTGTTCTTTCGTTCTACAACTCCATTTTGTTGGGGAGTTCTAGGACAAGAGAAATCATGCAGAATACCTCTGTCATTAAAGAATGACTCAAAATCTTTGTTTTCAAATTCTCCACCATGATCATTTCTGACTTTAACGATTCTAAGATCCTTTTCATTCTGAACTTGGTTACAGAAGGTAACAAACACAGAGTGTGACTCGTCCTTGTGTCTTAAGAACTTTACCCATGTCCATCTGCTATAGTCATCTACGATTACTAACCCATACTTCTTGCCACTGACTGAAGCAATTTTAACTGGTCCAAATAAGTCAATGTGCAGAAGTTCTAATGGCTTAGAGGTAGAAACAACATTTTTAGATTTAAAAGAAGGTTTTGCAAACTTGACTTTCTGACATGCTTCACACAGAGAATCTGAATTGAACTTCAAATCAGGAAGTCCTCTGACCAGATTGAGTTTGTTAATCTGAGATATTCTTCTCATACTAACATGCCCCAATCTTCTGTGCCAGATCCACTGCTCGTTGTTAACAGACAGAAGGCACTTTACATTCTGACTTTTTAGTTCAAAAAGTTTGATTTTGTAAATGTTGTTTTTCCTCTTACCATTAAACAGGATAGTCCCATCTTTCTGACTAACAGCTTTACATGATTTTTGATTAAAGATTATATCATAACCGTTATCACTTAATTGACTTATGGATAACAGATTATGCATTAATCCATCTACTAGCAGAACATTATTAATAGAGGGAAGATTTCCATTACCTACAGTTCCAGAGCCAATTATCTTTCCCCTCTGATTGCCTCCAAAGCCAACGTGGCCTCCAGGCTTAAGTTCCAGGCTTTGAAACATATGCCTTCTTCCCGTCATGTGTCGCGAGCAGCCAAAGTCCAGGTACCATGACTGGTGTTTCTAACTTGCTGCTAAAGATATCTGCAACATGTATTATTTTATCCTTAGGTACCCAGATTTTCTTGGGTCCTGATTTGTTAGTTTTACCAAAACTCTGGTTGAATTTTGGTTTCACAGAGTACTTACTGCTAGTGTATTTAATATCATGTGTGTGACCATACACAAAATGTGAATTCAGAGGAGTGTGTTTAATGGTTAAGTCCATGACATTCTTTGGTGTAGGAACCTTACCTTGGTATCCTATTCCTTTCCTGCCGTTTCTGCTAACTTCATAGATCATTGAAGCCATTTTGCTTCTATCTATGCTTTTAGCAAGGAACTTCTGGAAACTGTGATCATACTCCTTGATGATCTCTTCAGCGTTGCTGGGAGTTTCAGAAATTGGTTCCTTCTGAGAGTTTTGTAAAGTGTTCTCTAATTTTGAAATCTTATTTCTCAGCTCAGAATTCTCCAATTTGAGACTCTCAGTCTTATTAGAGTCAGATTCAAGATTCCTTTTCAGGTCTTTGAATTTAACTCTAATTTGCTGATACCTTTCCAGAATTTCATTAAGGCTTTCAGCAAGTTCAGCCTTGGTAAAATTAACAGCAAAGTTAGGAAATACCTCTTCAGTATCTGATTCTGAGTCTGATTCAGAAGCTTCACTATCTTCTGAAATGTGGGCCATGAGAGCTATGTTGGCTCTCTCATCATCTGATTCTGAGTCAGCTTCAGACGAGTCAGAGTCATCCCATGTGGCCATGAGACTTTTCTTCTTTTCTCTTCCAAACTTCTTTTTGGGCTTTTCCCTCTGAAGCTTTGGGCAGTCACTCTTGTAGTGTCCTTGCTCATTGCACTCATAGCAGATGATGTCCTTGGTGTTTGGCTTTCTGCTTCCTGAGGAGCCTTCAGATCTTCTGTATCCAGAGGAAGACTCTGTCCTTCTGTATCTGGAAGAGGACTCGTTCTGATCAGATCTTCTGGGATTCCTGAACTTCCTTTGTCTTTGCTTCCACAGTTGATTTACTCTTCTGGAGAGGAGGGAGAGTTCGTCTTCTTCTGATGAGGATCCATCAGATGTTTCTTCAACTGCCTGCAAAACTTTAGACTCAGATTTTTTGTTAGATTTTAATGCTAAAGGCTTACCTTGCTTCTGAGGCTCGTCAGCTTCTAGCTCTATCTCATGACTTCTGAGGGAGCTGATAAGTTCCTCCAGAGTGATTTTGTTGAGATCTTTTGCTAGCTTCAGAGTTGTAACCATTGGTCTCCACTGCTTGGGTAAGCTTCTGATGATTTTCTTGACATGGTCAGCAGTAGAGTATCCTTTGTCCAGAACCTTGAGACCAGCTACCAGAATCTGGAATCTTGAGAACATTGTTTCAATGGATTCAGATTCTTCCATTTTGAACGCCTCATACTTCTGAATGAGCGCCAAAGCTTTAGTTTCTTTGACCTGAACGTTGCCCTCATGCGTCATTCTGAGTGAGTCAAAAATGTTCTTTGTTGTGTCTCTGTTGGAGATCTTTTCATATTCAGTATAGGAGATGGCGCTGAGAAGGATGGTTTTGGCCTTGTGGTGATTCTTGAAGTCACGCTTTTGTTGATCAGTCATTGTTTTTCTATCAATCTTCTGACCGCTTGCATTCACAGGGTGCGTGTATCCATCTGTCACCATGTCCCATAGATCAGCATCATGTGCCAGAAAGAAGCTTTCAATTCTGTCTTTCCAGTAATCAAAGTTTTCTCCATCAAAGACTGGAGGTTTGCCGCTGAATCTGTCTCTGTCCTCATGGTTGTCATTGCTGGTGTGAGAATAAGTTCCTGCCATTGTGTTTTTCTGACGCTGGATCTTGTACTGACACGGTTAAGTGTTTTAGCTCAGAACCAGGAGCTCTGATGCCAATTGAAGAAGTGAAAAACACAAGAAGGGGGGGTTGAATTGTAAAACTGAAAATCAATGCAATGAACAAGATATTTTTATCCTGGTTCATTTGATCTCAAACTACTCCAGTCCACCCGTCAAGGTGATTTCGCCTCTCTCCAACGAGGTCTTAATCCACTATATTCAACTGAATATTACAAACTGCTTTAACAACGGCTAAAGCCTTCTTGATGCAAACCACAACCCGGTTTGTCAAGGAAACACTTTCTTACAAAGAAGATAAATCTAGGTGTGTGAATGTTTTCTACAAAACTGTATCACAACTGTGATGTATACACAACTTAAGCTTATGAAACTAGATTGCTAAAAAATGATTGAGTAAGGAGATATGTAGCGTTTAGCAAACTGAGAGAAGGAAGATTATGATTAGCTTTTAGGCGTGTAAAATGTTGGAGAGCATTAGCCAATTCAATCTTCATGGTCTTGTTTATATAGCACTGAGATTGTTGAACGTTGGAGCAATATTCTTGATTCAATGCTAATAACAAACTTTCCTTATTGAGCAGATCTTGTCTGGAATGGTGCCGTTGGTAATAATACGCTTTCAATGCACAGTACCGTTACTACTTAAAGCATGTTCTGGCTTGGCCTCATTCTGACTCTGCTTAACTGCTGATGAACTGTTGTTTTCTTTATCAGAGTGTTGAGCGCAGTTCTGTTCATCAAGCTTCAGCATACACGTGAGTTGATCTTCTGATTCTGGTATTCTGATATAGCAACTTCTGATGCTGATGTCAAGAACCAATATTCTGATGCTGATTAAGTGTGCTCTTCCTGATACCTATCAGAGTTTCTGCAAAGCAGAACGTAATATTTTTAGGTAGCAAATAGTTCATACATGAATCATATAAATAATATATCTTTTCATTTTGTTATCATCAAAACTTAAACATAGGGTAGTAGATTCAAACTTTGTTCTAACAGTCTTTTGCAGCAGATCCCTACAGGTAGCCAGTAGGTTTATTCCTCTAGCTAGAGATTTGCATGAGAATCGGAGGGTGTGCTTAAGCGAACTGCTATTAGTTGATCTTTATGAAAGTCTAAGGTCAGCTGTTTCGAGTCTAAAATCTCACACCTCCAAGAATATCCTGCTAGCTGGCCCTTTCTGGTTACTTCAGATATGGCTAAATGCCATGTTCGAACCTTCACTATCAACTGCCAATACTATTGCTGAACAAGACCCTGAAATAGCGGATAGAATCATCGAAGGCACTAGGCTGCGAAGACTAACCCCAAACGATGATAAGGATGACTTCAAAGTTCTATTCTCAAAATATATCATGATATTCTCCAAGAGGCATAAGTTCGAAGAGACCATGGCGCCTTTTGCTTCAAGGGCTCATGGACCTTCATGGTTCACCATGGCTCTCTCAGAAGCTGTCAAAAGCAAAGAAATTCAAGATGTATGGAGAGCCTTTTTGCTTCCCAGACTAATCTCTTCAAGAATTACTCCTGCTAAGAATCAAATTTTCCTTTTTGCTTATCAGCCCAACTTCGTTTCGAGACAATTTGGCTTGTGCCAACTAATTCCTGAACCCCTATTCCAAACGGAAAATGCCACCACCTCTGGGCAAACCTTCAAGGCACGAGAAGCCAAACTACAGTAGGAACAATACCAAGGCTTCGCCCATTTTGAACTAATAACTTTCGAACCTACACACCTTACAGCAAAGGGGTTTCTGGAATGGTGGACAAAGTTCTATCAGACTTATATGTTCGATACTCTTACTATTCAGCAGAAACTAACTGATGAATTCGATGTGCAGGTACCATCCAAGAAAGGTATGTTTACTCATGCCAAAGAGATTAAGGCTTTTCAAAATTATTTCGAAACTACTTATGATCCCACACACTTGGAATCCACGGTGCATCAAGCGGCTGAGACCTTGAAGGAAAAATTCAAAGAAAAAGTTTCTAAGTTAAAACTTCCTTCAGGGTTGTCACCTGAGGATAGGTATAGGTTGGCATTCGAAATGCATCCACCTAAATTTCCTAGATTACCTACCTCAGAACTGGCTCTGGCTTGGTTTCCTCCATACCCTTGGTGGTTCACTTGTAAAGAAATGTTCAAATATCTTCAAAAGAAACCAAAGCCATCTGAGACTGTGACATGGGCTCGACACTGGCTTCACGATTTCCCAGGACATCTTCTCTATGACCTTTCTGCCATGTCGATTAAATCTGATCAAGGCACAGGTGCGAATGCTTGGGAAAATTCCAAACGTTTCTCATTTTCTATATCTTTAACTTTTGCCTTAATTGTTTCGATTTTCAGCCATCAGGATAAAGACTGCTGCTTCAAAGTCAAAAGAAGGGAGCGCCTCTCAAGCCTCTGTCGAAACCATTGACAATGTGACTCTATCCGAACCAACAACAATTGTTGCAACAACAACAACAACAACAACAACACCAGTAATAGCCAGTGCTCCAACTCCACAGGTAATCACTTAGCCTTGATGTTTCGAATTCACTAATGTTTCATGATTTGCATCTAACTTATTGTTTAAATCTTTTCAGACCAACAAACTTCCGCCAACCACTCCAAAGAAGCGAAAATCAAACACTACTGGGGAAGACCCCAAGGCTGGAGGGAATTTACCAGCTGCTTCGAAGAAAAAGCAGAAGAAGGAAATTTCCAAAAGTGATGTACCAACTAGTGTCTCTGGACTCGATTCCAGGGACGCTGCTCCCTCACCTAAATCCAAAATTCCATCTTCGACCTCCAACGTAATGTTGGAACGCATAGCTAGCAACCTCTCTTCTGAGAGTCCACAGGTAAATTGAACTTTAAATCTTTGAAAAAATAATTTCTCATTACCTTGGTGCATGCTTTTAATATTCTTTTGCTTCTTGCAGGATATTTTAAATCCAGCTCTTACCACTTCGACCTCACCATCAAAAGCTTCTGCTCTGATCAACTCTTCTCCTCAAGGGGATTCCAGCAATCTTGTACAGAACAAGGGTTCCTCTAATATGGCGGTTCTGGCTGGGGCTTCTGAGCAGCAAGATGATCAGAGTACTTCTCCTCCTCTAAAAGAAACAAATGAAGCAACGCTTTATGAATCTGCAGAGGCTTTACAAAGAACTTCTCTCCAAAAGTCCCCTCTTGAAACCCTTCAAGAGGATCCAAAGGACACTCACGCTGAAGGAGAGAAAGCTGATTCTGGTCAAAGAAACGAAGAATCTACAGGAGAAGGGTCTGAGGAGGAAGATGCCAACGATGGTTCGACTGCTGGGACAGAGTCAAATGCAAATAGCAGCGAGAACGAAGATATCGAAGTGGTGGATTTGGATGACGATGAAGAAGATAATGAGCACGAAACGAATGAAGGGGATGGTGATGCGACCAATAAACCCATGGAAGTCGAAATGGACGTGACCCCCCTACGTGTGGAACTCCCTCAACCGTCTCTGTCCCGAATGATTGACGAGGAGCTTGCTCTCCTGAGACGAAATGACCCTATTGGGTACATGAAGGCGAAGCTGGCTCAAAGGGATATTCCACCTGCTAGGGCTGGCACAAGTTCGACTAGCCATCCGCTGCCCACAGATGAAATAATTGTACTTCTTAACAGGATCAGGAGAACATTTCTAGATGTGGATTTGTTCGAAGTGCTCAAACAAGATAGCACAGCTTGCTACACTATGAAGGAGTTGCTTACAAAAGTCAACCTCGCTACCTGCTCCTTGCCAGTTAGTTCTATCTTGTTCGATCTTCAATCTTTGCTGGACAATGTGACTGGGTACCTTCTCCAAGACAAATTTGCTGCCAGAAAGGTTCAAGAAAAACGAACTGCAATGGATGCTGCTTATGAGCATGCTTCAAAACTCTCTCAAGAAGCTGAGGATCAAGCCATGCATCTAAAGCAAGCAAAAACTGATTATGAGGCTCGAGCTGAGTCCATCCTTCTCTGGGAAAGGAAAATTCAGGAACTTCAACAGAAGGTTAAAGAGGCTCAAGAACAACAATTAGCCTATGAAACCAATACTGCTGGTAACCAATTCGAAGAGCTTCTCAACCAGGGGCTTGCAGAAATGGAAACTGCAGAACAACTCAGGGGAGAAGTGGCCACCTTAGAGGGAGCAAGACGTTTTGCTCAACAAAGGCTTGAGTCTTTTCGAAGTACCTTCAACAGATTGAAGAATAATTCCTATTTCTAAATCTCAGTGTTCATTTGATTAAAATTTGGTTTTTTTATATGTAATATTTGAACAACGCCATTTTGGCATCCCATACTGCCATTTTGGCATTTTTATGATATTTTGATTATGTTGTTACTATTCGAATCTCCTGCAGGCGTGGCTTATATTTCTTTAAATACTTCCCATTAACCTTTAGGATACGTTTATCATCCATCAGCTCTTCGATTTCATATGCATTGTTTGAGAATACCTTTATTATTCGAAAAGGCCCTTCCCAATGAGGTGACCATTTACCTAATGTTTTATTTTTCTTGTCCATAGGTAATATGACTTTCCAGACTAAGTCATTAATAGTGAATGCTTTCCTTTTCACCCTTTTGTTATATGTCCTGGCCACTCTTTCTTTTTGTCTCATCAAGATTTCCAATGCATGTAATCTAACTTCGTCCAATTCCACTAACTCATTCATTATCATCTCCCAATATAATGCAACTGGAATTTCGTTTTGTCTTTGAATTCGAACTGATTGTAGATGAATTTCTACTGGCAGAATTGCATCATGACCAAATGTGAGTTGGAAAGGCGTGGTGTTAGTAGCTTCTTTAGGAGATGTTCTACAGGCCCATAGTATTTGGTCCAAAGTTTTGTGCCAGTTCCTTGGTTTTTTACCAATATGTTTCTTAATTAACCCTATTATCACTTTATTAGCCGCTTCGACCTGACCATTTGCTTGAGCATAATATGGCGTTGATGTTAGTAATCTAAACCCCATTTCTTGGGCAAATTCTTGCATCTTTCTACCAGTAAACACATAGCCTTGGTCTGTGGTTATGCTTTCTGGCAATCCGAACCTATAGATAATTTGTTTCTGTATAAACTCAATAATAGCCTCTTGATCAGCAACTATTAATGGTATAACTTCGATCCACTTGGTAAAATAATCTATTCCTACCAAGATATATTTCTGTCCTTTAGACGAAGCGGGATTTATTTCTCCTATTAAATCCAATGCCCATCCTCTAAATGGCCATGGTTTAATGATTGAATGTAACTCACTTGCAGGGGCATGTTGAATCCCTGCATGTTTCTGACACTCTTCGCAACCTTTAGCAAAGTCTATACAATCTTTAAGCATGCTGGGCCAATACATGCCATATCGAAATAACAACCATTTCATTTTATGACCCGCTTGATGTGCCCCACATGCCCCATTGTGGACTTCTGACAATGCTAAGTATGCCTCACTTTCTCCTAGGCACTTCAGTAATACGCCTTCTTGGGTCTTTTTGAACAATTCGTTTCCCATGAGGACATATGACAATGCTCTATATTTTATCTTCCTATCAACATTCAGAGTTGGGTTTGTTAAATAACTCACCAGTGGTCTTCGCCAATCTGCATCTGATAAAGTGTTTATGGCTAATATTTCGAATCCCTGTTTCTCAGCATAACCCAATTTCATACTCTCTAGATCTGATGGTGTGAATCTAGTAGCCATAACTCTACCCCTTAATTCAACTAAATCCTCAAATTTTCTGGCAGAAACTTTATAACCCGAAGCCAACTGTGCTAAGTCATTTGCTTCTTGGTTTTCTATTCTTGGTATATGTTGAATATCCATGTATTCGAATTTCCTAAGTAGCCTGTTAACTATGACGAAGTATATCATCAGGTTTTCCTTTATGCATTTATACTCCTTTGTTATTTGCTTGACCACTAATTCTGAGTCTCCTTTAATTTCGACTCTAGTTGCCCCCAATTCCAACAAAGCTTCAAGTCCAACAATGAGCGCTTCATACTCAGCTTCGTTGTTCGAGCAACGAGCACCATCTAATTTATACTTGAATTTTGTTGGAATTCCTTCAGGAGAAATTAGAAGGACTCCAACACCACTTCCATTCCTGTGGGTCGAACCATCAAAGTATAATTTCCATGGTTTCATTTCGACGTAACTCATGACAGTCTGCTCAACCAACGAATGGTCCACAATGAAATCAGAAATCACTTGGCCTTTCACAGCTTTTAAAGGCATGAAAGTCAAAGAATATTCTGTTAAGGCTAAAGCCCATTTACCAACTCTGCTATGCATTATTGGTTTCGAAAGCATGTGTTTAATGACATAGAAATGAGATGAAACATAAACATCAACATGCTTTATATAATACTTGAGTTTCATACAAGAGAAATACAAATAGAGACATAACTTTTCTAAATTGCTATATCTGGTCTCTACATAATTCAATACTCTACTTAAATAGTATATGGCTCTTTCGATACTATTGCTATCTTCTTGTGCTAACATACTACCTATACTAACTTCAGAGGCAGATATGTACAATCTCATGGGCTTTCCCCATGAAGGTGGAGACAAGATGGGAGGCTGAGAGAGGTATCTTTTTATCTTGTCAAATGCCTCATGATGGGCTTCGTTCCATTCGAAGGCTTGGCCTTGCTTTAGACGAAGCAACGGAGAGAAAGCTTGGGTTCTTCCACTCAGATTCGAAATGAACCTTCTGAGAAAGTTAATCTTCCCTAGCAAAGATTGCAGCTCCCTTTTTAACGTAGGTGCTTTCGTCTCCATTATGGCTTTGGTTTTGTTCTGGTTGATCTCAATCCCTTTCTTGTGAACCACAAAGCCAAGGAAATCTCCAGCCTTCACAAAAAATGCACATTTAAGGGGATTCATCTTTAAGCCATGTTTTCTCATTCGTTCGAATGATTGGCTCAAGTGATGCAAATGTGTTTCTGTAGATATATATTTGATGACTATATCATCAATATACACCTGCATAAAGGTTTCAATAAAATCATGGAAAATCGAATTCATTGCCCTTTGATAAGTTGCCCCAGCGTTCTTTAAACCAAAAGGCATCACCACCCATTCGTAAGTGCCTAAGGCTCCTGGGCAACGAAATGTTGTCTTGGCAACATCTTCTTCAACAATAAAAATATGATTATACCCAGAGTATCCATCTAACATACTCAAGTATTCGAATCCTGCAGCAGAGTCTACTAGCATTTCTGCCACAGGCATGGAGTACTCATCCTTAGGGGTTGCAGTGTTTAAATCCCTAAAATCTATGCAGATTCTCAAAGAACCATTTTTCTTAATAACAGGTGCTATATTTGCTAACCATTCGACATACCTTGTGGTTCTGATGAATCTGCAACGCAACAACCTTTCGATCTCAGCTTTAATCTTTGTGAGAACCGCTGGTGCGAATCTTCTAGGAGTTTGCTTGATGGGCTTCTTGCCATCTTTGATTGGAAGTCTGTGTTCGACTAACTCCCTCTTTAAACCAGGCATTTCGTCATAATCCCATGCGAAGCAATCTTTGTTTTTCTTGAGGACTTCGATCACTTCCTGCTTGAGGCCTGGGCTAAGTTTTGCACTTATGTAGGTTATTCTTTTCGTGTTTTCATCCCCTAAGTTCACTTCTTCGAGTGGATCATGTGCCAACATTTTGGCACCTGAGTCTATGGGGTCCCTTTCGAAGCCTAAGGGTTCTTTATCATAGATGTCGTCCAGCCTTTGATCTATCTCAATTTCTTTAAAGGGTGAGCCTTTCGAGCCATCCCCACTTATTTCGTTCATCTTCACAGCCAGTTTATTCATTTCAGCCTCTAAGGCCGCCTTTGATTCGTTCTCAGCCATATAGGCCGAAATCCTTTCGAAAAAGGAGGACTCCGTCATGAGTAAGGTTGTCGAAGTCCCAGCCTGCTGGCCGTCTTTGTATAGTATTTTCGACTCCTTCGTCATCACTGATTATTCTTCTATCCCAGTACAGGCCATCATGGCGAAGGGTCATATAGTAGTGGGCGTTTCTGGTTTCGTTGATTTCATCATTTGGGACACAAGGAGCAATCTTTGCCAGCTGTTTGTCATAATTCCTCTTGTCAACTAAATTGACTGTTGACATGAAGTAACTCTGGTCTGCTTCAATGTTTTCCACGATCCCATCTTCTCTCCATAGAACTAATCGCTAGTGCATTGACGAAGGAACTGCCCCTACGCCATGGATCCACTCCCTTCCCAGCAACAAGTTGTAGTTGGCCTTGGCTTCGATCACCATGAACATGGTGGGCCTACAGCTTGAGCCTATTGTCAAGTCCAATTGAGCCACCCCCAGTGTTTTGCCCACTTTCCCTTCATAATTTGATAGAACCATATTGTGGGGCTTGATGTCTCCTTCGCATATTTCTAACCTTTTCAGCATGAAGTGGGGTATCAAGTTGACTGCAGCACCCCCATCCACTAGAACCTTATTCACGCCATGGGCACCAACCTTTGCCCGAATAAATAGTGGCTTAAGATGGTTCTTCATAGCTGGTTCTGGATGTTCGAAGAACGCATTCTGCTCCTCGACAGCCCCATTATCCATCACATAGTAGCACACAGGCCTATGCTTCATCAGGTCTATGGTATCTTCTTCCTCATATTCATCAATTTCAGTTTCCTGTCCAAACTCACAGGGAAGCACAGATACCACGTTGCAATTGAGTTTGAACGAAGACTCCCCCTCTGATTCGAAGTTATCCGTTATCATATCTTCGTCTTCTTTTGGGCCTGGAGTGTATTCCTTTGGTTCATCTAGTTGTACTTCAGAGAAAAGCCTCCTATTAACTGGGGGTTTGTCTTCAGTTTGATTTTTTGGTGTGGGTTTGTTGGTGCTAGATTCACCTTGGTTCTTTGTTGAAGTTGCCCTTTTATTTGCCATAACTTCCCTCTCAGCCTTTCGAATCCTCTGTTGCCTTCGCCACTGGGATCTCGACATGGGGTTCCTTCCTTTGTAGTTCTCTAATCTCACCTCTTCCCTCTTTGCTATGTTGAATTGCCTTCTGTATGTCATAGCATGGCGTGCATTTCGTTCGGTGTTTCTCCATCTGTCTTTGCCTTTGTCATTTCTGACTTGCAGCTGTGATCGGTGGATCTGGAACTGACTGTTTAACGCTGGTTCGCGAAATGTCGCGGAAGCAAGAGTCGCCACCGTCTTTTATTTTCTCCAAATGGAAAGGACAAAAGCACAGAAAAATTCCTTAAAGAGATTGCTCTCGGTTCGGGAGGTAGGTTATAGAAAGGGAAGGTGTTAGCACCCTTTCTATCCATGGTTATCCATGGGCTCTTAGATACTTGCTCATTTGTGTTTTCAAAAAATGTTTGCTTGCTTTTCAATGTGGGTTTAGAAAAGTTTCTTTGAAAAATTTCAGATCGACTCGTACGTCAGAGTGTTTGAAAAATTTGCTCTGAAAGCTTTTGAAAATGTGTTGGTGTGAAAAGATTTTGATTTGTTTGAAATTAGAGCAAGTATCCTTGAGAACCTACCTACCCTAAGGAATTCGTCTGTGTAAATGTCCTTAAAAGTAGTGCCATCCCACCATTGAGAGGTAGGTAGCACCACCGTTGGAGGGGTTCGGGTCAATTCGAGTTTAGGGACGTGGTGATCACCAGAGCAATGGGAAGACACCTTAGAAGCTACCCTCATGCCAGGTTCCCGGATCATGAGGACTTACTAAGACGTCCTCTACTCGACGATCACCTTTCGAGGCAAGGCAACAGTGAGGCGTACCCTAGGGGTGGTGTGTGCGGTTCGTGTGTCATGTTTCAGTTATTTTTGTCTTGTCATGTTTGTTGTGATCTACGCTTGATTTTATTTTAAGTCCATACAGTCTTTCATGCTTATTTAACAGTTATAAAGTTTGCGGGAAAATAAATCTAAGGCTATTACAAAGGGCGCGGGTCCATATCGCCAAAATTAAACCGGACCCGATTTGACGGAAAATAAATCAAGCAATAAAAATAAAAGTGCGAAAAGTATAAAATGTTACAACGCTTTGGGAGAGATACATAATTATAATAAACGACATAAGATAAATGTGCGAAATAAAATAATTAAAACAATGGGCGTTGGACCCTTTTGCAAAAAATTAAATTAATGAGGAATTAGAATTAAAATTAAATGTTTTTGGTATTTTTTGTATCTTAAGATTTAAAAGAAAGAATACTTAATTAAAATTAAAAAATTAAAATGAAGCGTCAAACCCTAATTCTAATGTTTTTTAAGTTTATTGTGAAAATATTGAATTTTTGACCTAATTTAAACCTAAATTATTTATGTACAATTAATTATAAAAATAAAATAAATAAATAATATTGTGATAAAAGGGAAAATTTAAAAGGTATAAAAATTATCAATTAACCTAATTCTATATTTTTTTTGGATTTTTAGTTGTTAAAAAGAATTAAAATGGCAACCTAATTAAAACTAAATATTTACATGTACTTTATTTATGGAAATAATTAAACTAAAATAAATATTATATTTTTTGCCTTTTTCTGATTTTATGATGTTTTTTTCATATTTTGTAAAAAATAATTAATTAATTAAAACAAATAAAAAATAAATAACATAACAATTAAGAAAATAAAATATGAAAAGAAAAGCAAACCAGGGGGGGGGGGGGGGGTAGCCCCAAAATTGGAGGTAAGGCCTTAACACTTCAGGCCCATTTGCCTTTGAGTCCGTTTGACTTTTTGGACTGCCTACAGCCATGTTGACCTACGTCCATGGTGTGCTTTCAATCTATGCCATTGGTTGGATCCTAGCGCGCACGTGGATGGTTGATCAAGAATATGTATGATGCGCCTTAACCCTTGAAGCTGCATATGAATATTTGATGAAAAATAATATTGGAATAACGTAGACCTGGGACTTGAACCCAGGTCATGAGGGTTACAAGCACCTACACCTGCCAGCTGAGCCATCACGTTTCAATTAACATATTATATTAAATAAATAACAAAAAGCAAAACCCACGCGTAATGGTTAAAAACGCGCGCAATTCAAACTAGCGAATCACGCTTCGCCAACACATCATCTTCCCAATTGTTTTTATTTTTCTCTGAAACAGAAGCCTATGGAAACGGTTTTGCACGCGTGGTTTTAGGCAACCTACAAGAAAATAACGATTAGGTGCTGGGGGTATATAAATTAATCGCGAAGGTCGAACTCTCTTCGTCTTGATGAGCTGATTGCGATGGTCATAGCCTTGAGTCCTAATTTCACTTGGTTTGGGAAACCCCAATTTTAAAACCTGCAAACCCTAATATCCAAACATGGTAGATTCACATATGTGGCACAAAAACACAATTGAATACGTTGGTTAGCTTAGAAACATCATTATGAGCATGAATCAATAAAGAAAAATGCAAAAAGATGCTTGAATTATGCTATACGATTTCAAGAATTTCGTGACTCAGTTTGAACATAATCTACCAATTCTTGGAGCTTTGCTTGTTGTTTGTGGTTGGCACACGTTCAGAGTTACCCAAGGAAGCTAATGGGATCAAGATTAGGGCTTGAATCGACCTCTAGAGTTGATTTCAGTTTTGAGTTTTTCAAGCAATTTTTCAAGTGTGTGATGTCAATTGCTGCGCAGTATTCAGTCTCTTGCCATTAGGTTTCTCATCCTGCATATGTAGTGAGTAATTAGGTTAAGAAAATTGGATCAAAATCCATTGCTTTTATGAATTGGAGATTTGATTTGTTAAAGATCTTTTTTCAATCTTTTTCTCATGTATTTTGTATCAATTAAGCTCAATTAGTCCAATTCTTTCCCAATTAGCATGTGCACGAAATCTTGAGTCTAGAATGTGCATAAAAAGATTTTTTTAGGTCAAGTTTATATTTTCTACATATTTAAATAATTTAAATGAATTAATATTAATATAAATTCAAATAAATAATTAAAAAATGAGAAAATACTTCCCCTTGGGCTTAATGGTCGTGCATAGGCTTGGCATGAAGAAACTTGGAAGAAAAATGGGCCCATTTGCATTTTTAGGTCATTTGGATCAAAGTTGACTTTTCAAAATTCCCAAAACTTTCCCAACTTCCACAAGGCATAACTTGCTCAATTTTTAAGTTTTTCACATGTTCTTGGACATTTTGGAAAGGTATTTGAGTCCTCTAACCAATGCCTTTGGTCCCATGTCATTTTGATTTACCAATCTCAAGTTATGGCCTTTGACTTAAAGTCCCTTTTTGTTGACTTTTGAAAATGACCTATAATGTTGAAATTGATAACTTTTTGTGAGAGCATTTCTTGGACTTGAAGTATGAAGATGAGTTGTAGGAAATGTCTTTCTCTTCAAAATGAGCTTTGGATGGAATTTTTCTGATAATCCATGTGAAAGTTATGCCCTGGTCAATTTCAGTTGACTTTTTCAGCTGTCCAAATATAGCAACTTTTGCATCTTGATGATTTTCTGAGCCAAATTTTGAGAATCATGATCAAGCATTGATCAAATGATGTTTGTGGCTTCAAAATGATATGTTGACCAAAAATTTGAACTTTTGACTGCCAAATGACCATTTTGCCCCTACAGTTGACTGTAGTGCAATCTAGGGTTTTGACTGTGCAATTTTGAGCTGAATGCCTTGAAACTTGATATGAGGATACTTGACCATCTTTGTAAGCATATGAGACTTGATTGGCCCTTTGAAAACTTTCAATTCTTGATCAGAACACAAACCCTAGTTTTGACTGTATAGGAGACAGTTGAACTGCATAACCCTTGGGGAATTTTGTGATTTGGCTTGAGAAAATCTTGAAGAATATGGGAGGGAAAATTTTGGGGTGCAACAGTTGCCCCTGTTCAATCTTCTTAGACCTGAGGATGCAGATTGGCTGACGTGCCTTTCGTAATCCGATGGTAAAAGATGATTGGACACTAGAGTGCCCAGAAATTTGCGCTCACATAGTGGCAGTGATGGTGGAATGGGCTTATAGATGCCATTTGGAGATTGCTGGATAGGATGATGGGCTTATAGATGCCATCTGGATGTTGATCGCGTAGGAGATTCCTTAGCGAGAACCTGCATACCTGCAAAAGAGAAAATGAGTACCTGACACGTTGCACGAGCTGATTTTAGATGCTTGGTATAGATGTGTCCTGACTGGTTACAGGAGCTGAGTCTGGAGCTTCAAACGCTGATGAATGAACCAGGGATGGTTACCGCCTTAGCATGGACGGTACGAGAACCTTGGGCGACTTTAACTTCAACAACGCTCGTTGAGAAAAATCTTGGGTGTCTTCTACTGGGATAAGAATCAGGGAGATCTTAGGGTCGATCTGACTGAACCAGAGGAGGCCTTTGACTGGATAAGCATCAGGAAAATCTTAGGGTCGATTTAACTGAACCGGACAAGGTCTTAGAATATCTTCAACTGGGTAAGCATCAGGGAGATCTTAGGGTCGATCTGACTGAACCAGAGAAGGCCTTTGACTGGATAAGCATCAGGAAAATCTTAGGGTCGATTTAACTAAACCGGTCTAGGTCTTGAAACATCTTCAACTGGATAAGCATCAGGGAGATCTTAGGGTCGATCTGACTGAACCAGAGAAGGCCTTTGACTGGATAAGCATCAGGAAAATCTTAGGGTCGATTTAACTGAACCGGTCTAGGTCTTGAAACATCTTCAACTGGATAAGCATCAGGGAGATCTTAGGGTCGATCTGACTGAACCAGAGAAGGCCTTTGACTGGATAAGCATCAGGAAAATCTTAGGGTCGATTTAACTGAACCGGACAAGGTCTTGGAATATCTTCAACTGGATAAGCATCAGGGAGATCTTAGGGTCGATCTGACTGAACCAGAGAAGGCCTTTGACTGGATAAGCATCAGGAAAATCTTAGGGTCGATTTAACTGAACTGGTCTAGGTCTTGAAATATCTTCAACTGGATAAGCATCAGGGAGATCTTAGGGTCGATCTGACTGAACCAGAGAAGGCCTTTGACTGGATAAGCATCAGGAAAATCTTAGGGTCGATTTAACTGAACCGGTCTAGGTCTTGGAATATCTTCAACTGGATAAGCATCAGGGAGATCTTAGGGTCGATTTGACTGAACCAGAGAAGGCCTTTGACTGGATAAGCATCAGGAAAATCTTAGGGTCGATTTAACTGAACCGGACAAGGTCTTGGAATATCTTCAACTGGATAAGCATCAGGGAGATCTTAGGGTCGATCTGACTGAACCAGAGAAGGCCTTTGACTGGATAAGCATCAGGAAAATCTTAGGATCGATTTAACTGAACCGGTCTAGGTCTTGAAACATCTTCAACTGGATAAGCATCAGGGAGATCTTAGGGTCGATCTGACTGAACCATAGAAGGCCTTTGACTGGATAAGCATCAGGAAAATCTTAGGGTCGATTTAACTGAACCGGTCTAGGTCTTGAAACATCTTCAACTGGATAAGCATCAGGGAGATCTTAGGGTCGATCTGACTGAACCAGAGAAGGCCTTTGACTGGATAAGCATCAGGAAAATCTTAGGGTCGATTTAACTGAACCGGACAAGGTCTTGGAATATCTTCAACTGGATAAGCATCAGGGAGATCTTAGGGTCGATCTGACTGAACCAGAGAAGGCCTTTGACTGGATAAGCATCAGGAAAATCTTAGGGTCGATTTAACTGAACCGGTCTAGGTCTTGAAATATCTTCAACTGGATAAGCATCAGGGAGATCTTAGGGTCGATCTGACTGAACCAGAGAAGGCCTTTGACTGGATAAGCATCAGGAAAATCTTAGGGTCGATTTAACTGAACCGGTCTAGGTCTTGGAATATCTTCAACTGGATAAGCATCAGGGAGATCTTAGGGTCGATCTGACTGAACCAGAGAAGGCCTTTGACTGGATAAGCATCAGGAAAATCTTAGGGTCGATTTAACTGAACCGGACAAGGTCTTGGAATATCTTCAACTGGATAAGCATCAGGGAGATCTTAGGGTCGATCTGACTGAACCAGAGAAGGCCTTTGACTGGATAAGCATCAGGAAAATCTTAGGATCGATTTAACTGAACCGGTCTAGGTCTTGAAACATCTTCAACTGGATAAGCATCAAGGAGATCTTAGGGTCGATCTGACTGAACCAGAGAAGGCCTTTGACTGGATAAGCATCAGGAAAATCTTAGGGTCGATTTAACTGAACCGGTCTAGGTCTTGAAACATCTTCAACTGGATAAGCATCAGGGAGATCTTAGGGTCGATCTGACTGAACCAGAGAAGGCCTTTGACTGGATAAGCATCAGGAAAATCTTAGGGTCGATTTAACTGAACCGGACAAGGTCTTGGAATATCTTCAACTGGATAAGCATCAGGGAGATCTTAGGGTCGATCTGACTGAACCAGAGAAGGCCTTTGACTGGATAAGCATCAGGAAAATCTTAGGGTCGATTTAACTGAACCGGTCTAGGTCTTGAAATATCTTCAACTGGATAAGCATCAGGGAGATCTTAGGGTCGATCTGACTGAACCAGAGAAGGCCTTTGACTGGATAAGCATCAGGAAAATCTTAGGGTCGATTTAACTGAATCGGTCTAGGTCTTGGAATATCTTCAACTGGATAAGCATCAGGGAGATCTTAGGGTCGATCTGACTGAACCAGAGAAGGCCTTTGACTGGATAAGCATCAGGAAAATCTTAGGGTCGATTTAACTGAACCGGACAAGGTCTTGGAATATCTTCAACTGGATAAGCATCAGGGAGATCTTAGGGTCGATCTGACTGAACCAGAGAAGGCCTTTGACTGGATAAGCATCAGGAAAATCTTAGGATCGATTTAACTGAACCGGTCTAGGTCTTGAAACATCTTCAACTGGATAAGCATCAGGGAGATCTTAGGGTCGATCTGACTGAACCAGAGAAGGCCTTTGACTGGATAAGCATCAGGAAAATCTTAGGGTCGATTTAACTGAACCGGACAAGGTCTTGGAATATCTTCAACTGGATAAGCATCAGGGAGATCTTAGGGTCGATCTGACTGAACCAGAGAAGGCCTTTGACTGGATAAGCATCAGGAAAATCTTAGGGTCGATTTAACTGAACCGGTCTAGGTCTTGAAATATCTTCAACTGGATAAGCATCAGGGAGATCTTAGGGTCGATCTGACTGAACCAGAGAAGGCCTTTGACTGGATAAGCATCAGGAAAATCTTAGGGTCGATTTAACTGAACCGGTCTAGGTCTTGAAATGTGATTGAGACTTTAAACTGCATCTTTCCTGAAAGGTAAAAGTCAGTCATATGCAATGCATGATATGGATCAAGCAATGATGTTCTCAACATAAAGGAGACTTGTATGATGCAGTGCGTTATGCATGCTATGATGATGTATGTGAAGTTTTATGTATGTTTTCGTCTAGGAAAGTGAATCCTTGACGGGTGCCGGGAAGTTGTATCCTGGGCTGACGTTGAAGAATAGATTTTACTTCCGCTGGGGATGATAACTGCAAGAATACCGGTAGTTGCGGAATAAACTTGGCAAATGGCAGATTCTGCGGGGAGAAAAGATACTCTAGCAATCATGCTGGGAAGCAATACTCTGTGGGGATAGAGATGCTTTGCTGAATTATTGAGAATGACTTGCTGAGGATACCGTTGTTGTATGAAGTGTGAATGGACTTCGTTGGGGTAGGAAAGAACTACGTTGACAACGACCTTTCCGTGGCTTTTGGCTGAGGATAACCCAGTTATATCCTATTGAGGAAATAACTCTTTGAATAAAGCTGGACGACGCGTTCGTGTTCTGCGAGGGGGTAAGCTTCCAGAATCTACTGGGGATAAGCTTACTGCTTGGGGAGATGGATTCCAAATTTCCTAGGGAACTGGATTGGACTCTCCTGGGGAAGTTTTGGGCTGTATTGGAAGTTACTTCCACTGAATGTTTGATATACCGCCGGGGAACAATCTTAGATCAAGATTGCCGGGGATGCTTGTTCAAGAATATGTGTATGCTGCTGGGGAATGTTGAGCTCTGCGGGAGGGTACCCAACTTCTTTAAGATTTGATTGTATGACTTCTTGAGGCGAATATACTGCTTGTTGGCTCACTCTCTGGGGAATTACGGTATCTGGTTATGTTTTTCAGCTGAACATCCCTTATATCTTGTGGACAGAGCAATTAGATTGCTTGGACGGCTCATCATTGCCCCTGCTTCTGAGGTGGGAGAGGAAGACCTGTGAAGGAGTCTTTGACAACTGCCGTTTTGACAAACCTTCTTTCTGATAGGCGAGTAATAAGATGATAGGACATAGTCGTACGCTTTGATCCCTAACTTTTGCCTGGACCGCCCTTTCGGGTTTTCGGTCCATCGGGATACCCATTTTTGCCCAAGCCGCCTTTTCAGGTTTTCGACTTGCCGGGTGTACAAATTTTTTTTGTTTCATCCCTCATTTTGCCCGAACCCTTTTTGGTTCGCCGGGAAGCCCTAATTTTTGCCTAGGTATGTCAACCTAGCGGGTCTTTGATTTTTCGTAGTAGCTTTTCGACTATGTCCACGTTCAGGGAATATGGGGAGTTGTCCCTGTTGGAAGTGTTTTGTCATGCCACCAGAAAGTGTTTGATCAGGCGAGATTCGTTGTTGGACTGCCCCAAGTGACTCAGGCGGAGATTTGCCCCAGGCTATTTGACCTTTGAGAGATTCTCCGAATCTTGATTGGACTGCCCCAGATAATGGACCATGGTCATGTCTGCCCCTTGATTGGAGGTACTTCTGTTCATTAGGCATTCGTCGTGCGAATTTCTATGCTGTTCAAACAAAAAGTCATATGCAAACAAAGTTATGTTAAAAATGCAAAGCTTATGTCTGTCTTGAAGATTTTGAAAATGCATTCTTTTTTCATAAAACAAATGAATGTTTGTAAAACGTGATGTCAACTCTGTATTTACCGTAGGCCTTAAGGAGTCAGGATACCTTTTGTAACAGTATGCTTTCGAACTAACCCATGCTTCAGCTAGGACTTTTAAGGGTTATAACGTGGCCTGGTTCATGGTTTAAGAAACAAAGGATAAAGGCTCAAATTATTTGTACCCACCCGCTCTTCGTGATGTTCTCCAAACCTAAACTCAGCTGATCGTGCGTTAGACCTTGTTTGAGTCTTTGTCCTGATGTTCCAATGATGGTTCGGATATTGATGATTTATTTTGAATGGGCAGTCATTTCTTTTTTTTTTGTTGAGGGTTTGTAGGACCTCTTTCTTTTTGCTTTCGTTATCCCTATTTTTTTGCCTGAACTGTTTCTTTTTGGAATTACAGTCAGCGGGATGCCCCAGTTTCATAAGTCCCTTTTTATAGGTTTTGACTTCTTGGGCTTTTTGTTTATGATTTTTTTTTTGATAATGACAGCCTGTCCTTATGATTGTTCGGAACCATCACTGTCTTTCTTTATTTTGTAAGGACTTCTTTGGTGCCATTTGTTATGCACTTGGATCAACTGAGAGACTACCCTGCCCCAGGTTATGATTAAGGGTTCTGATTTTCGAAAATAAAAACTCCTACTTCTTTGGCTCAGATGGGTTGACGAGGGATTATCATCCTTATAACTCCAGTGTTTAGGGATTGAAACAATGCCTGTACCTCATCAGCGGGGTCTGTTCAAAAGCATACTGTACAGATCATGATATCGTTTTCGTCATCCTCCCTCAAGAGGCTTTAGAATTTTAGATCAAGAGTTGACATCAGAAAAAAATATGGAAACAGTTTGCATATAGTAAGTGCGAATATATTGATTCAAAATAGGCATAAGCGATGCATTAATGGAACAACAATGTTTTAACATGAATAAATGTTTAAACGGTCAAAAGAAAAACACAACTTGAACATTCAAATAAACAAAAGTTTCCTAGTCTCGGAGCTTGTCACTTCAACTGATGAGCCTTGGAGGAATGGTAGAAAAATTCAACCTGTCCATCTTGTGTGAACTCCACTACCCCTTCATCGATCAGGTCCTGGATTTTGTTCCTCAGATCCCAACATTCATTGGTATCATGTCCTGGGCTAGCAGAGTGGTAGGCACACCTCTTATTGGGATCATAGGCAGGAGATGCTGTGTTGGGGTTCCGGGGATGAGCCCTTAATGTGATCAGATTCAACCTCAATAGGCGTTGCAAAGCTTGAAACAGCGACATGTTGAGCTGGGTGAATTGCCTCCTGGGCTTGTCTGGCTGAACTTGGCGAGGTTGGTGCTGAATTTGTGGCACTGGAGTCATTTGAGGAGCTTTCCCCTTATCCTCTTGTCTCGAGGATGATTGGATGATGAATGGCTTTTTACCCTTAGATGTTTGCCCCAGTAGGTTACCCTGAAGCAGTTGGTTGAAGAGAAACCAGAGCTCCTCTTGTCTTTGAACTAGGCCTTGAATGACATTCCTCTGTCCTAGTATCTGGGCTTTCATAGCATCCATCTCAGCTTGTAGGTGTTCCAACTTTCCATCCTCAGCATTGCCCCTGACGAAAGTCTCCGTAAGAAGTATCCTTAGCTCCTCCTGCCCCTTGGATAGATTCAGGAGGATTTCCCCGAACCGAGTCTCTTGAGCAAGAAAGTCCTGGTTATCTTGTTGGGAAGCCATTGCTGAAATAAACAGCGAGAAAGGTAAGTGACCTGCAAAAGGGGTACCTGTAATGCAATGATGTGTATGATATGCATGCAATGTTTTCAAGGACCTCGCAGGGTAAACAAGAAAATTGTTAGCATCGGAATTTATAGCTTGATTGAAGGAAACCCATGTTGTTGAGGATTCTTCTTCAAGGGTCAAAGGCTCACCATATCCAGTGGGTCATAGCCCCTGACAACCTTGGCTAGAGGAAGATAAATCCTCTTTGCCCCTTGCTAGATGTTTGATTCATCATGGCCTGCATAACAAGCCCTTGAGATCCTTGAAATGGGTTAGGATGTATGCAATGGTATGCAATGGTATGATGTCATGCTATGCATGGGGTGATGTAGGTGAACCATGTTATGAGTCCCAACTAAGGACTATAAACAAACCCTGCAAGAAATTCAGTATACTTTGTTATGAGTCCCTATTAAGGACTATAAACAAAACCTGCAAGAAATTTGGTAAACCTTGTTATGAGTCCTAGTTAAGGACTATAAACAGAACCTGCAAGAAATTTGGCAAACCCTGTCATGAGTCCTAGTTAAGGACTATAAACAAGACCTGCAAGAAGTTCACGTGTCAGCTAACAAGCATGTAAGTAGGCAAGTACAAAGGCACACAAGTCACACAAGAGAAACCCTTAGGGTTTAGGCCAGCATGGGGTCTGGGTAGTACCCTCTTGAAGTTGGTGGGTTCAACCTGTCCTAATCAAAGTAACCGGGTTCTAAGGTTCCCAATATCACGGGACTGCTTTCATTGTTCATCGTTTCGATTTAGCCACTGAACTGGCGACCGAAATATTCCAGGAAAGCAACCCTCAATTGAGTGTAGTATCGAGTATCAACCAACCTCGGACTGCACCAAAGTCAGTTATCTCACTACCCTAAAGAGGCCAAGATAGTTCAATTAAGGTTCCTAAGGTCTGTTGATGCTTCACGACACCACGCGGAGGCCCCGTACTCTCCTTGACTGAACTCAAGGGTTACCGGTACACACCAAAGTGCCACATCAACGTAGCAGACTGTTTCAACCATGTCGGTATACCCCGCACAGTTCCCTCACAGCCTTGTTGCTACTTTCTAAGAAAGGTATCCCCCAGATCCGGGTTTAGGATCTATAGAACTCCCAAGCAACCCACAATTTAAAGCACACAAGGAAAACAATTGAAAACATAGTTATAAGCTAGCCCTAAGGTACACCTCACTTTAAGGGATCCCCAGCAGAGTCGCCAGTTCTGTGATCGGTGGATCTGGAACTGACTGTTTAACGCTGGTTCGCGAAATGTCGCGGAAGCAAGAGTCGCCACCGTCTTTTATTTTCTCCAAATGGAAAGGACAAAAGCACAGAAAAATTCCTTAAAGAGATTGCTCTCGGTTCGGGAGGTAGGTTATAGAAAGGGAAGGTGTTAGCACCCTTTTGTTTACAGTGATTTCTGGTAAACAACCGCTAGTCCTCCAAACTATCGAATAATCTTACTAACTGTTATTCAATCTCTCTTGTAACTCGTAGGATCGACTAGATTGATCCTAGGATGTGTTGGTCATTAGGGTGACTCTCATGACAGAACTGGTATTCATGGTTGGTATTTATAATGTTGTGTATGTGTTTAACTTATTTCGATTTCTCTATTAAAGGTCTAAAGGTGTGATCAAGTAAATGTGCGCGAAACTAAATTGCATGAATAAAGTTCAATTGTAAAGACATGTAAAACTGCATAAAAGACAAGTAAATGACTTCGAAGCATAAAAACAGTTAATGTAAAAGATTCTCTGGAATGTAAAAGATTCGAAATATGAAGAAAGCGTTTAAATGCAAGAAAACTGTAAAATGACTTTAAGTAAAAGAGGTGTTCGAATGATAAAAGCTTGAAGATAAAGGCATGAAATGTACGACAGTTTCTGAAATGTAAAGTATTTGCAATGGAAAGAAAGCATTTAAATGTAAGGCATCAGTAAAAAGACTTCGAATGAAAACATTTTAAATGAAAAAGCTTGTGAATGGTATTGACATGAAGATAAAGGAAAGTACTGGAAATGATAAAGCGTTTTCATTAAATCATAAACATGTGGTGTTATCATACGTACATTGCTCGTGCATTCGTTTCCCTAGCCATGTGGTATTTTGAATGTTTACTGAGTTTTTTGTACAATAGATATGACACACGAAATCCTAATGCTAAGACTTCTATTTATACTACTTCGACCATAACGGTCTTGCTATAAGATTCTGCCACGTTCAGAACATGTAGAGCAATGCCTCTCTCTTGCTTCCACGCGTCTTCGAATGCTCCAGCGCATATATTTCAAATTTCGAACATCCCACTTGCATTTGAATTTCAAATGTTTTGGCACTCCCTCGCTTCGAACACATTTCTTGGACACAGCATTGTAAGCATTTCGAGACTTCTTTGAATATATTCTCATAACTGTCACTCGAAACCCCAAGTTTTGATATGCCCATTCGAAGCACTGCTTGTACCATTTCGAAACATGACGTCTTGCTTTATTCCAATCGAAACGTCCAATTTGCTTTGCTTCTAATAATATCATCAAAATCTTCAGCCAACAGTATCCCGACAGACTTATAAAGTCTCGATCAAGTTTTTGGCGCCGTTGCCGGGGACTGGTAGTCAATTAATTACGATTCTTTTGTTGCGCGTTTAGACTAAGCAACAGACACCCTTTGTCAATTTGTATGCCAAGGACTCGCTCACAAGGCGAACCACTTGACAAATCGACGGACGAACCTGAACGTATTCTTTTCGTAAGACGTGCAGTCAGAGATTACTGTTTAAATCACGCTATTCCTTTACCCAAACCAGAAATCAAGATTGATTCTGAAACTGATTCTAATTCTTCCTCTGAAACCGAAACCAATCCAGAATTAGACATGGCCGAAGAACAAAGGACCCGTCCACTGAAGGAGTACGCAGCTCCATCACAACAAGAGCCCCATAACAACATTGCTGCTCCAGCAATAAACCGAAACGATTTCGAGTTAAAGCCGTCATTGATATCAGCTATCCAACAACGCCAATTCTCTGGAGATCCTTCTGAGGATCCGAATGAACATCTTACAAAATTCGTTCAATTTTCCGACACAATTATAGCAAATGGTGTTAGTAAAGATGCGATAAGATTACGTCTTTTCCTTTTCTCACTAAGAGATAGAGCTTGGGCTTGGTTGCAATCCTTGCCATCAAATTCCGTCACTACGTGGGAAGGACTGAAGATCGTATTCTTAGCACGATACTTTCCCCCAAGCAAGACCGCTGCACTAAGAGCCCAAATCAACGGATTTAGGCAGAAGGATACTGAATCACTATTCGATGCATGGGAGGCTACAAAGATATGATGCGAATATGCCCACATTACGGACTAGAAAAATGGCTGATAATCCACACGTTTTATAATGGACTCTTGTACAACACAAGACTATCTATAGATGCCGCCGCAGGTGGTACACTGATGGACAAGCCTTATGACGAAGCTAACCAACTCATTGAAAACATGGCTCAAAACCACTATCAGTGGGGAGGAGAAAGAACATCTGTGGAGAAGACTCAAGCCAAAGGCGGGATGTACGAGATTAGTAGCCTAGATAAAGTTAATGCTAAGGTAGATGCTCTTACCCAAAAAATAGAAAGCTTGACCTTACCTCCTGCAGCTACCGTAGCTGCAGTTACCCCAAGCTGTGAAGTTTGTGGAGTACCTGGTCATATTGGAACCGAATGTCAAATCTTAGCAGGAATAACGGCTGATCAGGTAAATTACGCTCAAGGAAATCCTTATGCCAATACCTATAATCCTGGTTGGAAGAACCATCCTAACTTCTCGTACAAGAACAATAACGCTTTATATGCACCTGGCCAAGCACCTGCTGTACCTCCAGGTTATCAAAAACCCGCTGGTAATGTTCCTAACATTCCTAAGAAATCTAACCTTGAAATCCTAATGGAAAATTTTATCGCTAATCAAGCCCAACAAAACAAAGAATTCCTCAATCAAAACGTTCACACCGGTGAACAACCGAAGCTATTAGCAAACAAGGTAGATGCCCTAGCTACTCACAACAAAATGTTAGAAACCCAAATCTCCCAAGTAGCACAACACCAAGCTAGTTCTGCCACACCAGCTGGTACATTTCCTGGACAGCCACAGCCCAATCCTAAAGGACATGCAAATGCTATCACATTACAAAGTGGGAAAGCCCTTGACGGACCGGTAGATCCTAGACTCCAAAACCCGACCATGTATCAAAAGCCCGAAAAAGAAATAGAGAAGTCGAAAGATCAATCTGAAAATGTAGAGGAAGACGCGAATGAGAACAGAGAGGCCTCAGAAAAACCTTATGTGCCTCCACCACCATACAAACCACCAATTCCATACCCTCAAAGACTTGCAAAATCCAAGAACGAGGGACAATTCAAGAAATTTGTAGAACTTCTGAAACAACTAAACGTCACTATTCCGTTTACAGAAGCTATAACCCAAATGCCGTCATATGCTAAATTCCTAAAAGAAATATTGGCTAATAAGAAAAAAATTGTTGAAAATGAAACCATCATGCTAACTGCCGAATGTAGCGCCATAATTCAAAATAATATGCCTCCCAAGCTAAAAGATCCTGGTAGTTTCTCCATACCATGTGTAATTGGAAAATCTGTCATTGACAAAGCTCTATGCGATTTAGGAGCCAGTGTCAGTCTAATGCCCTTATCTATTTGCGAGAAGCTCAAATTAGGCGACATGAGACCTACCAAGATGTCCCTACAACTAGCAGACAGATCAGTCAAATTTCCTGTTGGTATGCTAGAAAACATTCATGTCCGAATAAGACTATTTTACATACCGACTGACTTTATAATAACGGACATCAAGGAAGATTCAAACATTCCCATCATACTAGGAAGACCATTTTTAGCTACTGCAGGAGCCATCATTGACGTTAAGAAAGGGAAACTTACCTTCGAGGTAGGAGAAGAAAAAGTAGAATTCATTCTTTCCCAATTCTTTAAAGCCCCTGCTATAGATGACTCATGTTGTCTCCTAGATATCATTGATGAATGTGTCAAAGAACTTGAATGCCAAGAGGACACCTACTCTGAGATGCTGAAAATTCAGACACCGACTATCCTCAAGAGCGAAGACTGGAAACAAGAACACTTAGATGCCAACCTAAGCGAATGTTTAGCCTTAACACCCGATCCTGACTCAACTAATAAGAAACCCGGTATAGAACTTAAAACATTACCTGAAGATCTTAGGTATGAATTCTTAGATAAAGAACTCGAACGACAAGTTATAGTCAATGCCGAATTAGGAGAGATCGAAACCGAAAAACTTCTTAGTGTGTTAAGGAAATATCCAACCGTGTTAGGATATAATATATCAGACCTAAAAGGAATAAGCCCTTCTCTCTGTATGCACCGCATTATGCTGGAGGAGGACTGCAAGACTTCTAGAGAACATCAAAGACGAATAAATCCTATCCTAAGTGAAATAGTTAAGAAGGAAGTGCAAAAACTACTAGAGGCAGGCATCATATACCCAATATCAGATAGCAACTGGGTCAGTCCAGTTCATGTGGTGCCTAAGAAAGGAGGTGTTACAGTTATAACAAATACAAAAGGCGAATCGGTAGCACAACGTACGCAAAAAGGATGGAGAATGTGTATCGATTGTAGAAAACTAAACAAAGCTACGCGCAAAGACCATTTCCCATTACCATTCATTGATCAAATGCTCGAGCGTTTAGCCAAACATTCCCATTTCTGCTATCTCGATGGATACTCAGGATTCTTTCAAATTCCCATTCATCCTGATGATCAAGAGAAAACTACGTTCACATGTCCCTATGGGACCTTTGCATACCGGAGAATGCCATTTGGACTATGTAATGCACCTGTAACTTTCCAACGATGCATGATGGAGATCTTCGCAGATTTTTTAGACGGAATCATGGAAGTATTCATGGACGATTTCTCTGTCTGTGGAGAGAGTTTCGACGGATGTTTAACAAATCTTGAATTAGTACTGAAACGTTGTGTTAATGTCAACCTAGTGCTCAACTGGGAAAAATGTCACTTCATGGTGAGACAAGGAATTGTGTTGGGTCACATTGTATCAAACAGAGGGATTGAAGTCGACAAAGCAAAGATCGAAATTATCAAAAACCTTCAACCACCCAAAACAGTTAGAGAAATACGAAGTTTTCTAGGACACGCGGGTTTTTACCGACGTTTTATAAAAGATTTCTCTAAAATCACCAAGCCACTAACTGAGTTATTAATGAAAAAGGCTGAGTTTATTTTCGACGATAAGTGCTTGAACGCATTCGAGACACTAAAAGAGGCCTTAATCTCAACACCTATTATGCAACCTCCTGATTGGAATTTACCATTTGAAATAATGTGCGATGCGAGCGATTATGCTGTAGGCGCAGTCCTAGGACAATGCAAAGAAAAGAAGCTTCACGCTATCTACTACGCAAGCAGAACACTCGACCCCACACAAATGAATTACGCCACTACTGAGAAGGAACTCTTAGCTGTGGTATTCGCATTGGACAAATTTCGTTCCTACTTAGTAGGCGCTAAAATCATTATTTATACGGATCATGCTGCGATCCGATACTTACTAAGCAAGAAGGACGCCAAACCGCGATTACTCAGATGGATCTTACTCCTACAAGAGTTTGACTTAGAAATAAAAGACAAAAGAGGAGCTGAAAACGTGGTAGCCGACCATTTATCAAGATTAGATGGAATCCAAACCGAGAGTGTTCCCATAAACGAAGATTTCCCTTATGAATGCCTCATTGCCAAGCTAGAGACAAACCCTACCGACAGTTTAGATCCACACAATAAAACTTTCACAACTGCGGTAGTAAAATCCATTTGTACTAATACCACATTACCATGGTACGCTGACTTCGTCAACTATTTAGCTGCCGGTGTTTTACCACCTGATTTGACGTACCAACAGCGGAAATTTTTTTTCCATGACCTTAAACACTACTTTTGGGATGAACCATTACTCTTTAAAAGAGGCGCCGATGGTATCTACCGTCGTTGCGTTCCCAATGATGAAATAAACGACGTAATTTCCCATTGCCATTCCGCCCCTTATGGTGGACACGCTAGTACATCGAAAACCTGTGCAAAAATACTTCAAGATGGCTTCTTTTGGCCTACCTTATGGAAAGACGTCCACGTAGAAATTATGAACTGCGATAGATGTCAACGCACAGGAAATATATCTAGACGTGACGAAATGCCGCAAAAAGGAATCCTCGAAGTAGAAGTTTTCGATGTGTGGGGAATTGATTTCATGGGACCTTTCCCCGCATCTTTTGGAAATAAATATATTTTGGTAGCCGTCGACTATGTATCAAAATGGATTAAAGCCATCGCCGCACCCACAAACGATACACGTGTGGTACTAAAACTATTCAAGAATATTATCTTCCCACGATTCGGTGTATCAAGATTAGTGATCAGCGATGGTGGCTCCCATTTTATCTCCAGAATCTTCGAAAGGTTACTTTCCAAATATGGCGTTAAACATCGCATAGCCACACCATACCATCCTCAAACAAGTGGACAAGTGGAAGTGTCGAATAGGGAGATCAAACAAATACTTGAGAAAACCGTAGCCACATCCAGAAAAGACTGGTCCTCCAAGCTCAACGATGCTCTTTGGGCATATCAGACAGCTTTCAAAACTCCTATCGGAACAACGCCGTTCAAGTTAGTTTATGGAAAATCTTGTCATTTGCCAGTAGAATTAGAACATAAAGCTTTTTGGGCGATAAAAACCCTTAACTTAAATTATAAGAGTGCTGGCGAGAAACGAGTGTTAGATATCCATGAACTAGAAGAATTGCGTTTAGACGCTTATGAAAATGCTAAAATCTATAAAGAACGAACAAAAAAATGGCACGATAAGCGTATCTCGCGGAAAGACTTTAAGGAAGGAGACATCGTACTCCTATTCAACTCTAGACTGAAACTTTTCCCGGGAAAATTACCTTCAAGATGGTCCGGACCGTTCGAAATTAACAAAGTTTTCCCAAGTGGTGCGATAGAAATTAAAGGTAGTTCTATCGAACCATTCATAGTTAATGGCCAACGCTTAAAGCACTATTTTAACGTCGGAAATATCGACTTCTCGGCTTATCTTCAGTTGAGTGAGCCGCCTACCCCGCTACCTAACTGAATAGGTATTTACTGTCGAGCCGTCGACATAAAATAAAGGCGCTTCGTGGGAGGCAACCCATGTTTTACTTTAATTATTTTTTCTGCTTTAACATGCTTTTATTTTTCTTTTCTTTTTCTTAATCTTTAAAACATTTTCATAATTGCATTTCTTACTCCTTTCTATTTTTCTTCTGTTTTTATTTCCCCCTTTCATCTTTCTTTTTCTTTTTAATTTAACTTTGGCAATTTCCTAACCCGAAAATACTTACTTGATTTCCTTTTCTTTCAAACATTTATCAAATATTTTCAGGGGGTAATTCTTTTACTTTCACATTTCGTACTATGGATTGTGCAAACTTCATGAATGTCAAATTGCGAAGCCGACACCAGAGAAGACGGTTTGCAGACCCGGGTGAACGGGAGATGTGTCCTACTATATACGCAGATGATCATGCTATGGCTGCCCTTGGCATTCGTGAGAGTGTCATGTACTTGCTGCATCAGATTGGTTGGGACACCGCTCCTATCCGTCGAAGGTTCTGTACCTACAAAAGGCTGACTCTTGAGTTTCTCAGCACCTTGAGTTTCATTCCAAATCATGGAATGGGATTCAACCGTGGGTTGATCACATTCAGAATGTTTAACATGGATTACACTTATAACCTGCGGGAGTTTAGCCAGCTGCTTGGGTTCCCTTTTGGACCCGATGTTATCAGTATGACACAGGAGAACCTTTTGCCTGTATCTGAGCTTGACTATTTCTGGGGAAGCATTGCTGGTATTAACCATCCCGAGCCGTCAGATCTGTACTTTGAATGCATTCATAACCCGGGTATCAGGTATTTCCACAAGATCATAGCCCACACTATCTTTGGCAAACATCAAAATGTCACGTCTGTATCCCGCGATGAGCTGTTTATTATGTATTGTGCATCCCAGAACCGTCCAGTGAACGGTGCAGCTTATATGCTCGCTAATATGGAGCGGATCATCCAGACTCCAAATGCACCGATCTTGTTGGGTGGGTTAGTTACCATGCTGTCTAATGCAATTGGACTCCGCCGGCCTATGCTCGGTTCTGCTCCGCTTTATGGAATAAAGCCGATGGACATTGCATTTTGTTTCAACACTAGCATGATCGGAAACCTTGGACCAGATCAGTTTGACCTGCTAGTTAATCATCAGATCGTCCACCATTTTAAGCTTCCGGACCCAATCACCAGTGTGCACAACCGAGATAACTGGCTGTTTGACCTTCACCATCCCGCTTCACCACCCTCCTCACCATCTACAGTTGACATTTATGAGGTCCCAAACACTGCTAATGCTGAAGAAGATCCTGCTACTCCACCAGGATACCATGATCTCCTTGATCCTTGGGAACAGCAGGCTACTTCCGCTGAGACCGCGACCCAGGCTACTGAGACCACTCCACCTCCACCTGCTGTTAACCTGGACTCCCTACATGAGGCAATTACGGACATGCGGGGCGAGCTGACTTCTCTCAGGGTGGACTTCATAACCTTCATGGACTTGGTGACTGATCAGTTGGACTACATACATCAACATTTGTTTCCACCTCCCCGTGGCTAGAGTTGCCATTGTTATTCATTTCCTTCTCTCTTGCATTTTTACGTACAGTGAGGACACTATTATGTTTCAGTGTGGGAGGGATTTTTAGTTTAGTTATTATTTCAACATTATCATTTTCTTTTATTTTTAGTTACTTTGAAACAATTTGTCATGAATTTATTCATTTATTCAATTAAAGTTTATTTTAATTTCTTTCCCAGTTTACTGTTTTATTTACTGTCTGTGTTTATACGCAATATTTCTATTTCATTTTATACTGGTAATTAGCATTACAAATTTAATTATTATATCACCTTTATATTTAAACCTCTAATTAATTAAAATAATTCATTAAAATATTTCAAACAAACCAAAAAAAAAAATAAATCCTTCAAAAACCAATTACCAAGAAAATAATAATCACATCAACTCCCCAACGGTCCTGTAACGTTCATCTTATTTATGACGCTGCCTGCGTTACGACCGTCACACCCTTGTGACGAGCGTAACGCGCCTCTTTACCTCATGACGAGCGTCACACCCTTGTGACGACCGTCACGCAAACAGAGACCACAACGTCTATTGCAGGGAACCGTTCCAACTTTCCCCTTTATAAACCCATTTCCTTCCTCCATTGTTACCACATCACACAAAAAACTACCCATTCACTCCATTTTTCTTCTAATTTCTAAACTCCCAACACCAAATTACCATACTTACAATCTCCCATTCTCACATTCTCAAATCAAATCCTACCTCCACCATGGCAAACAACCCACACGCTCAAGCCATCAATTTCAGAATCGACGAACCAGGGGAGAATCAACGAGCAAAGTTTCAGAAGTTTCAACGTCGAGGTCTCCAACCCACAAGGTACGTTGACATCGACTGCCTAAGGAGTTTGGGACTACTCGACAGTGTCCGTCGATTATTGCAAAGCGTGGATTTGTGGAACCTCTGTCGCGAACCAAGACCAATCTACGAAACTCTTACTCTTGAGTTCTTGAGTTCATTTGTTTACCTCACTTTGTCGGGTGTCACAAACCAACTGTCAGGCGTGGCAAAATTTTGCATGTTTGGCGTTGAGCACGAGTTACCTCAATCCAACATCGCGAGGCTTATGGGATTTTGTTCGGACGAAGGTGCTCATTTTCGGGTACCAGATAGTTTTGGTGAGGAGGCTTTTAACTTGTGGCACAGTTTAACGAACATCCGTGCCGGATCCTACGACCACCTCAACGCCACCCACATTCACAATCCGGCCATCCGCTACTTCCATCGCATCCTTAGTAACACCATCTTCGCCCGCGACAGCAACCATAAGCTCAACTCCAAGGAGCTCTTCTTTTTACATTGCACGTTCACTGAGCAAAAGATAAATGCCGCCCCGTTCCTACTTGCTCACATCCACTCTATTTGTTCTAGAGGTGGAAAACCTTTTTATTTCGGAGGGCTGGTTACTTCAATTGCCATTGGTATGAATTACGGTGCTGCTCTCGCAACCTTGCCTTCTATGGCACCGGCCTTGCTAACCTTGGATCACTGCAAAGCCGCACACCTCATCTACGAGCGAGAAGACGGCCGATTCCACCCCGTAATCAGGAATACTGTCTATCAGAATATCATTTTTCCGAACAGGGACCGAATCGATCCAAGTAATCGAGCAAACTGGTTGTTCGACCCTGAAGTTCCCACAGAGCCTGCACCTGCCCACGAAGACCAACCTGCAGCCGCCGCAGACGATATACAAGAAGAGTTGGATAGTGCTCCGCCTGTCCACGACATTCCAGGATCCTCATCTGCACCTCCTCCTATCAATCTTGAAGACATCCTCCGCGCCCTCCACATGCAAAATCAAATGAATGTGGCGCTTGAAAGGAGGCAAGCTGAGCAATTCGAGTCTCTGTGCGCCCAAAACGCTCAGATCTTGACTGGGCAGGGCAACATGAATGAGAGGTTAGATGAGGCCCTGTCAGAGCTTAACGCCTTGAGGATAGATATGAACACCTTTGGCTTCCAAGACACCGACACTGAAGCCACTCCTACCAGACGCTCTCGCACCAGGAGCAGAGGACGTGGTCACCAGTAGTCTTTCTTTAATTTCTATGTAATTTGTTATTTTTCTGTTTCATTTCTTTTCCTTTTGTTTTTGTAATTGTACTTCCCCGCATATATACCGCAACATTGAGGACAATGTCGGATTTTGTGTGGGAGAGGTACCTTTCAATCTTTTATAAAACTAGTAAATTCTTACGATATGTCTCGATTCAAATTCTTCACTTTATTTTTCCATACCGAATTTTTTTTATTTTCGCATTAGCCCGACATACCTATTTTAACGAAATCCTAGTTGAGGAAGCCGAAAACGACATAACAAGATCGATACGGTTCTGTCACCGTAGACTTCCTACTTACGCGATCTGTTTCAATAACCATTATACTGATATCTGGAGTTTCATGTTCTAGAAGTAACCCCTAGTAGTTTATACTAGCAGTTAGCACCGTCTTGACACAAACCACGTGGAGAATCGATGAATATAAGTGTTTGATGCCTGATTCTAAAAATATCCTTCCTATCTCGCTTCTAAAAGAAAAGAAAATCTGTGTACCAAAATATACGGGCACATATAAGAGCTGAGCAAATAATGAAGGAATCCAGTGTTGGTTGGTTCAGAGGTATCTGGTTCTGAACTCGGTAGGGCGTGCTACGGCCCGATCCCCCATAACCTCCAATTTGGATAACATATGTAGGGTTGCCACATTCATGTACCAGACCCCGTGCTAAAGGATCAAAGTCACTAACCGGTTACTCCACTACGTGCGTGCTAAGGCAAAGGGCTTAATGTGATTGCGCCAGAACGAAACCGGGTGAAATAGATACGAGGAACTCCGGGCAGAGTTATAACGGAACTGTTGGATAGCTCATTTAAAATGGAAGTCTACGGGTAAGCTTATTGCTTGCGTCATTAGCGTATCTTTAGTGTTTTACTCAAGTATTGGCCGAACCAACGAGGATTTCCCGAAACCACTTTAAAAATCCAAGGTATGTCATGCTTATGCGCTTGACGAAAACTTTTCCGACCTTTCGAATGACTATTTGCTTGAGGACAAACAAAGGTTTAAGTATGGGGGAATTTGATAACGAGAAAACATATCGTATAATTAACATGCTTTTTACCGATTTTATATTTCATTAAGTCGTCTAACCCCCGATTATTCCGAGATTATTTGTCTTTTTGCAGGTATAACACTTGTCGACTCAAACCGATGAAAAAGGACAACATGAAGAAGGCTAGGCGATAAACAAAGAGAAAAAGAATTAAAAAAATACAAAGTTTGGACTTCTGGATCAGTGACGGTCGTCACGTCCCTGTGACGGGCGTAACACCCCACAACATAAGGAAACGCTCGTCACACACCACTGACAAGCGTAAGGCACTACTTCAGCGCGTGACGACCGTCACCCACCTGTGACGACCGTCACGCGCGTGAAGGTGGATGTTATGCATGGATTGAGACGTGGGCGTGAAGGGCAGACTCGTTCTCCCTTTTTCTACTGAGTCCCCTATTTTCTTGCCACCACTATTAGTGCTCCTGTATTTTCTCCACGAAGACTTCATCAAGAATTCAAAAACTGTTGATTTTTCCTATGCTATATATATGTGTACCAGTGCACAGTTCAAGGGTCGGAGAAATTTACTCAGAGCAAATATTATTTTATTTTACAGTTATTTTCCAATTTGCTTGTTTTGGAATTCTGTTTTCATTTTCTTGTAATTTTCATTCAAAGCCTTAGTTTCTATTTTTAAGTGTTAATTCTTCTTTCAAGAATTAACACGAATTTTTACTGCAAGTCAAGCTCGAAGATTGGATTACTGTATTACCTCAAGATTACCATAGCAAATTTGATTCCAGGTTTTTTATATTGCAATTATTATTTATTCAGTTTTTATAATATGCCAATTATTGCCATGAATTATATTTTAAACTGTATTGCTGTTAAGTTAATTATGTCTGGCTAAATTATTAATACCGGTATGTGACCGTAAGAACTGAAAGAATTCAATGATACCTTGGCCAAAAATATTTACAAAATAATTTTTGGTTTCCAATTTCCAAGATTAATTTAACTATCCTTGTCACGAGAGTGAGAGGTTAATTAACACAATTTTGCCACGAGAGTGGGAAATTAATTAAGGCAAGAACCTGCATGCGAGAGATGGAGTTCAACCCAGATAGTGGTAACGAAGCATTGATTTTTAAATACACGAGAGTGTTTTAATAAATTAATTAAATTCAAATTGTTTTCAAAAAGTGTTATTAAATTTAAAGTGCATCCACTAGGTTTAGTAGCATGACTTATTTCATAAACACGAGAGTGTATGTCTCAGGTTTTTAAACAATTAGCTTTTATCGAAATACTTTATAGGCCAAGCGATTCATCGAATTCCCTAAGTCCGATTATCACATACCGGTATAATTAGTACTATTACTTTTAATTAAACTGTCTCCCCCAAAAATCGAATATTCATCGCTTAGTTAGATAAACTGTAGCATTAGATCGTATGCGATTGATCCTCAGTCTCTGTGGGTTCGATAATCTTTTAAAACTAGAACGACTGAACTGTATACTTGCAGTTAGTATCCCGACAGACTTATAAAGTCCTGATCAACCACTTTACTTGAAGCGACTTTGAGAGGTGATTGTTCCACAGTAAAATCTTCAGTCCTCAGTTCCACCAATGGAAAAAAACCCCATTCAAATTTACACATACTTGTTTTTCTCCTACCCACCCATACATCGAGACATTTGATGTTCCAAGTGTTGATCTCCCCATTGTGGACCAGTCAAAAATTCACAGGCGTTTTTTTCTTCACGTATACCTCGACACACCTAAATATATCAAATATAATATTCCTAACAAAATCACGTCGGTATTTAAATTCTAGAAATTCTTTATAATGAATAATATACTCCTCAGATGTATCCAAATAAGAGATCATAAGCCAGTATTTAAGAATGATATTATATTCTAATATTAGTTTAGAGCTTCCTTTCAATTGCTTTATAGTTCTATCTTGTTGCTCAATTGAACATCTTAGTTAGTGTAACATACATTTTTTATTTTTGATTATATAAAATAGGGTTAAATATGTTTTTGGTCCTTATAAATTTACCGAATTTTGTTTTTGGTCTCCAATCCATACAAAAGTATTATGAACGTAGTTTTAGTCTCTACTGTTAAACTGATGTGTATTTTTGAATGATTATTTTCTAAACATGTTTAGAGAGGTATTAAAAGTTCTTCGTAAAAAATAGAACTCAAAATTTGATTTTTAAATCGATATTTTCATTACTTTTATTATTATTTTTTAAATTTTAAAAAATTCATATTTAATTCTTTTTATTTAAAAAATTATAAAATTTAGTAAAGAAACTTAGTATAGTATTCTAAATATTCTCATTTTAAAATTTGGTAAAAAAAAACTTAGTATGGTATTCTAAACATATATTTAAAAAATTATTCAAAAATTTAAAAATTTAAAAATAACTAAATAATTTTCGAAATTTTAGAAAATAATAGTGACTAAAAATAGTATACATAAATTTTTTGTCGAAATCAAAACATGTCATTTTTTTAATAAAAACTAAAAATAAAATTTGAAATATTTTTAAAGATAAAAAATATATTTAATTTTAAAACATTTGGCGGTCATTTCACATTCAATTGCTCAATGCAATAAATTGCTCGCGTATGTTAATAAAACTTCATCTAGCATCATTAAATGTAGAGAGAGGATTGGTAACGCGAACTACTTAGGAGATGTGATTACTAATGGTAATTACAAAACTAAATTGATGTATAAGGAGCTTAGAGGTACCAAACCTCAAGTGAATAGGAGAAGAATTATGTTTGACAACCATGATAGACCTCGAGTTGTATTCACGACATGAATGAATCTGAATGATAAATTATTTATAATACACAATTTTTATTTGCTTGTATCAATTCTCGTAGTTATCAATTTTAAAAATTGAAATTTTGAAGATGAGCTAAGGCATTTATAATTTCTTTTCGATTGGGAACTTAAGTTAATGACTCGTTTGGTCATGAAAAAATAAAAGAGAGAAACTTTGAAACGTGCTTATTAGGTTACATTTAAGGTAGCTTTTGAATTTTTATTGGTTGAATGTTAATTTTAGAACTTCCATTCAACTGCTTCATTTTTCTATCTTGTAGCTCAATTGATAATTTTTGCATCTAACCATTGCACTGTCATTGCCTTCAATTATAATGGTGCAACCATTTATGAGGCTGCAAATTATGGTAATACATGTGCTAATCCATCTTTAGCAGCTTGTGGAGAACATATAAGGAAATTTAGAACTACTTTTGTGAGGTGTTTCTTTCTTAATTTAGGTAAGAAACAGTGCCCTTTTTGTCGAGTTTGCAACTATTATGATGGTAGTTGAGCATGCAAAGAATGGGAGCTTATACAGATTTAGATAGAGAGTGATTCTTTGCTTTCTGTTATGGCTATTGGTAACTCTGAAATCTGTTTATCCTCAAATTCCTATGTTTATTTCTTCCAACTATCACTTCATCCTTGTTCATCAAAGCATCTCAAATAAGTGCTGAAAACCTATGAACCTGATAGAATAATTAATTTACCAGAAAGACCTTCATCACCATCAATCTCACACTTTTCAGGTTACATCACTGTCAATCAAGATCGTGGGAGAGCCCTTTTTATTGATTCTTTAAAGCACAATCTCACTCCTCTAATAAGCGCCTCAATGGAGGTCTTTCATCATTATATAGTTAAAACAATATGAACAGTTCTTAAATAGTTGGAACAATATATTTGGAACAATACCAACATTATATTTGTAACAAAAAACAGTTCTTAAAACAGTATGCCTAGGTGAAAATCTTAACAGTATGAACTTAGGCAAAGGTTCTGGTGCTAAATAGTTCTGCTCATTTATACTTACAAAAAGGAAATGGAAAGTATATATTTGGATTTATTTTGTAAGTATATTTTTAGATTATGTTCTTTTACAAAATTTAGGATTTTTCTCTCTTACCCATGAATTTGATGTATATAGAATGCGTTCGGAAGTCTATTTCTAAATTTTAAGATAGTTTTAAATTAATATTTAGGGTATGTTTATTTCAAGTTATAAAATATTATTTTTTGGAATCATATTTCTTAGATTGTTATTTCTAGGAATAATACTCCTATGTATGTGTTTAGGTGAAAAAATGAATTTCTTAGAAATGTTTATAAATTTAATTTAATTTAAAAAATATAAAAATAAAAATAAAAATAAATGTGAGTATTAGTGGAAAGTTAAGTTAATTCAATTTTATTTTTATGGGAATGTTGGATTTTCACCCTTAAACATGAATATAAATTTAAACATGAATATAAATATAAAAACAATCATATGTAAACAACATTCTCAAGAATAAAAAATATCCAGGAATAATTTTTGAAAAATTGAAACAAACATGGGATTGATGTATTTTCAATATCATATTCCCGAGAATGTTACTTTATAACTTGAAACAAAACACACCCTTTGGATATATTGCCTTGGACCTCACGTACTTTCTCCTACACCTTTGAAAATTCAAAAATATCTTTGAAATTTTTTGAAGATGCATCTCCGGACACACCTTAAATCACTTAATCCTTCGTAAATCAAGCAGTTACTCCGTTTTTGCCAAAAATTGGTTAGGAGATGTATCTCCAAAATTCTCTACCCATGACTCCATTTGTTACACGTTTTTCATTGAAATTGACGCCGTTGTCGGAGACTCTCTGTCAATTTTAACCAATATTAGAGTCATAGAAATTGTATTCTTGCATTATGACCCTTGCGTTCTTGCATTTTTGACCTTTACGCGGACTAGTGTAAAAAAATGAAATTTCTGAAAAATCAATTGTGAATTGAAATTTTACCGTGTCATTTCATCAGAAAAACCAGGGATCACAGTCCCGTATTTATGGACTAATTACGGGACACCGCCCTAAAAACCCTAAATTCCTTGTTTTTTTATTTTATTTGATTTATTTTCTGTTTTTATATTTTCGAAAAAATCAGAAAAAATTTGTAGACTCTTAATTTGATTTTTAGTTATATTTTCAAATTTTTATAATTTTATTTTAATCGTTTTTCTATTTTTCAATTGTTTTTTTCAATATAGACATTGTTGGTATTTACATATTTGTTGCATTGTTGATGCATAAATACTAGGTTTGCCTATCCATATACACCCAATGCTAAGTTTAAAAAAACACAACAGGATATGCATCTCCGAAATCACCCACTTTCGTAAAAAAATAGGGTCTATCCGGATATGCATATCTGAAATCAAGTATAATAGGAGTGACTCGCTCATTTGCGTTCAATTTTATGAAAAATGGATGCGTCTGCAGATGCATCTCTGAAAATTAGATTTTAGCCAAGAGTTTGGGAGAAAGTATAAGGGTGGGAAAAAAGTGCACAAAAACTTAGTAGTACAAGTGAAAAATCCAGTATGAATTGAAAATTTTGATAGTATATTAAAAAAAAACTTGGTATGCATTTATATCGTTTTTTAAAATTCGGTGTGTAGAAAAACTTATCGATTTTTAAAAAATATCATTGTGTACCAGATTGTTTTGCAAAACATTGAAAAACATGAAAGCATAAAGTTATCATTAGGTGTCATTTTATGTGCCTTTTGTATCTTTTGACAGTTTTGATGTTTTGTCAATTCGATTATTGATTGCTTGCGTATTTGTAATTTGTGTATCGTTTTGTTTGTGTGCTTGTACGCTTTTATTATTTAAATTTGTTTGTAATTGCTTCTGCTACTATTAGTTTGTACCACTAAGTAATCTCCACATTTCACCAATAATATTCCCTTGATCCTTGTTGGTATTTCCTTTTTAAGCCCATGAATTGCTATTTTGAACTTTCACAAGCGTAGCTTGAATCACAAGTTAGAATATTTAAATTTGGATATTTTGGTATTTGCTTTGAATCAAGTGTTATATCTGATTCGAATCACACATCTGTGAAAATTGGAATTTTCCTCTAGACAAAATGATTCGAATTTCAACAATTGAACATGATTCGAATCATAACTTCATTTGATTCGAATCAAGTGCATATCACAATTCGAATCATGAAGCTTGAAAAACGCCCCTTTGGGGCCTGTCCAGATTGATTCGAATCACACTTTTCTTCTTGATTCGAATCACGTATTTTAAAATTCAATTTTCCATCTCTCATTTAAACAGCTGTTTCTTTAAGTGAAAGTAACAAGAGTGTGAAACTTATGGCAATACCCATAGAGACAAAAATGTGATTTTGTATTTTTGTGTGTTTATCCCCATAACCATGTATCTTTCTCCTTTTCACAAAAACAACTTCTTGAATATGAATTTATATTGAATTGATTATTGTTTTCGTTGCATCTTGTTCTTGTGAAATTTGTTGTTGTTTTTGAGTGAATTAGAGAGGGGAGTTAATTAATCTTGATGTGCGTTCATGGTTAATCAATTTCTGGATAACAATCAAACCCAAGACCCATTCATCTAAAAAATTGAGAGAACCTTGTGTGTGTGTGTCTATGTGTGTGTGTCTGTGTGTGTGTGTGTGTGTTATTCATTCACCATTATCTAAAACACTTGACTAACACCTTGAATTTGTATATTTGCGAGATATTATGGCATTATTCATCATCTTCATCCTTAGTCTTTTTCCATTGTTAAGGACCTTCATCTCTAAAGATTGAGTGTTGAGGGAGACTAGTGGAACATTAGGGTTTCTGATGTTTTTGTGTGAAGTTTGTTGTTCGTAACAGGTGTAGGTATCACTTCTTGGATGCAATTTGGTGTTTATTGTTATTCATCAAGAATAGAATTTCCATTATACTCCAAGGAAGACTTTGGCGAGATCAAGCATCAATTGTCTGTAAGGAGGGGATGGAAGTTGTCCATCTTTGGTGGCGCGAAGAAAGATTACTCGCAGACAAATTTGAGAGTTGTCCAATTAACGATTGGCTATGGAAATCGCTCAGATAAGAGATTGGTGGAATCAGGTGGATTTCCCATATGAATACTCGGAGCAAAATTATTGTGTATTGCAAGGTAATTGGATCAAGATCTTTTAGAGATCTTGACTTTTTGTGAACAGTTTAGTGTCTGCATGAATAAGGAGAATTATCGTATGATAGTTCGTTGTAATCAAAGTGTTATAATCAAACTTATCAAAATAGTGGAAGATCCTGATTATTTTCTAATGATTTTCAACACCATTGCAGAGCGGAGTAGGCAATGCGATGACGATAGCAGAACCCCTATATATCATTGTGTATCTTTTCTTATTCCCGAAACTCTTTTTATTTTTTAGTATTCATTACCATGCCATTGCATCTTTGTGTTCATTGTATACCACATAAGTTATACTTCGCTTATAGAGTTTTAATGTATAAGCTTAGGTCTATGGTGTATCAATCTTATTGAAGTATCATGACTTCGATTGTATCATGTTAGAATCTATGAGCTAAGTGTTTTGAAATAGCTTTATTTAAGAGCTTCTTGAGTAGTCTTGTGATTGACTTGCATTTGAAGCAATGAAATGCATATAGAACATCATGTATAATTTCATATGGATTAATTCATTGAGATGCTTCCAAGCTCTCTTTTTGTGTTTTGCTTATGTGCTTCTTAAAATCTTTGATTTCGTACATGGGACTTAAAATCATTTTTGAAATTGTCTAATTGGGAAAGGGTATATTCAAACCCCCTACTAGACCTTCTGATGTCCATATTCTCACCCAACAATTGGTATCAAAGCCTAGTTTTTGATCAAAGTCTTGCGACTCCAAAATTTGAGGATATGGTTTCTTCGATCCTAGATGAGTTTTTCTAATCGTTTGGAAGCTTATGTAATTCAATAAATTTCGATGAAATTACATTGATTTAATTTTTCCTGATTATTCATTTCAATTCATTACATATATTATTTCAAAGTAAAATCTTGCTAATATGTTCTTCAAACATCAATTGATTTTAAGATATTTTTCTATGATTTGATTCATCCAAGATTGAACTAACAACATTTTAAGGTATGTGCAGTTTTGTATTTGACATCATGTCTTGAAGGTTGTTTTGGATTGATCCTAAAGATGGACATACATTCACTTTATTATGCTGGAAGTTATTATGAGATAAAAGAAGGAAACAAAAGCATCTTCTAAGTGACCTACTCTTCCAAGGTCGTCGTAAAAAGAAGGTGAAGGAAGTGTTATGGCTATTATCAACGTTCCTCTGAAGTTTCAACAATTTCAAAAGATTCAAGGAATATACTTGAAGTACTAATCAACCATCACAGAGTTGAATACGTGTTTCGGGATTGAGAAGTTGTGTCAATCAGTAATAATCATATTTCTGTTTCAAGTTCATCCAAATCCTTATGAAGAAGTGTCTGATAAGTATTCTTCAGACATGCAAGATGATTTCTATCCAATTCATATTCTAAAGTTTTTGTTATTCTTGTTGATTGATTCCTAATTGGTATCGTATCCTGCAAGTTAAACCTAGATCGTCTAAATAGGTATTGATTGTTCCAACTCTCCTTTGTTTCTTTTGAGTATGCACATGAGTAATTATTTTATTGCCTAAATGTATTGTGTGGTTTATACATGTTTGAGTATGTGCTCTGTTTGTGCATCTCATATCTTAATCACTTAATCATTCAATGCACACATTTAAATTTTATGTCATTCAAAGCATTCATCTGCATCATTACATTCATGCATCCTCATTCAATTTGAACATTAAAAGATTTTTGCATTCACATCAAACGCATTCGCATTAAACACCATTTTGAACATTTGAATTAAAATTGCTCAACAATTTTTTTTATCACTCATGTAACACATTAAAGTTAATTTTATCATGGTCATTAAAAAAAGGTGTTTTCATTTTTAAGTGAATCAACATTTCAAAAGTCTCAAAATTTCAACTTCATGATTCGAATCAAGAAGTTTTGAACTAAACCCGTGATTCGAATCAAAGGTTTGAGATTTGGGGCTATTGAGATTGATTCAAATCAGACTTTGAACGTGATTTGAATCAAAGCCTTTTTCACTTAAAAATAAAACACTTGATTCAAATCAGTTTTTACACGTGATTCAAATCACGAATTGAAGTGTCATGCCAAATACGCATTTCAGTTTAGTTTTCTCTTCTTAAAATCATTTCATCATTCATCTTTTTTCATTCTTCTTACAAACCCATTTGAGAAAAATTTTAAAATCATTATCAAACATCATTTTGGTCATTCAATCTTCCTCCTCCTCCTCCTCCTCATCATCATCATCTCCACACCGTTCTCTTCACTATGGCTCTTGAACTTCAATCCAAGGGAAAGTTTGAAGAACAACAAGGAAATTATCCTATCTCTACAACAATTTCGTCATCTCCTCCATTTCCTTAGAAGGCCAGAAGTAAGATTCAAGCAAGAAAATCATCTGTTGACGATTTACTAAAAAAGAAGTCAAAGAAAGTGTCATATTCTAACTCTTTAAACTATCATCTACCTCTGTTGTGAAATAAGGTAATTCACTTACTTCCAGAAGATTCTCTATCAAAATATGCTAAGGATTTTATGAACAAACTGATTGACTCAGAATATTATGTTGATCGCACTTGTGAAGCTGAGTTAAGAGCTAAATTTCTTCAAACATTTGCTAAAAATAATTTGTTGAAGTTTATTGGGTTGGACAAGATATTTAATCATGATCATGTGAAGGCATTCTATTGCAATTTAGTGAAAATGAACATTGGAATAGAAGGCAGGCTTAAGGACAAAGTGATTCAGTTTACACTTAATGATTTTCAAAAGTATCTTGATTTAAAGTCTGGCGGTAGTCCTATTTCTTTGACTGAAGATAAGTTGTCTGGATACAATCTTACTCAATTTGTGTTGTCCATTTCCAAGTCAGTAGTTGATCTGAGCATGGAAAATTTTCCCATTAGTTAGGTAAAATATGACATGGTATTGTGTTGTTGTTGTAGAGCGGCAAGCAAAAAATAAGCTATTAATTTACCAGGTGATATTTAAGTTATATCGTATCGTGTCCACAGAGAATGGTTATTGATTCATTGTTCGACAAATTATTGTTAATGAGTTTGGGCTTGAATGGATTTTGTAAAGAAAATGTTATTAACAGAAAATGAATGTAAACAAAAGGAAAAACTAAGGAAGAACTTATCAGGTATGCATATATACTACTTCTCACTGACTTAAACCTATCGACCTGTTATACTCAACCTAACATTACTCATCAATGTCACTACATATCACTCACAACCTAAGTCATTTCTAATCCAAATTGAGAGGCCTACTGCATCATCTCGGTAGTGATCTCTCAACCACCTCGACAACACAGAAGTCAACCGTGCTCACCTGTATCGACGGTCTCTCAGAATGACACAAACAACACAGAGGCTTTAAGCTCTGATACCCAAGTAGATTGTCAGCTCTAAATCAATCTCTAGAGTTTAGAAACAAACAGATTAATCATCCTAGATAAGAACTGAAATACGGTGGGAGAACCGACTTTTTGTTTTATGTTTTATCGCAAATATTGCAGATAGTAAGAGTCGCCACCGAATTTTCTTTTATACAATAAAGGAAAGGGTGAAAAGAACAGGAAAGACCTTTGAGAATTTTTCTGAGTAAGGGGGTAGGTTATGAAAAGGGAAGGTATTAACACCCTTTTCATCCGTAGTTATATACGGGCTCTTAATCGCTAGCTCACTTTTGAAAATGCTTAGTGAATGTGTAAGTTTGAAAATATTTTGAAAATGCCTAAGTGATCGCACTGAATCGCACTATGTTTCTGACTCAAATATCACATGTTTTCCTTAGTTTTTATTATCATTTTCTCGTATTATGTTCCTTTTTCCTTTGTTTTCAGGATTCTTGTCATTTCAGAGCCCTCCGTGAAGAAACGAGCCAAAACGCCAAGAAATTAGGGTTTTTCAAGATATTATGCACTTATGGTGTTCAGCGCCGCGCTGGCTACAGGGAACGCGATGACGTGGCCCACTTTCACCCAGAGATCAACTGCCACGTTCCCATGATGTGGCAGTTCCAGCCACCGCGCCCGCGGCCACCCCTACCGCGCCCGCGGCCTTCACAAAAAGTTTCCCGCTCAAAAGAAGTTGAGGGGCATGCTGGTCTTTACGCATCTCAAGGATCCTCTATAAATAGTTTTCAATTTTCATTTTTTAGTTTCATCCAAGCTTAGTACAATCTTAAGCCATATACTATCAGTTTCTGTAAAGTGATAATCTCTTCACATCGGGGAGTTATTGCGGTGTAGATTGAGTTGTAATCGAGTCTTGGAGCACTTTGGTTGAAGTTCATCATACCAGCCTTACCATTCCGTAGATTTGTATCAGATTCAAGTCTCCGACTGGAGCAAGGTTCTATTTTATTGCATTTCTTTACTTATAATTGCTCTTACCATAGTCTACACGTTTTATAGACTTTAAATGCTCTTACCATAGTCTACACGTTTTATAGACTTTAAATGCTCTTACCATAGTCTACACGTTTTATAGACTTTAAATGCTCTTACCATAGTCTACACGTTTTATAGACTTTAAATGCTCTTACCATAGTCTACACGTTTTATAGACTTTAAATGCTCTTACCATAGTCTACACGTTTTATAGACTTTAAATGCTCTTACCATAGTCTACACGTTTTATAGACTTTAAATGCTCTTACCATAGTCTACACGTTTTATAGACTCGCACTTATTATGTCTGGCTAAACTATAAAGGTTTGGGTGTAATGATTGTCATCATGGTCGTGTTCCAATTATCATGCTAGTGAAAATACTCTGGGGATGTTTTGCTTATAACTTAAGTCAATTATGTTTAAATGTTTATTGGATAAGATCGAAAGTCGTCCAAACTAATGATACGACTTGATTATTATTTAACCAAACAAAAAGAGCGAAAGCCGTTGATTGGTTAAATAGGAATCATTGACCTTTTTAGAAAACGATTTTGAAACTATTTTCGGACGCGTTTGTAGGTTTGAAATCTGACTCTTGGTCAAAAGCCAAAAGTCTCTTTAAGTTAATCTTTCCAAGTAAAATCACTTTTCTGTTAAGTCAAAACTATCAATTTCTTAAAAATAGGTTTACCTCTTTAACGCGGAAGGCACCCTTTATATGTGACAATAAAGGAATTTAATTTAAAGAGTAAACTCGGTTCTTAGTAGTCAAAAGCTACAAGTTCCCGTTAAATCGATTCTTTGCTATCAATAGAAAATACTGCCCCATAAGTAGTCTCATCTACGCATGACCGGACCAATATCTGATTGCATGATTTACATTCCAACCTGTCTTTTAAACTGTTATTTACCTCGCTCATTTACTTTGTGCACTGCACTCACATCAATATTCTTGTTCGCCTTAGATAAGCACCTTAGCAATAGAGTTGATAGATTGACAATTGGTATCTGTGGTTCGATAATCTTATATATTACTTCGATAGGCTGTACACTTGCAGCACTACATTTAGGCTATACGTTACAGATTAAACCCATCAAGTTTTTGGCGCCGTTGCCGGGGACCAACTTCGTCAAATTTCGCACCCTATTGTTATCCCGTTTAGACTAAGGCTATTTTAGCCGGTAGATGCGTAGAAATCGTAGCACCGGTAACCTAATAGATCCTTTAGTAGAACCTGAACGTTACGCTCGTGCCCGTCTTTTTATACGCAAGATAAGAAGAGCTATGGCAGAAGATCGTAACCAAAGACCACTCAAGGAATTCGCCCAACCATCTAACGAGGAACCTAGTTCTAGTATAGTAAACCCTGCTATAACTACCAACAACTTTGAACTAAAGCCCTCATTATTACAATTAGTACAACAAAACCAATTCGCTGGTCTCGCTACCGAGAACCCGAATCAACATTTAAAGGTATTTATCCAGTTAGCTGACACCCTTAAGGCAAATGGAGCCACACCCGAAGCTATCCGTTTAAGACTGTTTCCTTTTTCCCTTAGAGGTAAAGCTCACGACTGGTTAGACGCCCTTCCAACTAACTCAATAACAACTTGGGAAGACCTTAGGAGAGCTTTTCTTGCGAGGTATTTTCCACCAAGCAAGACCGCTGTTCTTAGGAACCTGATCACTTGTTTCACCCAAAACCAAGGCGAATCACTTTTTGATGCCTGGGAGAGATATAAAGAACTTTTAAGAGCTTGTCCGCACCATGGCCTGGAGCAATGGTTAATCATACATACCTTCTATAATGGACTCCATTACAACACAAAGATGTCCATAGACGCTGCCGCTGGCGGAGCGTTGATGAACAAACCTTACCCTGACGCTTGTGCCCTAATAGAGGACATGGCCCAAAACCACGCCCAGTGGGGATTAGAACGAGCGACAGTAGAGAAAAAGGAGAGCCATGGAGGAAAGCATGAGGTAAGTTGCATGGACATGATTAATGCCAAGATGGACGCCCTAGCTTTGAGAGTCGAGAACATGTCTCAAAACCCAACCACAGTAGCAGCAATCCAAGCGGAATGCGAACTCTGTGGAACTCAAGGACATCAAACCGTTGACTGTAACCTTTTGAACGAATCTAGCTCAGACCAAGTTAACTATACCCAAGGGAACCCTTTCTCGAATACCTACAATCCTGGATGGAGGAACCACCCGAATTTCTCTTACAAAAACAATAACCCTATCCAAAATCCCGGACCTTCGAGACCTCAAGGATTCCAAACGCAAAAACAAAACCAACCTATGCAAATAGTTCCCCCAAGACCAAACCTTAAAGAAACCATAGACACCTTTATTCAGGCTCAAACCCAGCAAAATAAGGAGTTTATGAACCAACACATTCACACGAACGAACTAGTTACTCAACTGGCAACCAAGTTTGACCAGATAATAACCCACACCAAAATGCTTGAGACTCAGATTTCCCAAGTAGCACAAAACACCTCTGTACAAGTTGCACCTGGAGGACAATTCCCTGGACAAACTCAACCAAATCCAAAAGGGCAAGCAAATTCTATCACCTTAAGAAGTGGAACTGCTTATGAAGGGCCTAGAAATCCTAACTTAAGCACATCAGAAAAACATATGGAAGATGCTACACCTAAAGACCAGGTAGAGGAACCAGAGAAACCAGAAAAGCAATCAAAACCAGAAGTAGGGAATAACACTCAACAACCTTATAAACCACCTATTCCGTTCCCACAGAGGCTGAAAAACACCAAAGTAGAAAACCAGTACCAAAAGTTTATTAAGGTAATAGAGAAACTCCATGTTGAGATTCCTTTTACTGAAGCTATAACCCAGATACCATCATATGCTAAGTTCTTAAAAGATATTTTGACCAATAAACGGCGACTCGATGATCCCAAGCCTTTAGAATGTCATTCTATATCCGAAAATAAACTCGCCAAGAAAGATAAAGACCCTGGAAGTTTTTCTATCCCTTGCATCCTAGGTAACCATATGATAGACAAAGCATTTTTAGACCTAGGAGCAAGCGTAAGTCTGATGCCTCTGGCCGTCTGTAAGAGGTTAAAATTAGGAGAACTTTAACCTACTAAGATGTCTTTACAACTAGCTGATAGATCTGTCAAATATCCCATGGGTATTTTAGAAGACATACCTGTCAAGATTGGTCAGTTGTACATTCCGACCGATTTTGTCGTAATGGATATTAAAGAAGATGAAGACATCCCAATCCTCTTAGGAAGACCCTTCCTATCGACCGCCGGAGCTATAATAGATGTTAAGAAAGGGAAACTGACTTTCGAGGTGGGAGATGAAAAGATTGAGTTCATTTTATCAAAATTTCTAATGGCACCAGTGATAGGAGATGCGTGTTATGCCATCGACGTCATTGACGAATGTGTAAATGAGCTCGAACTAAACGAATCTTTAATCAAATTACCATCAAACCCTATTTTAGAGGATGACGGATTTAAGAGTATCGAACCGTACATTGACGACAACCTTTTCGAATGCTTAGCTCTTACCCCTGACCTCATGCCGCGTACTGAGAAACCCACTATAGAACTTAAGGAACTACCCAAGAATCTAAGATATGAGTTTTTGGATGAGGAGATGAATAGACCTGTTATAATTAGCGCCGCTCTAAACCAAATAGAAACAAATCAACTCTTAGATACCTTGCGAAAATATCCCTCAGCTTTAGGGTATAAAGTTTCAGATTTAAAAGGTATAAGCCCATCCGTATGCATGCATCGGATTATGCTAGAAGAAGATTCAAAACCCTCAAGAGAACATCAAAGAAGAATAAACCCTATCATGAGTGAAGTAGTCAAGAAAGAAGTTCTTAAGTTATTAGAAGCTGGTATCATATACCAAATTTCGGATAGTGAATGGGTAAGCCCAGTCCATGTGGTACCCAAGAAAGGAGGTATCACTGTTATGAAAAATGAGAAAGGTGAGCATGTGGCAAAACGAACAGAAGGAGGATGGCGTATGTGTATAGATTACAGAAGGTTGAATAAGGCAACGAGAAAAGACCATTTCCCTCTCCCATTTATAGATCAGATGCTTGAACGTCTAGCAAGACACTCATGTTTCTGCTATCTTGATGGGTATTCGGGGTTTTTCCAAATCCCTATTCACCCAGAGGACCAAGAAAAAACCACATTTACCTGCCCTTATGGAACATTTGCTTATAGACGAATGCCCTTTGGACTCTGTAATGCACCTGCCACTTTCCAACGTTGTATGATGTCAATTTTCGTAGACTACCTAGATGGAATTATGGAAGTATTTATGGACGATTTTTCAGTGTGTGGGTTTGATTTCAAAAACTACCTCTCGAACTTAGAGAAAATCTTAAAAAGATGTGTGGAAGTAAACCTTGTGTTGAATTGGGAAAAGTGCCACTTTATGGTAAATGAAGGGATAGTCTTGGGACACATTATTTCTGAAAGAGGTATAGAAGTTGATAAGGCCAAGATAGAAGTTATAGAAAACCTAAACCCACCTAAGACCGTTAGGGAAGTAAGAAGTTTTCTAGGACATGCCGGGTTCTACCGACGTTTCATCAAGAATTTTTCCGGAATAACAAAACCTTTAACTAACTTATTGATGAAGGATGTCGAGTTTGAATTCGACCAAAAATGTCTTGAGGCCTTTGAAGTTTTAAAGCAAGCTCTTATTTCAGCACCTATCATAAGACCACCTGATTGGACACAACCCTTTGAAATCATGTGCGATGCTAGTGATTTCGCTGTAGGAGCTGTACTAGGGCAAAGAAAAGACAAGAAACTGCATGCAATTTACTACGCTAGTAGAACACTAGACGCTGCCCAGCTAAATTATACAACCACAGAAAAGGAATTGCTAGCCGTAGTTTTTGTTATTGATAAATTTCGATCTTATTTGGTGGGAGCAAAAATAATAGTATACACAGATCATGCAGCAATCCGGTACTTGTTAAGTAAGAAAGATGCTAAGCCTAGATTGCTCAGATGGGTACTTTTACTCCAAGAATTTGACTTGGATATTAAGGATAAAAAAGGAGCTGAAAACTTAGTAGCTGATCATCTCTCTAGGTTAGAACACCTTAAACCTGAACTTATACCTATAGACGATCACTCCACTTATGAAAGATTAATAGCTGGGATAAACTCAACTGAAGAAGAGACCTATGAGGAAATCTCAACCATGAACAACATACCATGGTACGCAGATATTGTGAATTATCTGGCCGCTGATATCATACCCCCTGACTTAAGCTACCAACAGAAGAAGAAGTTTTTTAGAGATGTTAAACACTTCTTTTGGGATGAACCCCTCCTATTCAAAAGAGGAATAGATAATATATTCAGACGATGTGTGCCGGAAGAAGAAGTAGGCAACGTCATTAAACATTGTCATGCTTCACCTTATGGTGGACATGCAAGCACATCTAAAACATGCGCCAAAATATTTCAAGCAGGTTTTTATTGGCCTACTGTATGACGCGATGTCCACACTTACATTACAAAATGTGACCGATGCCAACGCACCGGGAACATCTCAAGACGTGATGAAATGCCTTTAAGTAACATCCAAGAAGTGGAAATATTTGATGTCTGGGGTATAGATTTCATGGGACCTTTTCCTTCCTCAATGGGTAACAAGTATATCCTAGTAGCTGTCGATTATGTCTCAAAGTGGATAGAAGCTGTTGCATCACCCACAAACGATACCAAGGTAGTTATCAAACTGTTTAAGAATATTATTTTTCCTAGGTTTGGAACCCCGAGGTTAGTCATAAGTGATGGAGGATCGCATTTTATATCTAAGATATTTGACAAGCTTCTAAGCAAATATGGAGTAAAACATAGAGTAGCATCACCATATCACCCGCAAACCAGTGGCCAAGTAGAAGTATCGAATAGGGAGATTAAGCAGATCCTAGAAAAAACCGTATCATTATCCAGAAAAGACTGGTCTGGAAAACTTAAAGACGCCTTATGGGTTTATAGAACGGCTTATAAAACCCCTATTGGAACAACTCCTTATCAATTGGTTTATGGAAAGTCCTGTCATTTACCCTTCGAACTAGAACATAAAGCCTATTGGGCCATTAAATCCTTGAATCTAGATTACCTAAAAGCCGGAGAAAAACGTATCCTGGACATTCACAAGCTGGAAGAGCTTCGCTTGAATGCCTATGAGAATGCCATCATATATAAGGAAAGAACCAAGATGTGGCATGATAAAAAAATCATCAAGAAAGATTTCAACATTGGTGACCCTGTTCTCCTATTTAACTCAAGGTTACGACTTTTTCCTGGTAAGCTTCGTTCAAGATGGACAGGTCCATTTGAAGTGTCAAAAGTTCTAAAGTCTGGAGCAGTAGAAATCAAAAACAATTCATGCGCTCCATTTGTGGTAAATGGACAAAGACTGAAGCTATACAAAGGAGGCGATTTGCCTGTTGACTACTCTAGTCTTATTCTTATAGACCCACCAATACCCACATAAAGTAAGATCTAATCGTCAAGCTAAAGACGTTAAACAAGCGCTGCATGGGAGGCAACCCATGGTTTATTCTTAATTTTATTTTATTTTATTTTAGTAATTTATATATTTTATCTGGACTAATTTCTTGTGTTTATATTTTAAGGATGCATTACCCCGATGGTATGGTTGTGATTTTCAGAGATGAAGCACAAAAAGCCCGATTTGCTACCTTATCTGCTAGACCTATGGTACCCACTAGGTACCCCGATCAGAGCTGCATGGAGGCACTCGGGATTGAGCCAAGTATTAGGTATCTGTGCAACCAACTTGGCTGGGATTCTTATGCTGATGATGTCCACAAAACCTACAGGAACCTTACTCTAGAGTTTCTTAGCTCTATGGACTATAACCCACGAGTGGGTGAAGGAGATGAGCGAGGATGCCTAAGTTTCAGATTGTTTGGTACCGAGTATACCCTGACTACCAAAGAATTTGGGGATTTGCTTGGTTTCCAAACTGGACCGACCGCTATCACTGAGTTTCCATTGAGTTACTATATGGACAGAGATATTGATAAATTTTGGCAGGACATTACTGATAGAGCCAGCCTTGACCCCTCTACCCAGCTGTCCAGGAAGATCCATAACCCGGCTTTCCGATACTTCGAGATGGTTCTGTGCCACACTTTCTTTGGGAGGAGTTACTGTGACCACTTGGTCACCGCTGAGGAGATCCTTTTCCTATACTGTGCCAGTCAGTCCAGACCTATAGCTAGTGGAGGTTTTCTGATAGAAAGCCTCGAGCAGACTGCTCGATCCGCTGTAGGACTCATTCATTCCGGAGGGAATGTGACACATATAGCTTCTGCTTTGGGTTTGGACAGTATGATAGCACAGCTGACCCCATATTGTGGATATACTTTCCTGGATTTAGACTTTTGCATGGATCGTGGGCTCATGAGGAGGGCCTCTTTCCACCCATATCAGTACAAATTGCTCATCGATGACCAGACAGTTTACACCTTCACAATGCCAGACCCTCAGATGACTTGTGTTTCCAACCCTGCTAATTGGAACTATTCTGTAGAAGGTTGGGGTGAGATATCAGAGTACACTCCAGAATACACTCCTGCTTCCGAAGATCTCACTCCAGAATACACTCCTGCTTCCGAAGATCTCACTCCAGAATACACTCCTGCTTCCGAAGATCCCACTCAAGAATACACTCCTGCTCCCGAGGACTCTACTCCAGATCACACATCCCGACTCGAGGTTACACACACTACTGTTCTTACTAATAACCTCAGCTTGCAGGAACCTGATATTCGCACTCTGTTGACTGCTATGCGCACTGAGATAACCACTCTCCACAATGAGGTGGCTGACCTTCATTTACAGTTGGAAGTGAATGATGTTACCTTTGCTGGTGAGTTAGATGAATTAGCTCACGAGGTGGCAGAGATTCGACGCCAGCTGACTGAGCTGTGTGGCCCAGACACTCCTGCAGAGCATCCTACTGGTTGGCAATAGATCTGTGTTGTTCACAAGATATCTAGTTCCAGTATTATTAGTATTATGTTGATTTCCTTTTCAGACTCATTTTTATTTTCATTATCTATTTCCTGCATTATTAATAATTATTTTGGTGACCCGATGTCCGTACCTATATATATATATATATATGCATGTGTTTCCTTCATTTACTAATGTTTTTGTTTTTCTGGTCACCATAATTTTAATATAAAAATAAATAAATATACATGTATATATGTTTTCACATACATATATGCACATTCATAAGAAAAATAGGTACACCTCCAAAAATTGAAGCTAATGGCAAGGAAGGAAAGGCCCAATGGAAAGGAAGCCAGACCGGCCCAACTTGCCTCGACCTCACCGCGCCCGCGGTGACGCAACGGTCACCTAACGGCTAGTTGCTCGTTTTTCCCCCCATTTTACCACTTTTTCCATTTCCAATCCCATTTTCTTCCATTCTTAACCCACCATAACTTCCTTTATTACCCATACCAACCCCACTACATTTATTCCCATTATTCCCATCATAAATATTTACAACCACCATTTTTCTTCCCTACCTATAAATACCCCCACTATTTCATTTTCTTCCTCACACCTTCATTACTTCTACATCCCATTCTTTCTCTTTATTCATCCACAAGAAAATCCTATGGAGTATCACGACTACATTTTGCGAGGTGGCCAAGCCGGAGAAAGGCAACTAAAGCGGCTTGAGAAATTGCTGACAACACCAATACACTCTACCAGGTATATCGATGAAAACTGTCTATATTCATTAGGTATATACCATAGTGTATTTTTCCTTCTCGATAAAATAGGCATGCATGATATTTTTGCTACTCAAGCACCAACATACCCTAGGCTGACGTTCGAATTTTTAAGTTCTTTAATTTATAACGTCTCTCCTAACATTGCTAGCACCGTAGGTGGAGTCAAATTTAGAATGTTTAATGTTGAATATGACTACTCCACTGACGGTCTAGCTGACATGTTAGGATGGCCTTATGGGGATGGTGCCATTTGTGAAGCACCTTTAGACACGGATTGGGCATTTGAAGCATTTTGGGCCAGAATTACTAAACAAAATGCAACATCTTTTGATGGCCTACTTGCTTCTCACATCCACAATCCTGCCCTTCGTGTCTTTCGATTTCTTTTAGCATCCACCATCTTTGCTCGGGAAAACCCAAACAAGGTGAATGCTAAAGAATTAATTATCATGCAGAGCTGCCTCACAGACACCAAAGTTAATCCAGTCCCATTCATGATTGCCCACATGCACCATGTTTTAAGAAAAGGTAGGCCGATTTCCTTTGGTGGACTGATTACTACTATTGCTCGTGCCATAGGATTGGATACGGAACTTGCCACCCTTGAGCCACTTCCTCCTCGTATTGCAAATCTTAAAATTTTCAGGGATATGCGTTTATGCAAGACGAGGAAGGAAGGTGGTTACTTCCTCATGGTTGGAGGTGCTGCTGTACCCAGTGTTGTTATTCCTTGCACCCGTCGTACTGATATTAGATTTGAGCGTAACTGGACCTACGATCTCAACGCTCCTGCTTTTATTGGTCCGTTGCCCCCAAATCTACCTTTAAATGAGGGTAACAACACTGATGATGAGTACGATTTCCAAATGGAAGAACCACCCCACTTTTCACCACCACACACGACACCATCTACTTCTAACCCACATGCAGGTACAACTCCTAGTTTCCATGTCACTGAGGACATGTGGCGTGAGCATATGGCCCGAGAGGCCCAGAGGGACACCCTCCTTGCTACTTTGCAGCAACAGGCGGCCGATAACATGGCCTTCATGCAAGCATCCCAAGAGCAAAATGCTAGCTCTCTGCGCACTATTATGGAGAGTCAGATGGCTTTCCAGAGAGAACAGCACCTACACCAGACCACATACGCTCGTCACTTCCAATTGATGGAGGCAACCCAAGGCACCCTCATTGGTAGGACCCAAGAGCTATAAGCGGCAAATGCCGCCTTGTCAGAGAGATTGGAGCAGCTTGTTTTGGACCGAGATAGCCGCCGTCGCAGCCGTAGCCGCCGTTCCAGTCGTACCAACCAGGATGGTGAAGGTCCTAGTGGCCCCCACTAGTGTTTTCAGGTACCTCCTCCTACCTTATTTTGGAACATTGGGGACAATGTCTGATTTAAGTGTGGGAGGAGCATTTATCGCTTTTATTTCCCGTTTTCGCTTTTATTTCCCGTTTTCGCTTTTATTTCCCGTTTTCCTGCTTTTATTTCCCTTCCGCATTTTTCCTTTTAAGTATGTTATATTCGTAGTTAATAAAATGCATGTGATAGGCGAGTCTTTCTGCGTAGTGTACCCCTTCATTTCCCCCACTTTTTAGCCTTACAAAAATTTTCTTTTTCAAAGAATTGTGGTTATTTTTAAGGATTTGGGCTATGAGACAGGTCCTAGATAGGGTCTATTTCTTAGGCACTCACTTTTTGAAAAATTCGTTATCGTTTTAACACCGTAAGCCTTTTTGAACATCTAGATTAGATCCTTTCTTCCCAATATGCTATGATTTTGAATAAAACTGTAGAAATAGGTCTTCAAGTAGTTTATCTTAGCAGTCAGCTCCGGCCTAAGCATGCTCTAAGTGTAGGATCGATGAATATAAGTGGATGATCTCTATTTTGCCTTAAAAATTATAAAGTATGAATACGACTACGAGTTGGGTGATCCTCACAAAGATTACTCAACTCAAGAAAGTTGTAAGCACCAATAAAAACAAAGAAAAAAAAATATATAAGGCACATCCGTTGTAGTTGGTCCAGAGGTATCTGGTGCTGGACTTGGTAGGGCGGACTACGGTCCGATCCCCCGCAACTGCAAATGGGTAAAATAAAAAGGGGTTAAACCAACTCTTGTACCAGAATCCCATCACTTGAGATCAGAGTCACTAACCGGTCACTACACCATGAGTATGTACGGATAACGGGCTTAATGTGATTGCGCCTGAATGAAAAAGGACCTCGTACAAAAAAAAAAGTCTTAGCATAGTAAGGATATTAGGATCGATCTGTATTCTTATGAGGTTTATGTCCGCATTTCTGCGAGTAGTGTAATTATGATACCCTTGATTCAGATAGTTAGTGCCTGACAACACACCCTTACTCGGACTTAGAATCCCTCTTTGCCCAAAACCTGTATACACCATAATTATCTTTCATCTACTTCTAAAGAGTTGTTGCTTGAGGACAAGCAAAGGTCTAAGCGTGGGAGGATTTGATCGCACTGAATCGCACTATGTTTCTGACTCAAATATCACATGTCTTCCTTAGTTTTTATTATCATTTTCTCGTATTATATTCCTTTTTCCTTTGTTTTCAGGATTCTTGTCATTTCAGAGCCTTCTGTGAAGAAACAAGCCAAAACGCCAAGAAATTAGGGTTTTTCAAGATATTCTGCACTTATGGCGTTCAGCGCCGCGCTGGCTACAGGGAACGCGATGACGTGGCCCACTTTCACCCAGAGATCACCTGCCACGTTCCCATGATGTGGCAGTTCCAGCCACCGCGCCCGCGGCCACCCCTACCGCGCCCGCGGCCTTCACAAAAAGCTTCCCGCTCAAAAGAAGTTGAGGGGCATGCTGGTCTTTACGCATCTCAAGGATCCTCTATAAATAGTTTTCGATTTTCATTTTTTAGTTTCATCCAAGCTTAGTACAATCTTAAGCCATATACTATCAGTTTCTGTAAAGTGATAATCTCTTCACATCGGGGAGTTATTGCGGTGTAGATTGAGTTGTAATCGAGTCTTGGAGCACTTTGGTTGAAGTTCATCATACCAGCCTTACCATTCCCTAGATTTGTATCAGATTCAAGTCTCCGACTGGAGCAAGGTTCTATTTTATTGCATTTCTTTACTTATAATTGCTCTTACCATAGTCTACACGTTTTATAGACTTTAAATGCTCTTACCATAGTCTACACGTTTTATAGACTTTAAATGCTCTTACCATAGTCTACACGTTTTATAGACTTTAAATGCTCTTACCATAGTCTACACGTTTTATAGACTTTAAATGCTCTTACCATAGTCTACACGTTTTATAGACTTTAAATGCTCTTACCATAGTCTACACATTTTATAGACTTTAAATGCTCTTACCATAGTCTACACGTTTTATAGACTCGCACTTATTATGTCTGGCTAAACTATAAAGGTTTGGGTGTAATGATTGTCATCATGGTCGTGTTCCAATTATCATGCTAGTGAAAATACTCTGGGGATGTTTTGCTTATAACTTAAGTCAATTATGTTTAAATGTTTATTGGATAAGATCGAAAGCCGTCCAAACTAATGATACGACTTGATTATTATTTAACCAAACAAAAAGAGCGAAAGCCGTTGATTGGTTAAATAGGAATCATTGACCTTTTTAGAAAACGATTTTGAAACTATTTTCGGACGCGTTTGTAGGTTTGAAATCTGACTCTTGGTCAAAAGCCAAAAGTCTCTTTAAGTTAATCTTTCCAAGTAAAATCACTTTTCTGTTAAGTCAAAACTATCAATTTCTTAAAAATAGGTTTACCTCTTTAACGCGGAAGGCACCCTTTATATGTGACAATAAAGGAATTTAATTTAAAGAGTAAACTCGGTTCTTAGTAGTCAAAAGCTACAAGTTCCCGTTAAATCGATTCTTTGCTATCAATAGAAAATACTGCCCCATAAGTAGTCTCATCTACGCATGACCGGACCAATATCTGATTGCATGATTTACATTCCAACCTGTCTTTTAAACTGTTATTTACCTCGCTCATTTACTTTGTGCACTGCACTCACATCAATATTCTTGTTCGCCTTAGATAAGCACCTTAGTAATAAAGTTGATAGATTGACAATTGGTATCTGTGGTTCGATAATCTTATATATTACTTCGATAGGCTGTACACTTGCAGCACTACATTTAGGCTATACGTTACAGATTAAACCCATCACTAAGTTCGGCAACTTTGTAATGAATCTCGTATCAATTGAGAACGCATACAAAGTGTTTGTTTTGAAAGTATTTCAGAAGAGAAGTGTATTATGTGAAAAATGTTTTGAAATGTTCACGAGCAAGCGATTAAGAACCATCTAACTACTCAAAAGTCTTTTGTTCTTTTCCTCTTCCTTTAGATAGTGTTATCCTACCATTGGTTAGTAGGAAGCCATATCATTGGATGTTTGAGGGACAGGCGCGGGTCACCGTACAGTCATAAAGGCAACTCGTAGGGAACTTTAGAAATTTATCATAAGGGACTAAGATCGTTTACCGAGGCAGTATCGAAGGGTCATCGAGGGACTACGAACCTCTAATCGAGGGTCTTTTCTTAAGCGTCCCACGTTCGAGGGATATGATTGTTTTTATCCGAGGCAACAAGTAGGGTTGTGCAAGTGTGCGAAGTGTGTTGAGATTCAATTATTTTAATCTTTGAGATTAGGGTTAGCTGTCGTTTGATTTTATGTTTTTCCATACACGCCTAATTACTATACAATTATAAGGAAAACAGTAAAGGCATAAAAAAAATCCTACGCTATTACAGTGCTTCGGGGATGGGGGTTACAAACCATAAAATGGGGGAAAAAGTAAAGTAAACCCTAATTTATCTATTACACCCCTTAACAGTTACATAATTATGAAAATAATAATGCAAAAATAAATAAGCGCGCAAAGATTGTGAAAAAGGGAAAGATATTAAACTCTAAAAAATTCTAAGCGTTAGGAAAATATTTTTGGTGTTTTGTTTATAAAAATATTTTTATAGTGTAAAATGACAATTGACCCTAATTCTAATTAGTTTACGAATTACTTATGAAATAAAATCGAAATGTGATTAAATTAAATCAATTTTTATTTATTAAAAATTAAATTAATTAATCAAAACCTAAATCTAATTTTTAGTTATTTTTGTGATTTTTTCTGATTAAAGAAAATGATTAAAAAAATTAATTAAAACAAAAAAATAAATGGGCTTGTTGTAGAAAATTGGGGGGTGCAAGGATCTGAAATCACTAGGCCCAACAAGGAGCCCAGATTGTTTGCATTGGATTTGGTGAGGATGGCCCTTGAAGGTTCATGATGAGGGGCATGCATCTGAGGCAATGGATCTAGGTTCATTGAAATCTGATGGTCAAAATGGAAAGATGTATGATGCAAGTGTTGGGTGGCTTTGCACTGGATCTGCAAGAGAAAAGTATGAAAAATAACATGCTAGGGGCAGTGTGCTGTGGTGGGAGAACTGACTTGAGATTTTGCGTTTGTGTTTGCAAATGTTGCAGTTAGCAAGAGTCGCCACCGACTTTTCTTTTATCCAAAAAGGAAAGGTAAAAAAGCACAGGAAAAACCTTTGAGATTGTTTTTGGGTTCGGGGGGTAGATTATGAAAAGGGAAGGTGCTAGCACCCTTTTCATCCATGGTTTTTCATGGGCTCTTAGTTACTTGTTTAGATCACTTGCTTTGCTTTTGCAATTGTTTGAAATGGTGCTTTGTGTGGTTTTGAAAGTATTTTGAAAAGAGACCATTGTTTAGGCAATCTTTGTAATGATTCTCGTATGTAAGAATGTATACAAAGACGTTTGTCTTTTGAAAAATGTTTCAATGTTTTGAAAGTTGTTTGGAAATGTTTTGAAATGTGTGTGTGTTTGTTTGAAAATAGCAAGGATTATTTGCAAATTGGTCAAGTAACTAGAAGCTATCTACCTACTCAAAAGTCTTTCTTGTACATTTTTATTCCTTTGATATTGTTGGCCTACCATTGCTTTGGTAAACAACCCTATGTTTGGATGTTAAATGGGACGGGCGTGGATCATCGTATGACCATGATAGCAATATTGCCAAGTATCTTAGCAAGTTTTGAGGGACCTAGATCATTTGTTTTAGGCAACTTATGATAGCGTCATCGAGGGACTATGATCTTTTATTTTGTTTTGTTTTGCCAAGATACCTAGCATGCATACCATGGCCATTTTGTTAAGGCAACCAAGTGGGTGAAACCCTAGAGGTGCTTGTGTGCAATGTGTTGTCATTTTACATGCATTTTGTTTGTCTTGGATTAGGTCATGCTATTTGTTTGATTTTGTCTTATCATACAAACCCTAGTTTTACTAAACATATATAATGCGATAAATTGCGTAAAATAAATCTAAGCTATTACAAAAATTATTATGGGAGGGGGGATACAAGTTTTGAATGGGGAATATTGATCAAAATAAAACCCTAGAAATTATTACAACACAATTGAATTTATTGTACAAATAAATAAATAAACAAGTATTTAAATATGCAATAATATGTATTTATGCAAAAAATGTTTTGTAATTGTTTTATGTATGAGAAAAATAAATTATTTAAGTCCTAAAAATAAGAAAAAATAATATTATTATTTTTGAAAGGGGAAACCCTAATTTTTTGATTTAAAAGAAAAATATGTTCTATATTTATTTTATTCATTTTTTTGTTCAAGAAAAATAATAACAATATTATGTACAAATATTAAAAATAAAATATGTATGAAAATAATATTTTATGTGTGAAAAATAATAAAATAAAAATGTATGGTATTTTTAAATGTATTTACTATTTATTTAAGAAAATAAAGTTCTATTTATTTATAAATTATTTTTTATGCCAAAAAATAAGATAAAAAATAGAATAAAATACAAAAAATAAATAAAATATTTTTCATGATTTTTTTTATGTTCAGAAAAAAATTAAAATCAATAAACATAAAAAATATGAGAAAATATAAAAAATAAACAAAATAAGCAAAGGGGGGTGCAGATAGGAATATGGGGGGTGTGAAAAACAATAGGCCCAAGGCGCCAGGCCCGAGAACTTCATCTTCATCCCTGTCCTTGGCTTCTTCGCGCGCGCTTCTGAGTACAATCCTGTATCTTGCTCTAGCTTGCATAAAATCAAAAACTCATAACACAAAAAATGTAGCTTATGATCTCACGATTCCATTGATATAAAAAACATAACCTAACTCTCAAGGATCATGGAGAATTTAATCACCCCTAATTTCTGACCTAATTTTTTCAGCATGTTCAACAATCAAATACTCTTAGCTCAGTTAATATAAATGACAACTATGTATATGTACAGCTTTAGCAAGTTAAGGACTACATTTTTGCTTCACAAATCAAAGCTTAAGGATTCCTAAATAGAGAGATAGAACTTTGAAAAATACCTGGTTCAACTGAGTTTGGATATGGCAATGTGGGGACTTTGAGTGAGGCCTGAAGATCGTGTGAGCTTCCTTGAAGTTCCCTCAAGCTATTCCAATGCCCAGCTTGCCTTGAGGATGCTTGAAACTCCCTGCACGAGTCAACCTGCAACCTTCCAAAATGAAAATGGTGATGTCTGAAACTGGGCTCACAGTTGCAAGATGAAGGCCTGGATAGTTTAGGTAGGATGTATGTAAAGTGTTTGAAGTCTTAAAGTGAGAAACGCACGAGCCAATAGTGATTTGGCAAGGGTTCTGCAGAAGATGCCCTATTTGGGCAGAAACTTGTGTTTTTGGTGTTTGAGAGTGTTTTGAATGTTGTGAATTCATGTCTTAGGCTTGTAACAAGTTTGTGAGATAATGCAGCCAAGCCTTCTCTTTTAACAAATGTGCAAGTTCTGATCCCTTTTGCCAATTTGCTTGCTTTTGAAGAAAGTTGACATGACTTATGCCAAAGGCCTGTACATGCTAGCTTGTGGACTGAAGAGGGTTGGTATACTTTTCCTGATGTTTGTGGATCTTGCTTGCAACAAAAGATCAGGTCCATGGCTCAAAAATTGTAAAGTTGCAAAAAGGCTTGCTTTATCGAAGTAGTATTGTGAACTTTATGCCATTTTTGGATTAATCTTTTGTACAATGCTCCAAAGATCAAAATAAAGCCATTATCCATTGAGTTTGAATTTAATTATGGAGTGTAGAAGGGATTAGGACCTGTAATGCAATGTACAAGCATGCTTGAAACTGATTTGCAACTTGAAGCATTGTAAACATGGCTTGCACAAAAGTGACAAATTGCCATTTTCTCTTCTTCGATTCTCCCTAACCACAAATGATCTTGGATAGTTCTTGGACATTTTGGAAAGCTTGAAACATGCTATACAATCCATCTTTGAAATGAATTTTGAGATACCTCTTGGAACTAGGTGAAAAATTTCCATGAAGTTAGGTCAAAAATCTGCCTAAACTAGGGCAAAATTTCACTAAGTCCTTTAGTTCATGGACCCCTATTCACAAATTCATAACTTGAGATCCAAGAATCTTTTGGGAAAACTTTGTGAATCAAAGTTTTATATTTCATGGAGGAATACAACTTTCATGTTGGAAGTTTTCTTTGAATCCAATTGCATCATGGTGAAAAAGTTGTGGAAAGTTGGGAAAAATAAGAAATTTTCCATACTTAGAAAAATTCTAAGTTATGAAATTTTTTTAAATTAAAACCCTAATTTGCAAAATTGATTTTCTTGATCAACAAGTTTCATATTTTGATATATATTGATGAATTATGACCCTTGGCACTTGATTTTGACCAAAAAGTCAAAGTTTGACTTTTCAGTGTACAATTGACTTTTGATCAGTTGACTGCAAAATTCATCTGTCAATCCTATGCATTTGAGATCTTTTGAACTATGTGATTAGGTCAAGATGATGCTATTGAGTCCTTGAAATCATTCTTGAACCCAATTGGTCATTGGCTAGGTTAAAAATCAGAAATTTCCCTTCCTCAATCAAAACCCTAATTTTGACCATTTTGCCCTTTTGATGATCTGATCAAATTTCTTGAGGAGTTGTGATCCAAACTTGATCAAATGGTACATATGAGCCTATAATGTTGTTGTGGATCAAAAATTATGAAGTTTGACTGTAAATTGGCCATGGTTGACTTTTCCCCCAATATAGCTGATTTTTAGGTCAACTGTCCAATTGACTGGGCAAAAATGTGATTCAAGGCTTGAAACTTGGTATGAACAATCTTAAGGGTCCAAGATGGTGTATGAAAGTCACATGAAGCATTGATGGTCCAAAAATCCTTGTGCAAACTCAAACCCTAATTTCAGGTCATCAGTGCAAGATGAGGTCTTGAGCTGAGCAAACCCTAATCCTGTCTGGAGTCCAAGAAGTCTTGTGAGGAAAATATTGATAAAATGAGAGGGAAAATTTTGGGGTACAATAGCTTCCCCTGTTCAATCTTCTTGAACCTGAAGAGTTAGATTGGAGAATTTTGTCGTTCATGACTCGAAGGTAAAAGATGATTGGACACTAGAGTGCCCGTAAATTTGCACTCGTCAAAATGTAGTTGAGGGAATAGGATTAAAGATGCCATTTGGAGAGGTGATAGAATCTTTTTGGAGATGGGCTTGCAGATGCCATCCAAGAATGTTTGCTGAGTTGTAAGTTGTAAGTCAGAAGAATAAGTATCAGAATGGTATCTACGTCTAGAACGTATCTGAACTATATCTGGAGACTGAATCTAAATGAGAAAAGGAATAGAAGCCGTGTCTAGAGCGTATCCGAGCTGGGGAAAATCAGAATAAGTGACAGAATGGAAACCGTATCTGGAGCATATTGGACTGTATCTGAAGTTTTGAATCTGAATGAGTAATAGAATAGCATCCGCGTCTAGAGCGTATCCGTATTGTATTTGAATAGGTAGCAGAATGACTTCCGTGTCTGGGGTGTATCTGAACTAGAAACTGAATAAGTAACAGAATGACTTCCGTGTCTGGAGTGTATCTGGACTGGAATCTGAATAAGTGACAAAATGACTTCCTTGTCTAGAGTGTATCTGGACTGTATCTGATAGTTGAATCTGAATGAGAAATAGAATGGCTTCCGTGTCTGGAGCGTATCTAATCTGTATCTGAAATCTTTGAACATTGTTAATGATAGTTGTTAATCTTATCCTGAAAAGGATAAAATATTAGCTAAAATACAAAGTTATGTTGCATGAAATGTATAATGCAATACATGTGCTTTATCAATGTTTATGATATATGGATGTAATGTATGCGCATGTAAGCTGATTTGCTATATTTGCGAAGGAAAATAAATCCTTGACAGTTGGGGATAATAAAACCCTTGACTGTTTCCAGGGAAAATAAATCCTTGACTGCTGAGGATAAGAAATCTTGGTGACTGTTGGGGACAAGAAATCCTTAACAACTTCCGTGGGGATATGAGGATCCTTCATGTCTTGAAGTTGGAGTATTTGACAAGAATTCTGTTGTGAGTAATTCCATATACTGCCTGAGTAATCTGCTTGGGGAATCCAGAGAACTTTGACGACTTCTACTGGGGGTTACACAATGGGAATCCTTATTCTGCTGGGGAATAGGGGAAACCCTGATGACTTCTGCGGGGAATGAGAATCTTCATTCTGTTGAGGAGTAATGAAAACCTTGACGACTTCACTGGGGAATTAAGAATGAGAATCTTCATTCTCTTGGGGAGTAAAAACTCTATGGGGAAGAAGGCTTACTGCTGGAGAGTAAGTTCTGGAGTTTGGGTTGTCTGCCACTCTACTGGGAAGTTATCCTAGGTTGGGGAGAGACAAAAAGTTAACCGTTATTTGATTAATTTTCAATCTTCAAGATAACTTGCTGGGGAGTTTGGAGATACTGAATGGTTTCCGCTAGGGATTGATAGCAAGAAGTTTTGACTCGACTGGGGAAGAAGGTTTCAGCTCCGCTGGGGATATGTAACTCAAAGTTTTTGCTCCGCTGGGGTTTGGGAGTTTGAAGTTTGAAATCTAATGGGGATTAAGGATTTGAAATTATAACTCCGCTGGGGAAATGTATTTCAAGGTTTTAGCTCCGCTGGGGATCTAGATGATGTACTGCAGGGGATGTTCATGGAATAGCCTAAAGACATTTTCCTATCCTTTCAGTCTGTCAGTAATTGTTCTTTTCCATCCTGTTTATTTGTAAACAGTAATTATGTTCAAATGCATATGTTCATCAATGAATCATTGGATGTTTTTGCACATAAAAACACAAGTGTAAGGAGAAAAGGACAAATAGTTTTCTGTACTTTAAAGAGATATCTTTGTTATTAACTTTGAGTAAGTGTTTTGTACAAAGGAGACAAACATCCTAGTAAGAGGATGATGTCATAAAAGTAAGAAAAATTTATACAAAGAAAGATGGCTATGTGTGTAAAAATCCCATGGGGTTCCTATTCCGCTATAGCCTTCGTATCTCTGAATATCTTATCCATATGTTGCTTCGTCCGAAGATGATTGGATTGATCAGAAGCCCAGAGTTTGTCTGTGAAGAGATTGTCCTTAAAGTGATCCGACGAGACATAGTCATATGCTTTAATTCCCTAACTTTTGCCTGGACCGCCCTTTCGAGTTTTCAGTCCACCGGGAAACCCTTTTTTGCCCAAGTCGCCCTTTCAAGTTTTCAACTTGTCGGGTGTACAGATTTTTTTTATTTATCCCTAATTTTTACCTGAACCGCCCTTTCGGGGTTTCGATTCACCGGGATGCCCTTTTTTTTGGCCTAGGTGTGTCAACCTAGCGGGTTATTTATGCGTAGTATCTTTTGACTATGTCTGCGTTCGCAGGGTGCGACAAGTCGTCGCTTTCCATGGTGGTTAAGATCGTTGCCCCACCAGAAAAGATGTTCTTGATTACAAATGGTCCTTCGTAGGTAGGAGTCCATTTGCCCCTGGGATCACTTTGTGGCAAAATGATGCACTTGATTACCAGATCTCCAACTTGATATACCTGGCGTCTGACTTTCTTGTTGAAAGCCTTGATCATCCGTTTTTGATACGTCTGACCATGGCAAACAACAGTAAGTCTTTTCTCTTCAATTAAGTTTAATTGATCGAGTCGGGTTTGGATCAGTGATACGGTGGGAAGAACTGACTGTTTTTGAAATGCTGGTTCGCGTTTGTGTTCGCAAAATGTCGCGGTAAGTCAGAGTCGCCACCGACTTTTATTTTATCCAACAAGGAAAGGAAAAAAGCACAGAAAAATTCCTTTTTTGAGATATTTCTGAGTACGGCGGGTAGATTATAGAAAGGGAAGGTATTAGCACCCTTTCTATCCGTAGTTATCTACGGGCTCTTAGGTACTTGCTTATCATTTTCAAAATGTTTTCTTTGTGCTTGTGGGTTTTGAAAAAGTTTTTGTTTTAACTTCGATTTAACTCTTGCTTCTGTCTTCAAGAGTGTAATGAAGTGTTTTGAAAACTTTGTTTTGTAAAGGAGTGTAAGTGTAAAAATTTGTTTGGAATGAGCAAGTACTTAAGAACTAATCTACCTACTCGAAAAAAGAATCGTTCTATGTTCGTTTCCTTTAGACAATGCTATCCCACTATTAGTGAGTAGGTAGCACCATCGTTGGAGTTTAAGGGTCAATTCGAAAGGGACGTACGGTCACTAAAGCAATATTAGGACGTCTTAGTGGTAACCCTAATGTCTTAGATCATTTGTTTGAGGAAACAATATCCGAGGCAACCATTTCGAGGCAACTATAATCTTTTAGACAAGAGGACGACCTCTAAAATGACCTATACTCAATGACCGTGTACGAAGGCAACCAAGTGGGGTGTACCCTAAGAGTGCGCATGTGCGAGTGTGTCGTTTTCAGTTATTTTTATCTTTGCACATGTTTTAGGGTGATCTAATTTGATTTTAGATTAAGCATTCATTCTTGTCATGCAAACCCTATTATCAAATATCTAACAGTTGTATAATTTGTAGAATTAAAATGCGGAATTTAAACTAACTATTACAAGGCGTCGGGTATTTACATCGCCAAAAGCAACCCTTTGAAAGTAAAAGTAAAGCGGTAAAATAAATAAATGTCCTATTCAAAACAATTACAAGCCAGGAGCAGATACATCAATAATTAAATAAGGAAAAATAAATCGCGCGAGTGAATTGGATCGAATGCGGAATTAAGGTTTTGACCCTTTTAATTAAAGAAAATGCTTTTGTTGTTTTTATTTAAGAAAAGAAATTAAGTCCTAAATTAATTACTAAATTAATTATTAAATAAATTAATTAGTGAAAAATAATAAGTGACATATTTTTAGAGTTTTGATTATTTTAAGAAAGAAAATAAAAATAATTAAACTGAAGTTAAAACCTAATTAATTCTAATTGATTTTATTTATTTACAAAATAAATTAATGTTACCTAATTAATATCCTAATTAATTAATTAGTATTTATTAATAAAAATAAAATTATGAATTTTAATTGGATAAAAAGTATTTTTGTGATTTTTTGATAAAAAAGAAATTATGTTATTGGTTAATAAATTAATTAAACAAAATAAAATAAATAAGTTAAATAAATAAAAAATAAGAAGTAGAGATGGACCTGATATATGGAGGTGTGGGAAGCAAATTGTTGGCCCAATTGATGATGATCCATTGGACTTTTTTTGATCCAGCGTATGCGCGTTGACTGGATTATGGTATGCCTTCCATGCTTGACCACCAGATCTGGCCATCTGGCGATCTGGCATGTTGAATAGTGAGGGTCCATGGTGAACCTCCAACTTGAATATGCACATGATTTCCTGAAAACAAATATGAAAATGCAAATTGCTGGAGGCAGGGATCGAACCCCTGACCTCCAGCCTTGGGATCCTTATGCGCTGAGGTGTCTACCACTGGGACATGTTGCTTCATTTGTTAATACAATACAAATTAATAATAATATATAAAAACAAAATTAATGGCCAGAAAATAAAAAAAAGGCGCACTTTGTTTGAATGGGCAAATGGATGGACGACAACTCATCATCCATGTCCTCTAAATCCTGCAACTTTTACCTGCGGATTTTATCTGCAGCTAAAATTGTGGCTTCATTCTAAATCCTTCCCCAGGCAATATAAATGAGTTCTAGGACCATGGTTGGATTCGTCTTAACCTACTGATCACAACCATCTCCATCATGAAGACCAATTGTACCTGAAAATGCCTAGTTTTGATTGGTTTCGCTTGTGGAGATGGCCAGGAAGAGATTGAGATCAACGCCAAGCCTTGAAACTGCCTCTAGACTTGATTTTAATCTCACACTTTTTTGGTGTTTTTGCAAACTTTGTTATTGCTCTCTAATTGATCTCCAACCCTCCTTTTGGTCGGCACACGACCCTTATGTAATGCACAATGTATTAGGGTTGCAAGTTTTGTCCAAATCTTCCTCCATTGATTATTGAATATTTGATTTGATCCTCCTTTAACCACCTTCCAAATTTGATCCAAATCACATCTTTTTGTACACTTATGCCTTGGTACGAGTTTGATGTGGTGCAAGCTATCCATTGAAACCTGAAATCATCAAAAGATCTTTGGTTATCAATATTTTTGATTTAATTTGATTTAATTTGGTTTAAAATGAATTAATTCAAATAAAAATCAAATTAAATAATAAAAATATGATATGGACACATGGACAAGGCTAGAGCACGTAGGAAATAATGCAAACTCAAAATAAGTGAAAAAGAATGGGCCCATTTGGCAAAATTTGAAGTTTTGGGGATAGTTGATGTTTGGCAATTTTGCAAAAAAGTCCAAATTCAACAATGCATAACTTCCTCAATTTTGACTCTTTGGAGGTGTTATTGGACTTTCTAGAAAGCTTGAGATGTCCTATAATCAACCCTTTTGGTCTCATCTCATTTTGATATTCCATGCTCAAGTTATAAGCTTTGACAAAGAAGGTGTTTTTGTTGACTTTTCAAAATGACCTATAATGTCCAAATTCATAACTTCTTGTGAGTGCATATTTTTATCTTGGGATATGAATATGGATTGTAGGTAATTGAATCCTATTCCAAATAAGCTTTGGATGGGTCATTTCTCATAAATTATGAGAAAGTTATGCTTGGTCAAATTTGGGTTGACTTTTCCTGCAAAACCCTAATTTAGCAACTTTTGAATCTTGATGAATCTTGAGCAATCCTTGATGAATCATCATCAACCCTTGATCAAATGATGAAATATCCTTCAAAATGATGATTTTGACAAAAAATCTTGAAGTTTAACTGTATTTGGGTCACAGTTAACTTTTGCCCTAGCATAGTCGATTTTTGGACCTTTTGAGTAATTGAATGAGCAAAATTCCTCTGCAAGGATTGAAACTTGACATGGATGATCCTGAGAACATATTAGGACATTGGTTAGCACTTGGGGTCACTTGGACTCAAGGATCTTGATGCAACACAAAACCCTAATTTGAGTAGACTGCCTTAGGAGAGAGCTTGTCTGGCCAACCCTTGGACTACTTTGAGCAATTTGGAGATCTTTCTTGCAATGTTTTGAGAAATATGGGAGGGAAAATTTTGGGGTACAACAGCTGCCCCTGTTCAATCTTCTTAAACCTGAGGATGTAGATTGGCTTTCGTGATTCGAAGGTGGAAGAGGATTGAACACTAGAGCGCCCAGAAATTTGCACTCGCATGAAGTGGTAGTTGCTTTGTGATGTTGGGAATGGGCTTACAGATGTCGTTTGGAGAAGTGTAGATCGCATAAGAGATTCCTTAGCGAGAGCTTGCATACATGCTGTTTGAGGAAGATTCCGCTGGGGAAGTTTAATCTTTGTTGAGGGAAAGGAACTCGCCCGTAATTCAACCGAGGTGTCGAGATTTAGGAACTTGTGCGTAATTCAACTGAGGTGTCAAGATTTAGGAACTTGTCCGTAATTCAACTGAGGTGTAGAGATTTAGGAACTTGTCCGTAATTCAACTGAGGTGTCGAGATTTAGGAACTCGTCTGTACTTCAACTGAAAAAACATCTCTGTTGAGTTTTAAGAACTCGTCCGTAATTTAACTGGGGAAACATCTTCGTCGAGATTTAAGAACTCACCCATAATTCAACTGAGAAAACTTCTCTGCTGAGATTTAGGAACTCGTCTGTAATTCAACGGAGGAACACTTTTGTCGAGATTTAGGAACTCGTCTGTACTTCAACTGAGAAAACATCTCTGCTGAGTTTTAAGAACTCGTCCGTAATTCAACTGGGGAAACATCTTCGTCGAGATTCAAGAACTCGCCCGTAATTCAACTAAGAAAACTTCTCTGCTGAGATTTAGGAACTCGTTTGTAATTCAACGGAGGAACACTTTTGTCGAGATTTAGGAATTCGTATGTACTTCAACTGAGAAAACATCTCTGCTGAGTTTTAAGAACTCGTCCATAATTCAACTGGGGAAACATCTTCGTCGAGATTTAAGAACTCGCCCGTAATTCAACTGAGAAAACTTCTCTGCTGAGATTTAGGAACTTGTCTGTAATTCAACGGAGGAACACTTTTGTCGAGATTTAGGAACTCGTCTGTACTTCAACTGAGAAAACATCTCTGCTGAGTTTTAAGAACTCGTCCGTAATTCAACTGGGGAAACATCTTCGTCAAGATTTAAGAACTCGCCCGTAATTCAACTGAGAAAACTTCTCTGCTGAGATTTAGGAACTCGTCTGTAATTCAACAGAGGAAAACTTTTGTCGAGATTTAGGAACTCGTCTGTACTTCAACTGAGAAAACATCTCTGCTGAGTTTTAAGAACTCGTCCATAATTCAACTGGGGAAACATCTTCGTCGAGATTTAAGAACACGCCCGTAATTCAACTAAGAAAACTTCTCTGCTGAGATTTAGGAACTCATCTGTAATTCAACAGAGGAAAAAGCTTCATAGCTTTGAATTTTGTGAGAATTTAACTGCATCCTTCCTAAAAGGTAAAGGTTAGTTGTATGTAATGCATGATATGTATCAGGAAATGATGTTCTCAAAATAAATGAGATTGTGTTGTATGATGCGTATATGCATGTGTCATGATATATGGAAATGTAATGTTTTTAGCTGGGGAAAATAAATCCCGGGTAGATGCTGGAGAAAAGAGCTGAATTCTTCGTTTCCGCTGGTGATAGCGAATGAAGATGATTGTGAGAATAAACCTGCAGGAGAGGATAACTCCGTTGGGGAATAAACTGATGAGGAGATTACTCTGTGGGGAAGAGATGCTCTATTGAGGATTCCGTTGATAAATTCAGCTAGGGATAAAATTACCGTTGCTGGTGATACTGAATCCTGTTGGGGATTCGTGTTTCTGCTTGTGAAAGGAATGAACTCCGCTGGGGATGATTTTTACAATAGCGACCTTACTGAGGATAACCTTCTAGGCTCCACTGGGGACAATCTGCCAGAGTCTACTGGGGATGATTCTCCAAACTTCACTAGGGAAACTTTTTCAGACTGCACTAGGGAAACTTTCCAAACTCCACTAGGATATTTTATACTCCGCCAGGGATGATAAGACTTTTCAGTGCTGATGATAGATAAACTCTGCTTGGGGAGAATATTACCGATTCATTTGCGGTTGTGAGTCTCAGTTGGGGAGAGCTAACATTACTGCCTTTTCTTACTCTGCAGGGAGTGAAAGTATTTCATCCATATTTTTTAGCTGAATTTATCCTTGTACCTGGGGGACAGAGCAACTGTAAAGCTTAGACAATTCTTATTGCCCCTATTTCTGATATTACGAGTAATCGTCTTTTGTTTCGCATGTAAATGTTCATGAGCAGCAATTAATGTCAAATGCATATATAAAAAATGAACATTGGACGTTCTTTGCAAAACAAAACAGATAAAGGAAAAACAACTTGAAATTTCTTTGAAAATGAATTGTATTGACTTTGAAGTTTGGCCTGTAAATAGGCGTTTTTTGTACAAGAGTCTGACGTCCTAGTAAGAGAACGCCGCCGAACAAATAGAATTTATACAATTTGTAACAAAGAAAAACAGCTATGTGAATAATCCCACTGGGTTCTAACTCTACTATTACCCTTATGTCCTTGAGCATCTCATCACTTTGCTACTTGGTTGAAGGTAGAACAGATTGATTAGTGCCGTCCGAGCTTGATAGTTGATACCGAAGTTTGGTTGAAAGGTGATCCAATGAGACATAGTGTTATGCCTCGATCCCTAATTTTTGCCTGGACCGCCCTTTCGGGTTTTCACTCCACCGGGATACCCTTTTTTGCCCAAGCCGCCTTTTCAGGTTTTTGACTTGCCAGGTGTACAGATTTTTTTTCATTTTCATCCCTTATTTTTGCCCGAACCCTTTTGGTTCGCCGAGAAGCCCTTATTTTTGTCTAGGCCAATCAACCTAGCGGGTCTTTGATTATGCGTAGTATCTTTTCACTATGTCTGCATTTACGGGGTGAGGAAGGTCGTCACCATCTATGGTGGTTAGAATCATAGCTCCTCCTGAGAAAATGTTCTTAACCACAAATGGCCCTTCGTAAGTAGGGGTCCATTTTCCCCTGGGGTCACCTTGTGGTAGGATGATGTGCTTGATTACCAGATCCCCAACTTGATACTCTTGTCGTTTAACTTTCTTGTTAAATGCCTTGATCATCCGTTTTTGATACGTTTGACCATGACAAATAGCGGTAAGTCTCTTCTCGTCGATTAAATTCAGCTGATCAAGCCGGGTCTGAATCCAGTCATCTTCACTCAAACCTGCATCCTTCATAATCTGAAGAGAGGGTATCTGAACTTCAATGGGCAAGACGACCTCCATGCCATAAACCAAGGAATAGGGTGTTGCCCCTGTTGACGTTCGCGCTGAGGTGCGGTACCCATGAAGAGAAAAAGGTAACATCTCGTGCCAATCTTTGTACGTCACTGTCATCTTCTGCACAATCTTCTTAATGTTCTTATTAGCCGCTTCTACAGCCTCATTCATCTTTGGCCGGTAGGGAGAAGAGTTGTGATGCTGTATCTTGAACTGCTTGCAGAGCTCGGTGATCATCTTATTATTGAGATTTGTACCATTGTCTATAATAATCCTCTCTAGTACACCATACCGACAGATCAGGTTGTGCCGAATGAACCGTGCCACAACGTTCTTGGTTACTGTAGAAAAGGAAGCTACTTCAACCCACTTTGTGAAGTAATCAATAGCTACCAGGATGAAACAATGCCCGTTAGATGCCGTAGGTCTGATCTCGCCGATCATATTGATACCCCCCATTACAAAAGGCCAAGGAGCTGTCAATATGTTCAGAGGAACTGGAGGTATGTGCACCTTATCAGCATAGACTTGACACTTATAACAGTTTCGAGAATGCTGATAACAGTCGGCTTCCATTGTGGACCAATAATATCTTGCCCGGAGGATTTTCTTTGCCATGGTGTGTCCACTGGAATGAGTTCCGAAAGTACCTTCATGTAACTCTATCATGATCCTTTCTGCTTCGTTCTTATACACACAACGCAGTAAGGTCGAATCATGGTTACGCTTGTAAATGATGTCATTACTGATGAAAAACTTCGCCGCGAACCTCCTCAAAAAATTCTTATCATTAACAGATGCACCCTCAGGGTATTCTTGAGCCTCAAGATACCTTTTCACCTCATGAAACCAGGGTTTATCTGCTACCTCTTCAGTCTCAATGTCACAACAATGTGCGGGTTCGTCCAACCTTTCAATGGTAATCTGGGGAGCTTCATTGTCCCATCTGACCTTGAACATAGAAGACATTGTAGCTAGCGCGTCCGCCAACTGATTCTCCTCTCTAGGGAAGTGTTCAAAGGTTATCTCCTCGAAGTGTGGAAGCAACATCAACACATACTCCTTGTAAGGAATAAGATTAGGGTGTTTCGTATCCCACTCGCCTTTGATCTGGATGATCACGAGAGAGGAATATCCGAATACACTCAAGAACTTAATCCTTAGGTCAATTGCTGCTCGAAGACCCATGATGCATGCTTCATACTCCGCCATGTTGTTGGTGCAGTTGAAACATAGTCGGGCGGTGAACGGAGTATGAGAGCCTTCAGGAGATACAATCACGGCGCCAATGCCATTACCCAAGACGTTTGAAGCTCCATCAAAGTACATAGACCATCGGGATCCTTCCTCAGGTCCTTCATCCGATCCAGGTGTTTCACAGTCAATTACTATCATGATATTCTCATCCGGGAATTCAAAGTTCATAGACTGGTAATCGTCCACGGCCTGATGAGCCAGTTGATCTGCCAACATACTTCCCTTGATTGCCTTTTGGGTCGTATACTGGATGTCATGCTCAGTCAAGATCATCTGCCATCTTGCTATTCTTCCGGACAAGGCAGGATTTTCGAAGATATACTTGATTGGATCCATCTTTGATATCAATAGAGTAGTGTGAGTCAGCATATACTGTCTCAGCCGGCGAGCAGCCCTTGCCAAAGTGCAACAAGTTTTCTCAAGCAACGAGTATCGGGTCTCGCAGTCGGTAAACTTTTTGCTAAGGTAATAAATAGCATGCTCTTTTAGGCCAGACTCGTCATGCTACCCCAGCACGCACCCCATTGAATTGTCGAGTACTGTCAAGTATAAGATCAGAGGTCTCCCTTCAACTGGAGGCATCAGAATGGGTGGCTCTTGGAGATATTCTTTGATTCTTTTGAAAGCGGCTTGACATTCATCGTTCCATCTTACCACTTGATCTTTCTTCAGTAACTTGAAGATTGGATCACAAGTAGCAGTTAGGTGCGAGATGAATCGGGCAATATAGTTCAGACGTCCCAGAAAGCCTCTGACTTCTTTTTCTGTTCGGGGAGCTGGAATTTCCTGTATAGCCTTCATCTTTGCAGGATCCATTTGAATACCTTTATCACTTACAACGAAACCCAGCAGCTTACCAGATCTCACCCCGAAGGTGCACTTGTTCGGGTTTAACCTCAGCCTATACAACTTCAACCTGTCAAATAGCTTCTGAAGATGGTCAAGGTGTTCTTCTTCAGTCTGGGACCTTGCAATCATTTCATCAACGTATACCTCAATCTCATGATGGATCATGTCGTGGAACAAAGCGACCATGGCATGCTGATACGTTTCCTCAGCATTCTTCAATCCGAAAGGCATGACCTTGTAGCAAAAGGTACCCCATTGAGTAACAAAGGTTGTCTTCTCCATATCTTCGGGAGCCATTTTAATCTGATTATAACCGGAGAAACCATCCATAAAGGAGAATACCTTATGTTGTGCGGTGTTGTCAACCAGAACATCGATATGAGGTAGAGGGAAATCATCCTTGGGGCTCGCCCTATTCAGATCCATATAGTCGACACACATTCGAACTTTACCATCCTTCTTCGGCACAGGAACCACGTTGGCCACCCATTGTGGGTAAGAAGTAACTGCTAGAAAATCGGTGTCAAACTGTTTCATAACTTCAGCCTTGATCTTCTCAGACATCTCCGGGCGCATTCGGCGAACTTTCTGTTTTACTGGAGGACAGTCTTCCTTGGTAGGTAGGCGGTGAACCACAATATCAGTATCCAACCCAGGCATATCTTCATAAGACCAGGCAAAGATCTCAACATAGTCTCGCAACATCTGAATCAACCGTTGCTTAACACTAGCTTCTAGATTTGCACCGATCTTGGCCTCTTTCTTGTCCTCTTCTGTACCCAGATTTACTGTTTCCACTGGCTCTTCATGCGGCCGTATGGCCCTCTCTTCCTGAAGTAACAGTCTAGCAAGTTCACCAGGCACTTCGCAATCATCTTTACCTTCGTCTTCGGCTAAGTTAATCGGACTTTCGAAGTCATAACCGGCAGTAGCAGAGTCGTTATCAGTGGGATCCAGAGTGAATGTAGACCTGTATATGTGAGTGTGTGTAAAATAGCTGTTTTGCAAGATAAAAAGAAAAACAAGGAGCGCAAAATTTGAAATGCAAGAAACTTTCAATGCTTTTATTAATGATATATGGTAATAACACATATAAATCCCTCACAAACAAAACCATGGTGCCTCGGGTAAGACACCGGGCCGTAAAGTTTAAAAATTGTCTGTTACAAATTCAAAACAAAAGTATCATTATTGGGTAGTAAAATAAATTGGGACGAAGTCCTTTGCCGTCCAATTACTTAGTCCGCCATCAGTAGTTGGGTAGATCCAACTGTCAAACTCAGATTCTTCATCATCGTCTTCAATGGAATTCACTCCTGAATTGCTAATAAACAGGGGAGGTCCTCCGATCCGTGCACGCCGTACAACCCTTTGATCTTCTGCAGTGAAACCCAAACCAAACTTGTTAGTCTTATATGCAAAGTCAGGGAGTTGGCCCTAATTCGCACACCCACCTTTCTCAATAACAGCCCGGGCATCCTTGAGGGAAGCCATCTTCATTGGAGGATCTTCAGTAATAGTTTTAGTTGACGCCAGCGTCTGGGGGACTTCTTCAAAATGTTGAAACGAGGTTTCAATGAACTCCCCGTCCATTTCCACATACCGGAATGAGTTTAGGTGACTCACCATGTACTCCTCCTCTCCTTGTACCGTAACAATTTTCCCCTTCACTGGGTATTTCAGCATCTGGTGGAGCGTAGAAGTGATTGCCCAAGCTTTGTAGATCCATGGGCGACCCAACAAACAAGAATAAGATGGCCGAATGTCCATTACATAGAATGTAGACGCAAAGATCTGAGAACCAACCTTAACTGGAATATCCACTTCTCCATGTACCATCCTCTTGGACCCGTCAAAGGCCCTAACCACAATGTTGCTTGGCTTCAGCACCAACCCTTCACAGTCTAACCGGTCTAACGCTTTCTTGGGTAGAATGTTTAACGAGGACCCAGTATCCACCAACATGTGAGCTAGAGTAGTTCCCCTGCACTTAATGGAGACATGCAGGGCGTCATTGTGATTCTTCCCCTTAGCAGTCAAGTCTGCGTCGGAGAAGCCCAACCCATTATCTGCTGCCAGACTAGCCATGCAATCTTTGAACTGATCAGCTGATGTCTCCTGCGGCACGTGTGCAGTCTTCAGGAAAGCAATCAGAGCCTTAGCATGGGCCTCTGAACACAACAATAAAGACAACATAGAGATCTTCGACGGGGTTTGCCCCAGCTGTTCGACTACATTATAGTCACTTTTCTTGATGATCTTTAAGATTTCCTCTATCTCTTGCCTAGAGGCTTCAACAGTAATCTTCCTCGGTGCCTCCGTCTGGGCAGGCCCACCGTTAATCCCTTTGCCCCAAGTGTCGGCTGACTCGGCGACAGGGGTAAAAATTGGAACATGAACAGGGACAATAGCAGATGTACTGAGAGGTATGATAACAACAGGCTTCTGAACAATTGGTGGTGAGATCTCAGGGGAGAAAAGTCTTCCGCTTCGGGTGACTTTACTAGATCCAACAATGTTGCTGACATCAGTATCAGCCTCTTCATCTTTTAAGTCTTGTTTAACCCCATGATAATACACATCATCCCCGTAGTGCCACGGGACAAGCTTATCTGACGTATAGGGAATAGGTCCAGGAACAGTAATGATCAAGGGAGCGATTCTCGGAACAGATGTAATTCTAACAGGCTTTCTCAAGGAAGCCTTGGAAGAATTGTCGAAAATGGTGATTATAGAAATGTCTTCAAAAGGAACCAAAGGAACAATAGTCTTCTTAAACAGATTTTCTTTATTATCCATCAAGCGTTGGACACCTGACTTCAAAAGATGGAAAACAGTAGGTAGGACGGAACACCGATGGCAACCTTCGCCACAACCCGGAAATAAACCGGCTAACAGAAGGTTCTTCTTCACAGTCATCAATGGAGTAGCAATGTCTTTCACAGAAACCACAAACGAGTCCTCATCTACAGCATTCACTCCATGCTTTGGCATAGGAGCAGTCATAACATTAGGCTTTTCAGGCGCTTAGAACTCAATCTCCTTAGCATCAATCAAATCCTGTACTTTATTCTTCAAGGCCCAACAATCATTTGTATCATGCCCCGAGCTATCAGAATGAAAAGCACAATGAGCGTTCGGATTGTACAACGGTGATGTTGTATTGGGATTCTTCGGGGCTTCCTTCGCGATCACCAAGTTAGTCTTTAACAACTGCGGCAGAATTTGAGACAGGGTCATATGGAGATGAGTGAATTGTCTTCGCGGCCTCTCGGCTCTTGGCTGATTGTTGCATTGTGAGGCAACAACAGGTCTTGATCTAACAACCGCATTGACTGCTTGGCGGCGCTCAGGTCTATTATGGCTCTTTGAACTGTAAACACCGCTGGATTCCTTCTTAAAAGGCTTCTTTTCGGTACTTGACGAAGCACCCTTCTGTATCTTACCTCTCTTGGTACCGGCCTCAACTCTTTCCCCGGTCATAATCAGCTCAGTAAACCCGGACGATGAGCTACCAATCAGATGGTTGAAATATGGACCAGACAAGGTCCCCAGAAACATATCCACTAACTCCCTGTCAGCCAGCGGGGGTTGTACTCTTCCAGCAAGGTCCCTCCATTTCTTAGCATAGTCTTTGAAATCTTCGCTCGCACCCATAGACATACCCTGAAGTTGGGTACGCGTGAGAGCGAGGTCGGCATTGTATTGGTACTGCTTGTAAAAAGCAGCAGCAAGGTCTTCCCAATTACGGATACTAGCTCCTTCCAGCTGGTAAAACCATTCAAGTTGAGTCCCTGAAAGACTATCTTGAAAGAAGTGGATCCAGAGGTTCTTATCAGCAGTGTATGGCTGGATCTTTCTAACATACGAGCGGAGGTGCAACTTTGGACAAGAAACCCCGTCGTATTTAGCAAAGATTGGTGATTTAAACTTGTGGGGAATAACTACCCCATATGCCAGACCCAAGTCACCAAAGTCCAATCCAGGAATCTTTTGGATCTCCATCGCACTTAAATGGTCTTCAAGCTGTTTATACCTATCCTCAGCCGGAGGATACTGGTCTTCATCAAAGTCAGTCTCGTTGTCAGAAACCACAGGGCTAGGAGCCCTCCTTTCTTCTTGGTTCTCCCCCCTCCAGATGAGTGGGACAGATCAACTTCATCTCGCAACCTGTTTCCAAATCTGTGACCCATGTTCAGGAGGATTGTCTTCTTCTTCTTCTTCTTCTTCTTCTTCTTCTTATCCTTCAAAATAGGAGTCTTCAGATCTTTCTGCCCCTTGGCCAGGTTCATGAACATTTCCTGGAACTGAGCGTTTTGAGCTTGAAGAGCCTTAATAGCTTGACCAGTGGATGTTTCAGCAGACATGATATGCTGAAATAAACAGCGAAGAAGATGAGAAACCCTTAAGGGTACCTGTAATGAGGTGCATGGGAATGAAATGCGCATGATATGATTTCAAAGACTTTGGAGATTCAAATTCGTAAACCAAAATGAAACACACTTTTATTAGATAAATAACTTGAAACAATGTTTGACAAATGCCTTTAAGGCGTTACAAAGAGAAAAACTGAAAAGTAAATCAAAACTAGAAATAGCAAAAGGACATCAGCACTCCCATGGTCGTTTTCCGTTGGTGCTGACATAGTCATTGATGACCTTCTCATTCTCCAGTTGCCTTGTAAGCTTTAGAATCTTCCGCTCTTTCTCGTGATACTTTTCTCTGTAAGTATCCCGCTCTTCTCTCAACTGGATCCACGACCTCTTTAATGCCCCAATGTCAGTTGGCATGTACAGATGTAGGACAGTAGGAGGAACCCCTTTTTCATCAGCATTCTCAACAATTAACGGTAAGACAGCTTCGTATGGCATTCCTAGCTTTTGGGCACGGATTCGAACCCATCAGAGATATGGTTCCATTGGAAGAGAGGTCTTCATCCCTAACTCGTGTGGATCAAACCTGTGTACCCTGTTCCAAGCTTGTATGAACTTGCGGCGATGCTCCTCACTATCCCCTTGGAAGTCAAAGACAATGCTCGGAAGCAACAACTCATGAGGACCGTCCTTTCTAGCTCGCCCAAACTGTCGCAAGGCCAGACAAGGATTATAAGTGATTCCTCCCCTAATTCCAAGTAAAGGAACATTGGGTTATTCTCCACACTGGTCGATAATAGCTACTTTTTCCATGTCTTTAGTACTCCAGATGATGTCAGTATGAGCGAGAGACATAATTCTGTAGGCCCAACCCATGCCTTCCTTGTTCTTCAAAACAGATTTGGGGAGGTGAGAAATAAACCACCTCGCCAGTAATGGTGCACAACACATAAGGGTTCCCCGTTTCCGAGCAGTACGGGCATAAAGAGCATGTAGAATATCCCATAAGAGAGTGGGCACCGGGTTACGGGACATGAAAATCTTCACTGCGTTCACGTCGACGAAAGAATCTGAATTAGGAAACAGAACCAAACCATAAATGAGAAGAGCCAGGACATCTTCGAATGCTTGAAAATCCAAACTGTCCCAAAACAGATTAGCCCGATCAACCAAGAACTTAGCCAAGAAGCCTTTTGTCCCACTCCAAGTCTCCCAGTTAGACATTACTTCAGCCTTTGTCAGATGTAGGGTTGTAGCAACATCTTCTGGCCTAAGAGCTTTCTCCCAACCTGTAAATGGCGTCTGCTCTAGAATAGAAATACCAAGTAGATCAGAGAACTCTTCCAAGGTAGGGACCAACTGATAGTCTGGGAAAGTCAAGTAGTGGTGCAACGGGTCAAAGAACTGGCACAAGACACTCAACATCTTCTCATCCATCTTGGAAGTAACCAAACCAAGGAGGTGACCATGTCTTCTGATAAAGGAGGAAGTATCAGGGACCTTAGAAACCAAATCTCTAAGCTGAGTAGGAATCTGTACAAAGCTGATCTGAATAGTGTTTCTACGCATAGAGGCCATGACCTACAAAACAGAACAAAGATGAATCCCCTCTGTCTTTGAAATAGGTTAGTCTGATGCAAGATGCAGGTAATGTCATAATGCATGATGTTATGATAGAAACACACCACAAGTATTCACAGATAGCAAACATGGTAAGGGCAAACAAGTCACACAGTAGCCCTTAAATTTCAGGTTGGCATGGAGTTTAGGTATTACCCACTTTCAGTTTAGTTAGTTCAAACCTGTCTTAGTAATAATAATCGGGTTCTAGAGGATCTTAATATCACTGACCACCCTCGATCGGTCATAATTCCAGTTTGGCAACCTTTTCTTGCGGCCGAAATCATCGCGAGAGTTTGGTCTCAATGAGTGTAGCATACTGCTACTTTTCTATGGCCAAGTGTGTCAATTATAGGTTCTAAGGTCAGTTGGTGCTTAATGACCCCTTAGAAGACCCATATTCTCCTTGTTCCACCACAAGGGATATCGGTACAAACTAAAGTGCCACACCAACGTAGCTACTGCTTCAATCGTATCGGTCTATGTTATACAGTTCCCTCACAGTCTATTGCTACTTACCTAAAAGGTATCCCCAGATCCAGGTTAGGATCTATAGTAACTCCAATTCAAGCCCACAAAAATAAAGCATACAAATCAAGCAATTGAAAACAATATGATGAACTAGTCCTAAGATACACCCCACTTATACTCCCCAACAGAGTCGCCAGTTCTGTGATACGGTGGGAAGAACTGACTGTTTTTGAAATGCTGGTTCGCGTTTTGTGTTTGTGTTTGCAAAATGTCGCAGTAAGGAAGAGTCGCCACCGACTTTTATTTTATCCAACAAGGAAAGGAAAAAAGCACAGAAAAATTCCTTTTTTGAGATATTTCTGAGTACAGGCAGTAGATTACAGAAAGGGAAGGTATTATCATCCTTTCTATCCATAGTTATCTACGGGCTCTTAGGTACTTGCTCATCATTTTCAAAATGTTTTCTTTGTGCTTGTGGGTTTTGAAAAAGTTTTTGTTTTAACTTCGATTTAACTCTTGCTTTTGTCTTCAAGAGTGTAATGAAGTGTTTTGAAAACTTTGTTTTGTAAAGGAGTGTAAGTGTAAAAATTTGTTTGGAATGAGCAAGTACTTAAGAACTAATCTACCTACTCTAAAAAAGAATTGTTCTAGGTTCGTTTCCTTTAGACAATGCTATCCCACTATTAGTGAGTAGGTAGCACCATCGTTGGAGTTTAAGGGTTAATTCGAAATGGACGTACAGTCACTAAAGCAATGTTAGGACGTCTTAGTGGTAACCCTAATGTCTTAGATCATTTGTTTGAGGCAACAATATCTGAGGCAACCATTTCAAGGAAACTATGATCTTTTAGATAAGAGGACGACCTCTAAAACGACCTATACTCAATGACCGTGTACGAAGGCAACCAAGTGGGGTGTACCCTAAGAGTGCACATGTGCGAGTGTATCGTTTTCAGTTATTTTTATCTTTGCACATGTTTTAGGGTGATCTAATTTGATTTTAGATTAAGCATTCATTCTTGTCATGCAAACCCTATTATCAAACATCTAACAGTTGTATAATTTGCAGAATTAAAATACGGAATTTAAACTAACTATTACAAGGCGTCGGGTATTTACATCGCCAAAAGAAACCCTTTGAAAGTAAAAGTAAAGCGGTAAAAGAAATAAATGTCCTATTTAAAACTATTACAAGCCAGGAGCAGATACATCAACAATTAAATAAGGAAAAATAAATCGCGCGAGTGAATTGGATCGAATGCGGAATTAGGGTTTTGACCCTTTTAATTAAAGAAAATGCTTTTGTTGTTTTTATTTAAGAAAAGAAATTAAGTCCTAAATTAAATACTAAATTAATTATTAAATAAATTAATTAATGAAAAATAATAAGTGACATATTTTAGGAGTTTTGATTATTTTAAGAAAGAAAATAAAAATAATTAAACTGAATTTAAAACCTAATTAATTCTAATTGATTTTATTTATTTACAAAATAAATTAATGTTACCTAATTAATATCCTAATTAATTGATTAGTATTTATTAATAAAAAATAAAATTATGAATTTTAATTGGATAAAAAGTATTTTTGTGATTTTTTGATAAAAATGAAATTATGTTATTGGTTAATAAATTAATTAAACAAAATAAAATAAATAAGTTAAATAAATAAAAAATAAGAAGTAGAGATGGGCCTGATATATGGAGGTGTGGAAATCAAATTGTTGGCCCAATTGATGATGATCCATTGGACCTTTTTTGATCCAGCGTATGCGCGTTGACTGGCTTAAGGTATGCCTTCCATGCTTGACCACCAGATCTGGCCATCTGGTCATCTGGCATGTTGAATAGTGAGGGTCCATGGTGAACCTCTAGCTTGAATATGCACATGATTTCCTGAAAACAAATATGAAAATGCAAATTGCTGGAGGCAGGGATCGAACCCCTGACCTCCAGCCTTGGGATCCTTATGCGCTGAGGTGTCTACCACTGGGACATGTTGCTTCTTTTGTTAATACAATTCAAATTAATAATAATATATAAAAACAAAATTAATGGCCAGAAAATAAAAAAAAGCACGCTTCGTTTGAATGGGCAAATGGATGGACGACAACTCATCATCCCTATCCTCTAAATCCTGCAACTTTTACCTGCGGATTTTATCTGCAGCTAAAATCGTGGCTTCATTCTAAATCCTTCCCCAGGCAATATAAATGAGTTCTAGGACCATGGTTGGATTCGTCTCAACCTACTGACCACAACCATGTCCATCATGAGGACCAATTGTACCTGAAACGAAAAACCCCAAAAAACTCCAAGAAACCCTAACTATGGTGGATCATAATATAGGTCAGATAAACGAAATTGGTTATTGTGAAAAGCTTGCAAATGATATGGTGAATCAGAATATGCAATTATTTTTTGTTATAGATGTAAGAATAGTATAAATCGAATTCAAGAATAGGGAGGATTCGTGAGGGACTTACAACGCGTGTGAGGGTCTGAAAATGTCTGGTTTTGATTGGTTTCGCTTGTGGAGATGGCCAGGAAGAAATTGAGATCAACGTCAAGCCTTGAAACTTCTTCTAGACTTGATTTCGATCTCACACTTTTTTGGTGTTTTTGCAAACTTTGTTCTTGCTCTCTAATTGATCTCCAACCCTTCTTTTGGTCTGCACACGACCCTTATGTAATGCACAATGTATTAGGGTTGTAAGTTTTGTCCAAATCTTCCTCCATTGATGATTGAATATTTGATTTGATCCTCCTTTAACCACCTTCCAAATTTGATCCAAATCACATATTTTTGTACACTTATGCCTTGGTACGAGTTTGATGTGGTGCAAGCTGTCCATTGAAACCTGAAATCATCAAAAGATCTTTGGTTATCAATATTTTTGATTTTATTTGATTTAATTTGGTTTAAAATGAATTAATTCAAATAAAAATGAAATTAAATAATAAAAATATGATATGGACACATGGCCAAGTCTAGAGCACGTGGGCAATAATGCAAACTCAAAATAAGTGAAAAAGAATGGGCCCATTTGGCAAAATTTGAAGTTATGGGGATAGTTGACTTTTGGCAATTTTGCAAAAAAGTCCAACTTCAACAATGCATAACTTCCTCAATTTTGACTCTTTGTAGGTGTTCCTTGACTTTTTAGAAATATTGAGATGTCCTCTACTCAAAACTTTTTGTCTCATCTCATTTTGATATTCCATTCTCAAGTTAGAAGCTTTGACAAAAAAGGTGTTTTTGTTGACTTTTCAAAATGACCTATAATGTCCAAATTCATAACTTCTTGTGAGTGCATATTTTGATCTTGGGATATGAATATTGATTGTAGGTAATTTCATCCTCTTAAAAATGAGCTTTTGATGGATCATTTCTCATAAAGTATGAGAAAGTTATGCTTGGTCAAAGTTGGGTTGACTTTTCCTGCAAAACCCTAATTTAGCAACTTTTGAATCTTGATGAATCTTGAGCAATCCTTGATGAATCATGATCAACCATTGATCAAATAATTAAATATCCTTAAAAATTAGAATGTTGACAAAAAATCTTGAAGTTTGACTGTATTTGGGTCACAGTTGACTTTTTCCCTAGCACAGCCGATTTTTGGACCTTTTGTGTAATTGAATGAGAAAAATTCCTCTGCAAGGCTTGAAACTTGGCATGGATGATCCTGAGAACATATTAGGACATTGGTGAGCACTTGGGGTCAATTGGACTCAAGGATCTTGATGCAACACAAAACCCTAATTTGAGTAGACTACCTTAGGAGAGAGCTTGTCTGGCCAACCCTTGGACTACTTTGAGCAATTTGGAGATCTTTCTTGCAATGTTTTGAGAAATATGGGAGGGCGAATTTTGGGGTACAACAAGATCCAACCGTCTTCACTTAAACCAGCATCCTTCATGATTCTCAAAGAGGGAATCTGAACCTCGATAGGTAAAACAGCCTCCATGCCATATACCAAGGAATAGGGTGTTGCCCCAGTTGATGTGCGTGTCGTGGTACGATACCTGTGGAGAGCAAACGATAACATTTCATGCCAGTCCTTGTAGGTGACTGTCATCTTTTGTATGATCTTCTTGATATTTTTGTTAGCGGCTTCAACTGCACCATTCATCTTTGGCCGATAGGGGGATGAATTGTGATGTTGAATTTTGAACTGCTCGCACATGGCGGTGATCATAGTATTATTAAGGTTTGTACCGTTATCAGTGATGATCCTTTCGGGGATACCATACCAGCAAATAAGATTTTGTTTGATGAAGCGGGCAACAACATTCTTTGTAACAGATGCGAAGGAAGCTGCTTCGACCCACTTGGTGAAGTAATCAATGGCCACCAGAATGAAACGGTGTCCATTGGATGCTGTAGGCTTGATCTCTCCAATCATGTAGATTTCCCACATAGCGAATGGCCAAGGAGATGTTAAGACATTTAGGGAAACAAGAGGCACGTGCACCTTATCCGCATAGATTTGACATTTGTGGCAAGTGCGGGAGTGTTAATAGCAGTCAGCTTCCATGGTAGACCAGTAATAGGCTGCCCGTAGAATATTCTTAGTCGTCGTATGCCCGCTAGAGTGAGTGCCAAAGGTGCCCTCATGCAATTCATCCATGATCTTTTCAGCTTCAATCTTGTCCACACAATGGAGCAGAATAGAATCATGATTGCGCTTGTACAGGATGCTATTACTTAGGAAGAAATTAGCTGAGAACCTCCTTAAGAACTTTTTGTCGTTGACCGAAGCTCCTTCAGGGTATTCTTGAGCCTAGAGATACCTTTTGACTTCATGAAACCATGGCTGGTCCACTACTTCTTCGGTATTAATCTCGTGACAATGTGCAGTTTCGTCCATCCGTTCAATGGTAATTTGGGGAGCCTCATTATCCCAGTTAAGTTTAAACATGGATGAAATTGTAGCTAGAGTATCTGCTAACTGATTTTCTTCTCGCGGGAAGTGCTCGAAGGTAATCTACTCGAAATGTGGTAACAATGTCAAGACATGTTCTTTGTAAGGGATGAGGTTTGTATGTTTAGTATCCCACTCTCCTTTGATCTAACTGATGACCAAAGCTGAGTCCCCAAACACATCTAAGGTTTTGACTCCCAAGTCTATGGCAGCCTTGAGTCCAAAGATGCACGCTTCATACTCTGCCATGTTGTTCGTACAGTTGAAGCAAATTCTGGCGGTGAAAGGAGTATGGCAACCTTCTGGGGAAATGAGTACCGCGCCAATACCGTTACCAAGTGCATTGGAGGCCCCATCAAAGTACAGGGCCATCGGGATCCTTGTTCAGGTCCATCATATGGTCTGAAATTTTCAACGTTGTTCAATGTCATGATGTCTTCGTCAGGGAAGTCGAACTTCATGGATTGGTAATCTTCGACAGCTTGATGGGCCAGATGGTCAGCTAGAACACTTCCCTTTATAGATTTTTGGGTCGTGTACTGTATATCGTATTCCGTTAGGATCATCTGCCATCTAGATATTCTTCCAGATAGAGAAGGCTTCTCAAAGATGTACTTGATCAGATCCATCTTAGATATCAACAAAGTGGTATGAGTCAACATATACTGCCTTAGCCGGCGAGCAGCCCATACCAAAGCGCAACAAGTTTTCTCGAGCAGTGAATATCTGGTTTCACAGTCAGTAAACTTTTTGTTAAGGTAATAAATGGCATGCTATTTTCGGCCAGACTCGTCATGCTGACCCAGTACGCACCCCATTGAATTTTCTAGGACGGTCAGATACATGATTAGCGGTCTTCCCTCGACGGGTGGCATCAAGATAGGAGGTTCAAGCAAATACTCCTTGATTTTATCGAAAGCAATTTGACAGTCATCATTCCATTTAACTACCCGATCTTTCTTCAACAGCTTGAAGATTGGTTCACAGGTAGATGTTAGGTGAGAAATGAACCTAGCAATGTAGTTTAGGCGTCCCAAGAAACCTCTGACCTCCTTCTCAGTGCGAGGAGCAGGCATTTCTTGTATAGCTTTGACTTTGGAAGGATCAACCTCAATGCCTTTGTTACTGACAATGAAACCCAAGAGCTTACCGGACCGGACTCCGAATGTACACTTGTTTGGGTTCAATCTGAGCTTGTACTCCTTCAACCTGACAAATAGATTTTGCAAGTGATCCAGGTGTTCTTCTTCAGTTTGTGATCAGACTATCATATCATCTACGTAGACCTCTATCTCATGATGTATCATATCATGAAACAAAGCTACCATGGCGCGTTGATAGGTTTCCCCGGCATTCTTCAGTCCGAATGGCATCACTTTGTAGTAGAACGTACCCCACTGTGTGACAAAAGTAGTTTTCTCTATGTCCTCAGGTGCCATTTTGATCTGGTTATAGCCTGAGAATCCGTCCATGAAAGAAAATACTTTGTGCTGAGCTGTGTTGTCAACCAGGATGTTGATATGCGGAAGTGGAAAGTCGTCTTTAGGGCTGGCCCTGTTTAAATCTCTATAATCCACACACATTCTCACTTTGCCGTCCTTTTTAGGCATGGGCACAATGTTAGAAACCCATTGAGGATAGGAAGTAACAGCCAGAAATCCAGCATTGAATTGTTTCATAACTTCTGCTTTGATCTTTTCTGACATGTCAGGTCTCATGCAGCGGACCTTTTGTTTCACTAGTGGACAATCTTCTCTTGTGGGGAGACGGTGTACCACAATGTCTGTATCGAGTCTCGGCATGTCTTCGTATGACCAGACGAAGATCTTAACATAATCATGTAGTAGCTGAATTAGGCGCTCTTTGACACTCAGCTCTAGATTGGCACATATCTTGATTTCCTTCTTGTCATCCTCAGTTCCCAAGTTGATTGTATCCAACTTCTCCTCATGAGGCTGAATTTCTCTTTCCTCTTGCTGTAATAATCTGGACAATTCCCCTGGCACCTCACAATCTTCCTCACCTTCGTATTCGGCTTGGTAGATCATATCTTCAGAGTCACTGAAGGCTATAGCAGTATCGTTACCCATGGGTTTCAGAATGGAAGGGTACCTGCATTTGTGAGTGTGGGTGTATGTAAGGGCATAGCCATCTTAAAACAACAAAATGTAAAAGAAAGACAATGAGCACAAAAGGTTTATATATGAAAAGCGTCCATGATTCATTAAAATGACATATGAAATGAAATAAGAACCCTTACAAATGGACCTATGTGCCTCGGGTAAGACACAAGGTTGAAAAAGTACAAATTGTTTGTAAATTATTACAGATCCAACGGAAATGGAAAAGATAAATTACTGCGATATGAAAGTAATCGAAACAAAGTCTTTTGCTTCCCAGTTGCACAGTCCTTCGCCAACAGTAGGGAAAATCCAGTCTTCTAAGCCGCCCTCTTCTTCATTGTCCTCTAGCGTATTAACCTCTCGGTGGATGATCTTCACAGGTGGCCCTCCGGCACGGGAGCAACACACAACCTTCTGACCAGTCGAAGTAAATCCCAAGCCGAATTTGTATGCTTTGAAAGGAAAATCTGGAAGCTGCCCCCAGATTATGGATCCGCCTTCTTCCACATTTGCCCTAGCATCCTTGAGAGACAACATTCGAGGTGGTGGTCTTGTGATCACAGGAGTTGAGGACACCGCTTTAGTCGCCGCTATTTCCTGAGAAACTTCCTCAAAGTGTTGGAAAGGGCTTTCTATGAATTCTCCATCCAATTCTACATAACGGAAAGAATTTAGATGACTGATCATGTATTCCTCTTCGCCATGAACAATTATGATTTCCCCTGGACAGGGTACTTGAGCATTTGATGCAGAGTAGAAGTGACAGCTCCAGCATGGTGGATCCAAGGTCTTCCCAACAGGAAAGAATAGGAAGGACGGTGTCCATCACATAGAATATGGAGTTGAAGGTTTCAGTTCCCACCTTGATCGGGATGTCCACCTCTCCATGGACCATCCTCTTAGAACCATCAAAGGCTCTGACAATTATATTGCTGGGTTTCAGGGTTAAGCCTTCACAATCCAGTCTATCCAAGGCTTTCTTCGGCAAGACGTTTAAAGACGAACCAGTGTCTACCAGTACGTGTGCTAGGGTTGTCCCTCTGCATTCCACTGAGACATGCAAAGCGTCATTATGTTTTCTCCCTTTTGAAGTTAAATCTGCATCGGAGAATCCTAGACCATTGCCAGCTGTTAAACTAGCCACACATTCCTTGAACTGATCAGCGGAGGTTTCTTGTGGCACGTGGGCCGTCTTTAAAATTTTTTATCAGAGCCTTAGCATGAGCTTCTGAATAAAGCAACAGAGCCAACATGGAGATCTTTGAGGGGGTTTGCCCCAGTTGTTCCACCACATCATAATCGCTTTTCTTGATTATTTTCAAAATTTCCTCCATTTGTTTTTGAGAGGTTTCAGGAATGACTAGTGACTGAGCCTTCGTCAAGACAGGCTCCTCTTGAACATTCATTCCTTTTTTCTCAGCAGCGGAAGTTGGGATAGGAATTGTATTGTCATTGTTGGCGGGTACACTTGCAGGTACAGTTACTAGGGTAATCTTCGGAATGGCCGCGGGTCCAAAGACTGCTGTTGGAGGACCAATCTCTGGAGAAAAGATTCTCCCATTACGAGTAATTTTGCTTGTTCCAGAAATGTTACTGATGTCGGGATTATCTTCCTCATAGCTTTCTTCTTCAATGGTCTATTCAATATGTTTGACACCATGGTAGTAGATTTCTCCACCATAGTTCCATGGTACCATTTTATCAGTTTTGTATGGGGTTGGCCCGGGCATTGTTATCTTCAACGGAGTAGTCACTGGAGCAGATGTAATCCTAACGGGTTTTTTAGGAACCCTGGAAGGATTGGCGTATATGGTTATTATAGAATCTTCTAGAACTGGAATGGGTGAAATGGGAGCTTTCTCAAACAAAATTTCCTTGTTATAAATAAATTGTTGGATTCTTTTCTTCAATTGAGGACAACCAAATGGGAAGGACAGGCAAGCATGGAAATCTTGGTCACAACCTGGGAAGACGACAACCTTCAACAAATTCAACTTGATGGTTAGGAGAGGAGTTGACAGTTCATCCAGAGTAGAAACAAACAGATCTTCTTCCATAGCATTGGCATTGTGTCCATGCCTAGGCATCGGTGCGGAGATAACATTCGGATTTTCGGGAGCTTCAAATTCAACTTCCTTTGCGTCAATCAAATCTTGAATCTTGTTTTTCAGGGCCCAACAGTTGTTGGTGTCGTGCCCCGGACTTTCTGAATAGTATGCGCATCTGGCGTTGGGATGGCAGTGTGGAGAAGTAGTGTTAGGATTTTTAGGGGCCTCCTTTAGCATGGCCAGGTTCAAATTCAAGCGATATGGTAAGACTTGAGCAGGAGTCATGTTTATCTTGGTGAATTGCCTTACAGGCCTTTCCACCCTTTGCTGGTTATTTCTCGGCTGATCATTTCTCGGCTGGTTGTTTCTTGGTTGGTCTGACACAGACTTTTGAATCATAATGGCCCCCATTGTTGGTCGTCGTTCGGTTCTTCATTGATTTCTCAGGGCATAGACAGAAGACACTTCCTTCTTTCCCGTGAAGGGCTTTTTTACAGCAGTAGAGGGAGATGCATGTTTCTGAATTTTCCCGCTTCTAATACCGGCTTCCACCCTTTCGCCAGTTAGAATCAACTCAGTGAAACCTGCAAAGGAGCTTCCAATCAGGTGATTAAAGAAAGGACCTGATAGAGTCCCCAAGAACATGTCCACTAGCTCTCTTTCAGATAAAGGTGGTTGCACCCTTCCTGTAAGTGTTTGGTTATTGGCATGTATTTTTGGTAAAACCAGGTGTGTGAATGTCATGACTGATGTCATAACATTCTGGGTTACTAGGTACTTTCTGTAGAAAAAGAATGGCATACAGTAGCTGCTCATTATGAGTGTGTAGCTGATCATTATGCAATGATCACATTTATTACATTCTACCAAAATCAGTAAACAGGATTCTTGTTGTCATAACCAATGTTAAGACATCCTGTACTGATCTAACAGTTATGCAGTTTTGTTAATTCTGAGATTTTTCAGGAATATGGTTCATACATTCCAGAACAGAATCTCACGTGGACTTTAGGTTAACTTGGCTTAACCCTAATCTGGTTGATAAAGTCTTGTGACCAAGTCTTGAGGTTAACCCTAATTAACCCTAGCTATTTTCGTGGAAGCCCTAACTGAAGAACAACTGCCTATATATTCAACATGAAGGCTATTGGTGAACTTGACTTTTTGACAGAAGATCAACAAGGGGCTGTATAGTTTTAACTACTGTAATCCAAGCAAGTATCATTGTGATAAGTGACTTGGAGTAGGTTTTGATTGTAAGGGTTGTGTATCACTCAAAGCTTTGAAGCACGAGTGTTTGTGTCACTTGATTAAAGCTTTGAAGCAAGGTCAAGTTAGGTTTATGTATCACTCAAAGCTTTGAAGCACGAGTGTTTGTGTTACTTGATTAAAAGTTGTGAAGCATAATCAAGTGTATGTTCTGAAGAGTGTCTTCATAATTTCATTAGTCAATTGTTTAGTATCACTGCTGTGATTGAGGGGGAGTGAGTAGGAACTCAGGTTTAAGTTGAACTTAGATTGAAGTTGCATTGGGTAGGTCTTAAGTGAAGGAGATAAACTGGTTGGTTTATTCCTGAATTAATATCTCTTATAGTGAATTTCCTCCCTGGCTTGGTAGCCCCCAGAGTAGGTGTTATTTCACACTGAACTGGGTACACAATTGACTGTGTTCTTTACTGCTTTTTGATTTACTGTCTTATAGAAAGTCAGATACAGTGTCATAACATTCACTGTGACATTGAGTATCTGCTGCCAGAATTTCAATTGGCATCAGAGCGGGCACCCTGCCTGTCTTACTGGGTGAGATCTAGGGATATCACTTTCTGGCGCTATGGACAAAGAAGGAGTTTTTTGGAAACAGACCACCCATTCTGGATGGATCAAATTATGACTACTGGAAACCTCGTATGATTGCCTTCTTAAAATCACTGGACAAAAAGGCTTGGAGAGCTGCTGAAAAAGGATGGGTCCATCCCACCATAACTGAGAAAGATGGGACAATCAGTCTGAAACCTGAGGAAGAATGGAGCAAAGAAGAAGATGAGTTAGCCCTGGGTAATTCCAAAGCATTAAATGCCTTGTTCAATGGAATTGATAGAAACATATTCAGACTAGTACATCAATGTGAACTGGCCAAGGAAGTTTGGGACACTCTCAAAACTACCCATGAGGGCACATCCAAAGTAAAAATGTCAAGGCTTCAGATGCTGACTACCAAATTTGAGAACCTAAGGATGATGGAAGATGAAACCATTCATGAGTTTCACATGAACATCTTGGAGATTGCCAACACCTCAGGAGCATTGGGAGAAAAGATGTCAGAAGAAAAACTGGTGAGAAAGATTCTCAGATCCTTGCCTAAAAGATTTTCAATGAAGGTAACTGCTATAGAGGAAGCCCGGGATATCAGCAATTTGAAGGTGGATGAACTCATTAGGTCTCTTCAGACCTTTGAGATGGGGATCAGTGACAATGTCGACAAGAAAAACAAGAGCATAACACTTGTATCTAATACTGAAGATGAAAACAAGGAGGATGAAGAAGAAAATATTTCAGAAGCTATAGCCATGCTTGGAAGACAATTCAACAAACTCATCAAGAGAATGGATCCAAAGTCAAGGTCAAATGTTAAGAACATTCCTTCTGACATTAACAGATCTTATGACTCCAGCAGAAGAGCAAAGTTTGAAGAGAAGGGAAATCAAAGCAGAGGAATTCAATGCCATGGATGTGAAGGATATGGGCACATTCGAGCTGAATGTCCTACCTTTCTTAAGAAACAAAAGAAAGGAATGTCTGTTACTTGGTCTGACTGTGATTCAGAAAGTAATTCTGAAGAAGAATCTGCCAAACTAGTTACTGCACTAACTGGTATTTGTAACTCTGATAGTGACTCTAGTGATGAGGAAGTGACATTTGAAGAACTGGATGATTCCTACAAGAAATTATGTATCAGAAGTGCTGAAGTCTGTCAGCAAAATGAGAGACAAACAAAACTCATAATAAAGTTGGAGGCTGAGAAAAAGGCAAACATTTATACTATAAGTCATCTAGAAGGGGAAGTTCAAATGCTAAACTCAAAACTGGACCAGATGACCAAATCTGTCAAGATGCTGACAAATGGAACTGGCAAATTGGAAGAAATCCTTCAGGTTGGACAAAATGGGGGAAACAAGTCTGGTCTAGGATTTATGGCAGCAAAGAAATCTGGTCTAGACAAGAAGATCAGGCCTGATAAACAAATGTCAAAGCAGATGTCACAACATAACACTCAACATCGAGAATAGAGAAATATGAAGAAAAAGTATCAAAGATGGAGATGTCATCATTGTGGGAGGTTTGGTCACATAAAGCCATTCTGCTTCAGATTATATGGATATCCTAATCAGAACCCAGGTGTCAAACCTAAGTCTAACAAGGTACCATATACTCCACAGTGGAAGAAAAAGGCTACTGCCCTGATAGCTCACACTTCCCTTAGAGTCTCTGCAAAGGAAGATTGGTACTTTGACAGTGGATGTTCTAAGCACATGACTGGAATCAAGAATCTTCTCAATAATGTTAAACCTCACACCACTAGTTATGTGACCTTTGGAGATGGTGCTAGAGGAGAAATCAAAGGAGTTGGAAACTTGGACTGCCCTGGAGTTCCAAATCTAAATAAAGTATTGCTGGTAAAAGGCTTGACTGCTAATCTCATAAGTATCAGCCAATTATGTGACCTAGGATTCAAGGTCAACTTCTCCAAATCTGAATGTCTTATAACTAATGAGAAACAAGAAGTTGTAATGAAAGGAGTCAGATCTAAAGACAACTGCTACTTGTGGGAGCCTGAGAACACTAATTACTCTAATGTGTGTTCTATTGCCAAAGAAGAAAAAGAAGTGAAACTGTGGCACCAAAAACTTGGTCATCTACATCTAAGAGGAATGAAAAGGATTATATCCATGGAGGCAGTCAGAGGGATTCCAAGACTGCAAATTGATGAAGGGAGAGTCTATGGTGAATGTCAGGTTGGTAAGCAGACTAGGATGTCACATCAAAAGTCAAGACATCTGACCACCTCTAAGGTTCTAGAACTTCTACATATGGATCTGATGGGACCAATGCAGGTGGAAAGTCTTGGTGGAAAAAGATATGCCTATGTTGTTGTGGATGATTTTTCCAGATTCACCTGGATTAACTTCATTAGGGAAAAATCTGATGTATTTGAAGTTTTTAAAGAACTGTGCAAAAGAATTCAAAGAGAAAAAGAAGGGTGCATTGTCAGAATCAGAAGTGATCATGGCAAGGAATTTGAAAACAGTAAGTTTAATGAGTTCTGTTCCTCAGAAGGAATTAATCATGAATTCTCTTCACCTATAACTCCTCAACAAAATAGAGTTGTAGAAAGGAAAAACAGGACCATACAGGAATCTGCCAGAGCAATGATACATGCCAAAAGACTTCCTATTCGTTTTTGGGCTGAAGCTATGAATACAGCATGTTATGTCCATAATAGGGTCACCTTGAGAAAGGGAACCTCATCCACCATTTATGAACTCTGGAAAGGAAGAAAGCCAACAGTGAAGTACTTCCATGTATTTGGTAGCAAATGCTATATTCTGGCAGATCGTGAACAAAGGAGAAAGCTGGACCCTAAAAGTGATGAAGGAATATTTCTAGGATACTCCACCAACAGCAGAGCTTATAGGGTATTCAATTCCAGGACCAACGTCATGATGGAATCAATAAATGTCATAGTTGATGATTATCATGAGGAAACAAATGTCCCTTGTAATGTTGAGACATTCTTTGAGACTTCAACTCAACAGAATGATCTACCTAACACTACTGCATCAGACTCTGAATCAAAGGAAGCTAACAAAAACCCTTCCATCAGAATTCAGAAAGATCATCCTAAAGAACTCATCATAGGAGATCCTAACAGTGGATTCATTACAAGATCTAGAGAAATCATCTCAAACTCTTGCTTTGTGTCTAAAATTGAACCAAGAAATGTTAAGGAGGCTTTAACTGATGAATACTGGATTGGAGCAATGCAAGATGAATTGAACCAATTCAAGCAACATGAAGTATGGGAGTTAGTTCCTAGACCAGAAGGAACAAACATCATTGGCACAAAATGGATCTACAAGAACAAATCAGATGCTGAAGGAGTTGTCACCAGGAATAAGGCAAGACTTGTTGCTCAAGGATACACTCAAGTTGAAGGGGTTGATTTTGATGAGACCTTTGCCCCTGTAGCCAGACTGGAATCAATCAGACTCCTATTGGGAATTGCTTGTCTCCTGAAGTTCAAGTTATTTCAGATGGATGTAAAAAGTGCCTTCCTAAATGGGTACTTAAATGAGGAAGTTTATGTGGAACAGCCTAAAGGTTAATCATATGTTTCCCTATTTCTTTCAAAATTATTAAGAAGTTGAATAGACACTCATTTACCTCCTTCCTCTCTCGGCTCTGCAACAATCTCCATTCTCTCAATCAAAGATTTCACTCTCATTGTTACTGGTTTTCTAAGACTCTCAAAATGTCTCAACTATCCATGACATCATCCTCTTCAAAGACGACTGTTTCTTCCGCATCCTCTGATCGAGAACCTAGGGCAATCACAACCTGCATGGATTCTGATGTTCTGGATATTACTCCTCTTAGAGAACTGGCAGCTAACCCCTCTAAGGTTAAAAAGCTGAGAACAAGGCATGCAGGAAGGTCTCAAGCTTCTTCATCTGGTAATCCCTCTCAACCATCATCTTCTATTCCCTCAGAAATAGCAAATAGGGAAGGCTCAGCTTATGTTCATCAAGCAATAGCTAGACTTGTTACAAGAATTCTGAATGAGAACCACTCGGTACCTGGCATTTCTGTTCCTTTAAATCAAGAATCTGCTAGTCCAAATGTTGAAATAAATCCAGATGTCACTAAGAATGTTGAGACACCGGATGACAACATTCGGAAATCATCTGAAAATCTTGATGATCTCCAGAACCCTTCAGAGAAGGATGTTGAACCCCCGGTTATTGATGTGGATGAGGAATACTCTAACAATGACCTAATTGCAAATATCAACCCTAGCATAGCTAGAAGGATGATGAACAGAAAAAGAAAGCAGGATGCTGCAAAATGTCTGACCAAAGAGAAGACTGCTGATGTTGTTCATAAGAAAACCAGGTCTGAAGACAAGACTGGTGTAGAAACTGTGAAGACTGGATTGTCCAAAGGGAAGGTGAAAACCCGAGTACCTGCTGGTAGTCTCTCAAAGCCTGTGAGACAACCAATAGCAAAGAAAAGGAAAGAGCCTGAACCTTCTGATTCTGATGAGGAATCAGAATTTGAAGTTGATGCTGAAGACATTCCTCTCAGAAGGAAACTCCCATCAAGCAAAATGGCTAAAGTTCCTGAAGTCCCCACTGAAAACATTTCTTTTCACCACCCTGAAAATGCTAACAGATGGAAGTATGTTTGTTTGAAAAGAATAGCCTTGGAAAGAGAACTGAACAATGGTGCCATGGAATGTAAGAAGATCATGGACCTAATCAAAATTGCTGGTCTAATGAATATTGTGGTAAAGTTTACCAACTACTATGAAAATCTTGTCAAATAATTCATAGTGAATTTATCTGATGGATGTGCTGATGGAAGGTCAGCTGACTTTAAGCGTGTCTATGTGAGAGGAAGAAAGGTAAATTTCTCTCCCTCTGAAATAAACAAATTCCTAGGAAGACCAGATGAGGCTTGCCCTAAACTAGAGGTTACTGACAACCAAGTTTGCCAAACCATCACTGCAAATCAAGTCAAGAGCTGGCCCTTAAAAGGCAAGCTGAATGCAAGCAAACTAAGCATGAAATTTGCCATCCTGCACAAGATTGGTGCAGCCAACTGGGTTCCCACCAACCATAAATCAACCATCTCCACAGGATTGGGAAGATTCATTTATGCTGTTGGAACCAGGACAGAATTTGACTATGGCAGGAAACCTGCAAAGAGCTGGAGACAAGGAAAAGGACTCTTGAGAACCTAATTGCTAGACTAGAACAAGAGGAGACTGAAGGACAAAGAAGGGAAGAAGATGCTGCTGAAGATCAGCTTAATGCTGAAGATAGTGCCTCCTCTGAAGATGACAGTGCTTGAAGATCAGTGGAGTTGTCAAGCTTGCTGTTGGTACCTGTTGCTGCAAGTGATTTCAGATTTTTTTTGTTTTTATTATTCTTTTTGGATGACTGTATAACCTAAAAGTACATGTATCTTTAGCCTATTTATGGCTAAAGAGGGGGAGAAGATTTTGTGTTAATTATACTTGGTAGACTTTATTTTTTCTGCAGACATATTATTTCTGCTGTTCTCTAATCTCTGATTGTTTAGGGGTTTTAGCCAAAAATTTGCCAAAGGGGGAGTTTGTATTTTCTGCAGACATATTATTTTCACTGCTCTCTAATCTCTGATTGTTTAGGGGTTTTAGCCAAAAATTTGCCAAAGGGGGAGTTTGTAAGTGTTTGGTTATTGGCATGTATTTTTGGTAAAACCAGGTGTGTGAATGTCATGACTGATGTCATAACATTCTGGGTTACTAGGTACTTTCTGCAGAAAAAGAATGGCATACAGTAGCTGCTCATTATGAGTGTGTAGCTAATTATTATGAAATGATCACATTTATTACCTTCTACCAAAATCAGTAAACAGGATTCTTGTTGTCATAACCAATGTTAAGACATCCTGTACTGATCTAACAGTTATGCAGTTTTGTTAATTCTGAGATTTTTCAGGAATATGGTTCATACATTCCAGAACAGAATCTCACGTGGACTTTAGGTTAACTTGGCTTAACCCTAATCTGGTTGATAAAGTCTTGTGACCAAGTCTTGAGGTTAACCCTAATTAACCCTAGTTATTTTCGTGGAAGCCCTCACTGAAGAACAGCTGCCTATATATTCAACAGGAAGGCTGTTGGTGAACTCAACTTTTTGACAGAAGATCAACAAGGGGCTGTATATTTTTAACTACTGTAATCCAAGAAAGTATCATTGTGATAAGTGACTTGGAGTAGGTTTTGATTGTAAGGGTTGTGTATCACTCAAAGCTTTGAAGCACGAGTGTTTGTGTCACTTGATTAAAGCTTTGAAGCAAGGTCAAGTTAGGTTTATGTATCACTCAAAGCTTTGAAGCACGAGTGTTTGTGTTACTTGATTAAAAGCCGTGAAGCATAATCAAGTGTATGTTCTGAAGAGTGTCTTCATAATTTCATTAGTCAATTGTTAAGTATCACTGCTGTAATTGAGGGGGAGTGAGTAGGAACTCAGGTTTAAGTTGAACTTAGATTGAAGTTGCATTGGGTAGGTCTTAAGTGAAGGAGATAAACTGGTTGGTTTATTCCTGAATTAATATCTCTTATAGTGAATTTCCTCCCTGGCTTGGTAGCCCCCAGAGTAGGTGTTGTTTCACACTGAACTGGGTAAACAATTGACTGTGTTCTTTACTGCTTTTTGATTTATTGTCTTATAGAAAGTCAGATACGGTGTCATAACATTCACTGTGACATTGAGTATCTGCTACCAAAATTTCACTTCCGGCCAAATCCCTCCATTTTTGGGCGTAGTCTTTGAAGCCCTCATTGGTAGCCATAGCCATACTCTGTAGCTGAGTACGGGTTGGCACCAATTCGGCGTTGTATTGATACTGTTTATAGAAGGCGGCTGCCAAGTCTTCCCAATTATGCACATCAGACCTCTCCAACTGGTAGAACCAATCAAGTTGTGTTCCTGACAAACTGTCCTGGAAAAAGTGGACCCATAGGTCTTTGTCAGAAGAATGTGGTTGAATTTTCCTGACATAAGATCGTAGGTGCATCTTGGGACAAGACACCTCATCATACTTAGAAAACATAGGTACTTTAAACTTAGGAGGGATTACAATTCCAGAAACCAACCCTAACTCCTCAAAATCCAGCCCAGGTACTCTTTGTATCTCCATAGCAGCTAGACGTTCTTCCAAGTTTTTGTATTTGTCATCGGCCGAAGGATACTGTTATTCGGAGTAATCCTCATCTTCCTCTTCTTCTGCCTCAGAATCAGATGGCACTGCCATTCCTTTACCCTTTCCTTCCCCCTCTTCAGATGTTGATGGGAATTCCAAGGTCCGTCTGGCTTGTTCTTCAAACCTTCAGCCCATGATAACCACACCGGCTCTCTTTTTCTTCTTTTTCTCTTTCTCTAGCAGAGTCTTTAGTTCCTCCTGCCCCTTGGCTAGGGTCATGAGCAACTGTTGGAATTGTGAATTCCGAGCTTGCAAATCTTTGAACGTCTGTTCAATATCCATCTTGCTGAAATAAACAGCAGAGAGATGAGGAAACTTGGTGTGAAGCCTGCTTATGTATATGATGAATGATATGTATTCATGTAATGCTTTCAAGGATTCAGAAATTCAAATTTGTTTTAAACAAAAAAGAAACACACGTCATATTAATAAGATAGAATTTGTTAGTACATCAATGCCCCTTGGGCAAAATAATACAAAATTCTAAGGTAAAAAGACATTGCGCATCCTCTTTGGTGCAATGTAGGTGTTGAGAGTCTGCTCTTCGTGAAGTAGCCGAGTGAGTTCCAAAACCTTCTTCCCGCTTGCGTAGAATTGGGCTTCAAAAGTATCACGCTCTCCCTTGAGCTGTATCCAACTCCTTTGCAGATCTTCGAGTGATGTTGGCATGTCAGGATGTAGGAGGGTGTATGGAACCTCTCCTTCCATAACAGGCTCTATAATCACTGGGAGAATGGAGGGGTAAGGCATCATAGGACTTTGGGCGTGGGTTCGTACCTACTTGAGGTAAGGCTCAAGAGGGATGGAATTCTTGTGTCCCAAGGTCTTACTGTCTACCTTGTTAGGCATCCTCCAAGCTCGGATGAACCTTTGACGGAGTCCTTGGTCGTTGTTGTCGAAGTGAAAAACCAAACCTTGAATCAGTATGTCATGTGGGCCATCCCTTCAGGCATAACCAAACTTTCTTAGAGCCAAACAAGGGTTGTAGGTAATGCCTCCCCTAATGCCAAGTAGAGGGACATTAGGGAATTCCCCACAAGGTCAATGATGATAACATTCTCTTTTGATCGAGAACACCAATGAATATCTGAATGTGTAAGAGTCATCAATCGTTGTGACCACCTCAAACCTTGCTCATTCTTCAAGACTGATTGGGGAAGATGAGAAATAAACCATCTTGCCAGGAGAGGAGTGCAACACATGAGAACACCTCTTTTCCTCATTGTACAAGTGTGAAAAGAATGGAGGATATCCCCAAGCAATGTAGGCACCGAGTTGCGAGTCATGAAGATTTTGACAGTGCTCACATCTATGAGTTGGTCAGGATTAGGGAACAAGACCATCCCATAGATGAGAAGAGCTACAATCTCCTCAAAAGCTTGCAAGTCTAGAGAATTCCAACAGCTTTGGGCCTTCTCAAATAGAAACTTTGACAAGAAGCCTTTGACACCACTTCTAGTTTCCCAATGCGTTGTGACATCAGAGGAGTGCAAGTGTAAGGCTTGAGCAATATCTTCTGGCTTTGGATCCCTTTCCGTACCGTTGAAGGGTAGTTGATTGAGAATAGGAATCCTCAAGAGTTGAGAAAATTCCTCCAAAGTGAGCACAAGTTGGTAGTCAGGAAATGTGAAGCAATGATGCAAAGGGTCAAAGAATTGGAAGAGAACTTTCACCATATCCTCCTCAGTGTTGGTGGTGACCAAGTTGAGTAGACTACCATGTCTCTCGGTGAATGGAGAATTCTCAGGAATCCTTGAAGCTAGCTCCTTGAGTTGTGGAGGAATTCTTACAATGTTGATTTGGACAGTTTTCCTGCGAAGTGAATCCATAACCTACAAAACAAGAATAAAGATGAATCTCCAAAATCCTTGAAATGGTTAGTTGATGCATATGATGCTTCATGATGTCCATGATGTTTTGCACAAGTATATATGTACAAGCAAATCACACAAGCTCCTAGTTTAGGCTTGCATGGAGTTTCATAGGTAAGTACCCTCTTGAAATTTAGTTGGCTCAACCTGTCCTAGAAATAGTAACCGGGTTCTAAGGAGCTCAATATCACTGGATTGTTTCCTTGTTCATTGTTTCAATTCAGCCTCTTTACTGACGACCGAAATATTCCAAGGAACCAACCCTCAATGAGTGTAGTATCGAGTATATACCAACTTTGGACTGCACCAAAGCCGGTCATCTCACTACATCCTAAAAGGCCAAGTTGGTCAAGTAAAGGTTCTAAAAGTCCATTAGTGCTTCATGACATCACTCTGTGGCCCCGTATTCTCTTTGATTGACTCAAAGGCTACCGGTACCCACAAATATGTCGCACTAATATAGCTATTGCTTAGACCATGTCGGTATACCCCGCATAGTTTCCACAACGTATTGCTATTTACCTATGAATGTTTCCCAAATCCGTGTAGAGGATTCAAACCCAAATAATAGGACCAAAGTGTAAAGCAAACAAGTCAAGCAAGATAAGCATGTAAAGGTGATCTAAAACCCTAAGGTAACTCCACTTTTATATTTTCCCCAGCAGAGTCGCCAGTTCTGTGATGCAGTGGGAGAACTGACTTGAGGTTTTGCGTTTGTGTTTGCAAATGTTGCGGTTAGCAAGAGTCGCCACCAACTTTTCTTTTATCCAAAAAGGAAAGGTAAAAAAGCACAGGAAAGACCTTTGAGATTATTTTTGGGTTCGGGGGGCAGATTATGAAAAGGGAAGGTGCTAGCACGCTTTTCATCCATGGTTTTCCATGGGCTCTTAGTTACTTGTTTAGATCACTTGCTTTGCTTTTGCAATTGTTTGAAATGGTGCTTTGTGTGGTTTTGAAAGTATTTTGAAAATAGGCCATTGTTTAGGCAATCTTTGTAATGATTCTCGTTCGTAAGAATGTATACAAAGACGTTTGTCTTTTGAAAAATGTTTCAATGTTTTGAAAGTTGTTTGGAAATGTTTTGAAATGTGTGTGTGTTTGTTTGAAAATAGCAAGGATTGTTTGCAAATTGGTCAAGTAACTAGAAGCTATCTACCTACTCAAAAGTCTTTCTTGTACACTTTTATTCCTTTGATATTGTTGACCTACCGTTGCTTTGGTAAACAACCCTATCTTTGGATGTTAAACGGGACGGGCGTGGGTCATCGTATGACTATGATAACAATATTGCCAAGTATCTTAGCAAGTTTTGAGGGACCTAGATCATTTGTTTTAGGCAATTTGTGATAACGTCATCGAGGGGCTATGATCTTTTGTTTTGTTTTGTTTTGCCAAGATACCTAGCATGCATACCATGGCTATTTTGTTAAGGCAACCAAGTGGGTGAAACCCTAGAGGTGCTTGTGTGCAATGTGTTGTCATTTTACATAAATTTTATTTGTCTTGGATTAGGTCATGCTATTTGTTTGATTTTGTCTTATCATACAAACCCTAGCTTTACTAAACATATATAATGCGATAAATTGCGTAAAATAAATCTAAGCTATTACAACAATTATTATGGGAGGGGGGATACAAGTTTTGAATGGGGAATATTGCTCAAAATAAAACCCTAGAAATTATTACAACCCAATTGAATTTATTGTACAAATAAATAAATAAACAAGTATTTAAATATGCAATAATATGTATTTATGCAAAAAATGTTTTGTAATTGTTTTATGTATGAGAAAAATAAATTATTTAAGTCCTAAAAATAAGAAAAAATAATATTATTATTTTTGAAAGGGGAAACCCTAATTTTTTGATTTAAAAGAAAAATATGTTCTATATTTATTTTATTCATTTTTTTGTTCAAGAAAAATAATAACAATATTATGTACAAATATTAAAAATAAAATATGTATGAAAATAATATTTTATGTGAAAAATAATAAAATAAAAATGTATGGTATTTTTAAATGTATTTACTATTTATTTAAGAAAATAAAGTTCTATTTATTTATAAATTATTTTTTATGCCAAAAAATAAGATAAAAAATAAAATAAAATACAAAAAATAAAGAAAATATTTTTCATGATTTTTTGATGTTCAGAAAAAAAATTAAAATCAATAAACATAAAAAATATGAGAAAATATAAAAAATAAACAAAATAAGCAAAGGGGGTGTAGATAGGAATATGGAGGGTGTGAAAAACAACAGGCCCAAGGCGCCAGGCCCAGGAACTTCATCTTCATCCCTGTCCTTGGCTTCTTCGCGCGCGCTTCTGAGTACAATCCTGTATCTTGCTCTAGCTTGCATAAAATCAAAAACTCATAACACAAAAAATGTAGCTTATGATCTCACGATTCCAGTGATATAAAAAACATAACCTAACTCTCAAGGATCATGGAGAATTTAATCACCCCTAATTTCTGACCTAATTTTTTCAGCATGTTCAACAATCAAATACTCTTAGCTCAGTTAATATAAATGACAACTATGTATATGTACAGCTTTAGCAAGTTAAGGACTACATTTTTGCTTCACAAATCAAAGCTTAAGGATTCCTAAATAGAGAGATAGAACTTTGAAAAATACCTGGTTCAACTGAGTTTGGATATGGCAATGTGGGGACTTTGAGTGAGGCCTGAAGATCGTGTGAGCTTCCTTGAAGTTCCCTCAAGCTATTCCAATGCTCAACTTGCCTTCAGGATGCTTGAAACTCCCTGCACGAGTCAACCTGCAACCTTCCAAAATGAAAATGGTGATGTCTGAAACAGGGCTCACAGTTGTAAGATGAAGGCCTGGATAGTTTAGGTAGGATGTATGTAAAGTGTTTGAAGTCTTAAAGTGAGAAACGCACGAGCCAATATTGATTTGGTAAGGGTTCTACAGAAGATACTCTATTTGGGAAGAAACTTGTGTTTTTGGTGTTTGAGAGTGTTTTGAATGTTGTGAATTCGTGTCTTAGGCTTGTAACAAGTTTGTGAGATTGTTTAGAATGAAGCCAAGCCTTCTCTTTTAACAAATGTGCAAGTTCTAATCCCTTTTGCCAATTTGCTTGATTTTGAAGAAAGTTGACATGACTTATGCCAAAGGCCTGTACAGGCTAGCTTGTGGACTGCAGAGGGTTGGTATACTTTGCCTGATGTTTGTGGATCTTTCTTGCAACAAAAGATCAGGTCCATGGCTCAAAAATTGTAAAGTTGCAAAAAGGCTTGCTTTATCAAAGTAGTATTGTGAACTTTATGCCATTTTTGGATTAATCTTTTGTACAATGCTCCAAAGATCAAAATAAAGCCATTATCCATTGAGTTTGAATTTAATTATGTAGTGTAGAAGGGATTATGACCTGTAATGCAAGGTACAAGCATGCTTGAAACTGATTTGCAACTTGAAGCATTGTAAACATGGCTTGCACAAAAGTGACAAATTTCCATTTTCTCTTCTTCGATTCTCCCTAACCACAAATGATCTTGGAGAGTTCTTTGACATTTTGGAAAGCTTGCAACATGATCTACAATCCATATTTGAAATGAATTTTGAGATACCTATTGGAACTAGGTGAAAAATGTCCATGAAGTTAGGTAAAAAATCTGCCTAAACTAGGGCAAAATTTCACTAAGTCCTTTAGTTCATGGACCCCTATTCACAAATTCATAACTTGAGATCCAAGCATATTTTGGGAACACTTTGTGAATAAAAGTTGTAGATTTCATGGAGGACTACAACTTTCATGTTGGAAGTTTTCTTTGAATCCAATTTCATCATGGTGAAAAAGTTGTGGAAAGTTGGGAAAAAATAAGAAATTTTCCATACTTATAAAAATTCTAAGTTATGAAAAAATTTCAAATTAAAACCCTAATTTGAAAAATTGATTTTATTGATCAAAAAGATTCATATTTTGACATATCTTGATGAATTATGACCCTTGGCACTTGATTTTGACCAAAAAGTCAAAGTTTGACTTTTCAGTGTACAATTGACTTTTGATCAGTTGACTGTAAAATTCATCTGTCAATCCTATGCATTTGAGATCTTTTGAACTATGTGATTAGGTCAAGATGATGCTATTGTGTCCTTGAAATCATGTTTGAACCCAATTGGTCATTGGCTAGGTTAAAAATCAGATATTTCCCTTCCTCAGTCAAAACCCTAATTTTGACCATTTTGCCCTTTTGATGATCTGGTCAAATTTCTTGAGGAGTTGTGATCCAAATTTGATCAAATGGTACATAGGAGCCTATAATGTTTTCGTGGATCAAAAATTATGAAGTTTGACTGTAAATTGGCCATGGTTGACTTTTTCCCCAATACAGCTGATTTTTAGGTCAACTGTCCAATTGACTGGGCAAAAATGTGATTCAAGGCTTGAAACTTGGTATGAACAATCTTAGGGGTCCAAGATGGTGTACGAAAGTCACATGAAGCATTAATGGTCCAAAAATCCTTGTGCAAACTCAAACCCTAATTTCAGGTCATGAGTGCAAGATGAGGTCTTGAGCTGAGCAAACCCTAATCCTGTCTGGAGTCCAAGAAGTCTTGTGAGGAAAATCTTAATAAAATGAGAGGAAAAATTTTGGGGTACAACAGGCAGGGATCGAACACATGCCCTGACACACTAACAACTTTACACAAACACGCTTACCACTAGGGCGGTTATTACTTCTGGTATATAAATCAAACGAAAATAACAAAAAAACACAAAGTGAAGTATTTGGTCGGAGAAGCACCGGATCCCTAGCTCTTATCGTCTTCTCTGGAAAGCTGCAAAGACAAAACCTGTACAAATCAAAATATTAATGATATAAAATAACCTGTCCCCCCTAATTCGAACATCCTGAGTTCGAATTTGGGGTTTGTTTTGACTAACAACGGTTGTAGCATGAGATGCAAAGAAATTGAATTCGACTGCCCTAACTATTGCATCTTTCGATCCTAACATGGAACCTTTGATTTAACCACCCATACCTGATCTATAAATTCACCTAAACTCAATCAAAAGTTAGTATGCCATGAAATGTGATTAAAATCAAAGATTCGAAATTCAAAACCTTACCAAGCTGGTGTTGTCAAGTGAGACGTTCTGGGCATAGTGGGACGTACTGATGAACTTGAGGAGACTCCTGGGAATCTCAGTAGTGATGTTTGATCACTGGTTTGGGCTGAGAACTTCTAGAAATTAGGATTTGATGCTTAGTGTAATACGGTGGGAGAACTGACTTGGGTGTTTTGCGTTTTATCGCAATTGTTACGAATAGCAAGAGTCGCCACCGACTTTTTTTATCCAATAAAGGAAAGGTTGAAAAGAAAAAGAAAGATCTTTTGAGAATTTTTCTTGAGTTTGGGGGGTAGGTTATGAAAAGGGAAGGTGTTATCACCCTTTTCATCCGTAGTTATCTACGGGCTCTTAGTTGCTAGCTCACTTTGAAAATTCTTTGTCTGAAATGTGTTTGTGATGATTTTTAAAGTATTTTTAAAAAGTGTTATCGTTTAGGAGAACTTTGTAATGATTCTCGTATCTATAAGAATGTATACAAAGTTTTGACTTTTAAAAATATTTCGTTTTGAAAGTGTTGGTGCGTTTGAAAGATGTTTTGAAAAATGGTCGTGAGCAAGCAACTATGAATGTTCTACCTACTCAAAAGGTCTTTGTTCTTTTCCTCCTCCTTTAGATGTTGCTATCTTACCATTGATTGGTAAGAAGCCCCATCATCGGATATGAAGGGACAAATGTGGGTTAATCGTACAATCATAGAAGGCAACTTGTGAGAGACTTTAGCAATTTTCGTAGGGACTAAATCGTTTACCGAAGGCAACATCGAGGGACATCGAGGGACTACGATCTTTTTTATCGAGGTTCTTTGCTAAAGCGTCCCACATTCGAGGGACATGACTGTTTTTTCGAAGGCAACAAGTGAGGTTACCCTAGAGGTGCGCGTGTGAAAAGTGATTTGTTTTCAATTTAATTTGTCTTTGATTAGGGTTATCTAGCGGTTGATTTTATGTCTTATCATACACACCTAATTACTATACAATATCTAAAGAAAAACAGTAAATTATGGAAATTAAAATTCTACGCTATTACAGAGCTTTCGGGGATGGGGAATACAAATTTACAAATGGGGATGAATCGAATCGACAATGAGATTAAAAGTCTAAATAAGCAATCAATACAACCCAATCGAAATGAAAATAAACAGTTAATTAAACTAACAACAAACTATTAAACATGATTAATTGGCAAAATAATTGAAATAATATTTTTGGAATTTTAATTTATTATGAAGAAAATAAATTAATTAGAAGAACTTAACTATACAACATTAAAATTAAAATGTTTGTTATCAAAATTAATTATTCATAAAAAGTTCTAAATTTAAAACTAAAACTAATTAAGAAAAAACATAAAACTAATAATTAAAGTAAACTAATTAGTAAACCAAAAGAGTGAAGAAAATTTAAATTAAACCTAAAATTAAATTAAATTGATTTGAAACATAAAGTTAAGTTAAAACTTAAAATCAAATTAAAACCTAATTAATTTGGATAAAATAAAAAAAGGAGTTACAATGGGTTAAAACAGTAAAACAAAGGTGAAAAAGAAAATAATTCGAGACTGGGCCTAATGATATGAGCCCAACATAAAAAAATGAAATAAAATTGGGTTGCTGATTAGAACAAGGGGGTATGCAGTAAGAAAATCATAAATGGGCTAGGGATGTTTGTTGAATGGAGGCCTAATGGAAGAAAAAAAAGTAGAAGTAAAAATTAAAACATATGGGCTTAAGTGAGTGGAAGTTATAAAACAGATGGGCCGGACCGGGTATGACCCAGATCCGCGACCCATCTCAAAAACAAAACAAAAAAAGGATTGGGATATGAGGAACTCTAAAACGCCTATTTTCTCTCGTTCCCTATCAACTGCTTCGCCTCTCTGTCTGAAACTCCCTCTGTAAATCGCTTATCCCTTGTTTAACAAATGTTCGGTTTTTCTTTCTTCTTCTCAACGGTCTAACAACAATCAACCTCCACCTTATCGATTCTATTTCCCCACTCTTAAAAACTACAGAATCGTGATTTTATCATGCTAACTCTAAACGAAAGTCCTGTGTTTTTTTCATGATAACAATAAAAATAGGGAAGAAGTAAGGTTACCGAATCGAAGATCTTCCGACGGGTCTTTAAGGTATGTCGGTGTTGAAATGGAATTCTGAACCTAAAAAAAAACTTTGCTTGTTGTCTGGAATTCTAAAAGTTTAACGTGTGTTGAAATTTTGCAGGTGAAGGACTTAGAATGTCGTTACTGCTTGTGGCTTGTGGAAGTCCTGATTTATTGATGCAAAGTTGGATCGTCACGGGTGGGTGCAGGTTGATGGAGAGTTTTCTTCGGTTTTCTACACGGAAGTTGATTTTCTGTAAAATTTTCTCTCTTTCTCTCTTAAATTTATGAAGGGTTATGTGAGGGAAATGATGATAATAGTTAGGGTTTGGATGTTGTTGTTTGGTTGCTATGGTTGTTGTATGATCTGTTTTTTTTTTGTGTATTTGATGATGTTGGTGCTGGTTGTGGGGTGATGTTCGTATTCTGGTTTTTTGTATGTTATCTTACCTTGTTATCTTTTTTCGAACAGAAAAAATTGTTTTAGTTATGGATATTTTGATTATGCCGTTCCCCTCTGTGTCCTGTGTTATTACATCAGTTTTATAATGAATGGAAAGCAAAGTTTTTTTTTGGGGAAAAGTTGAGTTTGAACACTTTGGTATGCTGTCTTAATTGCTTTTGGATATAATTTTTTTTGTTTTGGATAAGTTTGTGCAAGTTTTTTTGCAGTATTTTTACTGGCTTGATACATCAGGTTTGTGTATCAATTATATGGGCAGCCTTGTAGCAGTTTTTGGACTGTTATGGGCAGCAGTCTGTTTTGACAGTATTTGGCCTTTTGTGTTTTCCCTTTTTTACAGTAATGCAGGCTTATTTGGACATGTTTTGTGCAGAATTGTTATGCTTATGACAACTGTGATGAATTTTGAGTTTAGCCTGTTGTCTCTTCCCCATTTTGTCCTCTGTGAACCAATGTTAATTGTGATTTGCAATGGATAAAATGCTGCCCATGATTTACTTGTAAATTATGACTTTATGAAACAAAAATGATTTACGAGGTCCCATTATTTCTGATTCTTCTCACCAATCCATAATGATGAAAATGTAGAAAATTCTTTCAAATTTTCTTGTTGAAATTCCATTTTTTATGTGCTAATCATGTCTTGCTTTTCTTTGGTTTGTTTCATCTGACGGTGTGGAAAATGGCAAGGGAATTTATAAGAGGAAATCATGGATATGCTTTGAAGGGAAATTGTGAAACTTGGCATGAAGAACTTGGTAGCATGAAGATAACAAGAAGTTATATTCTGGCTTTGACTTTAGGAACTTAGGAATTTCATGTAACACTTTGTATTTGCATCTTGTAATGAGCTTGAAAATATTAATGAAACAAAGGTATTTTTCCAATTTTCACTTTAAAATTCCAAGTATTCTCTTTGATTTTGTAATGAACAATGAATTTTTTGATACTTGTATCTTGAATTTGCAATAGTTAAAATAAGTGCAAAATTGTATTATAACCTTGAAACAACGCTTTGCACTCTTGAATTAAATATGATATATGCCTCAAAATTAACCATATGAATGAAGTTTGAACTTTGAAAATTGACACTTGAATCATGATTAGCTTGAAAACCTAGAATAAGGATGAATGTATTTGAAACCTTGAATCTATTTGAACCTAATGACATTTCTCGAGTGAAACTCTGAATCAATTCCAACGAGACTCTAGTTCAACTCTTTAATTCATGGTATCTTGCAATACAAACCAATGATAGAACAATGATGCCTTACAAACTTTGGTCTGCAATCCATTTACATCCAATAATCACCAAATTCTCAGACATAAGTAACTTGAAGAAGCAACAGACATTCAAAGAATTATCGAACTCGGCATCTTGTACCATGACCTAGAAAATGATCAATTGGTTTGAAGCATGATTTCAAAAGTTCAATTGCATCATTTTGACCTAATGACATGGTTCAAAACATTGCAAGTCTATTGGATTGACAAATGAATTTTGCAGTCAACTGATCAAAAGTCAACTGTATACTGAAAAGTCAAACTTTGACTTTTTGGTCAAATTCAAGTGCCAAGGATCATGATTCATCAAAACATGCCAAAATAAGAAACTTTTTCATCAAGAAATCAAGAATTCAATATTTCATCTTGAAATGTTAAAATTTCTTAACATAGAAATTTTTCTAAGTACGAAAATTTTCTTATTTTTTCATAACTTTAAGCCAAATTTTCACCATGATACAAGTTGATTCAAGAGAAACTTCCAACATGAAAGTTGTAGATCTCCATGAAATATACAACTTTTCTTCACACAACTTCTTCCAAAAGTGCTTGGATCTCAAGTTATAATTTCAAGAACATAGGGTCATGAGACTAAACACTTAGTGAAATTTTGCCCTAATTTGGTCAGGATTTTGACCTAACTTCATGGCACTTTTTCACATAGTTCCAAGGGGAATCTTCAAAATCAATTCAAATATGGGTTGTATAGAACATTGCAAGCTTTCCAAAATGTCCAGCAACTCCTTGAGACCATTCTTGAGTAGGGAGAATCGAAGAGATGAAGTAGGTGTTTTGTCACTTGGATTACAAGGCATTTTGTGATGAACAAAAACCCAATTTCAAACCTATGCTGCACAATCTTGTTTTGCAGGCTTCTAAACCTCAATCTCTCTCTATAATCAGAAGATTACACTTGATTTTGAGCTATTATCCAAGTGTTCCAAGCATTGTCCAAGCCATTTTGCCATTTTTGGAAGAAAGCTACCATTCCATTCTTGAAAAGTTGCTTTAATCACAAAGTCAACTTGTCTTGAGCTTCTAACTTGTTCTTTCTGCACACATAATCCCTATAATCCAAAAGCAAGGTGTCTAAGGCCTGAAGAAGCTCAGAACATGCTTGTACAACATTTGAGATTTGCCATTTCACTTTTCTTCAAAAGCAAGTTATAGAGCCATAACCCTATAACTCAGAAACCTAGAGTTATTTTGTACTCTAATCTTTTCCATACATATTAACAAGTTCATTTCAAGCTGAGACACGATTCCAAGCATCCTAAAACTCTCCAAAACACCATTGTTGCACAAAACTGCCTAACTAGACAGTTTTGAGCCAAAACTCATCATCTTCATTTCCACTCGTGCGTTTTGAAAACCAATCCTTCAAACATATTTTATACATCATACCAAAGCAATCCAGGCCCCTGTTTCAAGACTGTAACTCCTCCATCACTATCCACCATTTTCAAACATCAAGCTTGCATGTTGACTTGAGTAGAAAGATTCAGGGACTTTCAAGGCAAAGTAGGAATTGGAATACACTCAAGAAGGTCAAGGCAAGCTAAACAGATCCTCATGCCATCTTAAAAGTTTCTCAAACTCCATTCACGACTCTAGCTGCAAGAGGTAAGTTTTCAAACTTCTATCTCTTCATACATGCATCATTTGATCCTGATTTGTGAAGATAAAATGTAGATATCTTTGCTCTAAAGCTAACCATGTTCATAATTCCCATTTATATTGACTGTGTATAGAGAATTTTAGATTTGAAATTTTTGAGAAAATTAGGTTTCAATTTAGGGCCAGCAAAATTAATCTTCATCTTTGACTTTTAGCTTACATAAGTTATATGGTTTGATTCGTGAGGAAAAATAGCATAACTTTCATGTTTTCATTTTCCATTTTTGTTGAGAAATGAATGAGATACAGGTGGTCCGGCTGGCTGAAGGTTGAAGACGAAGTACAGGCCATGGAAACATTTCACCTTATGTATTTATTCTTTCATTTAAGTTAACGGATGTACAACCACCCTAGTGGTAAGGCAGCGCGCGTTATTGATAGAGGTCGTGGGTTCGAACCTCAGCGTTGCCTTTTGCAAATATTTTTACGTTTTGTTTGTCCTTTTTTTGGTTCCTTCCAGCGCATGGGCCTCCCCCATCCTGGGCCTGACTTTTTCTAACCTCCCCACTGCTTCATATTTGCACCCTGGCCCAATTTATTTATTTGTTTATTTATTTCATTTTTATTTTTCTTAAATATTTCTTTTCTAAAATACTAAAAATCATAAAAACACAAAAAATGATATATTTTATATTTTGACTTTATTTTATTTTATTTTCTCTATAAACAAAAAAATATTTTATTTACTATACTTTATTTATTTTTTATTAACTAAATCTTATAGACTTAATTAATAATTATATTATTTATTTTTCTTCATACCATTTAAAAATATGTTATTTAAATACCAAAAAAGACTAAAAATATTTTTAATACTATAAACATTTTCAAGATAAAAAATGCTAAAAAAATATACTTCCCTTAACTTATTTTCTTTTGATTAATTAATAGAATTAGGGTTTTCTTTTAAAAAATATTTTTCTTAATAAATTCAAACTTAATTATATTCTTTATTTAAGTTAGGTTAAGATAAAAAAATCTTTTTTTCATAAAAATCAAACAAAATTCATTTTCTTTATATTTTGTATCCTTATACATTTATCCATCATTATACTTTGCATTTATGTAATTCTTGTACAAATTCAATTTGGTTGTAATAATTAATTAGGTTTATATTCCTGCAATCCCCATTTACCAATTGTACACCCCCTCCCCACAAATGTTGTAATAGCGTAGTAACTTTAAATTTCGCAATTTATCGCTTTTACATAATATGCTAGTAATTAGGGTTTGTATGGAAAGAATAAAATCAATCAAATATAAAACCATAATTCAAGAAGAAAAAAACAAGCATGAAAACAACACACTTGCACACAAGCACCTCTAGGATAAAATCCACTTGGTTGCCTTACAAAATGACCATATTACGCATGTGAGGTATCTTAGCAAAAACAAGCAAATACAAGATCATAGTCCCTCGATGATGCTATCTAAGTTGCCTTAAAAATGATCTTAGTCTCTCAAGAAGAATGCTAAGATACCTTGCAACATTGCTAATCATGGTTATATGATGACCCACGCCCGTCCCATTTACATCCAAAGACAGGGTTGCTTACCAAATCAATGGTAAGACAACAATGTCAAAGGAAAAGAAAATGAACAAGAAAGACATTTGAGTAGGCAGATTTCTCCTAATTACTTGCTCCATTTCAAAACAAACATCCTTGCTATTTTCAAAACAAACACATACACTTTTGAACATCTTACAAAATTGAAAACATTTTCAAAAGATCAAACATCTTTATATACATTCTTACGAACGAGAATCGTTACAAAGATTGCCTAAACAATGGCCTCTTTACAAAATACTTTCAAAAAACACACAAAGCACAATTTCAAACAAAAGCAAGTGATCTAGCAAGTAACTAAGAGCCCATTGGAAACCATGGATGAAAAGGGTGCTAATACCTTCTGTTTTCATGTGTAGTATCTTTTGACTATGTCTATGTTCACAGGGTCCAGAAAATCTTCGTTGTCCATGGTATTCAGTATCATAGCACCGCCAGAAAATATCTTTTTGACTACAAATGGCCCTTCCTAGGTGGCAGTCCGTTTTCCCCTAGGATCACCCTGCGGAAAAATGATGCGCTTTATTACCAAGTCACCAGCCTGATATACTCGATGCTTGATTTTCCTGTTGAATGCCTTGATCATACACTTCTGATACATCTGACCATGACAGACAGCTGCAAGCCTCTTCTCGTTAATGAAATTCAATTGGTCTAGCCTGGTCTGAATCCACTCATCTTCTTCTAAATCTTCATCTTTCATAATTCTCAGAGAAGGAATCTGAACTTCAACAGGTAGGACGACTTCCATACCGTAAACCAGAGAGAATAGGGTTGCCCCAATTAATGTTCATGTAAAAGTGCGATAGCTATGAAGAAAAAATGGTAACGTCTCGTGCCAGTATTTGTAGGTCACAACCATATTCTGTATAATATTCTTAATGTTCTTGTTGGTGGCTTCCATTGCCCCATTCATCTTCGATCGATATAGAGAAGAGTTGTGGTGCTTGATCTTGAACTGTGTGCAAAGTTCAGTGATCATAGTGTTGTTGAGGTTAGTACCATTGTCTGTGATAATCCTCTCGGGGGTGCCATATCGACAGATAAGGTTATTTTTGATGAATCAGACAACCACATTCTTAGTAACAAAGGAAAACGAGGCTTCTTCCACCCACTTTATGAAGTAATCAATGGAGATGAGGATGAAGCGATGTCCATTAGAAGTAGTAGGTCTGATATCTCCAATCTAATCAATTCCCCATATTGCAAATGGCCACGAAGCAGTCAAGACGTTCAGGGGTACTGGGGGAACGTGAACGTTATCAGCATAGCTTTGGCACTTATGACAAGTTCTTGAGTGGTGGTGACAGTCGGTTTCCATAGTCAACCAATAGTAACCCGCTCTCAAAATCTTCTTAGCCATAGTATGCCCACTGGAGTGAGTACCAAAGACACCTATGTGCATATCTTGAATAATTTCTCCTGCTTCCTTCTTGTCCATACAACGAAGCAGATTCGAATCATGACTGCGCTTTTATAAAATCCCATTGCTCAAGAAGAACTTATCCGAGAACCTTCGTAGAAATTTCTTGTCGTTGATCGATGCCCCTTCAGGGTATTCTTGAGCTTCAATGTTTCTTTTCACTTCATGAAACCAAGGTTTTTCTTCTACCCCATCAGTGTCAATTTCATAGCAGTGTGCCGATTCATCGAATCTTTCAATAGTAATTCTGGGAGCCTCATTGTCCCATATGACCTTGAACATGGATGACATGGTAGCCGATGCGTCTGCCAACTAATTCTCTTCTCTTGGGATATGCTCAAAAGTAATTTATTTGAAATATGGAATCAAGGTTAGCACATGTTCTCGGTAAGGGATAAGATTTGGTGCTTCGTATTCCATTCTCCCTTAACCTGACTGATTACTAGGACTAAATCCCTATATATGCTCAAAAACTTGATTCTCAGGTCAATAGCAGCTTTAATGCCCATGATGCACGCTTCATATTCAGCCATATTATTGGTGAAGTCAAAGCAAAGTCTGGAAGTGAAGGGCGTATGACAATCCTCAGGAGAGATGATTACATCACCGATTCCGTTGCCAAGTGTGTTAAAAGCTCTGTCTAAAAACATAGTCCATCGGGATCCTGATTCAGGTCCTTCATACGGTTCAAGTTCTTCACAATCTGTGACTAGCATAATGTTCTCGACTGGGAACTCAAAATTCATAGACTGATAGTCGTCTACAGCTTGATGTGCCAAATGATTTGCCAGTACACTTCCTTTGATTGCTTTTTTAGTAGTGTACTGAATATCGTATTCTGTTAAGACCATTTTCCATCTGGATATTATTTCGGAGAGCGCTGGCTTCTCGAATATGTACTTGATGGGACCCATTTTAGAGATCAACAAAGTAGTATGTGTCAACATATACTGTCTTAGTCGGCGAGCAGCCCATGCCAAAGCGCAACAAGTTTTCTCGAGCAGTGAATATCTTGTTTCACAGTCGGTAAACTTTTTGCTAAGTGTTATACCCCAAAATTTGCCCTCTCATTTATTAAGACTTTTCTCACAAGACTTCTTTGACTCAAGACAAGATTATGGTTTGGTCAGCTCAAGACATCTCACCTTGCACTGATAACCCAAAATTAGGGTTTGAGTTTGCACAAGGAATTTTGGACCACCAATGCTTCATGTGATTTTCATACATCATTTTGGACCCCTAAGATTGCTCATGATAAGTTTCAAGCCTTGGATTACACTTTTGCTCAGTCAATTGGACAGTTGACCTAAAAATCATTGTATTGGGGAAAAAGTCAACCATGGCCAATTTACAGTCAAACTTCATAATTTTTGACCCACATCAACATTTTAGACTCATATGTACCATTTGATCAAGTTTGGATTACAACTCCTCAAGAAATTTTATCAAATCATCAAAAGGGCAAAATGGTCAAAATTAGGGTTTTGACTGGGAAAGGGCAACTTCTGATTTTTTTACTTAGCCAATGACCAATTGAGTTCAAGCATAATTTCAAGTATTCAATGGCATCATCTTGACTTAATTACATGGTTCAAAACATCTCAAGTTCATTGGATTGACAGATGAAATTTGCAGTCAACTGATCAAAAGTCAATTGTACACTGAAAAGTCAAACTTTGACTTTTTGGTCAAAATCAAGTGCCAAGGGTCATAATTCATCAAGATATGTCAAAATGTGAAACTTGTTCAACAAGAAAACCAAATTTGAAAATTAGGGTTTGAATTTGAAAATTTTCATAACTTAGAATTTTTCTAAGTATAAAAATTTTCTTATTTTTTCTCAACTTTTCACCACTTTTTCACCATGATGCCTAATGATTCAAGGAAAGTCCCCATCATGAAAGTTGTAGTCCTCCATGAAATCTACAACTTTGCTTCACAAATTTTTCCCTAAAGATGCCTGGATCTCAAGTTATAAATTTGTGAATACATGGCCATGAACTTCTTAACTTAGTGAAAATTTGCCCTAATTTAGGCAGGTTTTGGACCCAACTTCTTGCCCATTTTTCATCAAGTTCCAGTTTGATTTAACAAAAGTGACCAACATGAAAGTTATAGAGGGTGTTTCAAGCTTTCCAAAACATCCAAGATCATGGATTTATCTTACTTGAGTTAGGAGATACAAGGATCTGAAGTTGGACATTCATTCTTGATTTACAAGGCAGATTTGTGATGAACAAGGAACAAGAATCTTAATCCATGCTGCATAATCTCCAATTTGTAGGCCTTGTGACTTGCAACTCTTACCATAATTTAATGCTTACACAAACTTTTGAGCTATGGTCCATTGGGTTTAAGCATTATTCAAGTGATCTTTCTATTTTTGGCACAAAGGCACCATTGCCATTCTTGCAAAGTTCACTTTAATCATAAAGTCAATTTCTCGAGCCTCTAACTTTTTGTTCTAATCACACACAAATCAGAAGGGCATGCTTAAAGTGTCCAACATCTCTATGCAACAAAGTACAAAGCATTGGAACTACAATCTTCAAGCTTGCTTCATGTACAATCTAACCTAGCCATAACATGTGATTAAAAAATCTGAGTTTTCAAATCTCAAACCTTCTCTATAAATAGAGAGGCCAGTTGCAAGAGAAAGTGGCTGGAAAAACTGTTTGGAAAAGAGTTAGAAAAATAGAGTGAACAACCAGTAGTTTTATTGATAAACCTTCAAAAAAAGCTATAACAATCCCTATGACTTCCACTCTTGAGTTTTGAAGTCTAAACCTTAAAACCTCTCATACTTTGCATATTCCACCTAAAGGTTCATACAACATCTTGACTATACAAATGTCCCAATGCCCGTCCCGTGTACATCCAAAGATAGGGTTGCTTACCAAATCAATGGTAAGTCAACAATATCAAAAGAATAAAAAATGCATAAGAAAGACATTTGAGTAGGTAGATAGCTTCTAAGTTACTTGCTCCATTTCAAACAACAATCCTTGCTATTTTCAAAACAAACACACACATATTTCCAAAAAATATCTTACAAACAATTGAAAACATTTTCAAAAGACAAACATCTTTGTATACATTCTTACGAATGAGAATCATTACAAAGATTGCCTAAACGAATGACCTCTTTTACAAAATACTTTCAAAACCACATCAAGCACCACTTCAAACAAACCAAAGCAAGTAACTAAGAGCCCATGGAAAACCATGGATGAAAAGGGTGCTAGCACCTTCCCTTTTCATAATCTACCCCCCAAACTCAAGAAAACATCTCAAAGGTATTTCCTGTGCTTTTTCACCTTTCCTTTTCGATAAAAGAAAAGTCGGTGGCGACTCTTGCTAAACCGCGACATTTGCAAACACAAACGCAAAAATTCAAGTCAGTTCTCCCACCGTATCACACTAAGGTAGTATATTGCATGCTCTTTTTGACCAGACTCATCATGCTGCCCCAGTACACACCCCATTGAGTTCTCTAGCACTGTTAGGTACATGATCAGAGGCCTTACTTCAACTAGTGGCATCAAAATCAGAGGTTTTTGTATGTACTCCTTAATTTTATCAAAGGCTATTTGAGAGTCGTCGTTCCACTTTACTACTTGATCTTTCTTCAACAGCTTGAAGATTAGTTCACAAGTAGCAGTCAAATGAGAAATGAAATGGGCGATGTAATTCAGTCGCCCTAAGAAACCTCTGAATTCCTTCTCGGTACGAGGAGTCGTAATTTCTTGAATAGCTTTAACTTTTGTACGATCAACTTTAATACCTTTAGCGCTGACGATGAAACCCATGAGTTTATCAGATCTCACCCCAAAAGTGAACTTGTTCGGGTTTAACCTTAGCTTGTACTTCTTCGGCATTTCAAACAATTTACGTAGATGATCAAGATGCTCTTCTTCAGTCTGTGACCTAGCTATCACGTTGTCGATGTAGACTTCTATCTCGTTATGAATCATGTCGTAAAATAAAGCTACCATGGCACACTGATAAGTTGCCCCAGCGTTCTTCAACCTAAAAGGCATGACCTTGTAATAGAAAGTGCCCCACTGTGTGACGAAGGTAGTTTTATCTATGTCTTTAGGCATCACATTGATCTGATTATAACCTAAGAAACCATCCATGAAAGAGAACACCTTGTGCTGAGCGGTGTTGTCGACCAAAACATCAATATGTGGTAGTGGGAAGTCATGTTTGTGGCTCGCCCTGCTCAGATCCCTATAATCTACACACATACGTATGTTTCCATCTTTCTTTGGTACCAGAACAAAATTAGCAACCCATTGAGAATATGATGTCACTCTTAAGAAACCTGCGTTGAATTGTTTCATAACCTCAGCTTTGATCTTTTCTGACACTTCAGGATGCATGCGGAGAAACTTCTGCTTTATTGGTGCACAACCCTCTTTCATCGGCAGACGGTGAACCACAATATTGGTATCAAGTCCTGGCATGTATTCGTATGACCAAGACAAGATTTTAACATATTCACGCAACATATAGATTAATCTATTCTTGTCACTACTCTCTAAGTTGGCGCCTATCTTGACTTATTTTCTGTCTGTCTCGGTACCCAAATTTATAACTTCGGCCGGCTCTTCATGTGGTTGGATAGCCTTTTCTTCTTATATTAAGAGTCTGGAAAGTTCTCCGGGTATTTCACAATCTTCCTCACCTTCGTCCCCGGCTTGGTAGATCGGATTTTCTAAGTCATAAGCGGCAATAGCATAATCATTATCAACGAGATCCATAGTGGATGGGGATCTGCAAAGTAGTGTGTACGTGTGTGTAAGAACACATAGCTATTTGAAAATGCAATAAGTAATAGAGGTATCTTCTATAGCGTTGATTTTGTTGTTGCTGATAAGGAACGAAGGTCTTCCAGCCCGAACGCGACGAACAACCCTTTGACCTTTTGTAGTAAAGCCCAAATCAAACTTGTCAGATTTATAAGGAATATCAGGAAGCTGACCCCAAATAGTACAACCACCTTCTTCTATAGTAGCTTTGGCATCTTTCAAGGAAGCCATCTTGTGCAGAATCCTGGTGGTCTTCAGAATGGCAGAAACATCCTTAAAAGTAGCAGGAGAAATCACTTCAAAAGTTTGACAGAGAGTCTCGATGAATTCCCCGTCCATCTCCATGTACCAGAATGAATTCAGGTGGCTGACCATGTACTCCTCTTCTCCGAAGATAGCAACAACCCTTTCATTTTATAGGATACTTTAATTTCTGGTGCAAAGTGGAGGTAACAACACCTGCCTCATGGATCCAAGGGCATCCCAATAGACAAGAATAAGCTGGTCGGATGTCCATTACATAGAAGGTGGATTCAAATATCTGTGAACCCACTTTGATCGGGAGGCCCACTTATCCATGTACCATTATTTTTGATCCAAAGGCTCGAACTATGATATTACTGGGTTTCAGCCTGTCAAGATCTCCTTTTGGAAGAACATTCAGTGAAGAGCCAGTATCAATCAACACATGAGCCAACGTAGTGCCCCAACATTCAAAGGAGACATACATAGCCTTATTATTATTTCTCCCCTCCAGAGTCAGGTCAGCACCGGAGAAGCCTAATCCATTATCAGTTGTTAAACTACCCACGTAACTTCCAAATTGATCAACCAAAGTTTCTTGTGGCACATGAGCAGTCTTTAAGAAGTTTACTAAAGGCTGCACATGGGCTTCAGAACACAACAATAAAGATAACATGGATATTTTGGACGGGGTCTGCCCCAGCTATTCAATAATTTTATAGTCGCTCTTGCGGATGATCTTCAAAACCTCTTCCAACTCTTGTCCAGAGGTGTCCTTGACTGTGGTTTCTTTATATGCCTCCGTCTGGGCAGGCTCTATCATTGGCTATTTACCCCGTGCCTCGAAAACTGATTTAGTAACGACAATTCGAACAGGTGTAGTAATATTTTTCGGAGAGATTTCCGGGGAGAAAATCCTTCCGCTTCTAGTAACTTTGTTAGTCCCTGCAATATTGTCAATATTGGGATTAGCCTCTTCAGCATCTTCATCAGACAACTCTTGTTTGACGCCATGGTAGTAGACGTCTGATCCATGATTCCATGGGATAGCCTTTTCTTAGGAATACAAGATGGGTCCATGTGTTGTAATGATCAAAGGAGCAACTTTTGGATTAGTGGTAATCCTAACAGGACCTTTGGAAGTGATCCTGATAGGAGTACCAGATACGATAAACAAATCTTGGCGCAAATTCTCAGCATATGGAACTTTCTTGATCAAAATTATGCGTTCATCCATCAGGCGCTGAATGCCTTCCTTCAGTAACCCGCAACCATTGGATAGACTGCACAACAATAACATTCTTCAACATAACCCGGAAATAAATTGTCTTGTAACAAATTGTTTTTGATTATTGAGAGAGGAGTAACCACATCACCTACCGTGGTAACACACAGAACATCTTCAATATCACTTATGCCTTTGTCATGCTTTGGCATAGGCGCAATAATCATGTTCGGGGTCTCTAGAGGATCAAACTCAATTTACTTATTATCAATCATGTCTTGAGTTTCTCTTTTTAGGGCCCATCAGTTGTTGGTGGCATGCCCATGACTGTTAGAATGATAGGTACACCTCGCATTCAGATTGTACTTAGGAGAGGATGTGTTGGGATTCTGAGGAGGATCCCGCAGTGAAATAAGTCCATATTTTAACAAATGCTTCAATGCCTGAGATAAAGGCATGCCGATTTTGGTAAACTGCCTTAACAAAGTGTTTGGCCTTTGTCGGTTGCCCTGTTGTTGTTGTTGAACAAGCGTCAGATTTGAGATTAATACCGCTTCCACAGACTGATGAAGGCCAGTTTTACTACGGCCCTTATAAACAATGTTGTACCCCAAAATTTGACCTCTCATTTGTCAAGTATTTGCTCATAAGATATTCTACGACGTCAAGTTTGCAGCATTAATACATTAATTTAGGCTTGAAATTGGCAAAGAGCAAAATGGTCAATTGCATACCAAAAAGTCAAACTTTGACTTTTTGGTCAACATTACAACCCAAAGATTAAATTTCATCAATACATTCAAATAATATCAAGCTTAATCATCAAGAAGTCAAGAAAGTCAAAAGTCAACTTGAAAAGTCAAGATTTCCAAAACTTAGAAAATTTCTAAGTGTTTTTATACATGATAATTTCATCACTTCATGCCATTCTTTCACCAAGATGCAAGACGGTTCAAGGGAAACTCTCAACATGAAAGTTATAGATCTCCATGATATCTACAACATTGTTTTACACAACTTCTCCTAAATATGCTTGGATATCAAGTTATAAATTCATGAAGTCATGACATTTTCATTTAACACTTAGAGAAATTTTCAACAGATTTTATGCAGGATTTTATCCCAACTTCTTGGCATTTTTTCACATAGTTCTAAGATGATTTTGTCAAAATAGCCAACATGAAAGTTATATAGGGTGTTTCAAGCTTTCCAAAACATCCAAGAGCATGAATTTATCATATTTGAGCTAGAAGATACAAGGATATGAAGTTGGACATTCATTATTGATTTACAAGGCAGATTTGTGATGAACAAGGAAAAAAACCCTTATGCTATGTTGCATAATCTTCACTTTGCAGGCCTCTTGACTTGCAAATCTATCCATAATCAGATGTTTACACAATTGATTGAACCATTATCCAAGTGGTTCAAGTATTGTCCATTGCATCTTTCCATTTTTGGCACAAAGGCACCATTGCCATTCTTGCAAAGTTCACTTTAATCATAAAGTCAATTTCTTGAGCCTATAACTTGTTGTTATAATTACACTCAACTTCTACAAGTCAGAACAAACATGTTTAAAGTGATCAACCACTTTACATAGCTTGGTACAAGCATTGGAAACATGTCCTTCATGTTTGCTTCAAAAACAAGCAAGATAACCATAACATGTGATTCAAAAATCTGAGTAGTTTGAAGTCTCAAACCTTCTCTATAAATAGGGAGGCTAATTGCAGGAGAGAGAAGTGAGAAAAAAGGAGAGAGAAGAGAAAAAAGGGAGAAAGAAAACTAGAAAATTTGTTGACAAACTCTCAAAAATCTCATAACTGAAAGAAGGTCATAACAGTCCACAAAGCAACACCTCAAGCTCAAAACATAAATTATAGTTGCAAGGTAAGTCTCCTTAACTTTAAACTCTTCATTTCAATCATCATCATTTGGTTCATTTTTTAGGCTAAAATGCAGTGACCTTCGAAGAAAAGGTTTGTAAAAAAAATCATGAACAAGCAAGTGTAAGGCAGCTGTTTTTCAAAATCATACAGCATGCAATCGATTGCATAACTATGCAAATCGATTGCACGGGGTTCCAGTAGCCAAATTTCCAAATTTTTTGAGTGTGCAATCGATTGCACAACCATGCAAATCGATTGCACGGGGTTCCCGTAGCCAAATTTCCAAATTTTTTGACTGTGCAATCGATTGCACAACCATGCAAATCGATCGCACTAGAAGTCAGTAGCCAATGCTTTGAAAAACTGAAGCGTGCAATCGATTGCACTAACATGCAAATCGATTGCACTAAAATAAAAATTGATTTTTTGCTTTGAAAGAACTTGAATAAAGGGTTGGACCATATAAAAATGTTTTTTTGATCATTGAGCATCTATATCTTAAGTTCAAGGTACATATTATCATTATACCTTGAAATTTGCCAAGGGCTTGAGCCAAAGACTTCATCCAAAGAGGCTTTTAGCTTGATCAATAATTTTTGCCTTCTTTATCAATCATGACTTGTCTTCATCAAAACAAAGTGCATTCGAGAAGCTTGATCATATGGCATGTGTCGACACATAATGATCCAAAATGTTTTCTTTTCCTTTCATTTTTCTTTATTTTTACATGATTCATATGCTTTCTTCATGGCTATTCAATATGGTTGTAATAGATAATTAGGACTTTAATTTCTTGCAATCCCCATTTGTAAATTTGTATACCCCATCCCCAAATGATTGTAATAGCGTAGGATATTTATTTTCTGCAATTTATCGCTTTATATATAACATGTTAATAATTAGGGTTTGTATGGCAAGATAAAACCAATCAAATAGAAAACCCTAATTCAAGACAAAATCAAGCATGAAAATGACACGCTTGCACACAAACACCCCCTAGGGTTACTCCACTTGGTTGCCTTGAACAAAATGGCCATGTTACGCATGTAAGGTATCTTAGCAAAACAAACAAAAAAACAAGATCATAGTCCCTCGATGACGCTATTCAAATTTTCCTTACAAAAATGATCTTAGTCCCTCAAAATGCTAAGATACTTTGCAACATTGCTAATCATGGTCATACGATGACCCACGCCCGTCCCTTCACATCCAACGATGGGGCTTCTTACCAAAACAATGGTAATATAGCAATGTCTAAAGGAGGAGGAAAAGAGCACCTAAGACATTTTGAGTAGGTAGATTCGCTCCTAGTTGCTTGCTTGCTCACAACAAAACATTTTTACACCAACACTCTCATTTGAAACATTTTCAAAAGAAAACACTTTGTATGCGTTCTTATAGAGAAGAGAATTATCACAAAGACACCTTTTCAAAATCACTTTCAAAAACACATCTCACAAACACCACTTTGAACTATTTTCGAAACAAACACTTTGTATGCATTCTTATAGAGACGAGAAGCATTACGAAGTTCCATTTTCAAAAATACATTCAAAAACCATACACAAAGCACAATTTCAAACAGAAGCAAGTGATCTAGAAAGTAACTAATATCCCATGGAAAACTATGGATGAAAAGGGTGCTAATACCTTCCCTTTTCATAATCTACCCCCAGAACTCAAAAACATCTCTAAAGGTCTTTCCTGTGCTTTTTCACCTTTCCTTTTGGATAAAAGAAAAGTCGGTGGCGACTCTTGCTAACCGCAACATTTGCAATAAAACCCAAAACCCTCAAGTCAGTTCTCCCACCGTATCACAGAACTGGCGACTCTGCTGGGGAGTATGTTTAAAGTGGGGTTACCTTAGGGCTATATCACATTTATTTGCTTACATTGTTTGACTTGTATGCTTTACATTATGGTTCTTTGTTTGGGTGTGAAATCCTTTACCCGGATTTGGGATACATTATAGGTAAATAGCAATATGTTGTGAAAACTGTGCGGGGTATACCGACATGGTCTAAGCAATAGCTATGTTAGTGTGACATATTTGTGGGTACCGGTAGCCTTTGAGTCAATCAAAGAGAATACGGGGACGCTGAGTGATGTCATGAAGCACTAATGAACTTCTAGAACCCTTTACTTGACCAACTTGGCCTTTAGGATGTAGTGAGATGACCGGATTTGGTGCAGTCCGAAGTTGGTAGATACTCGATACTACACTCATTGAGGTTTGATTTCTTGGGATATTTCGGTTGCCATTAAAGAGGCTTGAGCTGAAACAATGACCAAGGAAACAATCCGGTGATATTGAGATCCCTTAGAACCCGGTTACTATTAACTAGGACAGGTTGAGCCAACTAAACTTCAAGAGGGTACTTACCTACAAACTCCATGCAAGCCTAAACCTTAGGACTTGTCTGCTTCGTGTGAATATAATTATTTGTATATACACTTGCTTACTTTGCATACTTGTACATGACATCATAACATCATACCATAGCATTTTCAATAACCATTTCAAGGATCTCGAGGGCCTATGATGCAGGGTCACGTTGAACCAAGATGTCTATCAAGGGACAAGAGGGTTTATTTTCCTCTAATCAAATGTCGTCGTAGATCGAGTACAAAAACTTGAGTCAAGGGCTATGACCCACTCGATATGGTGAGCTTGACTCTTGAAGAAGGACTCGCCATGACACAAAGTTTCCTCAATCAAGCTGCAATCAAATTCTAACAGTTTCCTGTTTACCCGTAAGATCCTTGAAAACATGCATCCACATATCATACATCATATCATGACAGGTTTCTCCCATACAAGTCTCCTTATCTTCCTACTGTTTATTTCAGTAGAGATGGCTCTAGAGCAGACTATCAAGGACATCCAGGATCGAAACGCTCAACTCAAGAGATGTTCTTGAACTTGTCCAAGGGGCAAGAAGAGGTGAAAGCTCTCCTCACAAGGGGTATGGTCATGGGGAATCCGGAGGGCACCAAGGATGATCAGTTGGAAAGGCTACAAACTGAAATAGCCATAATGAGGGTCCAAATGATGGAACAGCCGGTGGGCCAGATGGCTCTTATCCAAAATCTGGCTCAAGGACAAGAAGAGCTGAAAGTTCTTGTCAACCAACTTCGTCAAGACGGTTGCAACCATATGGGGCAAACAATCAGGATTGGAAATCAAGTCACTGCTCAGCCTCCCATGAGACAAGAAGACGGAAGACCTTCCCAATTTGCTGCCACATCGCGAGCCCAACAACAACCTCGCCAACAACAACAAAGGAATCAGTTCAAGGAGGTCACACCTAAGAGACAATACACTAAGATCAACATGTCGCTGGATCAAGCGCTACAACACATGTTGAAGGCAGAGCTGATTACGTTAAAGGCTCCTCATCCAAACCCTAAGACTTCTTCTCCTAACTACAACCCGGATACAAGGTGTGCTTATCATTTTGGTAGCCCAGGGCATGACACAAACAACTGCTGGGCTCTGAAGAACAAGGTCCAAGACATGATTGATGCCAAGGAGATCGAGTTTTACCCTCCGAAGACTCCAAACATAATCACTGCTCCTATGACGAATCAGTGAAAGCTTTTGTTCATTTGAATTTTCAAGTTGTAATCTCTTTTGTTATTCAAACAATTATCTATTAATGTCAAACTTTGTTTTCATTAATGCATCGCATATGTTTGTCTTGATTTGATCCACTCATTTTCATTACATTTAAACTATGCTTTTTACTCTCTTTATGACATTCAACTCTTGCTAAAAGTTACAAGCCTTTAGAGGGAGGATGACGAAAACAATGCCATAATCTCATACAGTATACTTTTGGATAGACCTTGCTGACGATGTACAAGCGTTCTTTCAAATCCTAAACACTGGAGTTATAAGGAAGATAATCCCTAGTCAACCCCTTCGAGCCAAAGAAGTAGAAGTTTTCTGTATACAAATTGAAACCTTTAATCAAAACCTGGGGCAGGGTAGTCTCTCAAATAATTCAAATGTGCGTTTAGCCGCAAACTCTCATACAACAAATGACATCAAAAACATTCCTCTGGAATCAAAAGATGGTGATGGTTCCCTATTACATAGGCAGTCATTATTTCTCAAAAAAAAGAAAGGCCCACTAAGTCAAAACCTACAAAGGAGACTTAAGAGAACTGGGGCATCCCGCTGACTGTAATCTCAAAACAAGAACAGTCAGGCAAAAATCAGAGATAACAAATCAAAAAGAGGTCAATACAAATCCTCAACAACATGAAAAAGGTTGCAAAAAATGGTTGCCTTTCGATAAACTTAACTTGTCTGAACCATCACCAAAATGTCATTCCAGACTCAATTGGAGTTCAAACACACAATTAGCTGAGTTTAGGACCGAAGAACATCACGAAGAACGGGCGGGTACAAATACACTTTGAGCCTTTATCCTTTTTTTCTTAAACCGTGAACCAAGCCACGTTACAACCTTTCAAAAGTCCTAATTGAAGCATGGGTTAGTTCGAAAGCATACTGTTACAAAAGGCATCATGACTCCTGTAAGGCTTTACTCAAAATCCTGAGTTGAATTTTTCTTACAAAAATTTCTTGCTAAAAAACGCATTTTCAAAATTTCAAGACAAGCATAAACTTTGAATTATTTGAATATCGTTGTTTGCATATGGCTATTTGTTTGACAGCGGAGAAATTCACACAACGAATATCCGATGAACGAAAGCTCTCCCAGTAAACAAAATCACTTCAAGTGGGATGACACTTCCAACGAAAAATCTCCTATAAACAAGGGGGCATGACATGTCACTATCTAGCACACTTGGGGAAGTCCAGTCAAGATTCCAAGAAATCTCTCAAGAAGTACAGAATAACCAGGGGCAGGTCTCCATCTCCATTACTTGGGGCATTGAACGCAAATCCCAACAAAGGGTTACGAACAGTCAAACATTTCCTGACAGTGCCACAAACACTTTCTACTAGGGGCAACGACAAATATCCCCAAAATCATCCTCATAGGATGATTCCCCAGCAAGAGTGTAGTCTCTGAAAACCTTTCCCTAGCTGAGATAACATCAAGAATCCTCGAGGATTTTCCCCAACGAAGTCATCACCTCTCTAGCAGATCGACAATAGGGTTTATTTCCCCAACAAACGGCAGGAATCCCCAGCTTGAGGTGTCCTCTCCAACTACTATAAATCACAGGGCCACAACCCCTAATTCCCGGTAAAGCCGTCAGCAAAGCCTTTATTATTTCTAAGAGATGCTATGAACCCTGGATCCGACCAGATAATAGCCTAACTTTTCAAATATATAGAAGGACCTAAACTCAAATCCGACCAAGGTTTAATTTCTTTTCCCCAGTGGAGTCGCCTCTCTATCCCCAACAAATGGCTGAGAAACCTGGACCCGACCAGATATCAGTTTTCATTTCCATCCTTTCAAGAAAGCCGTTGCGAAGCCTGGGTCCGACCAGATAACAATCATCCTCAGAAATTCGTCGTGAAACCTGGAAATTGACCAGATAGCAAACAATCTATTGCGAAGCCTGGACCCGACCAGATAACAATTGACTTCATCAAAGAAATCTGCAAAGCCTGGACCCGACCAGATAACAGTTTTCAACCAGTTTATTGTGAAGCCTGGATTTCGACAAGATAACAATATAAGGTGCTGCAAAGCCTAGATTTCGACCAGATAGTAGTTCCCTTCTCCAAAAAACACTTGAAGCCTGGATTTCGACCAGATAACAGTATAAGGTGTTGTGAAGCCTGGATTTCAACCAGATAGTAGTTCCCTTCTCCAAAAACACTATGAAGCCTGGATTTCGACCAGATAACAGTATAAGGTGCTGCAAAGCATGGATTTCGACCAAATTGTAGTTCCCTTATCCAAAGACACTGTGAAGCCTGGATTTCGACCAGATAACAGTATAAGGTGCTGCGAAGCCTAGATTTCGACCAGATAGTAGTTCCCTTCTCCAAAAACACTGTGAAGCCTGGATTACAACCAGATGACAGTATAAGGTGTTGCGAAGCCTGGATTTCGACCAGATAGTAGTTCCCTTCTCCAAAAACACTATGAAGCCTGGATTTCGACCAGATAACAGTATAAGGTGCTATGAAGCCTGGATTTCGACCAGATAGTAGTTCCCTTCTCCAAAAACACTGTGAAGACTGGATTTCGACCAGATAATAGTATAAGGTGCTGCGAAGCCTGGATTTCGACCAGATAGTAGTTCCCTTCTCCAAAAACACTATGAAGCCTGGATTTCGACCAGATAATAGTATAAGGTGCTGCGAAGCCTAGATTTCGACCAGATAGTAGTTCCCTTCTCCAAAAACACTGTGAAGCCTGGATTTCGACCAAATAACAGTATAAGGTGCTGCGAAGCCTGGATTTCGACCAGGTAGTAGTTCCCTTCTCCAAAAACACTGGGAAGCCTGGATTTCGACCAGATAATAGTATAAGGTGCTGCGAAGCATGGATTTCGACCAAATAGTAGTTCCCTTCTCCAAAAACACTATGAAGCCTGGATTTCGACCAGATAACAATATAAGGTGATGCAAAGCCTGGATTTCGACCAAATAGTAGTTCCCTTCTCCAAAAGCACTGTGAAGCCTGAATTTCAACTAGATAACAGTATAAGGTGCTGTGAAGCCTGGATTTCGACCAGATAGTAGTTCCCTTCTCCAAAAACATTGTGAAGCCTGTATTTCGACCAGATAACAGTATAAGGTGCTGCGAAGCCTGGATTTTGACCAGATAGTAGTTCCCTTCTCCAAAGACACTGTGAATCCTGGATTTTGACCAGATAACAGTATAAGGTGCTGCGAAGCCTGGATTTAGACCAAATAGTAGTTCCCTTCTCCAAAGACACTTTGAAGCCTGGATTTCGACCAGATAACAGTATAAGGTGCTGCGAAGCCTGGATTTCGACCAGATAGTAGTTCCCTTCTCCAAAAACACTGTGAAGACTGGATTTCGACTAGATAACAATATAAGGTGCTGCGAAGCCTGGATTTCGACCAGATAGTAGTTCCCTTCTCCAAAAACACTATGAAGCCTGGATTTCGACCAGATAATAATATAAGGTGCTGCGAAGCCTAGATTTCGACCAGATAGTAGTTCCCTTCTCCAAAAACACTGTGAAGCCTGGATTTCGACCAGATAACAGTATAAGGTGCTGCGAAGCCTGGATTTCGACCCGGTAGTAGTTCCCTTCTCCAAAAACACTGGGAAGCCTGGATTTCGACCAGATAATAGTATAAGGTGCTGCGAAGCATGGATTTTGACCAGATAGTAGTTCCCTTCTCCAAAAACACTATGAAGCCTGGATTTTGACCAAATAACAATATAAGGTGCTGCAAAGCCTGGATTTTGACCAAATAGTAGTTCCCTTCTCCAAAAGCACTGTGAAGCCTGGATTTCAACTAGATAACAGTATAAGGTGCCGTGAAGCCTGGATTTCGACCAGATAGTAGTTCCTTTCTCCAAAAACATTGTGAAGCCTGGATTTCGACCAAATAACAGTATAAGGTGCTGCGAAGCCTGGATTTTGACCAGATAGTAGTTCCCTTCTCCAAAGACACTGTGAATCCTGGATTTTGACCAGATAACAGTATAAGGTGCTGCGAAGCCTGGATTTAGACCAGATAGTAGTTCCCTTCTCCAAAGACACTTTGAAGCCTGGATTTCGACCAAATAACATTATAAGGTGCTGCGAAGCCTGGATTTCGACCAGATAGTAGTTCCCTTCTCCAAAAACACTGAAGCCTGGATTTCGACCAAGATAACAGTATAAGGTGTCGCGAAGTCTGGACCCGACCAGATATCAGTTCAAATTTGACTCCCCAGTAGAGCAACGGACAATCGAGACTCTTAAACTTTTTCCTGAAGCAGGAATCAACACTCTCCACAGAGTTTTCAACATCCCCAGTGGAGTTCTCCTCAAACAATAAAACAGGAATCCACAGTGGAAACATTCTAAGCAAAGTTTGAAGGCACACCTACTCTTCAACAGCAGTCTGGGATTTAATAACTCCCCAACACTTGTCAAGGATTTATTCTCCAAGACAAAATTACATTTCAACAACATTCATAGCACATGCATACAAAATACATATAACATAAATCTCATTTATTTTGAGAACATCATTACGCAATGCATACATACAACTAACCCTTTACCTTTTCAGGAAAGATTAATCAACAGATAAAGTTCATCATCTTTTGAGATATTAATCGTCTAAGATTCGTTCATCACATTGCTGAGGTAGTAATTATCCAAGATTCCTTCATCATCCCGCTGAGATAGTAATTATCCAAGATTCCTTCATCATCCTGCTGAGGTAGTAATTGTCCAAGATTCCTTCATCATTCTGCTGATTCAGATACGCTCCAGATACGGATGCCATCCTGATACTCATTCAGATTCAGCTTTCAGATATAGCTCAGATACACTCTAGACATGGACGCAATTCTGATACTCATTCTTTCAACTTACAAATTACAATTCAACAAGCATTCTTGGATGGCATCTACAAGCCCATCTCCAACAAGATTCTATCACCTCTCCAAATGGCATCTTTAAGCCCATTCCTCCTATCATCGCATTGCAGAGTGCAAATTTCTGGGCACTCTAGTGTCCAATCATCTTCCACCTTCGAGTCACGAATGGCGGAACTCGCCAATCTAACTCTTCAGGTTTAAGAAGATTGAACAGGGGCAGCTGTTGTACCCCAAAATTTGCCCTCTCATTTGTCAAGTATTTGCTCATAAGATATTCTATGACGTCAAGTTTGTAGCATCAATACATCAATTTAGGCTTGAAATTAGCAAAGGGCAAAATGGTCAATTGCATACCAAAAAGTCAAACTTTGACTTTTTGGTCAACATTACAACCCAAAGATCAAATTTCATCAAGACATTCAAAGAATATCAAGCTTAATCATCAAGAAGTCAAGAAAGTCAAAAGTCAACTTGAAAAGTCAAGATTTCCAAGACTTAGAAATTTTCTGTGTTTTTATACATGATAATTTCATCACTTCATGCCATTGTTTCACCAAGATGCAAGACGGTTCAAGGGAAAATTTCAACATTAAAGTTGCAGATCTCCATGATATCTACAACATTGCTTTATACAACTTCTCCTAAATATGCTTGGATCTCAAGTTATAAATTCATGAAGTCATGACATTTTCATTTAACACTTAGAGAAATTTTCAACAGATTTTGTGCAGGATTTTATCCCAACTTCTTGGCATTTTTTCATATAGTTCCAAGATGATTTTGTCAAAATAGCCAACTTGAAAGTTATAGAGGGTGTTTCAAGCTTTCCAAAACATCCAAGAGCATGAATTTATCATATTTGAGCTAGAAGATACAAGGATATGAAGTTGGACATTCATTATTGATTTACAAGGCAGATTTGTGATGAACAAGGAACAAAACCCTTATGCTATGCTGCATAATCTTCACTTTGCAGGCCTCTTGACTTGCAAATCTATCCATAATCAGATGTTTACACAATTGATTGAATCATTATCCAAGTGGTTCAAGTATTGTCCATTACATCTTTCCATTTTTGGCACAAAGGCACCATTACCATTCTTGCAAAGTTCACTTTAATCATAAATTAAATTTCTTGAGCCTCTAACTTGTTGTTATAATTACACTCAACTTCTATAAGTCAGAACAAACATGTTTAAAGTGATCAACCACTTTACATAGCTTGGTACAAGCATTGGAAACATGTCCTTCATGTTTGCTTCAAAAACAAGCAAGATAACCATAACATGTGATTCAAAAATTTGAGTTGTTTGAAGTCTCAAACCTTCTTTATAAATAGGGAGGCCAATTGCAGGAGAGAGAAGTGAGAAAAAAGGAGAGATAAGAGAAAAAAGGGAGAAAGAAAACCAGAAAATTTGTTGACGATCTCTCAAAAATCTCATAACTGAAAGAAGGTCATGACAGTCCACAAAGCAACACCTCAAGCTCAAAACATAAATTATAATTGCAAGGTAAGTCTCCTTAACTTTAAACTATTCATTTCAATCATCATCATTTGGTTCATTTTTTAGTCTAAAATGCAGTGACCTTCGAAGAAAAGGTTTGTAAAAAAAATCATGAACAAGCAGGTGTAAGGCAGCTGTTTTTCAAAATCACACAGCATGCAATCGATTGCACAACCATGCAAATCGATTGCACGGGGTTCCAGTAGCCAAATTTCCAAAAAATTTGAGTGTGCAATCGATTGCACAACCATGCAAATCGATTGCACGGGGTTCTAGTAGAAAAATTTCCAAATTTTTTGACTGTGCAATCGATTGCACAACCATGCAAATCAATTGCACTGGAAGTCAGTAGCAAATGCTTTGAAAAACTGAAGCGTGCAATCAATTGCACTAACATGCAAATCGATTGCACTAAAATAAAAATTGATTTTTTTGCTTTGAAAGAACTTGAATAAAGGGTTGGACCATATAAAAATGTTTCTTTTGATCATTGAGCATCTATATCTTAAGTTCAAGGTACATATTATCATTATACCTTGAAATTTGCCAAGGGCTTGAACCAAAGACTTCATCCAAAGAGGCTTTTAGCTTGATCAATAATTTTTTCCTTCTTTATCAATCATGACTTGTATTCATCAAAACAAAGTGCATTCGAGAAGCTTGATCGTACGGCATGTGTCGACACATAATGATCCAAAATGTTTTCTTTTCCTTTCATTTTTCTTTATTTTTACATGCTTCATATACTTTCTTCATGGCTATTAAATATGGTTGTAATAGATAATTAGGACTTTAATTTCTTGCAATACCCATTTGTAAATTTGTATACCCCATCCCCAAATGATTGTAATAGCGTAGAATATTTACTTTCCGCAATTTATCACTTTATATATAACATGTTAATAATTAGGGTTTGTATGGCAAGATAAAACCAATCAAATAGAAAACCCTAATTCAAGACAAAATCAAGCATGAAAATGACACACTTGCACACAAACACCCCCTAGGGTTACTCCACTTGGTTTCCTTGAACAAAATGGCCATGTTATGCATGTAAGGTATCTTAGCAAAACAAACAAAAAAAAACAAGATCATAGTCCCTCGATGACACTATTCAAAGTTGCCTTACGAAAATGATCTTAGTCCCTCGAAATGATAAGATGCTTTGTAACATTGCTAATCATGGTCATACGATGACCCACGCCCATCCCTTCATATCCAACGATGGGGCTTCTTACCAAAACAATGGTAAGATAGCAATGTCTAAAGGAGGAGGAAAATAACACCTAAGACCTTTTGAGTAGGTAGATTCGCTCCAAGTTGCTTGCTTGCTCACAACAAAACATTTTTACACCAACACTCTCATTTGAAACATTTTCAAAAGACAACACTTTGTATGCGTTCTTATAGAGACGAGAATCATGACAAAGACACCTTTTCAAAATCACTTTCAAAAACACATCTCACAAACACCTCTTTGAACTATTTTCGAAACAAACACTTTGTATGCGTTCTTATAGAGACGAGAACCACTACGAAGTTCCATTTTCAAAAATACTTTCAAAAACCACACACAAAGCATAATTTCAAACAAAAGCAAGTGATCTAGCAAGTAACTAAGAGCTCATGGAAAACCATGGATGAAAAGGGTGCTAATACCTTCCCTTTTCATAATCTACCCCCAGAACTCAAAAATATCTCTAAAGGTCTTTCCTGTGCTTTTTCACCTTTCCTTTTGGATAAAAGAAAAGTCGGTGGCGACTCTTGCTAACCGTAACATTTGCGATAAAACACAAAACCCTCAAGTCAGTTCTCCCACCGTATCACAAACAACCATAGCTTCTTTTTTACCACTGAATGGCTTCTTCACAATATTAAAATACGTAGCCATCAAAATCTTCCCACTCTTAATACCACTTTTAACTCTTTCTCCAGTCAGAATCAGCTCCGTAAAACCAGATGACGAGCTTCCAATCAACAAATTAAAGAATGGGCGTGGCAGAGTGCCCATGAATATTTCTACCAGCTCCAGGTCAATCAAGGGAGGTTGCACTCTTCCAGCTAAATATCTCCATTTTTGTGCATATTCCTTGAACCCTTCATTTCAACCCATGGTCATGTTTTGCAGTTGCACTTGAGTTGGTGTCAGGTCAACATTATATTGATACTGCTTATAGAAATAAGCAAACAAGTATTCCCATATGTGAATATTGGTTCCTGCAAGCTGATAGAACCATTCAAGTTGAGTTCCAGACAAACTTTCTTGAAAGAAATGGACCCATAATTTCTGGTCAGCAGTATGAGGCTGGATCTTTCGAACCTACAACCTCAAATGGAGTTCGGGACAAGAGACCCTATCATATTTAGAAAATATGGTGACCTTGAACATGTGAGGGATGGCCATCCCCGAGATCAGACCTAGCTCTCCAAAATCCAATCCAGGCATTTTCTAGATTTCCATAGCTTTGAGACGGTCTTCCAACTGCTTGTACTTGTCGTCTACAGGAGGGTATTGTTCATTGGAGTAGTCTTCATCTTCAGAAACCTGATTATTTCTACCTTCAAGCTTGATGCTTCTACCATCCTCTTCTTGGTTGTCGTCTTCCTCAGAGGAAATATCATCCACTTGAACTGGTTGAGTAGGACCCTTGAATCTTATCCCAATATTGAGGATAACAATCAGTTTTTTAGTCTTCTTTTTCTTGGTGATAAGCGCCATTAGATCTTTCTGTCCCTGTGCCAGATTCAAAAGAGTCTCTTGAAATTGTGCATGTTGAGCTTGGATGTCCTTAATAGTTTGTCTGAGGGCCATCTTATACTGAAATAAACAACAAGTAGATGAGAAAACCTGTATGAAAAACCTGTTGTGTAATGATGGATGATATGTAAATGCAATGTTTTCGAGGACCTTAGGAGATTTAAATTTTCTAACCAAGAGGAAATAGAAACAAATATTTTATTAGTAAGTTCAAAATTACAATTGCTTCTTAGGATTACAATGAAAACAAAAGGGTCTCAAAGAGACAACAATATGAACTCCTAAAATCTAAGTCTCAAGTATCCCACGGACGCTTCCTATTTATGTTGATGTATGCATTAAGACTCTGCTCCTCGGGAAGTTTCTTTGTGAGCTCCAACACTTTCTTCTCACTTGCATAGAATTGAGTTTCAAAGGTGTCCCATTCTTCCTTGAGTTGAATCCATGACTTCTGCAATTCTTCAAGGTTAGTGGGTATGTCTGGATGGAGAATGGTGCAAGAAATGACTCCTTCGACAATAGGCTCAATGACCACTGGTAGGATAGATGTATAAGGCATCATAAGATTTTGAGCGCGAGCTCATACCTACTTGAGATAGGGCTCAAAAGGGATGGAGTTCTTTAATCCTAAAGCCTTACAATCAATCCTGCTCACTATGCCCCAAGCATGTATAAACCTTTGACGATAATATTGGGGATCATTTTTGTAATCGAACATAATACCCTGGATAAGTGTGTCATTATGACCATCTCTTCGAGCATAACCAAATTGACGTAGATCCAGAGAAGGGTTATAAGTAATACCTCCCCTAATGCCAAGGAGTGGAACATTATGGAATTTCCCACAACAGTCAATGATAGTGATTTCCTTAAGAGATCGGGAATACCAGTAGATATTTGTCTGACAGAGAGACATTATTCTCTGTGGCCACCTCAAACCTTATTCATTCTTCATTACCGAGAGGGGAAACTGCGAAATAAAACACCTGGATTACAGAGGTATACAACACATGAGAGTCCCTCTCCTCCTCATAGTACGAGTGTGAAGATAATGCAGAATATCTCCAAGCAAGGTAGGCACAGGATTATGAGCAAGAAAAATCTTGATGGCATTCACATCTATGAGCTGGTATGGATTAGGGATCAATACCAATCCATAGATTAGCAAACCCAAGATCTCCTCGAAAGCCTGAAAACTCATATCATCCATAAATAGTTGAGTCTTCTCTATCAGAAATTTATCCAGAAAACCTTTGACTCCACTTCTCGTTTCCCAATTAGATACAATGCCGGATCACTTCAGATGTAAGGTTACTTCAATAACTTATGGTTTCAGAGCTTCGTCTAAACCGGTGAAGAGTGTATGATCAAGAACATGTACTCCCAGTGATTGAGAGAAGTCCTCCATTGTGGGTACCAACTGATAATATGGAAAGGTGAAACAGTGACGTACATGGTCAAAGAACTGGAATAGAACACTCATCATGTCTTCATCAAAATCTGGGGTAACCAGATTGAGTAGTCGACCGTGCCTTTTGATGAATGGATAACTTTCAGGAACCCTTGAGACTAACTCTTTAAGTTGTGGAGGCACCCTTACAAAGTTGTTCCAGATAGTGTTTCTGCGAGCGAAGGCCATAGCCTGCAAAGCAAAACAATGATAAATCTCTTATTCCTTGAAATGGTTAGTGAAAATGATATGGTATGATGTCATGATGTTATGATGTCATGTTAGAACAATTAATCATACAAAAACAAGACACATAAGGCCTTAGGTTTAAGCTTGCATGGAATTTGTAGGTAAGTACCTTCTTCAAGTTTTAGTTGGATCAACCTGTCTTAAATGAAGTAATCGGGTTCTAGGAGTTTCAATATCACTGATCTTTCTCCCAGGCATTGTTTCAGCACAAGCATCTGATTTGCGATCGAAATATCCTAAGATTATGACCTCAATGAGTGTAGCATTGAGTATCAACCAACTTCAGTCTGCACCAAAGTCATGTATCTCACTACTTTCTAATGGCTAAGTTGTGTCAACTAAGGTTCTACGGTCAATTAGTGCTTTATGACATCATGCGGCAACTCAGCATTCTCCTTGACTTAACTCAAGGGACACTAGAACCAACCAATGTGTCACACTAATGTAGCCATCGCTTCAACCATATTGGTATACGGCATACAATTTTCACGATCTATTGCTACTTACCTAAAATTCCCCAGATCCGGGTATAGGATCTATACAAGAAATAAACCCAGCATATCCCGAAATATAAAGCATACAACGCAAACAAGTAAAGCAACAAAGGTGATCTAGCTCTTAAGGTAACCCCACTTTTAGATTTCCCTAGTAGAGTCTCTAGTTCTGTAATATGGTGGGAGAGCTGACTTTTGGTATTGTGTTTTATCACAAATGTTGCAGATAGCAAGAGTCGCCGCCGACTTTTCTTTTATCCAATAAAGGAAATGGTGAAAAGAATATGAAAGACCTTTGAGAATTTTTCTGAGTAAGGGGCGTAGGTTATGAAAAGGGAAGGTCTTAATCACTAGCTCACTTTTGAAAATGCTTAGTGAAAATGCCTCACTTTTGAAAATGCTTAGTGAATGTGTAAGTTTGAAAATATTTTGAAAATGCCTAAGTTCGACAACTTTGTAATGATTCTCGTATCAGTTGAGAATGCATACAAAGTGTTTGTTTTGAAAATATTTCAGAAGAGAAGTGTATTGTGTGAAAAATGTTTTAAAATGTTCGCGAGCAAGCGATTAGGAACTATCTACCTACTCAAAAGTCTTTTGTTCTTTTCCGATTCCTTTAGATAGTTCTATCCTACCATTGGTTAGTAGGAAGCCCTATCGTTGGATGTCTGAGGGACAGGCGCGGGTCATCGTACAATCATAAAGGAAACTCGTAGGCCACTTTAGAAATTTATCGTAATGGACTAAGATCGTTTACCGAGGCAGCATCGAAGGGTCATCAAGGGACTACGATCTTTTAACCAAGGGTCTTTGCTAAAGCGTCCCAAGTTCGAGGGACATGACTGTTTTTATCTGAGGCAACACGTGGGGTTGTGCGAAGTGTGTTGAGATTCAGTTATTTCAATCTTTGAGGTTAGATTTAGCTAACGTTTGATTTTATGTCTTGCTATTCACGCCTAATTCTATACAATTATAAGGAAAATAGTAAAGGCAGAAAATATATATCCTACGCTATTACAATACTTCGGGGGATGGGGTTACAAACCATAAAATGGGGGGAAAAGTAAAGTAAACCCTAATTTATCTATCACACCCCTTAACAGTTGCATAATTATGAAAATAATAATGCAAAAATAAATAAGCGCGCAGAGATTGTGAAAAAGGGAAAGATATTAAAACCTAAAAAATTATAAGCGTTAGGAAAATACTTTTGGTGTTTTGTTTAGAAAAATATTTTTATAGTGTAAAATGATAATTAATCCTAATTCTAATTAGTTTACAAATTAGTTATGAAATAAAATTGAAATTTGATTAAATTAAATCAATTTTTATTTATTAAAAATTAAATTAATTAATCAAAATCTAAATCTAATTTTTAGTGATTTTTATGGTTTTTTCTGATTAAAGAAAATGATTAAAAAGAAAATAATTAATTAAAACAAATAAATAAATGGGCCAGTTGTAGAAAATTAGGGGGGGTGCAAGGATCTGAAATCACTAGGCCCAACAAGGAGCCCAAATTGTATGCGCTGGATCAGGTGAAGTTGGCCCTTGAAGGTTCATGATGAGGCGCATGCATCTAAGGCGCTAGATCTAGGTTCATTGAAATCTGATGGTCAGTATGGCAAGATGTATGATGCGCGTGCTAGGTGGCTTTGCACTAGATCTGTAATAGAAAAGTATGAAAAATAACATGCCAGGGGCAGGGATCGAACCCATGCCCTGGCACACTAACACCTTTACACATACACACGCTTACCGTTGTGGCTGTTATTACTTCTGGTATATAAATCAAACGAAAATAACAAAAACACAAAGTGAAGTATATGGCCGAAGAAGCGCCGGAGCCCTAGCTCCGGTCGCCTTCTCCAAATAGCTGCAAAGACAAAACCTGCACAAATAAAAATATTAATGATATAAATTAACATGTCCCCCCTAATTCGACCCTTCTAAGTTCGAACATAGGGTTTGTTTTGACTAACAATGCATGTAGCATGAGATGAAAAGAAATTGCATTCAACTGCCCTAACTATGGCATATTTCGATCCTAACATAGAACCTTTGATTTAACCACCCACACATGATCTATAAATTCACATAAACTCAATCAAATGTTACTAATCCATGAAATGTGATTAAAATCAGAGATTCGAAATTCAAAACCTTACCAAACTGTTGTTGTCAAGTGAGATCTTTTGGGCACAGTGGGATGTGTTGATGGACTTGAGGAGAATCCTTGGAATCTCAGGAGTGATGTTTGATCACTGGTTTGGGCTGAGAACTTCTGGAAATTAGGATTCGATGCTTAGCTTCTTTGAAAATTTTGTGAACAATACTTTGACTTGGGGTGAGCAGCTGCGTGTATGCTTTGCATCTGATAGGCTTGTGTATATATGGAGCAACACATTAGGTTAACATTTGTGGTATAAATCAAATGACATTATGGAGTTTCAATTTTGCTTCAAAACTTTCCAAAAGAATAGATTTTCTTCCCTTCTTGGCTTAGACAGTTTTTTCATGATTTGTAATAGTCTAGCATGTGCTGTTTGGGCCTCTAGATGATTGAAACAAAAGCCCAAGCCATCATACTATTATCTCATATTTTATTTGATTTTATTTGCTTTTAAATGAATAAAAATTGAAATAAAAGAAATAAAAATCATAAAAAATATGTTGATGGATTTAGAGGTCCTCTAACACCTTATGAACATGTTTGAACATCAAAAGTTAGGCCCACTAGTTCAAAATTTCAAGTTTGCTCACTTTGCACTTTATGTATTTCCTCAAAATTTTCCAATTTGCAATGGTCACAACTCTCTCAATTTTCATATTTTGAAGGTGATCTTTGACTTTTTTGAAATCTCAAGATGTCCTCTACAATTTCTCTCTTTTTTTTTTTGCATTTGGAGAATTTATCTTTATGTAAGTTTCCTTGACAAATAGTGTCTTTTTTTGGACTTTTAAAATGATTTGTAATGTATTAGCTCATATCTTTCAAATGAAGCACTTTTTGGACTTGAACATAAATACAAAGTTATATATAATTGAATCTCCTTCAAAATGGGATTTGGTTGGTGAAAATTTTATGAAGCATATGAAAGTTATGATTGGTCAAAGTTTAGTTGACTTCTCCCAAGGAAACCCTAATTTGGTAATTTTTGACTTTTGGTGATTTGAGGGGTTTCCTTGAGGATCCATGATAAGCCCTTGATCAAATGATGAATATCACTTCAAAATGTTGATGTTGACAAAAAATCTTGAAGTTTGACTGTATGTTGACCATAGTTGACTTTTTACCCAATATAGTTGATTTTCAGTCATTTGAGTTAATGTACTGAGAAACCTTGTGATGCAAGACTTGAAAACTGACATGAACATCCTTGAAGATATATGAAAAACATGGAAATAACTTGAGAACCTTGGAACCAAATCTTCCTTGAGAAAATCAAATCCCAAGTTGTAGACCCATTGCTTAGGAGGAGCATTTTGACTGGTCAACTCTTGAGTAGTCTTAGAAGAATATTTTGGAGAAAATGGGAGGGAAAATTTTAGGGTACAACATCTTCCCTTGTTCTATATTCTTAAACCTGAAGAGTTAGATTGGAATGCTCGCCATTCGTGAGTTGAAGGTAGAATATGATTGAACACTTAAGTGCTCAGAAATTTGCACTCGCGCGCACCAAGTAACATTGTTGGTTGATTATACCGGGAATGGGCTTAAAGATGCCATTTGGAGAGGGGACAGAGAGTCATCAGAGATGGGCTTATAGGTTCCATTCAAAGTAATTGTTGATAGAAATTAGACTAAGCATATGCCCGACTTTGTCTTAGAAGATGTATCATAATAAATCTACACTCGATTTAATCTGAGCCAGAAGATGTCTACGTCCGTCTTCAACTGGAAGAAGTATCAGAATAAATCTACGCTCGATTTAATTTAAGGTAGAAGATATGTACGCCCGACTTCAACTGGAGGAAGTATCAGAATAAATCTATGCTCGATTTAATCTGAACCAGAAAATGTTTACGCCCGACTTCAACTAGAAAATATGTTGGAAAGAGTCTACGCCCGACTTTTTGAAGGAGTATCAGAATAAATCTACGCTCGATTTAATCTGAGCTAGAAGATATTTACCCCCGTCTTCAACTAGAAGAAGTATCAGAATAAATCTACGCTTGATTTAATTTGAGCCAGAAGATATTTATGTCTATCTTCAACAGGAAGAAGTATTAGAATAAGTCTACGCTCGATTTAATCTGAGCCATAAGATATCTACGTGCGACTTCAACTGGAAAATATGTTGGAAAGAGTCTACACCTGACTTTTCAGAAGGATTATCAGAATAAACTTGTGCTCGATTTAATTTGAGCCAGAAGATGTCTACGTCCGTCTTCAACTGGAAGAAGTATCAGAATAAATTTATGCTCGATTTAATCTGAGCCAGAAGATATCTATGCTCGTCTTCAATTGGAAGAAGTATCAGAATAAATCTAAGCTCGATTTAATCTGATCCAGAAGATATTTACGCCCGGCTTCAACTGGAAGAACTATCAGAATAAATCTATGTTCGATTTAATCTGATCCAGAAGATGTCCACGCCCGACTTTAACTGGAAGAAGTATCATAATAAATCTACGCTCAATTTAATCTGAGATAGAAGATATCTACGCCCGACTTCAACTGGAATAAGTATCAGAATAAATCTACGCTTGATTTAATCTGAGCCAGAAGATGTCTACACTCGACTTCAACTAGAAAATATGTTGGAAAGAGTCTACGCCCTACTTTTTTGAAGGAGTATCAGAATAAACCTATGCTCGATTTAATCTGATCCAGAAGATGTCTATGTTCGACTTCAACTGGAAGAAGTATCAGAATAAATCTACATTGGATTTAATCTGAGCCAGAAGATATCTACGCCCGTATTCAATTGGAAAAGTATCAGAATAAATCTACACTCGATTTAATGTGAGCCAAAAGATGTCTACGCCCGACTTTAACTTGAAAAAGTATTATAATAAATCTAAGCTCGATTTAATTTGAGATAGAAGATATCTACGCCCGACTTCAACTAGAAAATTTGTTGGAAAGACTCCACGCCCGACTTTTCCAAAGGAGAATCAGAATAATACTATGCTCAATTTAATCTGAGCCAGAAGATGTCTACGTCTGTCTTAACCTGGAAGACGTATAAGAATAAATCTACGCTCAATTTAATCTGAGCCAGAAGATATTTACGCCCGTCTTCAACTAGAAGAAGTATCAGAATAAATCTACACTCGATTTAATCTGAGCCAGAAGATGCCTACGCCCGACTTTAACTGGAAGAAGTATCAGAATAAATCTATGCTCGATTTAATCTGAGCCAAAAGATATTTATGCCCGACTTTAACTGGAAGAAGTATCATATCAAATATACGCTCGATTTAATTTGAGTCAGAAGATGTCTATGCCCGACTTCAACTAGGAAATATGTTGGAAAGAGTCTATGCCCGACTTTTCTGAAGGAGTATCAGAATAAATATACACTAGATTTAATCTGAGCCAGAAGATGTCTACGCCCGAGTTCAACTGGAAGAAGTATCAGAATAAATCTACGCTCGATTTTTAATCTGATCCAGAAGATGTATACGCCCGACTTCAACTAGAAAATACGTCTCTTTGAGAATGACCATCTGAGAAAATTCCTTAAGTAGCCATTTGTCAGATGTAGCCTTTGGGAAGATTGTCTTGTCATATAAGTAGCTGATGATGTTTCTTCTGTTGATTCATCTTTCTTGAAAAGGTAAAGAGTTAGTTGTATGCAATGTCATGATGTATGAAATGCATTGAGTAATGATATTCCTAAAATAAATGAGAGTGTGCTATATGTGTTTCGTATACATATGCTATGTTGTTCGTAAACGATGTATGGATGCGAAATGTTGTTGAAGTGTATTTGTAAACCTGTGCAGCATCTTTGTCTGGGAAAATAAATCCCTGACTATTGCTGGGGATGAAGAGTATGTGTATCTTTGATCTTGATGGGTATTCCTGCTTTCTGCTTGAGGAAACTCCGTTGGGGAGTGTTAATTCCTTTTGGGGAGGAGAGTCCAAGAACATTGGTCATTTGTCGCTCTACTGGGGAATTTAATTCTTATATACCCTGAATAGGGATAAAAGAGATGGATAACCTTTTGAGGTGTTGTCTGGCTGAGTTTCTGATATGGATACCAACTCGTTTGGAGAGAATAAGGTTGAATAATACATGGTCCGGTTTCTGATTTAGTAGCAACTCTCTGGGGATAGAAACCCACACTGTCTTTTGCTGGAGGTAGGAATCTTGTCGGTAATGTGTGGTAGAAATAGACTCAAGCTGGGGAGATTGTGATTTGTTGGGGAAATAACCCTGTTGGGGAAATAAACCCTGTTGACGGAGCAATATTCTGCTGAGGAAACACCTTTGTTGAGGAAATGAGCTCTATTGAAGAGAAGAAATATTAAGGGGTTTTTACAATTTTGGAGGAATAAGCTCAGTTGGGGAAGATAATTTCCATAAATTGTATTGATGCTGTAATCTCCGATGGAGATTGGGATTCTGTAGGTTGGCAATATTGCTGGGAAAAAGATCATATTCCTTTATTTACTAGGGTGATCTACTGGTGAGTATGATTAGTTAATCTCATTTTGCGGGGGATATATCTTTGTTGAAGACTGTCTTGCGAAGATGATTCTGTGGAGATAATTCCATGGAAGTGGCTCTGGGGACTTGTGGACAGCTTGAACGTTATCCCAGCTCCTAGAGTCTTGAGTAAATGCTTATTTCTATTTTTATGCATATATTTGTTAACGGTTAATCGTATTCATATGCATATGTTCCTTAAATTTTAGTCATTGGATGTTTTTGCAAACAAAACAGAAAAAGGTAAAACAAAAAGTTTGAAACTTGAAATTCGTATTTCTATTGATAGTTTGCCCATAAACAAATGATTTTGTACAAAGAGACATAAATCCTAGTAAGAAGAAATTGTCCAGAAATGAAAAGAGTATAAAGTGAAAACAAAACATATAACTATGTGGAAATAATCTCTCGGGTTCCAACTCTGCTATTTCCCTTATGTCTTCAAGCATCTCATCCCTTGCTGTCAAAAGAAAGTGATTGAATTAATCTGTACCGTTTGAACTTGACGTTGATAATAAATCTTGTTGTAAGTGATCCAACGGGACATAGTCATACGCTTTAATCCCCAACTGTTTCCTGGACCGCCCTTTCGGGTTTTCAGTCCACCGGGATACCCTTTTTTGCCCAAGCCGCCTTTTCAGGTTTTCGAATTACCGAGTGTACAATCTTATATATATATATATATATATATATATATATATATATATATATATATATATATATATATATATATATATATATATATATATATATATATATATATATATATATATATATATATATATATATATATATATATATATATATATATAATATTTGTCCGAACCCTTTTGGTTCGCCGGGATGCCCTTATTTTTGCCTAGGCCAGTCAACCTAGCGGGTCGTTTTCATGCGTAGTATCTTTTGACTATGTCTGTGTTCACAGGGTCCAGAAAATCTTTGTTGTCCATGGTAGTCAGTATCAAAGCACCGCCAGAATATATCTTTTTGACTACAAATGGCCCTTCGTAGGTGGCAGTCCATTATCCCATGGGATCACCCTGCGGCAAAATGATGCGCTTTATTACCAAGTCACCAGCCTGATATACCCGATGCTTGATTTTCCTGTTGAATGCCTTGATCATACACTTCTGATACATCTGACTGTGACAGACAACCGCAAGCCTCTTCTCATTAATGAAATTCAACTGGTCTAGCCTGGTCTGAATCCACTCATCTTCGTCTAAGTCTGCATCTTTCATAATTCTCAGAGAAGGAATATAAACTTCAACAGGTAGGAAGACTTCCATACCGAAAACCAGAGAGAATGGGGTTTCCCCAGTTAATGTTCGTGTAGAAGTGTGATAGCTATGAAGAGAAAATGGTAACATCTTGTGCCAGTCTTTGCAGGTCACAACCATAATCTGTATGATCTTCTTAATGTTCTTGTTGGCGGCTTCCATTGCGCCATTCATCTTCGGTTGATATAGAGAAAAGTTGTGGTGCTTGATCTTGAACTATGTGCAAAGTTCAGTGATCATAGTGTTGTTGAGGTTAGTACCATTTTCTGTGATAATCCTCTTGGGGATGCCATATCGACATATAAGGTTATGTTTGATGAATCAGACAACCACATTCTTAGTAACAGAGCAAAACGAGGCTACTTCCACCCACTTTGTGAAGTAATCAATGGCGACGAGGATGAAGCAATGTCCGTTAGAAGCATTAGGTTTGATATCTCCAATCATATCAATTCCCCATATTGCAAATGGCCACAGAGCAGTCAAGACGTTCAGGGGTACTGGGGGCACGTGAACTTTATCAGCATATATTTGGCACTTATGACAAGTTCTCGAGTGGTGGTGACAGTCGGTTTCCATAGTCGACCAATAGTAACCCGCTCTCAAAATCTTCTTAGCCATAGTATGCCCACTGGAGTGAGTACCAAAGACACCTACGTGCATTTCTTGCATAATTTCTCCTGCTTCCTTCTTGTCCACGCAACGAAGCAGATTTGAATCATGATTGCGCTTGTATAAAATACCATTGCTCAAGAATAACTTAGCCGAGAACCTTCGTAGGAATTTCTTGTCATTGATCGATTCCACTTTAGGGTATTCTTGAGCTTCAAGGTTTCTTTTCACTTCATGAAACCAAGGTTTTTCTTCTACCTCATCAGTGTCAATTTCATAACAGTGTGCCGGTTCATCGAATCTTTCAATGGTAATTCTGGGAGCCTCATTGTCCCATCTGACCTTGAACATGGATGACATGGTAGCCAACGCGTCCGCCAACTGATTCTCTTCTCTTGGGATATGCTCAAAAGTAATATATTCGAAATATGGAATCAAGGTTAGCACATGTTCTCGGTAAGGGATAAGATTCGGTGCTTCGTATCCCATTCTCCCTTAACCTGGCTGATTACTAGGGTTGAATCCCCATATATGCTCAAAAACTTGATTCTCAGGTCAATAGCAGCTTTAATACCCACGATGCACGCTTCATATTCTGCCATATTATTGGTGAAGTCAAAGCAAAGTCTGGAAGTGAAGGGCGTATGACAATCCTCAAGAGAGATGATTACATCACCGATTCCATTTCCAAGTGCGTTAAAAGCTCTGTGGAAAACCATATTCCATCAGGATCCTGATTCAGGTCCTTCATACAGTTCAGGTTCTTCACAATCTGTAACTAGCATAATGTTCTCGATTGGGAACTCGAAATTCATAGACTGATAGTCGTCTACAACTTGATGTGCTAAATGATTTTCCAGTACACTTCCTTTGATTTCTTTTTTAGTAGTGTACTGAATGTCGTATTCTGTTAAGACCATTTTCCATCTGGATATTCTTCCGGAGAGAGCTGGCTTCTCGAATATGTACTTGATGGGACCCATTTTAGAGATCAACAATGTAGTATGGGTCAACATATACTGTCTTAGTCAGAGAGAAGCCCATGCCAAAGCATATCAAGTTTTCTCGAGCAGTGAATATCTTGTTTCACAGTCGGTAAACTTTTTTCTAAGGTAGTATATTGCATGCTCTTTTCGACCAGACTCGTCATGCTGCCCCAGTACATACCCTATTGAGTTCTCTAACACTGTTAGGTACATGATCAGAGGACTTCCTTCAACTGGTGGCATCAAAATTGTAGGTTCTTGTATGTACTCCTTAATTTTATCAAAGGCTATTTGAGAGTCGCCGTTCCACTTTACTACTTGATCTTTCTTCAACAGCTTGAAGATTAGTTCACAAGTAGCAGTCAAACGAGAAATGAAACGGGCGATGTAATTCAATCATCCTAAGAAACCTCTGACTTCCTTCTCGTTACGGGGAGTCGGCATTTCTTGAATAGCTTTAACTTTTGTAGGATCAACTTTAATACCTTTACGGCTGACGATGAAACCCAGGAGTTTACCAGATCTCACCCCAAAAGTGCACTTGTTCGGATTTAACCTTAGCTTGTACTTCTTCGGTATTTCAAATAATTTAAGTAGATGATCAAGATTATCTTTTTTAGTCTATGACTTGGCTATCATGTCGTCGATGTAGACTTCTATCTCGTGATGAATCATGTCGTGAAACAAAGCTACCATGGCACGCTGATAAGTTTCCCCGACATTCTTCAACCCAAAAGGCTTGACCTTGTAACAGAAAGTGCCCCACTGTGTGACGAAGGTAGTTTTCTCCATGTCTTTAGGCGTCATATTGATCTAATTATAACCTAAGAAACCATCCAAGAAAGAGAATACCTTGTGCTGAGTGGTGTTGTCGACCAAAACATCAATATATGGTAGTGGGAAGTCATCTTTGGGGCTCTCCCTGCTCAGATCCCTGTAATCTACACACATAGGTACCTTGCCATCTTTCTTGGGTACCGGAACAACATTAGTAACCCATTGAGGATATGATGTAACTCATAAGAAACCTGTGTTGAATTGTTTCATAACCTCAGCTTTGATCTTTTCTGACATTTCAGGACGCATACGACGAACCTTCTGCTTTATTGGTGCACAACCCTCTTTCATCGGCAGACGGTGAACCACAATATCGGTATCAATTCCAGGCATGTCTTTGTATGACCAAGCCAAGATTTTAACATATTCATGCAACATATGGATTAATCTATTCTTGACACTGCTCTCTAAGTTGGCGCATACCTTGACTTCTTTTCTGTCTGTCTCTGTACCCAAATTTATGACTTCGATTGGCTCTTCATGTGGTTGGATAGCCTTTTCTTCTTGTATTAAGAGTCTGGAAAGTTCTCCGGGTATTTCACAATCTTCCTCACCCTCGTCCTCAACTTGGTAGATCGGATTTTCAAAGTCATAAGCGGCAATAGTAGAATCATTATCAACGAGATCCAGAGTGGATGGGGATCTGCAATGTAGTGTATGGGTGTGCGTAAGAACACATAGCTATTTGAAAATGCATTAAGTAAAATAAAAATAGGGAGCATAAAATTTGAATGCAAACGTCCAATGTTTTTATTGAATGAACAATGTTTATGAATTATCAACCCTTAACAAATGAACCATTGTTCCCCGAGTAAGACAGAAGGTTTAAAGTCATTGTTCATTACATAACCAAAATATTGTAAGCAAATAATACAGAAATGTAGATAATACTCCTGGCTAAAGGAGATAGGGATAATGTCTTTCGCTTTCCAATTATCAAGTCCGTTGCCAATGGTAGGGAATATCCAACTGTCGAAATCACAATCACTGTCAGAATCTTCTTTAGCGTTGAATCTGTTGTTGCTGATAAGGAACGGAGGTCTTCCAGCCCAAACGCGATGAACAACCCTTTGACCTTCTGTAGTAAAGCCCAAACCAAACTAGTCAGATTTATAAGGGATATCAGGAAGCTAACCCCAAATAGTACAACCACCTTCTTCTATAGTAGCTTTGGCATATTTCAAGGAAGCCATCTTGTGCGGAATCCTGGTGGTCTTTGGAATGGTAGAAACATCTTTAATAGTAGCAGGAGAAATCACTTCAAAAGTTTGACAGGGAGTCTCGATGAATTCCCCGTACATCTCCATGTACTGGAATGAATTCAGGTGGCTGACCATGTACTCTTCTTCTTCGCAGACAGCAACAACCCTTTCATTTTACACGATACTTTAATTTCTGGTGCAAAGTGGAGGTAATAACACCAGCCCCATGGATCCAGGGGCATCCCAATAGACAAGAATAAGCTGGCCGGATGTCCATTACATAGAAGGTGGATTCAAAGATCTGTGAACCCACTTTGATCGGGAGGTCCACTTCTCTATGTAACATTCTTTTTGATCCGTCAAAGGCTCGAACTATGATATTACTGGGTTTCAGCAGGACCCCTTCACAATCCAACATGTCAAGATCGCCTTTTGGAAGAACATTCAACAAAGAGCCAGTATCAATCAACACATGAGCCAACGTAGTGCCCCAGCTTTCAATGGAGACATACATGGCCTTATTATGATTTCTCCCCTCCAGAGTCAGGTCAGCACCGGAGAAGCCTAATCCATTATCAGTTGTTAAACTACCCACGTAACTTCCAAATTGATCAGCCGAAGTTTCTTGTGGCACATGAGCAGTCTTTAAGAATTTTACTAAAGCCTGCACATGGGCTTCAGAACAAAGTAGTAAAGATAACATGGATATTTTGGACGGGGTCTGCCCTAAATATTCAATAATTTTATAGTCGCTCTTGCGGATGATCTTCAAAACCTCTTCTAACTCTTGTCCAGAGGTGTCCTTGATTGTGGTTTCTTTAGATACCTCCGTCTGGGCAGGCTCTATCATTGTCTCTTTACCCCGTGCCTTGACAACTAATTTAGTAACAACAATTCAAACAGGTGTAGCAATATTTTTCAGAGAGATTTCCGTGGAGAAAATCCTTCAGCTTCTAGTAACTTTGTTGGTCCATGCAATATTGTCAATATTGGGATCAGCCTCTTCAGCATCTTCATCAGAAAACTCTTGTTTGACGCCATGGTAGTAGATGTATGATCCATGATTCCATGGGATAGCCTTTTCTAAGGAATATGGGATGGGTCCAGGTGTTGTAATGATCAAAAGAGCAGCTTTTGGATTGGAGGTAATCCTAATATGACCTTTGGAAGTGATCCTGACTGGAGTACCGGATACGACAAACAAATCTTGGCGCAAATTCTCAGCATAAGGAACTTTCTCGATCAAAATTATGCATTCATCCACCAGGCACTGAACGCCTTCCTTCAGTAACCTGTAACCATTGGGTTGGACTGCACAACAATAACATTCTTTAACACAACCCGGAAATAAACTGGCTTGTAAAAAATTCTTTTTTATTATTGAGAGAGGAGTAACCACATCACTTACCGTGGTAACACACATAACATCTTCAATAGCACTTATGCCTTTGTCATGCTTTGGCATAGGCACAATAATCAAGTTAGAGGTCTCTGGAGGATCAAACTCAATTTCCTTCTTATCAATCATGTCCTGAATTTTTCTTTTTAGGGCCCAGCAGTTGTTGGTGTCATGCCCAGGACTGTTAGAATGATAGGTACACCTCACATTCGGATTGTACTTAGGAGAGGATGTGTTGGGATTCTGAGGAGGATCCCGCAGTGAAATGAGTCCATCTTTTAACAAATGTTGCAATGCCTGAGATAAAGGCATGCTGATCTTGGTAAACTGCCTTAACGGAGCATCTGGCCTTTGTCGGTTGCCCTGTTGTTGTTGTTGAACAAGCGTCGAATTTGAGATCAATACCACTTCCACAGACTGATGACGACCATTTTTACTATGGCCCTTATAAACAACATTACTTATTTTTTTACCATTGAATGGATTCTTCACAGTATTAAAAGACGTATCCATCAGAATCTTCCCACTCTCAATACCACTTTTAACTCTTTCTTCAGTCAGAATCAGCTCCGTAAAACCAGATGATGAGCTTCCAATCAACAGATTAAAGAATGGGCCTGTCAGAGTGCCCATGAACATATCTACCAGCTCCAGGTCAGTCAAGGAAGGTTGCACCCTTCCAGCTAAATCTCTCCATTTTTGTGCATATTCTTTGAACCCTTTATTTGAGCCCATGGACATGTTTTGCAGTTGCACTTGAGTTGGTGTCAGGTCAGCATTATATTGATACTGCTTATAGAAAGCAACAACCAAGTCTTCCCATGTGTGAATATTGGTTCCTTCGAGTTGATATAACCATTCAAGTTGAGTTCCAGACAAACTTTCTTGAATGAAATGGACCCATAATTTCCGGTCAGCGGTATGAGGCTGGATCTTTCGAACATATAACCTCAAATAGAGTTTGGGACAAGAGACCCTATCATACTTAGAAAAGATGGGGACCTTGAACTTGCGAGGGATGAACATCCCCGAGATCAGACCTAGCTCTCCAAAATCCAATCCAGTCATTTTCTGGATTTCCATAGCTTTGAGACGGTCTTCCAACTGCTTGTACTTGTCGTCTACAGGAGGGTACTGTTCATCAGAGTAGTCTTCATCTTCAGAAACCTGATTATTTCTACCTTCAAGCTTGATGCTTCTACCATCCTCTTCTTGATTTTTGTCTTCCTAAGAGTAAATATCATCCACTTGAACTGGTTGAGTAGGACCCTTGAATCATCTCCCTATATTGAGGATAACAGTCAGTTTTTTAGTCTTCTTTTTCTTGGTGATGAGCGCCATTAGAACTTTCTGTCCCTGTGCCAGATTCAGAAGAGTCTCTTGAAATTATGCATGTTGAGCTTGGATGTCCTTAACAGTTTGTCCGAGGGCCATCTTATACTGAAATGAACAGTAACTAGATAAGAAAACTTGTATGAAAAACCTATTATGTAATGATGGATGGTATAGGACCTTAGGAGATTTAAATTTTCTAACCAAGAGGAAATAAAAACAAATATTTTATTAGTAAGTTCAAAATTACAATTGCCTCTTAGGATTACAATGAAAACAAAAGGGTCTCAAAGAGACAACAATATGAACTCCTAAAATCTAAGACTCAAGTATCCCACGGTCGCTTCCTATTTGTGCTGATGTATGCATTAAGACTCTGCTCCTCGGGAAGTTGCTTTGTGAGCTCCAACACTTTCTTCTCACTTGCATAGAATTGAGTTTCAAAGGTGTCCCATTCTTCCTTGAGTTGAATCCATGACTTCTGCAATTCTTCAAGGTTAGTGGGCATGTCGGGATGGAGAATGGTGCTATAAATGACTCCTTCGACAATAGGCTCCATGATCACCGGTAGGACAGATGTATAGGGCATCATAAGATTTTAAGTGCGAGCTCGTACCAAATTGAAATAGGGCTCCAGAGGGATTGAGTTCTTCTATCCTAAAGCTTTACTATCAATCCTGCTCCCTGTTGTACCCCAAAGTTTGCCCTCCCATATTCTTCAAGATTTGTCAAGATCAAGCTTCAAAATCTCTCAAGGGTTGCACAGTCCAATGGCCTCCTAACACAGTCAAAATTAGGGTTTTGGTTCTGGCAAAGAAGTTGAGGTTTTCAAGGGTCCAAACAAGTCCCACATGCCTATATACATTGTCAAGCATTCATATGCCAAGTTTCAAGACTCACAGCATCAAGTTGTACAGTCAAAAACCTTAATTGCTTCACAGTCAACTGTAGGGGCAAAATGGTCATTTGACATTCAAAAGTCAAAATTTTTGGTCAACATCTTATTTTTAAGCCACAAACATCATTTGATCAATTCTTGATCATGATTTCACAAGCATGGCTCAAAAAGTCTCAAGATGCAAAAGTTTCTATTTTTGGATAGTTGAAAAAGTCAACTGCAAATTGACTAAGGCATAACTTCTTCATGGTTTATCAGAAAAATCCCATCCAAAGCTCATTTTTAATATAATGACATTCCATACAACTCATATTCACACTTCAAGTCCAAGAAATGCTCTCACAAAAAGTTATCAATTTCAACATTATAGGTCATTTTCAAAAGTCAACAAAAAGGCACTTTAAGTCAAAGACCATAACTTGAGATTGGTAAATCAAAATGACATGGGACCAAAGACATTGGTTAGAGGACTTCAAGACCTTTCCAAAATGTCCAAGAACATGATCATAGCCTCAAAATTGAGCAAGATATGCCTTGTAGATGTTGGGAAATTTTTGGGAATTTTGAAAAGTCAACTTTACACAAAAGGCTTCAAAAATGCTAATGGGCCTCAATTTCTTTCATGAATCATTACCCAAAAGCCATGCACGACCCATTGACCTCTAAGGGAGTTATTTTCTCATTTTTGATTAATTATTTGAATTTTTATTATTATTAATTCATTTAATTAAATTTAAATATGAAAAAATATCAAATAACACTTATCAAATCTTTTTGTGCAGCAAATTCACTCATTATGAGCTAAATATTTCGTGCATCAATTAACAAGGCAATATCTTCCACAATTGGCAATGATTGGCATGAAAAAGATTGAAAAAAAGATATGGAAAATCAAATATTCAAAACATTGATTCAATGGACTATGGGCTTGGTTTTTGACCTAGAAAGCTTCACTTACATATGCATAACATAACCTAATCCTAACACACACGAAAGCGGCTCAGAAAAGGAAGAACAAAATTGCAAATTTTTGGCAAAAAGTTGAAAACTGATTTCACATCTAGAAGGCGTTTCAAAGCTTCAAAAGCATTCCAATACATTGCCAAGACATCCAGGAACGTGTTACAATCGAAACCAAGTCTCCAGACCTAAAGAATTGGTAGAACTAAGTCACACTTGTCATAAACTTTTCCATAATCATGTTTCAATTTACATGCATTATTCATGAGTTTTAATTATTGATTCTTGCTAATATTGATGTTCTGAAGCTAATGGTACCCTTTAATTGAACTAACCATGCCTATATCAATATCTGCCATTAACGCTTTCTAGGGTTTCAGAAGCTTTGGATTGGGTTCTTCTTCATATGGAAAAATTAGGCCTTAAAACCTATGCCAATGGATTCATGGCAACAAGACGAACTGAATAATGACCTCGCGCCTTTTTTATATGGAGGCATATGCTAATCTCTATTTTTCTGAATTGCAGTTAGTGGGGGTTTAAAACCCCCGCTATTTAATTATGTTACAGGCAGAAAAAGGAAGAAGACGCATGCGTGTCTGAACGTGGTTGGAAGATTTGAACGTTGGCGCGTTTTTTGATTGTTTCAGCATAATACTTTTTTTTCACATATATTATTTATGTTCTATAATATTAACAAAGAAACGCATTAGCCTGGTTGGTTGTTGAGCTGTCTGGAAGGTATTGGGACCTGGGTTCGATTCCCAGGTCCCCCCATATGCTTCATAATTTTTGTTTCAACGTACTCATATGTAGCGCCTCCTTCAAAGACCACCATACACGTTCATGCTTGTGCCTGCCAAATGTCCCTGATGATCAATCCAATGGCCATAACGCGCAGTCCATGGTACACACTAGTGAATGGATCCATACGCAAGTACTGAAAGTCAACAAAGGCCTTGAATCCAGTGGGCCTGAATTTCTCAATTTACCTCCCATATGGGCCAGACACCCCCAATGTTTGTATCACATTTTCTAACTTCCTTTTCTTTTCTTTGTTTGTTTTAATTTGTTTTAATTGTTTTGATTGTTTTGATTGTTTTAATTGTTTTATCTAATTCACCAAAATAATTTTCATAATAAAAAAAATCAGAAACTAAAATATATTAATTAATTTACTTGTTAAATATTTTTGTAAATAAATGTATATTAATTATTTAATTAAATTAGGTTTTAAAACTTAAATCTTTTTTTCCTAACAAATTAAAATATGTAGAAATTAGGGTTTTGATATTTTTTTCACCTTTTCTTTTTAATAAGTAATTTTCTCTCATTATTATTATTATTAATTATTAAATATTTTTGTAAATAAACATGTACATTAAATATTTAGTAAATTAGGTTAAACTTTAATATTTTTCTTTAATAATTAAAAATAACTTAGAATTAGGGTTTCTCTTCAATTTTAATTTCTTTATCTCATAAAATACAAAAAAAAACCTAAAAAAAACATTTCTTTTCTTTAATAAAATAAATAATTAACTTTCTTATTTCCATTTAATTTCAAAAGGCTCCAACGCCCTCGAACATTCTATTTTTATTCTTTTCGCACGTTATTTTTTTTCTTTGTGAATACTATGTAATTGCTCAAGCCATGTAATAGTAATTAGGTTTTACTTTCCGCATTTTTATTCAAACGGGTCTTTGTTAATTTGGCGATGTATAGACCCGCGCCTTGTAATAGCGTATGATTTTACTTTCCGCATTTAAATTTCCGCACTTGTAAATTCTAAACTTTGCATGAAAGAATGTATGGCCTAAATTAAAAACAAGCGTAGATCACCATGATACATGTACAAGATAAAACATAACATGAAAATAACACACAAATTCACACACCACTCTTAGGGTACGCCTCACTGTTGCCTTGCCCTCGAAATGTGGTCGTCGAGTATAGGACATTTTAGTAAGTCCTTATGTCCATAACATGATCCAGTTGCCTCGAAATGGTTGTCTCGGATTAAAAAAGGATCAATGGCATAAGGGTAGCTTCTAAGGTGTCCTACTGTTGCTCTGGTGACCACACTGTCCCTACAAACGAATTGACCCGAACACCTCCAACGGTGGTGCTACCTACCTCTCAATGGTGGGATGGCACTACCTTAAGGACATTTACACAGCCTAATTCCTTAGGGTAGGTAGATGACTCATAGATACTTGCTCTAAAAAACAAATCAAAACTCTTTTCACACCGACACTTTCAAAAAAAGCTTTCAAAACAATTTTTCAAACACTCTTGAGGACTGATACAAGAGTCGATCTGAAATCTTTAAAACGAAACTTTTTCAAACTCACTCACAATTGAAAAGCGAACACTTTTGAAAACACAAATGAGCAAGTATCTAAGAGCCCATGGATAACCATGGATAGAAAGGGTGCTAACACCTTCCCTTTCTATAAATCTACCTCCCGAACCGAGAAACTATCTCATAAGGAATTTTGTTGTGCTTTTGTCCTGTCCGTGTTGGAGAAAATAAAAGACGGTGGCGACTCTTGCTTCCGCGAAATTTCGCGAACCAGCTTTAAACAGTCAGTTCTAAATCCACCGATCACAGAACTGGCGACTCTGCTGGGGACACTTATAAAGTGAGGTGTACCTTAGGACTAAGATCACTTGTGTTTTCAATTGTTGTGCTTGTTTGCTTTATATTGTGGGTTGCATCGGAGTTACATAGATCCTAACCCGGATCTGGGGATACCATGTTAGGTAGCATAAGCTGTGAGGGACCTGTCCGGCGTAGACCGACATGGGTGAAGCAGTGGCTACATTGGTGTGGCACCTTGGTCTGTACCGATATCCCTTGTGTTGCAACGAGGAGAATATGGGTCTTCTGAGGAGTCATTAAGCACCAATCGACCTTAGAACCTTAAATGACCCAACTTGGCCAATAGAACAGTAGCAGTATGCTACGCCCATTGAGGCTAAACTCTCGTGATGGTTCTGGCCGCAAGAAAAGATTGCGATGCTGGAGTTATGACCGATTGAGGGTAGTCAGTGATATTGGGATCCTCTAGAACCCGGTTACTTCTGATAGGACAGGTCTTAACCAACAAACTGAAAGAGGGTAATACCTAAACCCCATGCTGGCCTAAACTCTAAGGGCTTGTCTTGTGTGACTTGTGTGCCTTACCATGTTTGACTTTGTGAATATTTGTGGTGTGCTTTATCATAACATCATGCCATCATAAACATTGCATGCATCCTGCATAAGGACTGACCATTTCAAAGACAAGAGGGTTTCACCTTTGCTCTGTTTTGTAGGACATCATGATGCCTATGCGAAGGAATACTATCCGGTTCAACTTTGTTCACCCACCTGAGTTGCTTGAAGAGTTGGTTAGCAGAATTCCAAATACTACTTCCTTCATCCAGAGGCATGGTTCCCTTCTCAGTTTAGTCACGGCAAAGTGGGACCAACAACTGATGAGTGTCCTGACCCAGTTTTATGACCCTCTGTACCAGTGCTTCACCTTTCAAGACTTCCAGCTGGTCCCTACCCTGGAAGAGTTCTCTGATTTGCTTGGTATCCCTATCTTGGATCAGACTCCCTTCACTGGTTGGGAAAAGACTCTTAGGCTTGAGGAGATTGCTGCAGCTCTTCCCTTGACCCACAAGGAGGTAATGGACAACTGGGTGACTAGAAGCAAAGTTAAGGGTTTCTTGGCTAAGTTTCTGATTGGTAAGGCTAACAGTTTCTGGAATGACTTGGACTTTAGGGCGTATGAAGACATTCTGGCTCTCTTAATATATGGTCTAGTCTTGTTTCCTAATCCTGATAACTTCATTAACGTCACTGCCATAAGGATCTTCATGTCTCGGAACCTTGTGCCCACTCTCTTGGGTGATATCCTGCAACAACTTTATGCTCGTACTGCCCGAAGACGAGGAACTCTGTGGTGTTGCATTCCTTTGTTAGTGAGGTGGTTTATTTCGCACCTCCCTAAGTTCATGCTGAAGAACAAAGAAGGAAGAGGTTGGGCTCATAGGTTAATGTCTCTCACTGATAATGACATCATTTGGACTTTCAGGGGTTTGGATGAGGTAGCTGTTATTGATCGTTGCGGAGAATATCCTAATGTTCCTCTGATTGGTACCCAAGGAGGAATCTCTTATAATCCATGTCTAGCTCTCCGTCAGTTTGGAAGGGCCAGAAGAGTAGGGCCTCATGAGATGTTGGTGCCTCACCTCAGTTTTGAGTTTCAGGTAGATAGTGACGAGCTGCGTCGTAGGTTCATCAAGGCTTGGGACAGAATTCACAAAGCTGACCCACAAGAGTTGGGACCAAAGACTTCTCTACCTATGGAAGCCTACTACAAATGGGTCCGCATCCGTGCTCAGAAGTTAGGTATGCCATATGAAGCTGTCAGACCCATCACTCTTGAGTATCTTGATAAAGATGGGGTTCCTCCAACTGTTCTCCCTCCTCAGATACCTACTGATATTGAGACACTAAAGAGGTCTTGGGCGCAACTGCGAGAAGAACGGGATTCTTATCGGGAAAAGTTCAACGAGCAGGAACTGAAGATCCAGAAGCTGACAAAGCAATTGGAGAACGAGCGAGCCTTGAATGACTACATCCGTACTGAGAAGAGGAGACCCTGGGATCAATGATGAACTTTGGATGTTCTTTTACAGTTTTATTTCCCTTTTCAGTATTTCCAATTTTTATGTAACGCCTAAGGGCAACCTGTTGAACAAGTTAAATTTCAAAGTTGAATCTAATGAAGTGTGTTCTTTTTTGTTTACAAAGTTGATTCTCGATTGTCTTTGAAAACATAAATCACACGCATTCCATTCATCATGTGCATCACAGGAACTCTTCTTTTCAGGTTGCTTAATGTTCTTCGCTGTTTATTTCAGCATCATGAACCCTGAATCATCTACCGAGCAGTCCATCAAGGCCATTCAGGCTCAGAACGCCCAATTCCAAGAGCTGATTATGAGTTTGGCACAAGGTCAGGAGGAGTTGAAGGCTCTGCTGGTCAAGAAAAAGAAGAAGAGAATTGTACTATTCAACACGGGCCGGAGGTTTGGTAACACACTACAGAATGAGGTTGATCAAGCTGGTTCTTCTGTTGGGAAAGGCAGTCCCCAGGGGGGAGAGTTCCTAGTCCGGTGGTCTCTGACAACGAGACTGATTTTAATGAGGAGCAGTATCCTCCAACTGAAGACAGGTACAAGCAGTTGGAAGACCATCTGAATGCCATGGAAATTCAACAAGTGCCTGGGTTGGATTTCGGAGACTTGGGTTTATCTTCTGGTGTGGTCATCCCACACAAGTTCAAAGCACCATCTTTCGCAAAGTATGACGGGGCGTCTTGCCCTAAGCTACATCTCAGATCTTATGTGCGGAAGATTCAACCATACACTGTGGACAAGAACTTGTGGATCCACTTCTTCCAGGAGAGTCTTTCAGGGACTCATCCCGAATGGTTCTATCAGCTGGATGGAACCAAGGTTTGTAACTGGGAGGAGTTGGCTACTGCTTTTTACAAGCAGTATCAATATAATGCCGACCTCGCTCCTACACGTACCCAACTCCAGGGTATGTCGCTAGGATCGGGAGAAGGTTTTAAAGAGTATGCGCAGAAGTGGAGGGACCTGGCTGGCAGGGTGCATCCACCATTAATCGACCGTGAGTTAGTGGATATGTTCTTGGGGACCCTATCCGGGTCGTTCTTTAATCATCTCATTGGCAATTCGTCTACAGGGTTCACATATCTCATTCTGACTGGGGAAAGGATAGAGGCTGGTATGAAATCAGGAAAGATTCAGAAAGGTGCGTCCTCAAGTTCTGAGAAGAAGCCTTTCAAAAAGGAAGCCAATGCTGTGTATGGGCCTAGGAGGCAGGACAAACCAGAACGCTGCCAAGCTGTCAACGCGTTGGTGATTGCTAAGCCTGCTGCCGCTCCTCGGCAACCTAACCAACCAAGGGGTGAGAGACCCAGAAGAGAATACACTCGGCTGAGTATGACCTTGTCACAGATCTTGCCACAATTGCTATCGACCAACTTGGTAACCGTCAGAGAGGCTCCGAAGGTTGTGAATACTGCATCCCCGAAGTACAATCCAAATGCCCGCTGTGCTTATTACTCCGATAGCCCGGGGCATTCTACTGATGACTGCTGGGCCCTGAGAAACAAGGTTCAAGACCTTATCGATGCTAAGGAGGTACATTTTGAGGCACCTGAGAAACCCAATGTAGTGACAGCTCCCCTGCCTGATCATGGGGTGAATGCTATCAGGGATGGTGACGAAGTGGATGAGTCCGAGTTTGATAGCTGGATTTACCCGACAACTGATGGTGGACTGACTAATTGGACTGCAAAAGATCACATACCTGTTACTTTTGTTACGCAGTAATGAATTCCTTTGTTTCTTTAATTTATAATAAACAATAAATTGAAACTTTATGGCCCGGTGTCTTACCTGGGGCACCGTTGGCTTCATTTGTGAGGGCTTATTACTTGTCATTTCCATATATCATGAATAAAGACATTGGACGTTTTTCGCATTTCAAATCTTGTGCTCCCTTTCTTTCTTTCTTTCTTTATATATTGCAAAACAGCTATATTTACACACACTCACCCATACAGGTTTCAATCCACTCTGGATCTCACTGGTAACGACTCTGCTACTGCCAGTTATGACTTTGAAAATCCGATCAACTTAGCCGAAGACGAAGGTGAAGATGATTGCGAAGTGCCTGGTGAGCTTGCAAGACTGTTACTCCAGGAAGAGAGGGCCATTCAGCCACATGAAGAGCCAGTGGAAACGGTAAATCTGGGTACTGAGGCGGACAGAAAGGAAGTTAAGATTGGTGCTAATCTAGAGCTCAGTGTAAAATAACGGTTGGTTCAGATGTTACATGATTATGTGGAAATCTTTGCCTGGTCCTATGAAGACATGCCTGGGTTGGATACTGACATTGTGGTCCATCACTTGCCTACCAAGGAAGAATGCCCTCCGGTTAAGCAAAAGGTCCGCCGTATGCGTCCAGAGATGTCCGAGAAGATCAAAGATGAGGTTATGAAGCAATTTGATGCCGGTTTTCTTGCAGTAACTTCTTACCCTCGGTGGGTTGCCAACGTGGTTCCGGTGCCGAAGAAAGATGGTAAGGTCAGAATGTGTGTCGATTACAGGGATTTGAACAGGGCAAGCCCCAAGGATGACTTCCCTCTGCCTCACATCGACGTGCTGGTTGACAATACTGCTCAGCACAAGGTGTTCTCCTTCATGGATGGTTTTTCAGGTTACAATCAGATCAAGATGGCTCCTGAAGATATGGAAAAGACTACCTTTGTTACTCAGTGGGGCACCTTCTGCTACAAGGTCATGCCATTCGGGTTGAGAAATGCTGGGGAAACTTACCAACGTGCCATGGTTGCTTTATTTCACGACATGATCCATCATGAGATAGAAGTGTATGTCGACGACATGATTGCAAGGTCCCAAACTAAGGAGGAACACCTTGACCATCTGCAAAAGCTGTTTGACCGACTGAAGTTGTACAAGCTGAGGTTGAACCCGAACAAGTGCACCTTTGGGGTAAGATCTGGAAAGTTGTCAGGCTTCGTCGTAAGTGACAAGGGTATTCAAGTGGACCCTGCCAAGGTTAAAGCCATTCAAGAGATGCCAGTTCCCAAGACAGAGAAAGAAGTCAGAGGCTTTCTAGGACGTCTGAATTACATCGCTTGATTCATCTCGCACCTAACTGCTACTTGTGAACCAATCTTCAAGCTGTTGAAGAAAGATCAGGTAGTACGTTGGAACGATGAATGTTAGGCTGCTTTTGACAGAATCAAAGAGTATCTCCAAGAACCACCCATTCTTATGCCACCAGTTGAAGGGAGACCTCTAATACTATACCTGACAGTACTTGACAGCTCAATGGGGTGTGTGCTGGGGCAGCATGACGAGTCTGGCCGAAAAGAGCACGCCATTTATTACCTTAGCAAAAAGTTTACCGACTGTGAGACCCGATACTCACTGCTCGAGAAAACTTGCTGCGCTTTGGTATGGGCTGCTCGCCGGCTGAGACAGTATATGCTGACTCACACTACCTTGTTGATCTCAAAGATGGATCCAATAAAGTACATATTCGAAAAGCCTGCTCTGTCTGGAAGAATAGCAAGATGGCAGATGATCTTGACAGAATACGACATCCAGTACACGACTCAGAAAGCTATCAAAGGAAGTGTATTGGCAGACCACTTGGCACACCAGGCAGTGGACGACTACCAATCAATGAACTTCGAGTTTCCAGACGAGAGCATCATGATAGTAACTTATTGTGAAGTACCTGGACCGGATGAAGGACCTGAGGAAGGATGCCGATGGTCTATGCACTTTGACGGAGCCTCCAACGCTTTGGGTAACGGTATAGGCGCTGTGATCATATCCCCTCAAGGCACTCATACTCCACTCACTGCCCGGCTATGTTTCAACTGCACCAACAACATGGCGGAGTATGAGGCATGCATCATGGGACTTCAAGCTGCGATTGACTTAAGGATCAAGTTTCTGAGTGTCTTCGGAGATTCCGCTCTCGTGATCAATCAGATCAAAGGCGAGTGGGATACGAAACATCCGAATCTTATTCCTTACAGAGAATGTGTGTTGACATTGATCCCCCATTTCACAGAGATAACTTTTGAACACTTCCCAAGAGAGGAGAATCAGTTGGCGGACGCGTTAGCTACGATGTCTTCCATGTTCAAAGTCAAATGGGACAATGAGGCTCCCCGAATCATCATCTGGAAACTGGACGAACCTGCATATTGTTGTGATCTTGAGGCTGAAACGGTGATTGAAAAACTCTGGTACCATGAGGTGAAGAGGTACTTGGAAGCTCAAGAGTATCCTGAAGGTGCATCGGTCAACGACAAGAAGTTTCTGAGAAGGTTCGCTGCAAAGTTCTTCCTCAGCAATGGCATTCTGTACAAGCGAAACCATGATTCAACTTTACTGCGTTGTGTGGATAAAACTGAAGCAGAAAAGATCATGGCAGAGCTACATGAAGGTACCTTCGGAACACATTCCAGTGGACATACCATGTCAAAGAAGATCCTTCGGGCAGGATATTACTGGTCCACCATGGAAGCTGATTGTTACCAACATTCTCGGACATGTCATAAATGCCAGATCTATGAAGATAAGGTGCACGTTCCTCCAGTTCCTCTGAACATCCTGACTGCATCGTGGCCTTTTGCAATGTGGGGCATAGATATGATCGGCGAGATTAAACCAACGGCATACAACGGGCATCGCTTCATCCTAGTAGCGATTGATTACTTTACAAAGTGGGTTGAAGCAGCTTCCTATGCTACAGTAACCAAGAACGTCGTGGCACGGTTCATTCGGCATAACCTGATTTGTCGATACGGCGTCCCAGAAAGGATCATTACGGACAATGGTACCAATCTTAACAACAAGATGATCACTGAGCTCTGCGAGCAATTCAAGATACAGCACCACAACTCTTCTCCCTACCGGCCGAAGATGAATGGGGCTGTAGAAGCAGCGAATAAGAATATCAAGAAAATTGAGAAGAAGATGACAGTGACTTATAAAGATTGGCACGAGATGTTACCGTTTGCTCTTCATGGGTACCGTACCTCAACAAGAACGTCAACCGGGGCAACTCCTTTTTCCTTGGTCTATGGCATGGAGGCAGTCTTGCCGATTGAAGTCCAGATACCCTCTCTTCGGATAATGAAGGATGCAGATCTGAGCGAAGATGACTGGATCCAGACTCGACTTGATCAATTAAACCTAATTGACGAAAAGAGACTCACTGCTATATGTCATGGTCAAACGTACCAAAAACGGATGATCAGGGCATTTAACAAGAAAGTCAGACCACAAGAGTATCAAGTTGGGGACCTGGTAATCAAGCGCATTATCCTTCCTCAAAGTGATCCCAGGGGAAAATGGACCCCCATATACGAAGGGCCATTTGTGGTTAAACATGTATTCTCAGGTGGAGCCATGATCCTAACCACCATGGATGGTGACGACCTTCCTCACCCCGTCAATGCAGACATAGTAAAAAGATACTACGCATGATAAAAGACCCGCTAGGTTGACATACCTAGGCAAAAATTAGGGCTTCCCGACGAACCAAAAGGGTTCGGGCAAAATGAGGGATGAAATGAAAAAAATCTGTACACCCGGCAAGTCGAAAACCTGAAAAGGCGGCTTGGGCAAAAATGGGTATCCCGGTGGACTGAAAACCCGAAAGGGCGGTCCAGGCAAAAGTTAGGGATTAAAGCGTAATACTATGTCTCATTGGATCACTTTGCATCCAGAATCCGGTATCAACCTCAAGTTCAAACGACATCGATCAATCAGCTTCATCGTCAACTGAGCAGCAGAGTGATGAGACGCTCGAAGATATAAAGGCAATAGTAGAGTGGGAACCCAGTGGGATTATTCTTTTCACATAGCTGTTTTGTTTTCCCTTTTCCACAAAATTGTATAAACTCTGTTGTTCGGCGGCGTTCTCTTACTAGGACGTCAGCCTCTTGTACATAAACGCCTATTTTCAGGCAATTCAAAAATCAATACAATTCACTGTTCAGACAAATTGCCAATTGTTTTTCCTTTTTCTGTTTTGTTTTGTGAAGAACGTCCAAGGTTCGATTTGTGATATATGCATTTGACACTAACTGCTAACTCATAAATATTTGCATGCGAAACAAAGGATTAATTACGGGTAACGTCAGAAACAGGGGCAATAATGAGTTGTCTAAAGCGATCTAATTGCTTTGTCCACCAAGGTGCCAAGGTAAGTTCAGTTGAGAATGTAACCAAGATATCATTAAATCCCCAGAGAGTGAGCCAGCAAGTCAACGATACTCTCCCCAAGCAGAGTTATCCTGTCTGCCACGAGGAAATTGGGTATCCCCAGCAGATCTCAACATTCCCCAGCGCAATATATAAACATTCTTAACAAGCATCCCCGGCAGTCTTGATCTAAGATCGTTCCCCAGTGGTATACGGACATTCAATGGAGCCACTTCCCCCGTACAGTTCAAAAATTTCCCCAAGAAAGTCCAGTCCAATCTGAAAAGTTTCCCCAGGTAAGTGGGATCCATCTCCCCAGTAGGAAGCTTATCCCTAGTAGATTCTGGAAGCTTGTCACCTGCAGAGCACGAACGCGCCCCCGGCTTTATTCAGAAGGTTATTTCCCCACCAGGATATAACTGGGTTATCCTCAGCCAGTAACCATGGAAAGATCGTCCTCGGCGAAGTTCTTCCTATCCCTCAGCGAAGTTCATCAAACCTTCCAACACTTATCAACGGTATCCTCAGCGGAGTTATCAACATCTCAAGCAAAGTACCTCTCTTTCCCCCACAGAGTTCACTCCCCGCAGAGTAATCTACACGCCAAGTTTATTCCCCAACAGAGTCATCTTCTCCTACCGGTATTCTTGCAATCATCATCCCTAGCGGAAACAACGAAGCTCTACTCTTCCACATCAGCCCAGGATTTAACTTCCCGGCATTCGTCAAGGATCTACTTTCCTAGACAAAACCATACATTCATAAACATCGCATTTTCATACATTACAGCATGCATATACGCATCATGAACATACAATCTCACTTATTCTGAGAACATCACACATGTCATACATCATGACATCGCATACGACTAACGTTTTGTCTTTTCAGGACAAAGGTTAATACAAAGATAATTACTATCAACTGTCGCAACTAAAGATCTGATTCCTGTATCCTGCCAGGGTGTATCTGTTGACAACTAACAGTACCAGACTCGATTCCTGTATCTCGCCAGGGCACGTCTGAAGAGTTCGAAGATCCGATTCCTGTACCTTGCCAGGGTGTATCTGTTGACGACTAACATTACCAGACTCGATTCTTGTATCCTGCCAGGGCACGTCTGAAGAGTTCGAAGATCCGATTCATGTATCCTGCCAGGGTGTATCTGTTGACGACTAACATTGCTAGACTCGATTCCTGTATCCTACCAGGGCACGTCTGAAGAGTTCGAAGATCCGATTCTTGTATCTCGCCAGGGTGTATCTGTTGACGACTAACATTACCAGACTCGATTCCTGTATCCTGCCAGGGCACGTCTGAAGAGTTCGAAGATCCGATTCCTGTATCTCACCAGGGTGTATCTGTTGACAACTAACATTACCAGACTCGATTCCTGTATCCTGTCAGGGCACGTCTGAAGAGTTCGAAGATCTGATTCCTGTATCTCGCCAGGGTGTATCTGTTGACGACTATATTCTCCTGACTCGATTCCTGTATCCTGCCAGGGCACGTCTGAAGAGTTTAAAGATTCGATTCCTGTATCCAGCCAGGGCACATCTACATAAAGAGTTTGAAGATCAACTCTTGTAACAGGCCAGGTAATTATTTTCTTTCTCAGGTACGCAAGTTCTTGCTAAGGAATCTCTTACGCGATCGACACCTAGATGGCATCTATAAGCCCATCCATATACCAACAATCTCCAAATGGCATCTATAAGCCCATTCCCGACAAAGTTCAGTCACAATTCCAGATGGCATCTATAAGTCCATCCTCCTATCCATCAGTTTCCAAATGGCATCTGTAAGCCCATTCCCGCTATCACACTGCTGATACTCTACTATGTGAGTGCAAATTTCTGGGCACTCTAGTGTTCAATCATCTTCCACCTTCGGATTACGAAAGGCACGCCAGCCAATCTACATCCTCAGGTCTAAGAAGATTGAACAGGGGCAACTGTTGTACCCCAAAATTTACCCTCCCATATTCTTCAAGATTTGTCAAGATCAAGCTTCAAAATCTCTCAAGGGTTGCACAGTCCAATGGCCTCCTAACACAGTCAAAATTAGGGTTTTGGTTTTGGAAAAGAAGTTGAGGTTTTCAAGGGTCCAAACAAGTCCCACATACCTATATACATTGTCAAGCATTCATATGCCAAGTTTCAAGACTCACAGCATCAAGTTGTACAGTCAAAAACCCTAATTGCTTCACAATCAACTGTAGGGGCAAAATGGTCATTTGACATTCAAAAGTCAAAATTTTTGGTCAACATCTTATTTTGAAGCCACAAACATCATTTGATCAATTCTTGATCATGATTTCACAAGCATGGCTCAAAAAGTCTCAAGATGCAAAAGTTTCTATTTTTGGACAGTTGAAAAAGTCAACTGCAATTTGACTAAGGCATAACTTCTTCATGGTTTATCATAAAAATCCCATCCAAATCTCATTTTGAAGAGAATGACATTCCCTACAACTCATCTTCACACTTCAAGTCCAAGAAATGCTCTCACAAAAAGTTATCAATTTCAACATTATAGGTCATTTTCAAAAGTCAACAAAAAGGCACTTTAAGTCAAAGACCATAACTTGATATTGGTAAATCAAAATGACATGGGACCAAAGACATTGGTTAGAGGACTTCAATACCTTTCCAAAATGTCCAAGAACATGATCATAGCCTCAAAATTGAGCAAGATATGCCTTGTAGATGTTGGGAAATTTTTGGGAATTTTGAAAAGTCAACTTTACACAAAAGGCTTCAAAAATGCTAATGGGCCTCAATTTCTTTCATGAATCATTACCCAAAGGCCATGCACGACCCATTGACCTCTAAGGGAGTTATTTTCTCATTTTTGATTAATTATTTGAATTTTTATTATTATTAATTCATTTAATTAAATTTAAATATGAAAAAATATCAAATAACACTTATCAAATCTTTTTGTGCAGCAAATTCACTCATTATGAGCTAAATATTTCGTGCATCAATTAACAAGGCAATATCTTCCACAATTGGCAATGATTGGCATGAAAAAGATTGAAAAAAAGATATGGAAAATCAAATATTCAAAACATTGATTCAATGGACTATGGGCTTGGTTTTTGACCTAGAAAGCTTCACTTACATATGCATAACATAACCTAATCCTAACACACACGAAAGCGGCTCAGAAAAGGAAGAACAAAATTGCAAATTTTTGGCAAAAATTTGAAAACTGATTTCATATCTAGAAGGCGTTTCAAAGCTTCAAAAGCATTCCAATACATTGCCAAGACATCCAGGAACGTGTTACAATCGAAACCAAGTCTCCAGACCTCAAGAATTGGTAGAACAAAGTCACACTCGTCACAAACTTTTCCATAATCGTGTTTCAATTTACATGCATTATTCATGAGTTTTAATTATTGATTCTTGCTAATATTGATGTTCTGAAGCTAATGGTACCCTTTAATTGAACTAACCATGCCTATATCAATATCTGCCATTAACGCTTTCTAGGGTTTCAGAAGCTTCGGATTGGGGTCTTCTTCATATGGAAAAATTAGGCCTTAAAACCTATGCCAATGGATTCATGGCAACAAGACGAACTGAATAATGACCTCACGCCTTTTTTATATGGAGGCATATGCTAATCGTTATTTTTCTGAATTGCAGTTAGTGGGGGTTTAAAACCCCCGCTATTTAATTATGTTACAGGCAGAAAAAGGAAGAAGACGCATGCGTGTCTGAACGTGGTTGGAAGATTTGAACGTTGGCGCGTTTTTTGATTGTTTCAGCATAATACTTTTTTTCACATATATTATTTATGTTCTATAATATTAACAAAGAAACGCATTAGCCTGGTTGGTTGTTGAGCTGTCTGGCAGGTATTGGGACCTGGGTTCGATTCCCAGGTCCCCCCATATGCTTCATAATTTTTGTTTCAACGTACTCATATGTAGCGCCTCCTTCAAAGACCACCATACACGTTCATGCTTATGCCTGCCAAATGTCCCTGATGATCAATCCAATGGCCATAACACGCAGTCCATGGTACACACTAGTGAATGGATCCATACGCAAGTACTGAAAGTCAACAAAGGCCTTGAATCCAATGGGCCTGAATTTCTCAATTTACCTCCCATATGGGCCAGACACCCCCAATGTTTGTATCACATTTTCTAACTTCCTTTTCTTTTCTTTTTTTGTTTTAATTTGTTTTAATTGTTTTGATTGTTTTAATTGTTTTATCTAATTCACCAAAATAATTTTCATAATAAAAAAAATCAGAAACTAAAATATATTAATTAATTTACTTGTTAAATATTTTTGTAAATAAATGTATATTAATTATTTAATTAAATTAGGTTTTAAAACTTAAATCTTTTTTTCCTAACAAATTAAAATATGTAGAAATTAGGGTTTTGAAATTTTTTCACCTTTTCTTTTTAATAAGTAATTTTCTCTCATTATTATTATTATTAATTATTAAATATTTTTGTAAATAAACATGTACATTAAATATTTAGTAAATTAGGTTAAACTTTAATATTTTTCTTTAATAATTAAAAACAACTTAGAATTAGGGTTTCTCTTCAATTTTAATTTCTTTATCTCATAAAATACAAAAAAACCTAAAAAAAACATTTCTTTTCTTTAATAAAATAAATAATTAACTTTCTTATTTCCATTTAATTTCAAAAGGGTCCAACGCCCTCGAACATTCTATTTTTATTCTTTTCGCACGTTATTTTATTTTCTTTGTGAATACTACGTAATTGCTCAAGCCATGTAATAGTAATTAGGTTTTACTTTCCGCATTTTTATTCAAACGGGTCTTTGTTAATTTGGCGATGTATAGACCTGCACCTTGTAATAACGTAGGATTTTACTTTCCGCATTTAAATTTCCGCACTTTTAAATTCTAAACTTTGCATGAAAGAATGTATGGCCTAAATTAAAAACAAGCGTAGATGACCATGATACATGTACAAGATAAAACATAACATGAAAATAACACACAAATTCACACACCACTCTTAGGGTACGCCTCACTGTTGCCTTGCCCTCGAAACGTGGTCGTCGAGTATAGGACGTTTTAGTAAGTCCTTATGTCCATAACATGATCCAGTTGCCTCGAAATGGTTGTCTCGGATTAAAAAAGGATCAATGGCATAAGGGTAGCTTCTAAGGTGTCCTACTGTTGCTCTGGTGACCATACTGTCCCTACAAACGAATTGACCCGAACACCTCCAACAGTGGTGCTACCTACCTCTCAATGGTGGGATGGCACTACCTTAAGGACATTTACACAGCCTAATTCCTTAGGGTAGGTAGATGACTCATAGATACTTGCTCTAAAAAACAAATCAAAACTATTTTCACACCGACACTTTCAAAAAAAGCTTTCAAAACAATTTTTCAAACACTCTTGAGGACTGATACAAGAGTCGATCTGAAATCTTTAAAACGAAACTTTTTTAAACTCACTCACAATTGAAAAGCGAACACTTTTGAAAACACAAATGAGCAAGTATCTAAGAGCCCATGGATAACCATGGATAGAAAGGGTGCTAACACCTTCCCTTTCTATAAATCTACCTCCCGAACCGAGAAACTATCTCATAAGGAATTTTGCTGTGCTTTTGTCCTGTCCGTGTTGGAGAAAATAAAAGACAGTGGCGACTCTTGCTTCCGCGATATTTCGTGAACCAGCTTTAAACAGTCAGTTCTAAATCCACCGATCACACTCCTCATGCCCCAAGCAAGTTTAAACCTTTGACGATAACCTTGGGGATCATTTTTGTAATCGAACATAATACCCTGGATAAGTCTGTCATTAGGACCATCTCTTCGAGCATAAGCAAATTGACGTAGATCTAGAGAAGGGTTGTAAGTAATACCTCCCCTAATGCCAAGGAGTGGAACATTAGGGAATTTCCCACAAAGGTCAATGATAGTGATTTCCTCAAGAGACTGGGAATACTCGTAGATATCTGTCTGACAGAGTGACATTATTCTTTGCGACCACCTCAAACCTTGTTCATTCTTCATTACCGAGTGGGGAAAGTGAAAAATAAACCACCTGGATTGCAGAGGTATATAACACATGAGAGTCCTTCGCCTCTTCATAGTACGAGTGTGAAGAGAATGCAGAATATCTGCAAGCAAGGTAGGCACATGATTATAAGCAAGAAAAATCTTGATGGCATTTACATCTATGAGCTGGTATGGATTAGGGAACAGTACCAATCCATAGATTAGAAAACCCAAGATCTCCTCGAAAGCCTGAAAACTCATAGCATCCAGAAATAGTTGAGCCTTCTCTATCAGAAATTTAGCCAGAAAACCTTTGACTCCACTTCTCGTTTCCCAATTAGATACAATGTCGGATCGCTTCAGATGTAAGGTTACTGCAATAACTTCTGGTTTTAGAGCTTCCTCTAAATCGGTGAAGGGTGCCTGATCAAGAATATGTACTCCCAGTGATTTAGAGAACTCCTTCATTGTGGGTACCAACTGATAATCTTGAAAGGTGAAACAATGATGTGCAGGGTCAAAGAACTGGAATATAACACTCATCATGTCTTCATCAAAATTTGGGGTAACCAGAGTGAGTAGTCGGCCATGACTTTTGATGAATGGATAACTTTCGAGAACCCTTGAGACTAACTCTTTAAGCTGCGGAGGAAAACTTACAAAGTTGATCCAGATAGTGTTTCTGCGAGCGGAGGCCATAGCATGCAAAGTAGAACAAAGATAAATATCTTGTTCCTTGAAATGGTTAGTGAAAATGATATGGTATGATGTCATGATGTTATGATGTCATGTTCGAACAATTAATCATACACAAACAAGACATATAAGGCCTTATGTTTAAGCTTGCATTGAGTTTGTAGGTAAGTACCCTCTTGAAGTTTTAGTTGGCTCAACCTATCTTAAAAGAAGTAATCGGGTTCTAGGAGTCTCAATATCACTGATCTTTCTCCCAGGCATTATTTTAGCACAAGCATCTGATTTGCGATCGAAATATCCTAAGAGTCTAACCTCAATGAGTGTAGCATCGAGTATCAATCAACTTCAGTCTGCACCAAAGTCGTGTATCTCACTACTTTCTAATGGCTAAGTTGTGTCAACTAAGGTTCTACAGTCAGTTAGTGATTTATGACCTCACGCGGCAGCCCAACATTCTCCTTGACTTAACTCAAGGGACACCGGCACCAACTAATGTGTCACACTAATGTAGCCATCGCTTCAACCGTATCGGTATACGACATACAATTTTCACGATCTATTTCTACTTACCTAAAATGCCCCAGATCCGGGTATAGGATCTATACAAGAAATAAACCTAGCATATCCCGAAATATAAATCATACAACGCAAACAAGTAAAGCAACAAAGGTGATCTAGCTCTTAAGGTAACCCCACTTTTAGATTTCCGTAGCAGAGTCTCCAGTTCTGTAATATGGTGGGAGAGATGACTTTTGGTATTGTGTTTTATCGCAAATGTTGCAGATAGCAAGAGTCGTCGCCGACTTTTCTTTTATCCAATAAAGGAAATGGTGAAAAGAATAGGAAAGACCTTTGAGAATTTTTCTGAGTAAGGGGCGTAGGTTATGAAAAGGGAAGGTCTTAGCATCCTTTTCATTCGTAGTTATCTATTAGCTCTTAATCACTAGCTCACTTTTGAAAATGCTTAGTGAATGTGTAAGTTTGAAAATATTTTGAAAATGCCTAAGTTCGACAACTTTGTAATGATTCTCGTATCAGTTGAGAATGCATACAAAGTGTTTGTTTTGAAAATATTTCAGAAGAGAAGTGTATTGTGTGAAAAATGTTTTGAAATGTTTGCGAGTAAGCGATTAGGAACTATCTACCTACTCAAAAGTCTTTTGTTCTTTTCCGATTCCTTTAGATAGTTCTATTCTACCATTGGTTAGTAGAAAGCCCTCTCGTTGGATGTTTGAGGGACAGGCGCGGGTCATCATACAGTCATAAAGGAAACTCATAGGGCACTTTAAAAATTTATCGTAAGAGACCAAGATCGTTTACCGAGGCAGCATCGAAGGGTCATTGAGGGACTACGATCTTTTAACCGAGGGTCTTTGCTAAAGCGTACCACGTTCGAGGGACATGGGTGTTTTTATCTGAGGCAACAAATGGGGTTGTGCGAGTGTGCGAAGTGTGTTGAGATTCAATTATTTTAATCTTTGAGGTTAGGGTTAGCTATCATTTGATTTTATGTCTTTCCATACACGCCTAATTCTATACAATTATAAGGAAAACAATAAAGGCAGAAAATAAATATCCTACGCTATTACAGTACTTCAGGGATGGGGATTACAAACCATAAAATGGGGGGAAAAGTAAAGTAAACCCTAATTTATCTATTACACCCCTTAACAGTTACATAATTATGAAAATAATAATGTGAAAATAAATAAGCGCGCGAAGATTGTGAAAAAGGGAAGGATATTAAAACCAAAAAACTTCTAAGCGTTAGGAAAATATTTTTGGTGTTTTGTTTAGAAAAATATTTTTATATTGTAAAATGATAATTAATCCTAATTCTAACTAGTTTACAAATTAGTTATGAAATAAAATCGAAATGTGATTAAATTAAATCAATTTTTATTTATTAAAAATTAAATTAATTAATCAAAGCCTAAATCTAATTTTTAGTGATTTTTGTGGTTTTTTCTGATTAAAGAAAATGATTAAAAAGAAAATAATTAATTAAAACAAAAAAAAGAAATGGTCCTTTTGTAGAAAATTGGGGCGGGGGTGCAAGGATCTGAAATCACTAGGACCAACAAGGAGTCCAAATTGTGTGCGCTGGATCTGGTGAAGATGGCCCTTGAAGGTTCACGATAAGGGGCATGCATCTAAGGCGTGATAACACGAAATTGTATCGTCTATTTTCCATGAAATTTACCCGTTCTGTATTATTTTGACCCGATTAATCCCCGAATATTTCGAGTTTGTCATTACTTTTTGCAGGTATTCATAACTCAGCTCAAAACAGAAGAAAACATGAAACAATGCAAGAAAGCATCAAAAGAACAGAAGAAAAAGATAAATCTGTCAAAGAATTGAATTTTTGTAGCTGTGACGGTCGTAATAGAGCTGCCACGACCGTAAGTCATCTTGAAGCGTGTTACGACCGTAACACAGTGGCCACAACCGTAACACGGGGAAAGACCAAAGCTACTCGTAACGCTCATGTAACGAACGTAATGCGTATATCAGTTTTCTTGGAAAATGCAGAACGTGGCAAAGCAAACAGAAGGAGTTTCCAAACTCCTTATTTCTCTCCAGTCAAACTCCACGTTCACCACTTCTTCCTCAACTACTCACGTTCCTACATTTTTGGAGATTTTCAAGGAAAGCTTAGTTACAAGTTTTCAAGCCAACTGCCAGATTTATTCTTCTATAAATACCTCAACATTCAACGTTAAAAGTACAGAGTTTATTACAGTTTACTTGTGCGGAAGATCTGCCGAAATCAAAACCAGTATTACTTCAGTTGTTATTTTTCAGCATTTGTTTATTTCAGTTCTTTTAATTCCACTGTCCAAATAATAATTTCCAACATCAGGGAATTATTATTATAGTTTAGGATTTATCATTCAAGCCTCAGAATTTGCCATATTCCCGATACCAAGTCCGAGTTTCCGATTTGTGGAAGAAGGATTGAAGTATTGGCTTTATTTTCAGGTTTCTATTTTGCAATTGTATTACATACCCTTTAATTAATTAATTAATGCATGTTTAATTTATTATTTATAATGTCCAATTTATATTTGTTTGTTTTTATTTCCAGTATGTTCATTATAATTTCTATGGCTAGCTAAACCTTTAGTGTTGGTATGGGATAGTAAGAGACATTAGGTATCTGATCAAACTTAGGCTAAAACTTTAATCAACTTAACTCTGGTTATAACTTTTTATGCTTAATAATAAAACCTTTGTTACGAAAGTAAGAAGAGTAAATAGGTTAGATCGAGACCACAAAAGTGTGAGGTTTTTAACCGGATAGCTAAAGTTAGGCATTTGATTTAAATACAGTGAAAGCGCTTTAAACCAAATTAGAATTAATTAAGTTTCCAAATAATACTTCTAAACACTTATAGGCTAGCGAAAGCAGGTATAGGGCTTTAGACGTATAATCCGAGATAAGACCATGAAAGTGTAAGTTGAGGGTTTTTAAACTGATTAATTCTACAGATAAACCAAGTTGACCATCCTTATATGCCTAGGTCCGATTAGATCCTTTAGGTCGACTCTATTGCATACCGACCATTTCATTTTATAATTACTTTAAAATCAATTAATTTACCTTCCTTAATCTTCCCAAAACCAACGTGACAATTTCCGCCTTAGCTAAACCAACCTGTTTTACAACACTAGAGTGATTACAAAGTCCATGTGGATTCAACAATCTTTTATTACTACCGCGATAGGTTGTGCGCTTGCAGTTAAGATACCGTCAGACATTAAGTCGATCGCAGACCACATCAAGTTTTTGGCGCCGTTGCCGGGGACTTTAGTTTAGTCACTAGTGTAATCTGAAAACAATGCTGTCTAGACTAAGGCAACTTTTTATATTTCCCTCTGTTGTATGCCAAACACTCGTTCTCAAAACGAGCCTTTGCATTTACAAATTAACGATATCGAGCGTTACTTAAGATTAAGACGCCGAATTCAAGAATACCGATCTCTCAACAATCTTCCTCCAACTAAAATTCCTGATATCCCGTTATCGGAATCTATCGAAGAATCGACAATGGCTGACGTACCAAATCCGCCTTGTGCTCTTAAGGACTACGCAGTTCCTTCGCAAGCGGAGCCTCACAACAGCATTGCCGCCCCTGCTATCGCTCGAAACGATTTCGAGCTGAAACCTTCGCTTCTATCCGCCGTTCAGCAGAACCAATTTTCTGGATCTCCTACTGACGACCCTAACCTACATCTGTCGGTGTTTGTGCAGTACGCAGACACTGTAAAAGCGAATGGTGTAAACCCCAAGGCGATACGATTGCGCCTATTTCCTTTTTCTTTAAGAGACAGAGCCCGAGCCTGGCTCCAATCCCTTCCTTCAAATTCAATCACCACATGGGATGAATTGAAAAAAGTCTTTTTGGCTAGATATTTCCCACCAAGCAAAACTGCTATGCTTAGAGCTAACATCAACGGTTTTAGACAAAAAGATATCGAATCACTTTTCGAAGCATGGGAACGTTACAAGGACATGATTAGACTCTATCCTCATCATGGTTTAGAAGAATGGCTAATCATTCATACGTTTTATAACGGTCTGTTGTATAACACAAGAATGACTATAGACGCCGCTGCTGGTGGCGCACTGATGGATAAACCATATACCGAAGCAAATCAACTTATCAAAAGTATGGCCCAGAACCACTATCAATGGGGAAGCGAAAGAGCTAATGTGGAGAAATCCCAAACCAAAGGTGGAATGTCTGAAGTGAATATCTTGGACCAAGTCAATGCTAAAGTGGAAGCTCTTACCCAAAAGCTAGAAAACCTTACCACTGCTCCTGCAGCTACCGTAGCTGCAGTTGTCCAAACTTGTGATCTATGTGGTCTTCAATCACATCTTGCTCCAGAATGCCCACTTCTAACAGGATTTCCAGCTGAACAAGCAAACTATGTACAAGGGAACCCTTATAGCAATACCTATAACCCTGGCTGGAAAAATCATCCGAACTTTTCATACAAAAGTAACAACGCGTTATACGCGCCTGTACAAGCTCCTGCCACACCACCCGGTTATCCAAAAGCTATCCCAAATCATCCTGGTAATGGACCTAATGCTCCTAGGAAATCTAACCTAGAAATCATGATTGAACACTTCGTTGCTTCCCAAGATCAGACTAATAAAGACGTTATGAATCAAAATTTACATACTAATGAGCAGATAAAACAATTAGCTAGCAAGGTTGATGCTTTAGCCACCCATAACAAGATGCTTGAGACGCAAATCTCACAAGTAGCTCAACAACAAGCATCTACTGCGGCACCAGCTGGAATTTTTCCTGGTCAACCACAGCCCAACCCGAAAGGACATGCTAATGCTGTGATACTGAGAAGTGGAAAAGAACTCGACGGACCTGTTGACCCGAGACTAGAAAATCCAGCCATGTACCAAAAGCAGAGCGAGCCGCCTGAACAAGCCAATGAACCTAGAGAAAAAGAAAAGGAAAGCGAAACGCAAGAGGCAGTGGAGCAAGAAAAGCCTTATGTACCTCCACCACCTTATAAACCACTAATCCTGTATCCTCAAAGACTTACAAATTCCAAAACGATGGGCCAGTTCAAGAAATTCGTTGAACTTCTGAAACAACTCAATATAACAATACCTTTTACAGAAGCCATCACTCAGATGCCCTCGTACGCTAAATTTCTTAAGGAAATCCTATCCAACAAGAAGAAGATAGAGGATAACGAAATAGTTACACTCACTGCCGAGTGTAGCGCGATCATTCAAAACAATATGCCTCCTAAGCTAAAAGACCCAGGTAGTTTCTCTATACCTTGTAATATTGGAAAATTTGTCATAGACAAATCTCTATGTGACTTAGGAGCAAGCATTAGTGTCATGCCCTTATCTATCTGCAAAAAGCTAGAGATGGGAGAACTCAGACCCACGAAAATGTCCGTCCAATTAGCCGACCGATCGGTTAAATACCCTGTAGGTATACTGGAAAACGTTCCAGTTAGAATAGGTCAATTCTATATCCCTACCGATTTTATCATCATGGACATAACCGAGGACTCGGTTACCCCTATCATATTAGGAAGACCATTCCTAGCCACAGCTGGAGCTATAATTGATGTAAAGAAGGGCAGATTAACATTCGAAGTCGGAGAAGAAAAAGTGGAATTCATCCTCACTCAATTTCTACAAGCACCCGCCATGAATGACACATGTTATTTACTCGATATTATAGACGAGTGCGTGAGAGAAATGGAAGTTGAACAAACCACATATTCCGAAATAATGAAAATTGAAACCCCTCTGATATTCGAAGACGACAATTAGCGAGAACCATATAAAGATGACAGTCTAAGCGAAAGTCTAGCACTTACACCCGATCATATGCCATGTTCCAAGAAACCAAAACTAGAATTGAAAGTTCTACCTAAAAATCTACGATACGAATTCCTTGATACTGAACAAACTCGACCTGTAATAGTGAATTCCAGTTTAGGAACGCTCGAAACTCAAAAACTTTTAGACGTTCTAAGGAAATACCCTACTGCGTTAGGTTACAACATATCAGACTTAAAAGGAATTTTTCCTTCAATTTGTATGCACCGTATTCTATTAGAAGAGGATTGCAAAACCTCTCGAGAACCTCAAAGAAGAATCAATCTGATTATAAGCACTGTAGTCAGAGATGAAATCAAAAAGCTAATGGAAGCTGGAATTATATACCCGATCTCCGACAGTAAATGGGTTAGCCCAGTGCATGTCGTACCTAAGAAAGGAGGTGTCACTGTCGTGAAAAATGCACAAGGCGAATCAATAACACAAAGAGTAGTTAGTGGACACAGAGTGTGCATTGATTATCGAAAACTGAACAAAGCTACTCAGAAAGACCATTTTCCTTTACCCTTTATTGATCAAATGTTAGAACGATTAGCCAAACACTCCTACTTCTGCTATTTAGACGGTTATTCCGGATTTTTCCAAATTCCGATTCACCCTGATGATCAAGAGAAGACTACATTCACGTGTCCCTATGGAACGTTCGCGTACAGACGAATGCCATTTGGATTATGTAATGCTCCCGCAACTTTCCAACGATATATGATGGCCATCTTTGCAGATTTCATTGACGACATCATGGAAGTGTTTATGGACGACTTCTCTGTGTGTGGACAAAGCTTTGAAGGATGTATATCTAATTTAGAAAGTATTTTAGAACGATGTGTGAAAGTAAACCTTGTGCTCAACTGGGAAAAATGCCACTTCATGGTCAGAGAAGGAATCGTACTTGGACATGTTATTTCTAATAAAGGAATTGAAGTTGATAAAGCTAAGATAGAAGTGATTAAAGAACTCCAACCACCAAAGACCGTTCGAGAGATACGAAGTTTTCTAGGATACGCCGGTTTTTACCGATGTTTTATTAAAGATTTCTCGAAAATTACAAAACCACTTACCGGTCTATTAATGAAGGATGCTGAGTTCATATTCGATGACGATTGTCTTAAAGCTTTTGAAACCCTTAAAGCCGCACTTATTTCTGCACCAATCATGCAACTGCCCGATTGGAGGTTACCTTTCGAAATCATGTGCGATGCAAGTGATTACGCTGTAGGCGCAGTTCTTGGACAAAGGAAAGATAAGAAACTTCACGCAATTTACTACGCTAGCAGAACGCTAGACTCAGCTCAGATGAACTACGCCACCACTGAAAAAGAACTCTTAGCCGTGGTCTTCGCACTCGACAAATTCCGTTCTTACCTTGTAGGAGCAAAAATCATCATTTACACGGACCACGCCACTATCAGATATTTACTTGCCAAGAAAGATGCAAAACCCAGACTCCTCCGATGGATCTTACTTTTACAAGAATTCGACTTGGAAATTAAAGATAAGAAAGGAACCGAAAACGTCGTAGCGGATCATTTATCCCGTTTAGAAGGTATAAAACCCGAACAAGTGCCAATTAACAACGATTTTCCGTATGAACATCTGATAGCACATATGATAGGCGACCTAGCTCAATTGAATTTAAATAAACCAGAAGCTAAAGAAGTCGTGGAAGCCATCGACATGACCATAGGATTGCCTTGGTATGCTGACATCGTTAATTATTTAGCCGTCGGAGTGCTTCCACCTGACTTAACTTACCAACAGAAAAAGAAATTCTTCCATGATCTCAAGAGTTACTATTGGGACGAACCACTTTTATTTAAACGAGGACCTGATGGAATTTTCCGCCGGTGTATACCCGACGAAGAAATAGAAGACGTCATTTCCCATTGTCATTCATCTCCTTATGGCGGACATACTAGCACCTCTAAAACGTGTGCCAAAATTCTCCAAGCCGGCCTTTTCTGGCCTAACCTGTGGAAGGATGTCCACGTCGCCGTTAAAAACTGTGACCGATGCCAACGCACCGGTAATATCTCAAGACGCGACGAAATGCCTCAGAAAGGAATACTTGAAGTTGAAATCTTTGATGTTTGGGGAATAGATTTTATGGGACCTTTCCCATCTTCTTTTGGAAACAAGTTTATACTCGTCGCTGTCGATTACGTTTCAAAATGGATCGAGGCAATAGCTTCTCCTACAAATGACACACGAGTAGTGATAAAGCTTTTCAAGAATATAATTTTCCCGCGTTTTGGTGTTCCCCGACTTGTTATCAATGACGGTGGATCTCATTTTATTTCAAAGATATTTGATAAATTACTATCTAAATATGGAGTGAACCACCGCGTAGCAACACCTTATCATCTGCAAACTAGCGGACAAGTCGAAGTTTCGAATAGAGAGATTAAACAAATATTAGAAAAAACAGTCGCGATATCTCGAAAAGATTGGTCATCCAAGCTTAACGAAGCTTTATGGGCTTATAGGACGGCTTATAAGACTCCTATCGGAACTACACCTTTCAAACTTGTTTAGGGAAAATCATGTCACCTCCCGGTAGAATTAGAGCATAAAGCTTATTGGGCGATAAAGACACTCAATATTAATTACACTGCTGCTGGCGAGAAACGAATCCTCGATTTACATGAACTGGAAGAATTAAGACTAGACGCTTACGAAAACGCTAAAATATACAAAGAACGAACTAAAAAATGGCACGATCAGCGTTTATCGCGGAAAGAATTTAGTGTGGGAGATGTCGTACTTTTATTTAATTCTAGACTTAGACTCTTCCCTGGAAAACTTAAATCTAGATGGTCCGGTCCTTTCGAAATTACAAGAGTTTTTCCTAGCGGAGCGGTAGAAATCAAGGATAGAAATAGCGCCCCGTTTATTGTAAACGGGCAGCGGTTAAAAAAATATCATCGTATAGATAATAGAGATTATACGAATAAGCTTAAACTCGTAGAACTGCTACCTATTTCTCCCGACTAATCTTTCACTAGGCATTTCGTCAGGCTTATGACGTTAAAAACAGCGCTTCATGGGAGGCAACCCATTTTATTTGTTTTTACCTGCTATTTTGTTTGTATTATTTGTTTTTGCATTCTATATAAGTATTTTTCATTTTTTTTAAAAACTTTTATGAAACTGCTGCTGATTTCAAATCAATTTTACTTGACACAGGATTTCTAAATAATCTTTTTCTCTTTACTTTCTCCTCTACTCTGTTTCCCCGCTTTGTTTTTGCTATGGATCCTCCACAGAACTTTATGGAAAACACCTTTAGAGGTAGAAACCAACAAAGAAGATTTGAGGCTTTGTCTCAGCGAGACATCAGTTTAACCCTGTATCATGATGTACCCACTATGGACTCTTTAGGCATTACTGACAGTGTTTACTACATGTTTAACCAGTTGGGATGGGAGAAATCCCACCTGAAAAATAGGTTCGTCACTTACCGAGAGCTTACCCTTGAGTTCTTGAGTTCTCTAGTTTACATCCCTGAACACGGTGTTGGAGCCCGAAAAGGAATCATTACCTTCAGACTTTTTGGTATTGAGTTCACCTATAACCATAGGGACTTAGCTGCTTTATTAGGATTCCCCAGCGGACCCTTAGCTTTTACTACCCCTGAGGCCGATATATTGGATTTTGAGCTGGATTACTTCTGGGGTACTTTAACCGGAAACTATCACCCTGACCCAGAAAGTATGGATAACAATGAGATACATAACCCAGCCATCCGTTATTTCCATATGATTCTTGCCCACACTCTGTTTGGAAAAGAACAAAATCAAAATGTTGTATCCAAGGATGAACTATCTCTGCTTTATTGTATGAACCTAGGACGCCCTGTCAATGTTGTCCCACTCTTGATGAAGACCTTTACCCGCATTAGTGAGGACCCTAATGTTCCTGTCAGTGTGGGAGGATTAGTTACAATGATTGCACATGCTCTTGGACCTCGTTGCCAACTTAATAACTGTGCACCATTTGGATCAATTAGGCCTATGAATATTAACTTCTGTTTCAACAACCGGATAATAGGAAATTTAGGCCCTGCACCTTATGATTACCTGATCAGAGACGAAGTTGTTACTCTTTTTACCCTCCCGAACCATGCCCGAATAAGTGTCCACAACCGTGAAAATTGGTTGTACGAATTGAATCCACCCGATCACCCTTCGACACCAGAAACACCACAATCATATTTTGTTGCTAATAATTTCATGTTTGAAAACGAAACAGATCCTGAAACTCCTCCTGGTTATCATGACTTTACAAATATGGCTGAAGCACAAGCAGCCCCTGATACAAACCAAGGAGAATATACTACACAATTAAACACCATTCTGACCACTTTGGATGCTTATAAAACTGACATTGATGGAATAAAGAATGAATTGAAGACTATGCGTTTGGATCTTATTAGTTTAACTGACATCTCGGTGGAACAATTCTATAACATCACCCAAGCTTTGGAAATATTAAAAGAAAAGATTGGATGAAGCAGTTTTTAGTTTCTTAGTTTTTCAGTTTTCAGTTTTTCAATTCTTTGTTTTTAGATTTTTTCCATTCTGCTTTGTTCCTAGGTAGTTTCAATTTTTTGTTAAGTTACTGCATTTCAATTTACACGTCATTTATTTTCTGTCAAAAAGAACAAGTTACTCAATTTGAATTAATGCAATGGTTTGTTTTCAATTTTAAACTTACAATCATTATGCTGCTTACAATGTTTTATGGTTTTCTACTCTATTGCGAATTATATATGTTGGATTATATGTTGAATAAATTAATGTTGTGTTTATGTTGGAATGCCTGAGATGTTCTGCTGCTATAAAAATATACTCTGTGTAATTGTGTCCTGTTCTGTAAAGAAATTTGCAAAACTTGTAGCTGCCACGATCGTCATCCACCCCCCACGACCGTAACACGCCCTTCAGAGTGTTACGCTCGTCAGCCAGGTGTTACGACCGTAACACGGGCTACATCAGTAACCCTGTTAGCAGAACGTTCCCTTTTCCTGAACCTTTCTCTCTTCTTCTTCCATAAGTCCCCATTAACCCCATTTAACCCACCATTAATCCCTATCAATTTTCAAACTTCCACTATCTCCTTCCACCATATATACATCCATTACCCGTATCATCTTCTCATTCTCTCATTCACCAACCAAGACCCATTTTCACTCAAACACTCTTGCATGCAAATGGTGAACAATCTCCAACCCATTCCTAGCATTACCCTACGAAATGGCGAAGCAGGTGAAACTCAGCGGACACGGTTTCTGAAGTTCCAACGCCGAGGCATCCATCCTACGAGGTTTGTCGACACTGAGTGCCTCCGAAACCTTGGGTTACTTGAAAGTGTCCAACGCCTACTACAGAATGTCAACCTGTGGACCCTATGTAGCCAGCCACAACCGACGTACGAGACTCTCACCCTTGAGTTTCTCAGTTCATTTTGCTACATCACTCCAAACGGCCCAAGAAATCAACTTACCAGTGTGGTAAGGTTCCGAATTTTCAGCATCGAATACGAATTCCCTCAGAATGCATTCGGTCGCCTACTTGATTTCTGTACCGATGAAGGCACTCACCTACGTGTGCCTGACACTTTTCATGAGGAATCCTTCAACCTGTGGCATAGCTTGACCAATAATCGGGATGATTCATACGATCACCTCAATGCCACCCAAATCCACAACCCCTCCATTCGTTACTTCCACCACATCTTATCCAACACAATCTTTGCAAGGGATAGTAACCACAAGCTTAACTCAAAGGAGCTATTTTTCATGCATTGTGCATTCTCGGGTCAGAAAATTAATGCCGCACCTTTCCTCCTGGCTCATATTCACTCCATCTGCACCAGAGGCGGCAAACCTTTCTATTTCGGAGGGCTTGTCACTTCTCTTGCTTTAGCACTAAACCATGGTGACACCCTTGTTCATCTGCCATCCCGACCACCGGTTCTGCTTACTCTGGATCATTGCAAATCGGCCCACCTCATCCACGAGCGGGACGACGGAAGATTTCATCCAGTGATACAAAACCGAGTTTACACTAACATTGTTTTGCCTTGCAGGGACCTAATCGACCCTCAGAACCGAGCCAACTGGCTATTTAACCCTGAAGGCCCTGCTGATGCTCAAGAAGAACCCCATGTCGTCCCCGCTGATGAGATGCAGGAAGAACTAGATCGAGCTGTTCCCGCGCCTGACATTCTTGAGTCGTCCTCTTCTGCACCACCTCCTTTTACTATGAAGGACGTCCTTAGAGCCCTCCATCAGCAAAATCAGATGGCTGTAGCTCTTGAAAGGAAGAATCAGGAGCGTTTCGACGCTTTACATCAGCAAAATGTCCAAATCTTGAGTGGTCAACGCTCGACAAATGAAAGGCTTGATGAAGTGCTATGCGAGCTTAACGCTTTGAGGATGGATGTTACATCTCTTGGACCCCAGGACACTGACCCTGAAGCTACTCCTTCCAGACGGTCACGAACCCGAAGCCGCCGTGGTCGCCAGTAGTTTTTCCTTTTCTTGTTGTTTTCCTTGTTTTTCCGATGTATCTTTCATTTAACCTCGCCATTATATCTTAACATTGAGACAATGTTTGATATAGTGTGGGAGGAGCACTGCATTCTTAATTTCAGAACAAGTAATTTCATTTCTATTTCAGTTATATTTCGTTATTTCATTCTCTCCCCGTTTTATTTAGCCATACCAAAAATTTTCTCCTTTTATATTCGCATAACCGTTAGTTACCTACTTTAACTGAAATCTTAGTTAGAAGGCCGAGAGCGATCCAACGAGAAATATACGATTATGACACCTTCGACTCTCTACTTACGCGAATCGTCTCCATTTTCGTTATACCGATACTTTGAGTTTTGAGCCTTAAATTAGCCCCTAGTAGTTTATATTAGCAGTCAGCACCAGTCTTAACACAATCCACGTGGAAAGTCGATGAACATAAGTGGATGATCTTGCAAATTGATTTAAATAGAATGTTACATGCTTTAAGGAAATAGATATTGCACCAATTAAATTGGGCGATCCTCACCCGATCGTTTAATCCAACGGATGCAAAAGCTTCTACTAAGTAACATAAGAATCCATTGTCTAGGTGGTTCGGAAGCATCTGGTACTGAACTCGGTAGGGCAGACTACGGTTTGATCCCCCGCATCTTGTAATTGGATAAAAGAGGTTGCCACATAATTGTGCCAGAAACCATCGTGTTTTGATCAGAACCACTAACCGGCTATTCCACTACGTGCGTGCAAGGATAATGGGCTTAATGTGATTGCGCAAGAACGAAACCGGGTGAAATATGAATGAGAAACCTTGAGTTGAATTATAACAGTATAATTGGACGTTTCGTTTAAAACGGATAGTCGTCGACTAGCTTGTTGCTTGTATCATTTACGTATCGTTGTTGTTTCATTCGATTCTCTCGGCCGAACTAACTTAGGATTTCTTGAAATTATTTGAAAACGAAAGGTATACTAGTTATGTGCGTTTATAAAAACTTGTCCGATATTTTTAATTGATTATTTTGCTTGAGGACAAGCAAAGGTTTAAGTATGGGGGAGTTTGATAACACGAAATTGTATCGTCTATTTTCCATGAAATTTACCCGTTCTGTATTATTTTGACCCGATTAATCCCCGAATATTTCGAGTTTGTCATTACTTTTTGCAGGTATTCATAACTCAGCTCAAAACAGAAGAAAACATGAAACAATGCAAGAAAGCATCAAAAGAACAGAAGAAAAAGATAAATCTGTCAAAGAATTGCATTTTTGTAGCTGTGACGGTCGTAATAGAGCTGCCACGACCGTAAGTCATCTTGAAGCGTGTTACGACCGTAACACAGTGGCCACGACCGTAACACGGGGAAAGACCAAAGCTGCTCGTAACGCTCATGTAACGAACGTAATGCGTATATCAGTTTACTTGGAAAATGCAGAACGTGGCAAAGCAAACAGAAGGAGTTTCCAAACTCCTTATTTCTCTCCAGTCAAACTCCAAGTTCACCACTTCTTCCTCAACTACTCACGTTCCTACATTTTTGGAGATTTTCAAGGAAAGCTTAGTTACAAGTTTTCAAGCCAACTTCCAGATTTATTCTTCTATAAATACCTCAACATTCAATGTTAAAAGTACAGAGTTTATTACAGTTTACTTGTGCGGAAGCTCTGCCGAAATCAAAACCAGTATTACTTCAGTTGTTATTTTTCAGCATTTGTTTATTTCAGTTCTTTTAATTCCATTGTCCAAATAATAATTTCCAACATCAGGGAATTATTATTATAGTTTAGGATTTATCATTCAAGCCTCAGAATTTGCCATATTCCCGATACCAAGTCCGAGTTTCCGATTTGTGGAAGAAGGATTGAAGTATTGGCTTTATTTTCAGGTTTTATTTTGCAATTGTATTACATACCCTTTAATTAATTAATTAATGCATGTTTAATTTATTATTTATAATGTCCAATTTATATTTGTTTGTTTTTATTTCCAGTATGTTCATTATAATTTCTATGGCTAGCTAAACCTTTAGTGTTGGTATGGGATAGTAAGAGACATTAGGTATCTGATCAAACTTAGGCTAAAACTTTAATCAACTTAAGTCTGGTTATAACTTTTTATGCTTAATAATAAAACCTTTGTTACGAAAGTAAGAAGAGTAAATAGGTTAGATCGAGACCATGAAAGTGTGAGGTTTTTAACCGGATAGCTAAAGTTAGGCATTTGATTTAAATACAGTGAAAGCGCTTTAAACCAAATTAGAATTAATTAAGTTTCCAAATAATACTTCTAAACACTTATAGGCTAGCGAAAGCAGGTATAGGGCTTTAGACGTATAATCCGAGATAAGACCATGAAAGTGTGAGTTGAGGGTTTTTAAACTGATTAATTCTACAGATAAACCAAGTTGACCATCCTTATATGCCTAGGTCCGATTAGATCCTTTAGGTCGACTCTATTGCATACCGACCATTTCATTTTATAATTACTTTAAAATCAATTAATTTACCTTCCTTAATCTTCCCAAAACCAACGTGACAATTTCCGCCTTAGCTAAACCAACCTGTTTTACAACACTATAGTGATTACAAAGTCCCTGTGGATTCGACAATCTTTTATTACTACCGTGATAGGCTGTGCGCTTGCAGTTAAGATACCGTCAGACATTAAGTCGATCACAGACCACATCATGGCGCTGGATTTAGGTTCATTGAAATCTGATGGTCAGGATGGCTAGATGTATGATGCGCGTGCTAGGTGGCTTTGCATTGGATCTGCAATAGAAAAGTATGAAAAATAACATGCCGGGGGCAGGGATCGAACCCATGCCCTAACACACTAACACCTTTACACACACACACACACGCTTACCGTTGTGGCAGTTATTACTTTCGGTATATAAATCAAACGAAAATAACAAAAACACAAAGTGAAGTATATGGACGGAGAAGCGCCGAAGCCCTAGCTCCGGTCGCCTTCTCCGACAAGTTGCAAAGACAAAACCTGCACAAATTAAAATATTAATGATATAAAATAACATGGCCCCCCTAATTCGACCCTTCTAAGTTCGAATATAGGGTTTGTTTTGACTAACAACGCATGTAGTAGTGATGCAAAGAAATTGCATTCAACTGCCCTAACTATGGCATCTTTCGATCCTAACGTGGAACCTTTGATTTAACCACCCATACCTGATCTATAAATTCACATAAACTCAACTAAATGTTAGTATGCCATGAAATGTGATTGAAATCAGAGATTTGAAATTCAAAACCTTACCAAACCAGTGTTGTCAAGTGAGATCTTTTGGGCACAGTGGGACGTGCTGATGGACTTGAGGATACTCCTGGGAATCTTTGGAGTGATGTTTGGTCACTGGTTTGGGCTGAGAACTTCTGGAAATTAAGATTTGATGCTTAGCTTCTTTGAAAATTTTGTGAACAATACTTTGGCTTGGAGGGAGCAGCTGTGTGTATGCTTTGCATCTGATAGGCTTGTGTATATATGGAGCAACACATTAGGTTAACATTTGTGTTATAAATAAAATGACATTATGGAGTTTCAAGCTTTCTTCAAAACTTTCCAAAAGAAGAGATTTTTTCCTTTCTCGGCTTACACGGTTTTGGCATGATTTGTAACAGGCTAGCATGTGTTGTTTGGGCCTCTAGATGATTGAAGCAAAAGCCCAAGACCTCATACTATTATCTCATATTTTATTTGATTTTATTTGCTTTAAATGAATAAAAATTCAAATAAAATAAATAAAAGAAAAAGTGAATGTATTTAGAGGTCCTTTAACACCTTATGAACATGTTTAAACATCAAAAGTTAGGCCACTAGTAAAAAAATTTAAGTTTGCTCACTTTGCACTTTATGCAATTCCTCAAAATTTCCCAATTTGAAATGTTTATCACTTTCTCAATTTTCATATTTTGAAGGTGATCTTGGACGTTTTGGAAAGCTCAATATGTCCTCTACAATTTCTATTTTGGTCATTTTTGCATTTGGAGACTTTATCTTGATGTAAGTTACCTTGACAAAATGTGTGTTTTTGTTGACTTTTGAAATGACCTGTAATGTATTAGCTCATATCTTTCAAATGAAGCACTTTTTGGACTTGAGCATATATGCAAAGTTGTAGATAATTGACTCTCCTTAAAAATGGGCTTTGGTTAGGGAAAAGTTGATGAAGCATGTGAAAGTTATGCTTGGTCAAAGTTCAGTTGACTTCTCCTAAGGAAACCCTAATTTGACAATTTTTGACTTTTGATGATTTGAGGGCATTCCTTGAGGAGTCATGATCAACCCTTGATCAAATGATGAATATCACATCAAAACATTGATGTTGACCAAAAATCTTAAAGTTTGACTATATGTTGACCATAGTTGACTTTTTACCCAATACAATTAATTTTCATCTGACTTATTGACTGAGCAACCTTGTGATGCAAGACTTGAAAATTGACATGAACATCCTTGAAGATATATGAAGAACCATGGAAATCACTCGAGAACCTTGGAACCCAATCTTCCTTAATAAACTTAAAGCCCTAGTTTTAGACCTATTGCTTATGAGGAGCATTTTGACTGGTCAACTCTTGAGTAGCCTTGAGTACTTGAGAGCCTTAGAAGAATATTTTGGAGAAAATGGGAGGGCAAATTTTGGGGTACAACAAGAACCTAAGCAGTATATGTCTATAACAACTCAAATCCCTAGCATAGAGTAAAAATCTAGAACAACAATCCATAAAGATTCATAAAGCAAGTTTTATATAACACCTAGGGTGACAAATATACATTAGATCAAAGAAAATATACATACAAAACCAACCATAGAAGATTACACAAAGAGGAAGAGAAATGAACTACAAATCTACCAGTTTGTCAGTGCCAATCGAAGAGCAATCCACCCTGGATCATTCGTATGCAAGCTCCATAGTTGTTATCTAAGATAATCCTAACAAAATTTACAAGTTGATGGAGTTGGGAGCAAAAACTTCCCCAAAACCATAACCTAAAAATGACTGAAAATGAAGTTATAAAACAAATCCCAGCAGACCGCGCTAAGAGGCCTCCATGCGCTAAGCGGGCTGCACAATATTTACACACTAAACCGACCTAAACCGCGCTAAGCGTGCTTCAAAACTTTGGTTATTCCAAAATAGTAGGACGCAAGTTGTGTGCTATAAAATGCGTTGAGCGCCACTCGTGTTTAACGACCTCTTATGCGCTAAGCTGGCTCTCCTGGACAACAAGTCCCAAAACTGATCTTTTATTCTAAAAACACGCATCTGGAGTCGTGTCTTTGACACCTTATTCCTCAATGCTCAAAAATTCAACAAATACCTATAAAATAAATGGAAAAACACAAAACGGTACACTATGTACATAAAAACACAAATAAACACAAACTAAACGTATTTGCACAAAATTCGAGATTACTCAACAATATTACAAACAAAAAGTCGATAAGTGCAACAAAAAGTATATACAAAATTAGCTACAATTTACACTTATCAAACTCTCCCTAATTTAAACTTTGTTTGTCCTCAAACAAGGCCAAACAACTCAAAGAACTAAAAGTAATAAACCAAAGAATCATGCATCAACAAGTTTTGAAAAACGGAAAACAAATGCAATAGCTCAAATGAAAAACGACACACACGAAGAAATATACTTACTACTAAACTACAATGATAACATAAACATGAAACGAATGCTAAATACAAAGAATATGCCAAACATTCTAAAACAATACTAGTTCACAAATGAATCAAACCTAGCAAACATAATCATCGGTAGATGAAAAACACAAAACTGGGGTATTTTCACTCATCCACAATCCTGCAAACAAAAGACTAAATTATGCATTCATCCAAAAATTTACATTGAAAGTATAAAAGAAAGAATATAAAGGGATTTTCAAGGTTTTAATGTGGCTTGGTTAGCAAACAAGGGATAATTCGTAAAGCTAATCGGAAAAAAACTTGCCTAAACCTAAGGGAGTGATCAATTCACCAAAGATTCAAACACAGTTCCAATTAAACTTCTTCCGAATTCCAAATTTAAAACCAACACACATCACTTATTAACATAACATTATTAGAACTCTTTTTGTTTTTATTTTTCAAAGCTTTTTCTCTTTTTTTTCTTTCTTTTTTTTCTTTTCTCAACCTCATAGAAATCACAACATAAATACGCAATCATTTTTCTCCCTAACTTGAACCCAACCATCATCACAATGTGAATACTCCCTACTTTCTAAGGCAAGGCGAAAATTCAACTACAATTCATAGTTAAGGGTTCAAGAAAACAAAGAATCAACATCCATGCAAAAATAGAAACTAAACACTCATAAAGAAGCATTTAGCAAAAACAATATGGATATCGACAAAAAGCTCAAAGGATTACAAATGATCACACACTCACAAGGTGAATTGACTATTTGGCCAAGGGGTATTTGTGCTCAAAATGGAACAAAAATTCCCTTGATCATTTTCATGATTTCATACAATCAACACAAATAAAAGATTAAACATAATAAGATCTAGTTAAAACAAGCATTGTGGTCTCCAGCATATGTGAACAATGGAAAGCTACCTCACAAAAAAGGGTAGGAACTAAAGTGATTCACAAATGAACAAGTGTACAAAAGAAATGAATGGAATTAGAATTGTAAAAATTTTAAGTATCATGAATATGCTAAGGTATAGAAAGAGATAAACATATACCTCAAATGTGTACAAAACTTTAACAAAGTCATTACCACACATTCGCAAGTTGAAACACTTAAACTTGGAAAATTACCAAAAGCGACTTCAAGCCATCGAACCAAAATTGAGTCTAAAAAACAACAGAAGAATTAATTATATTAATAATATTTACTACTACAAGGCCTAGGTGGAAGTGGGAAAAATAAAAGCCAAGCAAAAATTTAAAAAGAATTTACTGTGCAGAGCGCGCTAAGCGGCCTGGAGCGTGCTTAGCGCGCTACGCCAGATGCAGAAAAAAGACAGCAGCATCTGGTGCAATTGCTATGCAACTCCACCATCACCAACACACTCTATGCACATAAATTACAATATTTAAAACATTAACAAACACACTTCCACAAGCTAAACACGACAAGATTGCAGAAAAAAATAATTTTACATAACGAAACACAAAAATTGAAAGTGTATTTAACAATTTGAAAAGTGAAAATTTGAAATTTAAAAACTAATCCGAGTTCAACTTGTTAAAACACAAGTCAACACATAACAAAAATGAATACAAATAAAAACAATACAACATGATTGTTTTACATCATAAGCTCGACGCCTTTTTTGTGCGAGCTAGTAACCTCCTCTCATCATGCCATGGTATTGTCACACCGCACAAACCTAAAGAAAGTATCCTAACATCCACACAACAAATGTTATGAAAACAAGACAATTCATGACAATACGTGAAAACAAAGAAAAAACACATATATGCACAAGTATCCTATACAAGTTAATGTACAATTTATATACAACATATACATTAATTACACAACTCCAAAACAAAGAAATTATCGCAATGCGAAAACAATAGAACCAATCCCCGATGACGGTGCCATTTTGTTTCTGCTGTAGAGTGGTAAGAAAAAAGTAAGTTATTAATTTACCGGGTGATATTTAGGTTATATCGTATCATATTCACATAGATTGGTTATTGATTCGCTGTTCAACAAATTATTGTTAATGAGTTTGGGGTTGAATGGGTTTTGTAAAGAAAATGTTATTAACAGAAAATGAATGTAAACAAAAGGAAAAACTAAGGAAGAACTTATCAAGTATGCATATATACTACTTCTCACTGACTTAAACCTATCGACCTATTATACTCAACCTAATATTACTCATCAATGTCACTACGCATCACACACAACCTAAGTCATTTCTAACCCAAATTGAGAGGCCTATTGCATCACCTCGATAGCAATCTCTCAACCACCTAGACAATACAGAAGTCAACCATGCTCGCCTGTGTCGATGATATCTCAGAACGACACAAACAACACATAGGATTTAAGCTCTGATATCCAAGTAGATTGTTAGCTCTAAATCTATCTTTAGAGTTCAGAAGCTAACATATTAATCATCCTAGATAAGAACCTAAGTAGTATATGTCTATAACAACTCAAATCCCTAGCATAGAGTAAAAATCTAGGACAATAATCCACAAATATTCATAAAGCAAGTTTTATATAATGCCAAGGGCGACAAATATATATTAGATCAAAGAAAATATACATACAAACCCAACCATAGAAGATTACACAAAGAGGAAGAGAAATGAACTACAGATCTACCAGTTTGTCAGTGCCGATCGAAGAGCAATCCACCTCGAGTCATCTGTATGCAAGCTCCATATTTGTTATCTAAGCTAATCCTAGCAAAATTTACAATTTAATGGAGTTGGGAGCAAAAACTTCTCCAAAACCATAACCTAAAAATGACTGAAAATGAAGTTATAAAACAAATCTCAACAAACCGTGCTAAGCGGCCTCAACGCGCTAAGCGGGCTGCGTGATATTTACACACTAAACCGACCTAAACCGCGCTAACAGGGCTTCAAAACTTTGGTTCTTCCAAAACATTAGAACGCAAGCAGCGCGCTACAAAATGCGTTGAGCGCCACTCGCACTTAGCGACCTCCTCTGCGCTAAGCGGGCTCTCCTGGACAGCAAGTCCCAAAACTGATCTTTTAATCTAAAAATGTGCATTCGAAGCCATGCCTTTGACACCTTATTCCTCAATGCTCCAAAATGCAAGAAATACCTATAAAATAAATGAAAAACCATCAAATGGTACACTATGTACATAAAAACACAAATAAACACAAATTAAACGTATTTACACAAAAGTCGGGATTATTCAACAATATTACAAATAAAAATTCGATAAGTGCAACAAAAAGTATATACAAAATTAGCTACAATTTGCACTTATCATATTGTTACACTGGATTTTGGTTGAAAGTTTGTATAGGAAACCGAAGAATTCGAGCAGAGATGATGACTCCGATCTCTACCGAATGTGGTGTCTTATTGATAGAGGAATGTATTGGGTTAGATTAATCATTTATAGAATTGGAACTCAATGTCATTAAATACAAGGAAGATGATTTAATGGAAGCTTCGGTAAGTATGGATGGATATGTGGTATCCAAAATGAGATACTACATATACCCATATGGCTTCTACTACTATCTTGAGAAGTCGAGCATAAAAGTGTATGACAACAGAGTTGTGAAACTGAGGAAGAAATCTACAGTGACTGTTGTTCCTTCTGATATTGGTACATCTTCTTCTTCTGCATCTGTTAATGTGAAGATGCTCTTTGATGAGATGCTTCAGAAGCTATTGGCTAATAGTCAAATCAGAGAGGATAAGATCATGGTATGCATTGATGTGATTTCTCAAAAGGTTGAGGACAACAAGTCTAGATTGAGATCAAAATTGAGGGCTGAGGTGAAAAAGGATATTCAAGCATCTGAAGTTCGTGTAACTTCTCAGATTGAATCCTTGAAAGGCCACCATTGATTACCTGGGTAGTAATAACTTCATATTTCAGCAAGACACCATTGATGTTGCAGAAAACGTCACTGTTCCAGTACCAGAAGACATTGTTGTTGTTGTTGCACCTGCTCCTACCACTGATTTCCTGATGTTTTTCCTAGTGATCTACCATGATGTTTTCATACCATGCATTTCATGACATTTAACATGTTTTTATTACTAATTATGTCATTTTGGATTGACTCATTATTTTGTGATCTCTTGATCTTATTTTGATTATTGTACCATGTGAATAATCTTGTTTTAATTCACATGTGATTGGTATCTCTGTTATTCAATTTATTTTTATGTTTATCTTGATATATCTCTCAAATTGCGTATTTGTGTTAATTCTCACATGCAATGTGTGTGGTGTGTGCATGTGATACACTGAGATCAATATTTTTTATTTTGGCTTTTGTGCTATCTTGGTTTTAAGTTTGCATTTATCTATTTCTCTCCCTTTTGACATTTGACAAAGGGGGAGAAGTAGTCGAGATATTGTCGATATTTATGCACATTAAGTGTTTAATGCAAGGGAAGCTTTACAAGATTTTACGACTCGAAAGGAGTAGTCTATGCTAGTCACCGAATTCATTATGTTCCATAAATTACAAATATCGCTTTGGTTAATTCATCAACAATAATCTCACATGTTTTCCAAACATTAAAAGGGGGGAGAATGAAAGCATAAAGTTATCGTTCAATACCATTTATGTGGCTTAGTATCTTTTGTGTGCTTTGATGTTTTGTCAATTTTATTATTGATTGATTGAGTATTTGTAATTTGTTTGTAATCGCTTCATCTACTGTTAGTTTGTACCACTAAGAACTTATCACAACGTGAACAATACCCCAGCGTAAGAAACGCTTGAAATACAACAAAGTCGCAACCGAACTTTGTTTATACCAAAGGAAAGGAAAGATATTGATAAAACCCATAAAATAAAAGAAAAAAATGGTCCTCACAAGCAGATAAGGGTTCGAGAGTCAGTTATGCAATAGAAAGTATTAGCATCCCTCACATCTGTTGCACTCAACAAGACACATTTAGCTAGTTTTGCGAATGAGTGTTAGTGTGATGTTAATTTTCTATCTTCTAATTATTATGAGAGAAAAAGAAAAAGAAATTTAGGTTTTTTATTATTGTGCTTTCCAGGTGCAATGGGAAAATCAGAGCTTTGGGAAAATCAGAGCTTTTTAGTTCGTGGTAGAAAACCACTAATTTAATGATTGCTTTTAGAGAGTGATGCTTAAATCATATTGAGAAGTTAAACATTGCTTGTTCATTGTTCTTGGAGGTTGAAGCACTGGTTTATTTTGTGTCAAAATGGATAAGGCATACTGGTTTGCGAAAAGGTTTTCAGAGACGTGCTAGGGCGGAAAAGATAGTTTGATGAGTTGATTTGCTTTTAAGGGATACAAGTGTTCGAATGTCCAAGCCATACAACTTGTATCTAAATATTTTGGAAAAGGTATGGCATATGTCCAACTCGTTCGTTTAATCTATTTATTGAAAAGAGTGAGATGAGTTTAGTCATAACTCCTTAACAGAAGGTGAGTATCAAATGACCAAGCTATACAACTTGTATTAAAATACTAGGTAGAATGGTAGGACATACATACAACTCACTCATTTACTGTATATGTAGTTGAATTAAACTCACTTAATTAGCGTGTTTTAATTGGATCACGACTATTCGAATGGCCAAGCTATAAAACTTGTATCCAAACAATCATGGAAAAGGCAGGACATGCGTACAACTCGTCCGTTGATTCCATTTGTTAAGAAAAATATTTTGCGTGTGTTTAATAAAACAACTTGACATTGACTCAAATGTTTTAATTTATTTCGAAAAGATTTGAATTGGTTGTAAAAAGCTTGGTGTTGACCAAGAGTTTGCGTCATGTTTGATTAAATTTATTCGGAAAATTACTTGACGTTTGATCAAGTTTCTTTAATTTCTTTTTGTGAAATGATTCATTTTAACTATGATCTTGATTTAATTCCAAGTTAAATCTAATATTAATAAAAAATTAGTAACTAATTAACCAAAACTACTAAAGTTGATATTAAAGTCTAAAGTAATAATCAAAAGCTAATTAAAGACTATCATTAATAAAAGATAAAAGCTCAAAAATAAAAACTAAAAGAAAAAATAGAAACTAAGAAAAAAAGAAATGGGCCAAAGTTAAAAGAAAAGCAAGGCCCAAAGGAAAAGGATAAAGAAAAGCGAACCAGGGGTGTGAGAAGAAGGGGGTGAAGGCCCAACTGGTCATAAGCCCATATCAGGGTCAACTTTTATTGAGTCATCCTGGAGCGTGTGATTAAGGGACTTATATGGTAGAAAAGGATCTAATAATGGTGATTATGTTCACACAAGGCTAATAATGAGGAAATAAACAACAAATTAATGGTTGACTGGACAAGCCAATGAAATCAAGCGTACAAAGGTGTGCCACATGTCTGTCCATCAATGGAGGTGAAGGAGGGTATAAAATAGAATTTCCCTCCGAAAAATTCATAACTCACTCTTCTTTCTCTATCTAACCTTCTACGCTCCCTAACTCTATCTAACCTCTCTCTTCAATCTCTACAACCTCCATTGTCCCAACCTTCTTCTCTGTTCTTCACTCACCATGACCACCACCACAGCTTGTCAGAGAAGACAGTGAGGGTGTCGACGCCTCTGTCTTCTCCGGTGGAGCAGCATCACCTAACTTAAAATCAAATCTACCCCCTAAACCAACCATCCTATTTCCGAATACACCATCAAAACTACCAAAAACCTAACAAAGTTTACTAGATTGGGACTCAACCAAAAACCCTAAATCCTAACTGTAGCGGTGAAAAATTTAAGATTAAGCTATTGATTAAATTAACTCATAAAGCAAGAGTCGCCACCACACTTTATTGTTTCCAAAGGAATGGGAAAAGAGCGAACAAAACCCAAATAGGTTTTAAAACAAAACTAATAAAACAAAGAGAACAAGGTACGGGGGTTGGTTACGCAAAGTAAAGGTGTTAGCACCGTAAACATCCATGGTACTCCATGGGAACCTCTTGAACATATGTGTATTTGACTAAAATTTGTGTTTGCAAAAAAGATTGTGAAGATGAGGAAAGAAATTTTTTGTATGATTTTTGATCTGGAAAAACTTCAAGAGTTCTATGCCTACGTACCTCCAATGTTAAATGGAGAAATCAGAACCACATACTTCTTCTAAAAAAGAATAAAATTGTTTATTTGGTTGATTTTAAATGAAGATACATTTTGTCATCTTAAGGAGAAAACTCAACTAATCACCTACGAGTATGAGAAAGTGAACATTTGCATCATCATGAGGAAGAGCTCAAACTTGGATAGAAATAAACAAGTACGCCTCTAACTATCTCAAGTGGAAAAGAATCAACACCATTTCATTCAACATTATGGGGATAGGAGAATTACATCTCAACTATAAAGATGACTCATGTCTAATCTTTGAGAAAAGATATTAAATGAAAAGCCAAGTGGAAAAAATATTTGAATGAGTTTTGTGTTTGTTAAGTCTTTTGAAAATGTTTGTTATGCTTAAGATGTCTTAAAATTTATTAAAAAAAGAGTTTGAAAATGAACTTGACAAAGTCAAGGTTTTTTTTAAAGTGGTTAAAGTTTAAGAAAACAAGAATGTTTTGAAAAAGAGAGAAGAAGATTTCGAAAATTAAAGAATGGGAGGAGATAAATAGACTATCCTAAAACATAAAGTAAATTCAAGAAATAAATTGTCTCATTGTATGGTAGACCAAGAGGAAGCCATGTGTGTGCATTATGAACTAACCAGGATATAACAAGCATATTGATATAAGTCAAACCAAGAACTTCATTCCTTTTGATTAAATCACAAGCAAGCCAAATAAGCGCAGAGAAACCAAACATTAGATGAAAGAAGAATTTAAGTCATAAGGTCCAAGCTAGGTATCATAGCCAAGTCTTTAAAAATTCAACCAAGGTCTCAAGTATCAGATGAAAGAAAACCAGATGAAATAAGAAACTCAAGCCAATAAGTCTAAGCCATGTATCAGAGCCAAGTCTTCCTTAAAGTCCAAAAGTTAACTCTAGGTCAATGTACAGATCAATTCCAAGCTTAGGGAAAAGAATTACCAAGTATTAAGTCAAACTCCAAGTCAAAGCATATGATAGTGTCCAATAGTCCATGAGAGAACTAATTTGTTTTTAGGGTTTTGAATTTATTAGTGTTTTTGGTATTTTTAAACAAAACAAAATAAAGCCAAAATAATATACAAGTATAATAAACAAAAGCAAATAAAATGCTAAAATTAAATTGCATAAAGTAAAAGCAATAAGTAAATGACAAGAAATAAAGTGAAATAAAGTAATGTTAGCGTAATAAAGTTAGTGTTAATGAGAAGTCAAGATCAACTGATTTGGGACAATGTAGCGTTATGTTAAGCAATCACAGACGGATTTATGTAGAAGTTAATACTATACGAGGCCGTTCAATAACAATTTATGTACCATACATGTTAGAGAAATAACACAAAGTTATTCTCCTAAAACATGTAGCACAAGTAACAATCAAGGAGGGATCAAGAACAAGGCAAGGATATTGGTCCATTACATCAATCATTCTTCATGAAAACTTAGGACAAACTTATGCATCAATCCAAATTACCTCAAATGACCCATGATCAATTGGAAGGTAGGTTTAAAATGATGAAAGTTCATCAAGTATCAATCCAACTTCATGATCAAGATGGACTCTTAATCATCCATTTGATCAAAAAATAAAAAGTAAAGAAGGAGATGAAGAGAAAAAGTGAGAAGTAACCCCAAATTGAATCACAATTTTGACCTAAGTTATCATCAAGATCAATCACTTTTTTTTGTGGATCAAAATCAACACCCAAAGTCTATTGATATTTATAAAACTTTTAGTCAAATGAGTCATGATTCAAGGCACAAAAATTTAAACAAAATAAAATAATCAAAAGAAATAAGAAAAACCATTAAATGATTTTTAAATGAATTTTTAATGAAAAATAAAAGGTAAGATAACAATGAAGCATTTAAATACCAATTAAAAACTCGATAAAATCAATCAAAGTCAGAAACAAGTTCATTAGTATCGAGTTTATTGGTACCAATTAAATTAGATAAAATCGATACCAATTAAATTAGATAAATTAAAGAAAAAAAGTAAACAGTAAAATAAAATTTAAAAAATTAAAATAAGGTGGAAAATAATAAAATAGATTTTTTTGAATTTTTTGAGGTTTTTTAGGTGAAAATCTGATTTAATATAAATTCTATAAAAGAAAATCAAATAAAAGATATTAAAAGTAAATAAAATAAAGAGAAAATTATGTGAACCATCAGATCTGATCAACTCAAATACTGTAGGTCCATCAAGAGATGCAGATCCAGAAGCACATGGTAAGAAAATATAAAGACATACACATAATTGAATTTCTGATCATCTTATCAGATGGAACAAGTGGCTCTGATAGCCTCTTGTCACCCATTAGCTGAGTTCAAAGATCCCAAGACCCAAACAAAGAAAACAATCACACATTAAAAAATGAAACAAAACTTCAGAAAAAAAAGATTTCTCTCTTTTCTTCCTGTGAGACTCACGCTTCTCTCTTTCTATTTTCTCAAACAAACAGCCGAAACACAAAATTAAAACACAATCGAAGATCAAAAGGGTGTTCCAAGAAGAACACGCGCGACGGAGCGGAAGGGCTTCATGGTGGTTCCCGACAATGATCACGGCGGCGCCACCGTGAAACATGCCAGATTCGGAATAAAATTTAACCACCTTGCTCGGTTTTCTTTCCTTGTTTCAAATCCGGAGTTAGTTTTTTTTAATACATTACAGATCTACAACAACAAATCAATAAAACAACTCAAAAAAGGATGGATTCGGTTTCAGGTGAAAATAAGCAACCTTTTGGAGGAGAGAAAATGGAGAACGACAACGACAAAGGGCGGTTTCCGGTGACCGCAATAGGGATTTCGGCGATGGCAGGTGGTCATGTTTCGTTTCTTTTGTGGTCTTTGTATTTTTTATCTGAATATTCTCCGCCTCTTGTCAGTGTATCTCTCCTGCTGTGTCAGTACCAATGAATGTTTATATACTGCTGGAATTCTAGGGTTTGTACTAAGTTTGGGTTTAGATTTAGGTTCAGATGAAAAGTGATTTTTTGATCTTGACAGCCTAATCCGAAAATCACTTAAACTTGGTCCAAGAATCACATTTTATGTTGATTTTTTTTACCAAGATACCACTTTTTTAACAATAAATTTCTATACTACTATAAATTTCAACTCATATTCCCAATATACCATATTTTCAAACAAAAAAAATTGAAGTAGGAAGCTCCGTCCATTGGATTGGCGGATGCTATTTAAATTATACAGCTTCTTCCCATTGGGCTGGCGGAGCTGTTAATATGTCGTTTGTTTCGACAACTTTACGTTACAACACTTCCGTCCATCGGATGGGCGGACCATCTTCAAGTTACAACACTTCCGCCCATTGCTTTTGCGAATGGTAAATATTTTCAACAACTCCGCCCATTTACTTGGCGGATACTTTGTGACAAAAATGAAATTTGTTTGAAAACATGGTAGTTTGGGATTATTGAATGAAGAAGATGGTATAATGAGATTTATTGTGTAAAAACATGGCAGGATAGTAAAAAATTCTTTTATGTTTGTAATGTGTTGTTATCTCATGAAAGTTCTTTGGGCCTGATTTAACAACTGTGTGGATTTTGTTGTTTTTGTTAAACTTGTGATAATGTGTTCTTGTGACTAAATTGAATTTTGATTTCAATTCTTTACTCTTGCCTTGATTGAAGTTAACATGATTGTTGTTGTCTTGTTGGAATGAATATGATGAATTCTATGTTAACTTGATTTGTATGGCAATTTGAACAAGTATGTTAACCAAACTTTCTGTTATTTTTCATGGCATTGGTGAGCACACATAGATGGAGGTCTTGAAGATGGAACTATGAAGGATTTTCATAAATTGGATTCAGATAATGGCCTTGTAGCTTGGAAAATTGTCATGAAATCTCTTTAAGAAAAATGTGTGAAGTTGATGTAGTTTTGTAGTTTAGGCAATAATGAACTAGAATGTTCTTTTTGTAACATGGTGATATAGATTTGGAATATAAAAAATGAACCATGCTTGTAATCTTGAAAGTTCAATCTTATGTAATTTGAAATGTTCTTGTTGTAGAATCAAATTTGAAATTTTAAACAATAGAAAGCCTAGATTGGAATTCATTTTGGATGCACAAGGAAGTTTGTAAAGATATGAATTCAAGAGTATTTGAAATTGGAGTTTTACATGTTGAGAACATTCTTGTAAATTCACATGTAGATAATAATTTGGTTGAATGATGCTTTCAAATTAGTTTGAATTCTTGAATGCTTGAACCAAGTTAAAATAAATTCTGACTTCCCATTTCTTTAACTCATGAAAGTCTTGAAACAATCTTGCCAAAGCTTGCTAAGTCATGAATTTGTCTTCAACTTCAATCCCAAATTAAAATTATTGAATAAAATGACTTTAGGTGAATGAATTTGATGAATGCCTTAAATTTCAAGTAACTTGTAATTGAAGAAATCCATATGAACCCAAACTTTTGAATTAATCCTTGAGAAATTGGAACACGCTTGAATTATCAACTTTGGATTAAAAAACAACCCAAATTCATGAACTTTCTTGAATCCCCCTTTCCATTATGAAGAAACATGTGATTAAGAACCTTAATGTTAATTGACAAATTTAAACTCATGGCATTGGTCACTTGAAAGCACACTTCACAACAATGAATCGAATCTTCAACTGAATCATAAATTCAAGAAGAAACCAAATTCTATAGTTCAAGCAAAAAATAGGAGAAACCCTAATGCACTTGTTCTTGAGAAGTCTTTGATGAAGGCATGGAAATAAACACATGAACCTATCTTCAACTAAAAACCCTGATTGAGCAATCTCACCAGAATTTCTTGATTCAAAGCCCTATCTTGTAAAAGAAACAAAACAAACAAGACATATTTTGGTATTTTGGTTGAAGGTTAGTAATGCATAAATGTAATATGAACACAAAAGGTAAAAATATACACAAAAAGGTGTCCGATGATCTATGCAAAGGCAAACCCAAAGATGAGATGGTTAGGAGATGACTAAGCATGTGATCTTGATGCTATGCAATGATATGAATGAAGTGGGATCTTAGAGGTATGACAGATACCCATATTTAAGTTTCTTCTATCCGGAGATATGGATATTGAAATCTTTGTCTCGATGTGATTGGAGAGACTTAAACACATAATACACAATTTTTTTGCCCTAAGGTGACACAAAGATGCTTATGATATGATATGAATACAAGACTCTAAACTTTGTTGAAAATGATGCCACAGAAGACACACTACTGCCGAAGAGATCTTGGAAAAGGAAACTTATAATCCACATGGGAAAACAAGAAGAGACCCAAACGAGGAATATAAAATTCCACAAGAGATGGGAAAAGGTGTGTAGACAAAACTACGATTTGAAACTACTGGAGATAAAGATAAAAGATGTGATTCACCATTTTCTCAAACAAACAGCCGAAACACAAAATTAAAACACAACCGAAGATCAAAAGGGTGTTCCAAGAAGAACATGCCCGGCGGAGCGGAAGGGCTTCATGGTGGTTCCCGGTAATGATCACAACGGCGCCACCGTGAAACATGCCAGATTCGGAAAAAAATTTAACCACCTTGCTCGGTTTTCTTTCCTTGTTTCAAATCCGGAGTTAGCTTTTTTTAAACATTACAGACCTACAACAACAAATCAACACAACAACTCAAAAAAGGATGGATTCGGTTTCAGGTGAAGATAAGTAACCTTCTGGAGGAGAGAAAATGGAGAACGACGACGACAAAGGGAGGTTTCCGGTGACCGCAATAGGGATTTTGGCGATGGCAGGTGGTCAGGTTTCATTTTTTTTTGTGGTTTTGTATTTTTTATCTGAATATTCTCTGCCTCTTGTCAGTGTATCTCTCCTGCTGTGTCAGTACCAATGAATGTTTATATACTGCTGGAATTCTAGGGTTTGTACTAAGTTTGGGTTTAGATTTAGGTTCAGATGAAAAGTGATTTTTTGATCTTGACAGCCTAATCCAAAAATCACTTAAACTTGGTCCAAGAATAACATTTTATGTTAATTTTTTACCAACATACCACTTTTTTAACAATAAATTTCTATACTACCATAAATTTCAATTCATATTCCCAATATACCATATTTTCAAATAAAAAAAATTGAAGTAGGAAGCTCCGCCGATTGGATTGGCAGATGCTCTTTAAATTATACAGCTTCTGCCCATTGGGCTGGAGGAGCTGTTAATATGTCGTTTTTTTTGACATATTTATGTTACAACACTTCCGCTCATTGCTTTTGTGAATGGTAAATATTTTCAACAACTCCGCCCATTTACTTGGCGGATGCTTTGTGACAAAAATGAATTTTTTTTGAAAACATGGTAGTTTGGGATTATTGAATGAAGAAGATGGTATAGTGGGATTTATTGTGTAAAAACATGGCAGGATAGTAAAAAATTCTTTTATGTTTGCAATGTGTTGTTATCTCATGAAAGTTCTTTGGGCCTGATTTAACAACTTTGTGGATTTTGTTAAACTTGTGATAATGTGTTCTTGTGACTAAATTGAATTTTGATTTCAATTCTTTACTCTTGCCTTGATTGAAGTTAACATGATTGTTGTTGTCTTGTTGGAATGAATATGATGAATTCTATGTTAACTTGATTTGTATGGCAATTTGAACAAGTATGTTAACCAAACTTTCTGTTCTTTTTCATGGCATTGGTGAGCACACATAGATGGAGGTCTTGAAGATGGAAGAAGAAATAATGCTAATTTCATGGAACTATGAAGGATTTCCATAAATTGGATTCAGATAATGGCCTTGTAGCTTGGAAAATTGTCATGAAATCTCTTTAAGAAAATTGTCATGAAATCTCTTTAAGAAAAATGTGTGAAGTTGATGTAGTTTTGTAGTTTAGGCAATAATGAACTAGAATGTTCTTTTTGTAACATTGTGATATAGATTTGGAATAGAAAAAATGAATCATGCTTGTAATCTTGAAAGTTCAATCTTATGTATTTTGAAATGTTCTTGTTGTAGAATTAAATTTGAAATTTTAAACAATAGAAAGCTTAGATTGGAATTCATTTTGGATGCACAAGGAAGTTTGTAAAGATATGAATTCAAGAGTATTTGAAATTGGAGTTTTACATGTTGAGAACATTCTTGTAAATTCACATGTAAATAATAGAAACTTGCAATTTGTTTGAATGATGCTTTCAAATTAGTTTGAATTCTTGAATGCTTGAACAAGTTAAAATAAATTCTGACTTCCCATTTCTTCAACTCATGAAAGTCTTGAAACAATCTTGCCAAAGCTTGCTAAATCATGAATTTGTCTTCAACTTCAATCCCAAATTAAAATTATTGAATAAAATGACTTTAGGTGAATGAACTTGATGAATGCCTTAAATTTCAAGTAACTTGTAATTGAAGAAATCCATATGAACCCAAACTTTTGAATTAATCCTTGAGAAATTAGAACACGCTTGAATTAACAACTTTGGATTAAAAAACAACCCAAATTCATGAACTTTCTTGAATCCCCCTTGCCATTATGAAGAAACATGTGATTAAGAACCTTAATGTTAATTGACAAATTTGAACTCATGGCATTGGTCACTTGAAAGCACGCTTCACAACAATGAATCAAATCTTCAACTGAATCATAAATTCAAGAAGAAACCAAATTCTATAGTTCAAGCAAAAAATAGGAGAAACCCTAATGCACTTGTTCTTGAGAAGTCTTTGATGAAGGCATGGAAATAAACACATGAACCTATCTTGAAAAGTCTTGAAAATAGAAACTAAAAACCCTGATTGAGCAATCTCACCAGAATTTCTTGATTCAAAGCCCTATCTTGTAAAAGAAACAAAAGAAACAAGACATATTTTTGTATTTTGGTTGAAGGTTAGTAATGTATAAATGTAATATGAACACAAAAGGTAAAAAGATACACAAAAAGGTGCCTGATGATCTCTGCAAAGGCAAACCCAAAGATGAGATGGTTAGGAGATGACTAAGTATGTGATCTTGATGTTATGCAATGATATGAATGAAGTGGGATCTTAGAGGTATAACAGATACCCATATTTAAGTTTCTTCTATCCGGAGATATGGATATTGAAATCTTTGTCTCGATGTGATTGGAGAGACTTAAACACATAATACACAATTTTTTGGCCCTAAGGTAACACAAAGATGCTTATGATATGATATGAATGCAAGACTCTAAACTTTATTGAAAATGATGCCACAGAAGACTCACTACTGCCGAAGAGATCTTGGAAAAGGAAACTTATAATCCACAGGGGAAAACAAGAAGAGATCCAAAGGAGGAATATAAAATTCCACAAGAGATGGGAAAAGCTGTGTAGACAAAACTACAACTTGAAACTACTGGAGATAAAGATGAAAGATGTGTTTCACCATTTTCTCAAACAAACAGCCGAAACACAAAATTAAAACACAACCGAAGATCAAAAGGTGTTCCAAGAAGAACACGCGCGGCGGAGCGGAAGGGCTTCATGGTGGTTCCCGGTAATGATCATGGCGGCGCCACCGTGAAACATGCCAGATTCGGAAAAACATTTAACCACCTTGCTCGGTTTTCTTTCCTTGTTTCAAATCCGGAGTTAGTTTTTTTTAAACATTACAGACCTACAACAAAAAATCAACACAATAACTCAAAAAGGATGGATTCGGTTTTAGGTGAAGATAAGCAACCTTCTGGAGGAGATAAAATGGAGAACAACGGCGATAAAGGGCGGTTTTTGGTGACTGCAATAGAGATTCTGGCGACAACAGGTGGTCATGTTCCATTTTTTTGTGGTATTTGTATTTTTGATCTGAATATTCTCTGCCTCTTGTCAGTGTATCTCTCCTGTTGTGTCAGTACCAATGAATGTTTATATACTGCTGGAATTCTAGGGTTTGTACTAAGTTTAGGTTGAGACTTATGTTAAGATGAAAAGTTATTTTTTGCTCTTGACAGCCTAATCCAAAAATCACTTAAACTTGGTCCAAGAATCACATTTTATGTTGAATTTTTTACCAACATACCACTTTTTTAACAATAAATTTCTATACTACTATAAATTTCAACTCATATTCCCAATATACCATATTTTCAAACAAAAAAAATTGAAGCAGGAAGCTCTGCCCATTAGATTGGTAGATGCTCTTTAAATTATACAGCTTCCGCCCATTAGGCTGGCGGAGCTGTTAATATGTCGTTTTTTTCAATAGATTTACGTTACAATATGTGATCGGTGGATCTGGAACTGACTGTTTAACGCTGGTTCGCGAAATGTCGCGGAAGCAAGAGTCGCCACCGTCTTTTATTTTCTCCAATTGGAAAGGACAAAAGCACAGAAAAATTCCTTTAAAGAGATTGCTCTCGGTTCGGGAGGTAGGTTATAGAAAGGGAAGGTGTTAGCACCCTTTCTATCCATGGTTATCCATGGGCTCTTAGATACTTGCTCACTTGTGTTTTCAAAAATGGTTTGTTTGCTTTTCAATGTGGGTTTAAAAAAGTTTCTTTGAAAAATTTCAGTTCGACTCGTACGTCAGAGTGTTTGAAAAGTTTGCTTTGAAAGCTTTTGAAAATGTGTCAGTGTGAAAAGTCTTTTTGAGTTTGTTTTGAGATTAGAGCAAGTATCTTTGAGAACCTACCTACCCTAAGGAATTCGTCTGTGTAAAAGTCCTTTAAAGTAGTGCCATCCCACCATTGAGAGGTAGGTAGCACCACCGTTGGAGGTGTTCGGGTCAATTCGATTTTAGGGACATGGTGATCACCAGAGCAATGGGAAGACACCTTAGAAGCTACCCTCATGCCAGGTTCCCGGATCATGAGGACTTACTAAGACGTTTTCTACTCGACGACCACCTTTCGAAAGGCAACAGTGAGGCGTACCCTAGGGGTGGTGTGTGATTTGTGTGTCACGTTTCAGTTATTTGTCTTGTCATGTTCGTCGTGTTCTACGCTTGATTTTAATTAGGACATTCATTCTTTCATGCTTGGTTAACAGTTATAAGTTGCGAGGAAATAAAGCTAGACTATTACAAATGGCGCGGGTCCACATCGCCAAAATTAAACCGGACCCGATTTGACAGAAAAATAAATAATGCGAAGAAATAAAAGTGCGAAAAGTAAAATTACACGGCTTTGGGAGATTTACAAAATTATAATTAAACGACATAAGATAAATGCGCAAATTAAATAATTAAAATGAAACTAGGGCGTTGGACCCTTTTACAAATAATTAAAAGTTAATGAGAATTAAAAATTAAAATTAAATGAGAATGATATTTTTGTGTTTTTTAGATTTAATGAAAAAAAGTTAATTAAAATTAAATTAAGAAGCAAACCCTAATTCTAATGTTTTTTATTTATTGTGAAAGAATTAAAATATGACCTAAATTAAACCTAATTCATTTATGTATAATTTAAATAGGAAAATAAATAAATAAATAAATATAATTATTATTGTGGAAAAAAGGGAAATAAAAAGAATTAACAATTAAAACCTAAATTCTACATTTTTGATTTTTTTTATTAAAAAGGAATTAAAATTAAAACCTAATTACACTACATAATTTACATTCTAATTTATTTATAAAAATAATTAATACATAAAATAATATTATTTTTTTTTGTATTTTCTGATTTTTATAATATTTTTTATATTTTATAGAAAAAATAAATTAATTGAATTAAGACAATAAAATAAATAAAACAACAAAAAAAGTGAGAAGAAAAAATATAAAATGCAAACCAGGGTGGGGTGTGGCCCCAGATTAGGAGGTATAAATTTGGAAAGCCTGGCCCAATTGAATTTGAATTTGCTGACTTTCCATGATTCCATATGATGCGTTTGACTCATACCTAGGGTGTACCCCCAATCTTCTGCCTTGAATGAGAGGTCCTGGACACGTGGGCTGCCTGATGGTGAGGAAACATAGTGTACCTTGACGTTAGCGTTGCATGGAATTAGTTGATGAAAAATAATATGGAATATGTGAAAGACCTGGGGTTCGAACCCAGGTCTTGTGGATCGTCCTTGCGTGTGCCTGCCATCTGTGCCATTTGCGTTTCAATTAATATACAATAGTCAATAAATATTATATAAAAAAAAAGTTAGTACTCTTTGATACGCGCGCGAAATTTTGAAATAACGAATTACAGCGTGCCACGGAGTTATCTTCTTCGCGTGCCTGAAAATAAAAACAATATGGCAACGGTTTTAACGCGTTGCCTAAAGCTATATATCAAAAAATAGCGATTAGACCCTCGACGCTCATAAATTGAGCGCGAGGGTTGGAAGCTTTTCGTCTGGTCATGCTCAATGCAATGGCAATGGTCTGGGATTCCAATTTTGCTTCGTCTGAAAAACCCTCTTTCAAGCTCCTGAAAACCCTAACAAAGAAACATGGCAATGTCTTCTATACAACACAAAAACTCAATTAAATATAATGGTTAGTTGTAAAACCTTGTAAGGAACATGAATATATCATTAAAATGCCATGATCATGCCTTAAAGCCAAAATACGATTATGGATGTTCTTTGGTACAGTTTGAACCCGTTTTACCAGTTCTTGGAGCTTTGCTTATGGTTTATGATTGATACACGTTCAGAATCACACAAGGAAACTATTGCAACAGGAATGGAGGCTTGAATTTACTTAGAACCTTGAAATCAGTTTCCAAATTTTTTGACAGTTTTCAAGTTCTTGTCTTTGCTTGTGAGCGCAGCTTCCAGTCTAGGAGCATTAGGGTTCTCATCCTGATCATATATGGAGTGATTAGGTTAAGAAACATTGGACAAAATCTTATGCATTGATGAATTTCAATATTTGATTTTACAAGATCTTTTTCAAATCTTTTTCTCATGGCTTTTGGTTCAATCATGTGCCAATCATACCAAAACTTGCCTATTTAAGACTTACACGAAATATTGAGCTTATAATGTGTATGAAAAGATTTTTTTAGGTTAGTTTGATATTTTTCATATATTAAAATCATTTAAATGAATATAAATTAATATTAATTCAAATAAATAATTAAAAAATATGAGAATACTTCCCTTTGGGCCTAGTGGTCGTGCATAGGCTTGGCATGAAGAAATTTGGAAGGAAAATAGGCCCATTTGCATTTTTAGGCCTTTTGCATCAATGTTGACTTTCAAAAATTTCCAAAAATTTCCCAACTTCCACAAGGCATAACTTGGTCAATTTTTAAGCTTTTCACATGCTCTTGGACATTTTGGAAAGGTCTTTGAGTCCTTTAACCAATGCCTTTGGTCCCATGTCCTTTTGATTTACCAATCTCAAGTTATGGCCTTTGACTTAAAGTCACTTTTTGTTGACTTTTGAAAATGACCTATAATGTTGAAATTGATAACTTTTTGTGAGAGCATTTCTTGGACTTGGAACATGAAGATGAATTGTAGGAAATGTCTTTCTCTTCAAAATGAGCTTTGGATGGAATTTTTCTGATAATCCATGTGAAAGTTATGCCCTGGTCAATTTCAGTTGACTTTTTCAGCTGTCCAAATATAGCAACTTTTGCATCTTTGATGATTTCTGAGCCAAATTTTGAGAATCATGATCAAGCATTGATCAAATGATGTTTGTGGCTTCAAAATGATATGTTGACCAAAAATTTGAACTTTTGACTGTCAAATGACCATTTTGCCCCTACAGTTGACTGTAGTGCAATCTAGGGTTTTGACTGTGCAATCTTGAGCTGAATGCCTTGAAACTTGACATGAGGATGCTTGACCATCTTTGTGAGTATATGAGATTTGATTGGGCCTTTGAAAAGTTCATTTGCTTGACCAGAACTCAAACCCTAGTTTTGACTGTCTAGGAGACAGTTGAGCTGCACAACCCTTGGGGAATTTTGTGACCTTGACTTTGACAATTCTTGATGAATATGGGAGGGCAAATTTTGGGGTACAACACAATACTTTCGCCCATTGGATGGGCGGACCTTCTTCAAGTTACAACACTTCCGCCCATTGCTTTTGAGGATGGTAAATATTTTCAATAGCGCCGCCCATTTACTTGGTGGATGCTTTGTGACAAAAATGAAATTTGTTTGAAAACATGGAAGTTTGGGATTATTGAATGAAGAAGATGGTATAGTGGGATTTATTGTGTAAAAACATGGCAGGATAGTAAAAAATTCTTTTATGTTTGCAATGTGTTGTTATTTCATTAAAGTTCTTTGGGCCTAATTTAAAACTTTGTGGATTTTGTTGTTTTTGTTAAACTTATGATAATGCGTTCTTGTGACTAAATTGAATTTTGATTTCAATTATTTTCTCTTGCCTTGATTGAAGTTAACATGGTTGCTGTTGTCTTGTTGGAATGAATATGATGAATTCTATGTTAACTTGATTTGTATGGCAATTTGAACAAGTATGTTAACCAAACTTTCTCTTCTTTTTCATGGCATTGGTGAGCACACATAAATGGAGGTCTTGAAGATGCAAGAAGAAAAAAATGCTAATTTCATGGAACTATGAAGGATTTCCATAAATTGGATTCAAATAATTGCCTTGTAGCTTGGAAAATTTTCATGAAATCTCTAAGAAAAATGTGTGAAGTTGATGTAATTTTGTAGTTTTGGCAATAATGAAGTAGAATGTTCTTTTGTAACATGGTGATATAGCTTTGGCATAGAAAAAATGAATCATGCTTGTAATCTTGAAAGTTAAAGCTTATGTACTTTGAAATGTTCTTGTTGTAGAATCAAATTTGAAATTTTAAACAATAGAAAGCTTAGATTGGAAATCATTTTGGATGTACAAGGAAGTTTGTAAAGATATGAATTCAAGAGTATTTGAAATAGGAGTTTTACATGTTGAGAACATTCTTGTAAATTCACATGTAGATAATAGAAACTTGCAATTTGTTTGAATGATGCTTTCAAATTAGTTTGAATTCTTGAATGCTTGAACCAAGTTAAAATAAATTCCGACTTCCCATTTCTTCAACTCATGAAAGTCTTCAAACAATCTTGACAAAGCTTGTTAAATCATGAATTTGTCTTCAACTTCAATCCCAAATTAAAATGCTTGAACTTTAGGTGAATGAATTTGATGAATGCCTTAAATTTCAAGTAACTTGTAATTGAAGAAATCCATATGAACTCAAACTTTTGAATTAGTCCTTGAGAAATTGGAATGCGCTTGAATTAACAACTTTGGATTCAAAAACAACCCAAATTCATGAACTTTATTGAATCCCCATTTCCATTATGAAGAAACATGTGATTAAGAACCTTGATGTTAATTGACAAATTTGAACTCATGACATTGGTCACTTGAAAGAACACTTCACAACAATGAATCCAATCTTCAACTGAATCATAAATTCAAGAAGCAACCAAATTCTATAGTTCAAGCAAAAAATAGGAGAAATCCTAATGCACTTGTTCTTGAGAAGTCTTTGATGCAGGCATGGAAATAAACACATGAACCTATCTTCAAAAGTCTTGAGAATAGCAACTAAAAATCCTGATTGAGCAATCTCACCAGAATTTATTGATTCAAAGCCCTATTTTGTAAAAGAGACAAAACAAACAAGACACATTTTTGTATTTTGGTTGAAGGTTAGTAATGCATAAAAGTAATATGAACACAAAAGGTAAAAAGATACACAAAAAGGTGCCCGATGATCTCTACAAAGGCAAACCCAAAGATGAGATGGTTAGGAGATGACTAAGTATGTGATCTTGATTCTATGCAATGATATGAATGAGGTGGGATCTTAGAGGTATGATAGATGCCCATATTTAAGTTTCTTCTATCCGGAGATATGGAGATTGAAATCTTTGTCTCGATGTGATTGGAGATACTTAAACACATAATACACAATTTTTTGGCCCTAAGGTACCACAAAGATGCTTATGATATGATATGAATGCAAGACTCTGAACTTTGTGGGAAATGATGCCACAGAAGACACACTACTGCCAAAGAGATCTTGGAAAGGAAACATAAACTCCACAGGGGAAAACAAGAAGAGACCCAAACGAGGAATATAAAATTCCACAAGAGATGGGAAAAGGTGCGTAGACAAAACTACGACTTGAAACTACTAGAGATAAAGATAAAAGATGTGATTCACCAGGTAAATAAATCACTGGGAAAACACTCGACTCAGGGGATAACTATGCATGGAAATAAATCAAAGCATAGTTAGAGAACAAACAATAAAGTAAAATTCCATTGGGGAAAGACTTATCATTGCTAACAAAGTAAGACTCCGTCAGGGAAACACTTAGTAATGCTCAGCAAAAGAATTACCAAATCCATTGGGGAATAAACCTAAAGAGGAAAATAAAAGAGATCACTGACTCTATTGGGAAAATACCCTGCATAGGTAGTGAAAAGGATAATGGTTACCGACTCGCAATTGAGGGAAGAACACAAGATAAGAGGTGAACTACCAACTTCCACTGAAGGTAAAGAAACAAAAGATACACCGATTTTTACTAAATATGAACTACCAACTTCCACTGAAGGTAGAGAAACAAAAGGTACACCGACTTTTACTGAAGGTGAACTGCCAACTTCCACTGAAGGTAGAAAAACAAAAGGTACATTGACTTTTACTGAAGGTGAACTACCAACTTCTACTGAAGGTAGAGAAACAAAAGATACACTGACTTTTACTGAAGGTGAACTACCAACTTCCACTGAAGATAGAAAAATAAAAGATACACCGAATTTTACTGAAGGTTAACTACCAACTTCTATTGAAGGTAGAAAAATAAAAGGTTCACCAACTTTTACTGAAGGTGAACTACAACTTTAATTGAAGGTAAAGAAACAAAAGATACACAGACTTTTACTGACGATGAACTACCAACTTCCACTGAAGGTAGAGAAACTAAAGATACACCAACTTTTACTGAAGGTGAACTACCGAATTTTAATGAAGGTAACAAGCTTACAATACGGATTCTAGCTTCTTCTTTAACCAAGTCCTTCACCTGGAAAAGGGTAACAAACTTCCCCGAATTTCGAATTTTTCCTGGAACAGGTAAAAGCGTCTTCTTTAACCAAGATATCACTTTGGAAAGGGTAATAAACCTCCCCGACTTCAGAATTTTGCATGGAACGGGTAATAAATTTCTTTTCTAACCAAGATCTCACTTTGGAAAGGGTAATAAACCTCCCAGACTTCCAGATTTCTCCCGGAACAGGTAAACAATTTATTCTTTAACCAAGATCTCACTTGGAAAGGACCAAATAAAAGTTGTCTCCGCTAAAGGGGCTTCCTCCTACTAGGAATTAGGAATCATAAACTCTACTAGGGATACTCAAAAATATATGCGAGCAGGTTGAATTGCAAGATAGGTTTCTCAAATAAAGAGAATACCACCTGTAATAATTTCACAACAAACCTCTCTAACAAGAACATACCAGAGAGATACCATTTGATAAAAAGGTTGATGGAGTCGCAACAAGTTTCTCAAATACAAAGATATTCATTTGTTCAAATGATGAGTCTGGTTCTTTTACTTGATTGAATATGAATCAAGGAGTTCACAAAAGCTGCTCTATTAAGGATAAACCAGAGAGACTTCCACTTATTATAAAGATAACTGATTGATATCTAGATGACATACAAGTTTCTCAAATAAAGAGTCCACCACTTATTATCAAACAAAAGCGTGATGGGGACATACAATATGCTCAATAAAGAGACTGCCACTTATTGCCAAGAAAATATTCCAAGAGAGTGTTGCAACAACGCTGCTAGGGAAACAAATTCTTCATCTTTTGATGGGGGAATCATATACATATTTCTACTGATGAAAATAAAATCCTCGAAGGTGAAAAATAAATGTATTCTCATCATCTAGGTTTCACAACCTAGAGAGATCCAAAAAATTGTTGCATGGGACCAAAGTTCAATCCAGGAACAAACTGGAGAGAAACAGTCAAACAAGACTCTACTTAGTGAGGAAATAACTCAACTGTGGAGTAGTTCTATCCAGATAATGATCGGGAAAGGAAACCTAAAGCAAATTTTTTCCACGAGGAATGAACTCAGTAGGGAATTAGAAATGATATACACTTTCTGCTTAAGGTAGACACTCTACTAGAGAGAGGATACACACTCTGCAAAGGGATAAACAACATCAAAGAGTGTATCAAGAAATGCAAATGAGCAATGAATATTCATTTATCTATGCATGATGTATGTATATATGAATGAATGTATGTATGTCATGTATATGTTGACAAAAAATAAACAGATAAAATGGGGGTGAGCAGACATCACAATACAACTTAGTACTTTGACAAATCTCAATAAGATGGAGATACCACATGAGATCATACTGAAAATCATGTTAGGGATTCAGGAAGAGATAGAATAGAAGCCACTGAAGGAGTAAAGTCCTACTACAATGCTCAATTCTCTAGGGAGAGGAAGATACTACTTGGGGAAAAACCCAAAGTTCAATCTTCTAACATCAATAATCCACTGATGGGATGACAACATGAACTATGCATCAAAGAAATGGAAATATTAGCTAGGGAAACACAACATAAATATTCCAACTCTTCTTAGGGAAAGAACATTCACACAAACTCTGTTACGGGAAGATGAAGTATTACTAAGGATACACAAATCAAAACTCTTCAGGAAATATCAACCTCTAAGAAGGATAACACTTGTATAAACTATGCTAAGTGGATGGAAAGGTCAGTTGGGGTAAACTCAACATGAATCTTACAAAAGATAACCTTTGAGAGGAATAACACATATTTGAAAAAACTATTCTATGGGGGAAGAGGGATCTGCTGAGGATCAATACCAAAAAAATCATCTAAAACCAAGAGTAACTGTTGAAAAAACTCTACCGATGGAAAATGTAAACCTGGTGAAATTACCAAAGAAAACTTACCAGGGATAACAACCTCTGAGGGATATATCATCATGGAATAGTAGGGGAACTAAGAAGCTAACATCATAATAGAAAGTCGACCCGTAGGGGATTTTAAATCAAAACCCAACATAAAGTGAGAGAAAACCTAACAGTTGACTACTATCTCAATGCTTCTTAGAAATGATACTGCTCTGGACTTGCTGCTTGGGGAGCAAGCAAAAGCAAAAATGTCATAACAGATAAGGTAAATATCTGCAGGGGATTCTACATCAAGTATCAACACAAAGGGAGAAAGAATCCAACAACTGAACAAAGCTTCACAACTTTACAGTATCTGCTTGTTCACAACCTGGATGGGGAAAAAAATCACACCGAGCTGGAGAAATCTGAATCAAGACTTATCTGGGGAATCCATGCTCATGATTCAATTGGGGGAACATTGGATTAAGTACTCAACTTAGGAATACTTGAACTAGTGCTCAACTAGGGAAAAATGGATCACAAACCCAACACAATATAGAATCTTGGAGGAAACCCACTATTTGATTAACAATTGTAAGGGAAACCATGCATACATCTGCAAGGAAAATCACAGTAACATTCTACTTGGGATGTGACATAGATTTTTTGTATGAAAGATAAAATGCACATACAATACCAACAAAGATCTTTAGCATAACTCATGGGAGTCAGGAACGCTATCTCGTTGAAGTATGCTTTCGAAATAAATCATGCTTCAATTAGGTCTTTTGAGGGTTATAACGTGGCCTGGTTGATGGTATTCAGAAAGAAGGATTTAAGGCTTAAAGTTTATTTGTACCCACTCATTCTCCTAGATGTTCTCCAATTCTACTCTTATCTAATTTGGCATAAGTGCTCTCCTTTCAAAAGGATTTTGTGATGGTTGAGGAACAAATGAGGCTTTTGGAATAACAATCACCCCTTTTGTATTTTGTGTTTATATTCACACAAATTTGTTCTTTTGATGGGGATTTTTTCTTTGTAATCCTTTCTTTTCATTTTCGCTTTTTGCTTTTTCATTTATCGAATTTTTACCTGGACTAATTCTTTTGAATTGGTAGTCCAGCGGGATGCCCTAATTTTCTCCTAAGTCACTTATTTTCAAGTTTTCAACTTAGCGGGCTTTTTCTTTTTCTTTTGTTCTTTTTTGAATAAATCGTGTGACATTGGCTTACTTGTTTGAAAGGATAATGACTGCCTCATTCCTTTGTGAATGAGGGATAACCATTGTGGTTTTGCGTCTTTCAACCTCTTTGATGTGTGAGGGATAACCTTTGTGGTTGATCCTTAGATACACACTCCTTTTGAAATTTTAACGCTTGATCAAATAAACTAAGACTACCATGCCCAAGGTTAAAATGTGAGGGTTTTTTCGTATAGAAAAAAACTACTACTTCAAGGCTCAAAGGGGTTAAAGAGGGATTATCTTCCTTATATCTCTAGTGTTTGGAATTTTAAACAATGCCTTACATCGTCAGCTGGGTTTTATTCAAAATCATACAACCACAAATTTTGCGTTTTTCACTTCATCATCCTCCCTCCAAGAGTTTGCTTTAATAAGAAGTTGGTAACATAATGCATAAAATATTTTATGAGTAATTAGAATGGATTTCTTCAATACAAACATACTCATTGTATTAATATTATCAATGAAAAACAAACAAGTTCCTACATGCAAATAATGCATTAATAAACAAGAAAAGATTAAAAATGAAAAGCAAAAATGAACTAAAAATTTGAGAAGACTCTCTCCGTATGGACTTATGCTTGAGGAACATCTTCAATATTCAAAGCATCCATCAATCATATTCACAATAGCACCCCCATGCTTAGGAAGTGGATTAACATCTTTGAAGGATAAAATATCGCTTTTATTAGCTTTTGTACTTGTATCTTCAATAGAAAACAACTCTCTATATCATGCCCAGGTGCACCTTGGTGAAAAACACAACAGGCACCATCCTTGTACCACTATCATAGGTCTTTTAAGATATCTAGCGGTGATCTTGTCTAAACCAAATTCTTCTGCAATAAAGCATGCAATAATTCATCGTACCTCATAGGAATTAGGTCAAACTAAACCTTCTTCTGCACACGATTTTGTTGATTATACTGCTGATGAGCTTGTTGGTGAGGCTGTTGTTATTGTGTATGTTGTTAAGGGAATTGTGGTTGGTAAGCTGGAGTTACTAGTGCTAAATTAATAATATGGGAAACAATTGCAATATGTTGTTACTTATAGTTATTTCTTCCTCTAGATCCTCCATACTTCCCTTGTAAAATGGCATTGGTATCCTGTTCTTCTTTCTTAAGAAATCCATTCCCATAATTAGAATTTCCAGATGACCCATATTCTTTAGTCAATCGTCCTTCCTGGACACCCTCTTCAAGACGCATGCCTATATTCACCATCTCGGTGAAATCACTTGGTGCGCTTGCAACCATCTTCTCATAGTAAAAATAACTCATAGTCTTCAAAAATATATTCGTCATCTCTTTTTCTTCTATAGGAGGCCTGATCTGTGCAGCAATATTATGCCACCTTTAGGCGTACTTTTTAAAGTTTCTTTATCCTTCTGAGCCATGGCGCAAAGATGATCCCTATCTGGAGCCATATTCACATTGTACTTATATACTTAAAAATATATAAACCTATCCTTCAAGAACTAAATATTTCGACAAAATAGTAAAGGTAACGAAATAAAAGCCAACATGGTATTATAAAGTGCCAAAATGGCTTTGTCTTGAAGTTACATAAGTAAAAGCGTGCACAAAACTCAAAATAACAAAACATAAAAGTTTTCATCCAAGGAGTTAGAAGGGTAAGTTAGCCTTCGCCAGCTTTAACCTACAGTCGATGGATGATTTAGTGGCATGAAGGGCAGCTATTTCATCCTCAAGTTTTTTGGCTGCATCCACATGTTGCACACTTTGAGAAATTTCATGTTCCATCTCAATGTGATCCATTTGCACAATAGCTTTTTGGCGTTCTTCTGTCTGAGAAATCTTTTCTTTCAACTCTTTGATTTGTTATTTCCAGAAAGAGATAGAGAAAACACTGGTCTCAAATTCCTCTTTGGCATTGTTAAACTCTTTTCCAAGTTTCTCAGCATTTTTGGTTGAGTCAAGGGCTTTCGACCACTCAGTCTCTTGAAGAGTTTGTTTTTCTTGAAGCTTTGAAGCTACATCCTGATCCCTAAGGAAATTTGTACTGATTGTGTTGATCAGAGTAGTAACATCTATCAGAACTTCAGCAGTCTCAAAAGGACAAGTGACTATATCAATTTGATTTATTAACTTCTTAAGTATAGTGCTTGCAGTGGCATTATCCTTCAAGACTTTGAACAAGTCAGCTTCGAAGATTTTCTCTTTGATTTTCTAGAGAATTTATTCATTGGTTTCAGCTTGGGAACTCCCACTCGAAGTTGCATATGGACTAGGGCAAGTCTATTGGGCAAATGGTACCCTTTTCACCATCATTAGTCTTACATACTCAAGAAGTTTATTCTTCTTCATAGCATCCAGTGTTTCTTGAGAAAGTTTTGTGGAGGAATTGCTTTGAGCTTGTTGATTTGTTGGAGTAATTTTATCTTGGGAGTTGGCTTGAACGTGAGGTTACTTATCTTCCTTACCTAAGAAGCATAAATTTCTTGTTGTTCAACAGAAATATGTGGTGTTGGAACCAATTCTTGATTTCCAACGAGAAGGGGTTTTGTGATGTGATGAATCGGTTGAAATGCAGCGTCACTGTTGTTCTTCACTTCCTTTTTCTTCACATTCTTATCAGATTTCTACCTTTTATGGATGGTGCCATGGTCGAAAGTTCAAATTTTGGACGATTGCAGGTTTTTTGAGAAAGAGAGAGCCTAAGTTTTTGAAAACCAGAGGGTAAGAAGATAAGAAAGTATGTTTGAGGAAGAAGAAAGGTATTTATAGCTAGAAATCATTCAGTTTATATTTTAAATATTTGAGTTAGTGGGACACATGGTAATTTTTGATAAGTTAAAAAAGAAGGTTACTTGTTGAAAGGCCATATTAGGAACCTACTTCAGTAGCAATGATGGAACTGCTACACGCACGTCTTAATTAGAAGTTTTTGGAAAAGTGAATCATGATTGTTCTGACGTCATAACACTTAATGGTCATCATTTAGATTGTTTGTCCGTCAAAATATAATTTTTTTGCAAAAAATGTATGTTTCTTCAAGTATGTCAAAACACACATTTATTGGGAGCAATTTGTTTACTGGGAATTTTGACTACATGAGTTTTTAAGCTGAAATGATATATTTTGGGGATAATGTAGTTCAAAAGGAAGTATGGAGGAGTCTCTATGAAGACTTTGATGGATGAGGAGCTGATAAAAGTTTTATTTCACTGCGTTGGCGAAAGGTTCGTATGCGAACCATTAAGATTTAAAATATTTGAAGTATCAGATTAAATGTTTTGACCGTCACGTTTGGCGCTTCGAAGGCAAAAGAGTTTTCAAATTTGAAAGTTTGATCTTATCCAAAAAGACGCGTGGAAAAAAATTTTTTGAAGGCGTATGCAGATGTCGAACGTGGCAACATTTTATGAAGAGACCGTTTTAGTCGAATTAGTATAAATAAGGGTCTTAGTGTTAGGATTCAGCGTGTTCACATCTTTGTACAAATTACTCTAAATAACTCAAAGTACCAGCGTTCGAGAAACAAGTTGTGAGAATGTACGTATGATGCACCAATTTTATGTTTATTGTCATTCAACTTTAATTGAAGTTTGATGCATTCCATTTAAATTTCAGTTGAAAGCCTTTTACATTCCAGTCCTTTCTTTAGAGAATTTTATTACTACATTCGAAGTAACAATTGAAATAGGTTTTGTTTAAAAGAATAAGAATATTGTCGAAAGAATTCTTTGTTTTCAAGAATAGAAGTTTGATTAAGAACACATGTACTTAGGATCAATCTGGTGGATTCTGTAAGTTACCAGTTTTTATTCGATTTGGAAGACCAGCATTTATTTACCAAATTTCACGGTAAACAATATTCTCAATGTAACTTACACCTCAAGTTATGATAAAAATACTTCCAGATCTTCTAACCCAGACCAAGTTTAGAAGTGTCAATATAAACCTATATCACACCGATACAAAGATGACAAGACTAATGACTTTGTTCTACAAGTAGAATAAAATCCATGTACGTTGATTTCAGTAGCATGTCACACTACAATGACATGACATTCAGTTTGACATTGCACTCTTTTAGTAATCAACCCAATTTAAAATACATCTTCTTTCAGCAATGTACCTAATCTTCAAGACATACCAGGATTCAATTAATTCTAATCTAAGTGATCAAAATATCCTCCAATAATACAATTTTCTTCAGACTTGGCCAATAGCTTTTTACTCCAAGACTCACAATCATTCAATATCTCATCTTTGAAACACCTGATGATCACAGACCAAAACAAACTCCAAATAGTGAACTCCCTCTTAAAATGATTTCTTGAGAGCTTGCTTATTCAGTGCCATCTAGGCCTTTAGAATCTTACACAATGTCAGGATTATCAAACTACTGTGATGATGTTCTAACATTTTTTTGAACATCAGTACCTTACTCAATGAACATATCACTGATTTTGATCCTGAAGTTACTCATCACTAAAAGTACTTTTCTCAAAAAATTAACTTAGAAACATACCTTGTTCTAATTCAAGGAATAAATAAGAACCTTTGAAGAGTTCACCGACAACTGATTTACTTTGTTATAGGACACAAAAGAAAATCATATATATCTTTCTATCCACCAGGGCACTCACCTGGCATTGAAGCAAACAGAAACATAGAACAGGTTATAGAGCTTTTGTTGTTGACTGATGTTCCACCTTCTGGTGAGACATCTTGACTTCTTCTTCTTTCTTGAGCACAAAGTAAAAGGATAAACAACTAAATACTTGTAAAATTCACAAATAGAATTTTTTCTTAAATCCTCAGAGGAACTTCATACACCTCATTAGTGACAGAAAATTCTTCCTTGATGACATATACCTTCAAACCTTGTTCACACAATTGACTTATTTTTTTCACAACAGTCACCAGTTCTTGAGTAAGAAGAAAACCAATTACCAAAAATTAGAGAATCCATCATGAATTCTTTAGTTATCCAATTCCCTTAATCATCACTTTTTGTATCAACAACATAATAAACATTGATGAAATGAGACTTAAACAAACCACCAAGAACACTTTTACTGCAGTTAAGTGTCTGGACTAGTTAGTGTCAAAATGCCAATCATCTTAGTTGGAGATCTAAGACAGGTATGAGAGATAAGGAAATAATCACCTTTCTCGAGTATTAACCACTGCTTGGTTAAATAAAACTTATTTTGACCTTTAAGAAAGTAACCAAATTTGTTAAGATCAACTTATTTTGACCTTTAAGAAAGTATATGCCTTTAACATGAGTAAGCTGATGTCCAGCAAAATGTTAAGATATCCTTGACTCAGCTTTCCTTTTGATAAAAATAGTCTTTTGTCACTTTGAGTTTTCCCTTTTCTAAACATAGATTTAAAACCCAAACCTTCCAATAATCTTTCTACTTGAGGAACCTTCTTCAACAGAACTGAACTATTCTTACAGACTTGATCTTTGATATCAAGTTTTAGGATGACAGAGTCACTTCACCTTGTAAGATATAGATGGTAGACAATCCTTCATTCTCTTAAGACATACAATCAGAAATAAATCACCTCCTATACAGTTTCTCTTGAGGCATGGGGTAACAAATTGATGTTGTGCAAACGCAATTACCCCACATGAATTCTACATATGTTAAGTTCATGTGTGTTAGAAGAGAAGAATGCCCGATCAGACGTTGAAAACCTCATTGTAAACCACGTTGGTTGTGGTACATTTGGGAGTGTTGTCTTCATCGTGTACCAAAACCTTAATTCCATTCTTGCTGGTAACCCTCAAAAGTGCAACATAAATTTGTCCATGTGTAAACACGTCTCGAGGAATGTAAAGACCCGCCCAATCCAACGATTAACCTAGTGGTTTTTTTATCGTCATTGCATAGGAGACGATTATTAGGAATTGTATCTGGCTTAGCTTGAATGGACAAGGAGATTGAGAAGGGTACATATCCATTTGGGGAATACAGATGATGTTTCCATATTGTTTTCCCCCCATGATGTGTTCTTTAAGCACGTGTGTAGCCATCTTTGTCACAATAAGCTGTGTGCCATTACAAAGCCCCTCGGATTGATCGATGTTCCTCATTAGCATCACAGGTGTTCCAGTTTTAAGCTTAATGTGATGGTTTGGCAAACCCGATGTTATTAAAGAACTGAGAAATTCAGGAGTCAGAATATCAAGCATGTCCCAGTCGTGTATCTCCGACCGATCAACCGTGTTACAACTATAGTAATCCCTCAATTCACCTAATGCAATACATTTCAAGACATCAATAAATACAGTTTATGTCATTGATTAACAAAATAAATAAAGGTATTTAGTAAGAAAAAAATACCTGGCATCATCGCCAAAACATGATCATTTATTTTGTCAACCATATCAATTGGTGAAGCAAATATAGCCCTACTTTATAGGTAGTCATAATCACGATAATTAATGATAAAATTGGGATACGTACTCATCACAATGGCTACAATAGGATCTTCAAACTATGTAATTAGCATCTCCGGTGGGAATTTTATCTCAATCATCCCATCGTTTGAACCTCTGAGTCTTTCCAATTTTGAGAAACCAATCAGAGAATTCTAAAGTTTCATTCCGAGCCTCTACGGTTGGACCACGACTCGAACGCATATTCTTTGTTAAGGTCAATACCTTCACAGAGTGCCAAACATAGGAATCATTAATGGTTGCATGCACAATGTCAGATATGTTCCCCGGGGTATTATCGGAAGTATCTTCCTAAAGTCTCCGCCAAAGACAACGACCTTACCCTCGAAAAGCTCATTGGAGTTTCCAGTGCTACTCATTAGATCCTTCAACATCCTGTCAAGTGCTTCGAAACACCATTTGTTTGCCATCGGAGCCTCATCCTAAATTATTAACTTTGCTTGTCGAAGCAGATCAGTTGATTTCTCTTTGTGAGTTATATTGCAAGTCAAATTATCTAAAGTAGGTACCGGTATTTTGAATCCTAAATGAGATGGTCTCCCTCCGGGTAACAACAACGATGATATTCCACTCGCTGCGACCGTGATGAAGATGTCGTGCTTAGACCTAAGAGCACTGGCAAGTTTCCTCCACATGTATATTTTGCCGGTCCCACCATAACCATGCAGGAAGAACACTCCACCTTTCTGACTACTAATGACACTCATTATTGTTTTATAGATGATGCGCTGCTCATCTGTTTAAAAGGAAAAAAAAGTGACTACCAAAAGAAAGGACGGTGTACAGAATGCATTGCATATGGTTAAGTGAATTTGGTTACATATTATTACCCGTAAGAGCAACGTGAAGTGCTAGGAATTCTTCTTGCATGGTTGGAATGTCGTAACTGCATTCCTCGTATACGATGCGATTTCCTAGTTGCTCTAACATATAACCGCCTGGATAAGGTATAGGATTAAAGTCGTGAAGGGACTTGTCGTGGATCTACATAAGTTTCTCAATCTCTATCAGGGTTAGATTAATTAGATGCGCATCTGTCAACAGTAGTTATGTAACACACAATATTTAAGATTGTTAAGGACTGTAGTATTCGAACTTAAAGTGTAATACTTCTATCATATGTGACTGATGGAACATGTTATAATGTGATCAAACTTCTATATGAATACTTCTATATTGCTCTTGTTTAAAATAAAATACACTCTTGGTCTTTATATAGACCCAATGGCTTTTACAATTCTAAAAACATAATTGCTACTAACAAACTATCATAACTTACTAAACTTTTGTCCTTCCTACTACCATATTTAATGTAAAACTTATTACTAACACATTAAAGTTTATTCAACAAAACTCCTCTGTAAACTTAAATGTTTCTTCCATCCAGCATTCCTATCATCTTCTTGCCTCTGTCGAAGATCTATTTTGATAATGGTTTTGTAAAAATATCCGCTGCTTGGTTTCTGCTTGCTACATGCCTCAATTCGACACTTCCCTCCTTCACATGTTCACGAATGAAGTGAAATCGAACATCAATGTGTTTGCTTCATTCATGATTCACTGGATTCTTTGCCAATTCGATAGCTGATTTATTGTCCACTTTTATTATTGTTGGACCTTTCTGTTTTAGCTCCATCTTGCTTATCAACCTTCTGAGCCATACTGCATGACAGACGCACCAGGATGCTGCCACATATTCAGCTTCACACGTCGAAAGTGTTACTATAGGTTGCTTCTTCGACAGCCAAGTAAATGCTGTGTTTCCCATGAAAAACACATATCCATAGGTGCTCTTTCGATCGTCTATGCCTTCGCACCAGTCACTGTCAGAATAACCAACTAACTTGTAGTCTTCTGTTTTTGAATAAAACATTCCTAGTGATACTGTTCCTTGGATGTATCTTAGAATTCGTTTCAGCGCCTTCCAATGTGTGTGTACTGGCTCCTCCATGAATCGACTCACTATGCCAACACTTAGTGAAATGTCTGGCCTTGTGCATGTGAGATATCGAAGGCTACCTACCAAGCTTCGATATTTGCTTCCTTCGACCCGTTCTCCTCCATCAAACTTTGACAGTTTTGTACCTGGTTCCATTGGCATCGAAGTTGGATTGCAATTCTTCATTTTATATTTTTCTAGGATTTCTTTTGCATATTTTTCTTGTGAGATAAAGATTCCAGCTTCTTCTTGTCAAACCTCCAGATCAAGAAAGAATCTCATCATACCTAAGTCTGTCATTTCGAATTCGCTTGTCATGGTGTTCTTGAAATCTTTGATCATCTGAACATCACTGCCTAGAAAGATAAGATCATCAACATAGAGAGCAACAAGTAATAAATTACTTCCATTTTTCTTCACATAGACGGCGGGTTCATAAGGACATTGCTCGAACCCATTCTCCTTGAAATATGTGTCAATACGTGTGTTCTATGCCCTAGGTGCTTGCTTCAGCCCATACAACGATTTCTTCAGTTTCAACACCTTATTCTCTTCTCCAATTCTCATATATCCAAGTGGTTGTTCGACATAGATTTCTTCTTCGATCACACCATTCAAAAATGTTGTCTTGACATCCATTTGAAATATTGGCCATTTGAATTGAGCAGCTTGAGAAATGAGTAATCGAATTGTCTCCATTCTTGCAACAGGCGCAAACACTTCGTCATAGTCAATTCCTGCTTTCTGTTTGTATCCCTTTGCAACCAGTCGTGCTTTGACTCTTTCGATTTCTCCTTAAGAATTCATCTTTTTCTTGAATACCCACTTTACACCAATGGGTTGACTACCTTTTGGCCATTCGACTAGCTCCCAAGTATTGTTGCGTTCGATTGCTCTAATTTCTTCGTCCATGGCACTTTTCCACTTCTTATCTCGTAACGCTTCTTCGACACTGATATTTTCAGCATCTGCCAGAAGACACACAAAATGCACCTCACTTGTTGAATCATACAAATCTTGCAAACTTCTCATTTTTGGTTGTAGAGGTTCATCTTCATCTTCAGTTTCTTCATGTTCTGTTGGAATACTAGTTGGTACAGCTACAATTGTTTCTTCGACTGTGTTAACAACCTCTGTCGAATTGTTCCAGTCCCACTTGCTTGCTTCGTCCATTCGAACGTCTCTACTCACGATCACTTTCTTTCTTGTGGGATTGAAGAGCTTGTACCCTTTCGTCTTCTCATCATATCCAGTGAATATGTACTTCTGACTTTTGTCTTCAAGCTTTGTTCTTCGTTGATCTGGTACATGTGCATAAGCTATACTACCAAATACCTTGGGATGAGAAATTGTTGGCTTCTGTCCACTCCATGCTTCTTGTGGTGTTTTGTCTTCTAACTTCGAATGTGAACATCTATTCTGAATATAAACAACACATTGTACTGCTTCTGCCCAGAATTCTTTCGACATGTTCTTGCTTTTGAGCATTGATCGAGTCATGTCAAGAATAGTTCGATTCTTCCTTTCAGCCACACCATTTTGTTGAGGTGAATATGGTGCAGTTAGGAATCTCCTTATGCCATGTTCTTCACAGTACTTCACAAAGGCCATTGAAGTATACTCACCTCCTCTGTCAGATCGAATTGCTTTGATGTGTCTGTCTGTTACCTTCTCCACCATTACTTTGAAATTTTTGAACACTTCTAATGCTTCAGATTTTTCTTTCAGGAAGTAAACCCAGGTTTTTCTTGAGAAGTCATCAATAAAAGAAATGAAGTACCTTTTTCCACTGAAGGATTCTGGAGTGATTGGCCCACATATGTCAGTATGTATCAATTCGAGAATATGTTTAGCTTGATACTCTGCCTTCCTTTGAAATGAGGTTCTTGTTTGTTTGCTGAGCACACATTCTTCACAGAATTTTCCTTCAAAATCCATGTCTGGTAGTCCATGCACCATGTTCCTTTTCGCCAACCTTTTCAAACCAGCATGATGTAGATGACCAAAGCGCATATGCCACAGTGACGCTTTGTCTTGCACTTTGATTTGCAAACATTTATCTCGAATGTTCCTCAGGTTCAGTTTGTACATTCGATTTCTTTCCATTTCGACACTGGCAATCAGATGTCCTACTTTGTCCTTCAAATGCAATGTTCGATCTTTCATAAGTATCGAAGCACCTTTTTCTGTAAGTTGTCCCAGACTTAATATGTTGGTCTTGAGATCTGGTACATAGTAAACGTCTTCGATTGATCCAATCAAGCCATCCTTCTGCAAGTAACTGATTGTGCCCTTTCCTTCGACATTCACTTTTGATGCATCTCCAAAGGACACATTACCATCTTCAATTCTCTTCATATCTTTAAACAGGTGTTTGTAACCACACATGTGATTACTTGCTCCTGAGTCAAGATACCAAACACTGTCATTGGTGTTGATTTCGTTTTGATCCATCAGGAGAAAGCCTTCATTCGATTCAGCTTCCAAGGCTAGGTTGGTTGTTTCTTCAATCTTCTTTTCGATTCGACAGTATTTTGCAAGATGTCCCACTTTGTCACAGTTGTAACATTTGTAGGAGTTGCAATCCTTCGCATAATGACCATACTTCCCACACTTGTAGCATTCGAAGTTGGAATGATTCGAACGACCACCTCTTTGACCACGTCCTCTGCCACGCCAATTTTGTTGGCTCGATTGTCCCCTTTCGAAGTTGCTACCTCTACCACTTCGACCATTGTCACGACCTCCACGTCCACGTCCTCTTCCTCGAAAGTTGTTTGAAAAGAGTACCTTTTTGTCTTTGTTCGATTCCTTGGTTTGGTTTGCTTCTTCGACTGCTTCTTCTTTCTTTTTCATCTTTCATTGTTCATGTGCTTCGAGAGAACCAGCGAGCTCTTCGACTGAGAGCGTCGAAAGGTCCTTCGACTCTTCTATTGCACACACAATATTCTCAAACTTGTCTGTTAAAGATCTCAAGATCTTTTCAACAACTCGTGCATCAGGTACCGTCTCTCTATTTCTGGTGAGTTGATTCACCACCTTTTGCACAAGTGTGATGTAGTCAGATACAATTTTTGTATCCTTCATCTGTATTCTCTCCAATTCGCCACGAAGAGTTTGGAGTCGAACTTGCTTCACTCGATCTGCTCCTTTGAACATTTTTTCTAACGTGTCCCACGCTTGTTTCGACGTAGTCGAACCAGCAATTTTTTCGAAGCCTGATTCATCTACAGCCCTGAACAACATGTATAATGCCGTTTTGTCCTTCGATCGCGTCTCTTTCAACGCCTTCGTTTGAGATGTCGTATATCCCCTAACTTCTGTTGGTTCTACAAACCCATCATGGGTCATATCCCACGCATCTAGAGATCCAAGAAGAGCTTTCATTTGGATACTCCAGTTTTCATAATTTGACTTCGTTAGCCATGGCAACGACATTTAATTCATCATGTTTTCCATGAGCTCTGATGCCAAATTGTTATAATGTGATCAGACTTCTATATGAATACTTCTATATGAATACTTCTATATTGCTCTTGTTTAAAATAAAATACACTCTTGGTCTTTATATAGACCCAATGGCTTTTACAATTCTAAAAACATAACTGCTACTAATAAACTATCATAACTTACTAAACTTTTGTCCTTCCTACTACCATATTTAATGTAAAACTTATTACTAACACATTAAAGTTTATTCAACAGAACAGACATAAGAACAACAAATAGTATTGTACAATAATATTATAATTTCATTAATGACCCAGGATCACTGAAAACATAACAACCTGATAAATGACAATAATATACAGAAAACATGGATAATTATTAAAAGAACATGTGTCATTCATCAACCGTCTTTGTTAATATAACAATCCGTCAAACAATAATTTCCACGACTCTCTCCATACATGGGCAGGTTTGTTAACGTTCCTCGACAAAAGCATAACCACAAAAATCTTTCGAAGGAAATGTCCTGACCCCCACTCACTTGCTTCCTTATAGGCTCAGATGTATTCCTGGTCATCTTCAAGGAAACCCATAACAAAAAATGCATCCCTAAATGAATCACATTGTGTATCGCCAACCTTTCATATTTCTTCATAAGTGGTAGGTCCATTCACAACAGTTAGCATCATCCATAAGTAATAAAGTTCTCCTATAGACAGTGGCACATCAAATGTCCAACTGTAAACCCCTTTTTTCGTGGCTTCCAAGCTCTAATCCTCTTATGGTATACAAACATGGTAACAAATTGGTCGTACGTTAGTTGCTTGGCCTGCTCGTAAGTCTGATTTGCAATTAACAATGAAGAAAACATAGAATCGGTGATGCTTGCCTTCTCTAAAACATTCTCCATTCGTTCATAATTGGTGCAAAAGAGTGCCTTCTCACCAATAAGGTGGAAAAACATACGTTTGACGACTGGTTTTCTTCCATGAATGTTATACGTCAAGATTCTCCATGAGGCCTCACATGGAGAGATGTATTGACAATTAAGGTATTGTTGTATTTCATACACGGTTTCATTACCATTAGATGTTGGACGCGAGATTTGTACAACGGACGCGATAATTCTGTCAAAGCCTTTATGGATATATTTGAAAAGGTACTTGATATAAGTACTTTGATTACACTACTCCATGTTGATATGACATGGTATTTCAAAGTAACTTCGTGTTGTAGGTGACAACATGTTTGTTGTCCAAAAGTATACCATTTTTATGGATGACGTGTGTTGATGATCTTCTTTGGTACAGAGGATACACTTCGGCATCAACAACAATATTTTCAATGATTTTTTTTGGAAATAATTGTATGCATTTCCTAATCTTCGTACATGGTGATATTTCCCTAGCCAAACCACATGGTACGTGGATCATATGCGACTTAACCAAGTTATAAAAAATCAGATGAACCGAGGGGCCAGGTACTTCTGCGTAAATTATTCTATCAATGTCCGTGGGAGTGGGGTACTTACTTTCAGGATGTAAGAAAACTAGAATGCGAGCGTGTGGGAGGTCTCTCTTTTGCAATTCAATTGTATACGTAAATGCAAAAACAAAAGACATTAAAAGGAATCAGTAAGAGAGCATTGTTAATGAAACAACCCAGAAAAAATTTGTAAGTTGTACTAACATTCCAAAACCCGCCCAAGGACATGGTTTTTGGTGATATCATGCATTAGTTGGTCAAACTTTATTTTGAATACTTTTGCGACAATGTCAGCTTTGTCGTGATGTTATAAAATCTTGGGGTCTAACTGTCTTTTGATCTCAGGCCAATTTGGGTTACAGGTAAAGGTTATAAAAATGCCTGGGAAACCCAATTTACTTGAAATTGCCATCCCGTCAAAATAAAGTTGATCCATATACCTTTTGCTACCGACAAATGTAGACAGCAGGACGACACATTTACCTTGTTTAGTAGCTTGCTGTGAAGTACTTGCACTACATTGTTTTTATAAGTTGCTATACTTACCAACCCTTAATTTAGATTTGTTTCTCCGCAACCAATTGCGACGCTCGCTTTTCGTCATAGTATAACCGTCAACTAAAAAATGTTGGAAAAGCTGTCTCGAATGAAGTAAAGTTTTTGGTTCAGCAGTGCATTCTTGTAGTCAGAAACAAAGCCAATCCTTAATAGTTTGGCAGTTCTGCTTAGTTAAAGTTTACATGTGCTGATATTTGTGTAGGATAGTATCCCTGTAACTATCTTCTCCATATGAAAATTTCGAAGGGTATTGGTAACCAAGATAACCCGGGTGGAACTCGTCTATCCTTTTTAATCCTCCATCATATTCATGGATTATGATGTCCCTCAGTTCAACAAAGTCAATATCACCGACAATCAGATCAACAACTTCCGAAATGGTGGCCATGTTATACACACGACTGTCACCAGGACTACTTGAAATCAGTTTCAAACTCAAGTCTTGGAAGGTATTTACCCTCAAAACATCATTTTCCATTTGAAATGCCTTTGCATGAACATTATGCTCGTCCAAAATTACTTTCAAATTGGAAACTATTTCCTTTTCAAGCTTCTTATTATCCCTGCATAAAAGAATGGAAAAAACTCAGGAGCGCGCACTATAAACGAAGAAAGTTGACAAAGCACACATATATAAATAATGATATATTGGTATATTTACCTAAAACAATGTAACCTATTTTCAACCTCATTATCCATGTCAAATATGTACAGTTGAGCATACTGAGGAGGTTCATCGATTTTTGGCAACATTATACATATTCGGTGACATGCTTGACCATGAAGTCACAAGGTTGGAGAACTGCTCCCCTTGGAATAAGTTGTATCAAGTTTCATACTGGGAGAAGTGAAAGAGAACATGGCGTTGTAAGTTCTAATGTTGGCCTAATAATTTTTTCTATGCGTAGATTCTATCATAGAGGACCTTATGTAAAAAAGGAGGAGTTTTCTTCATGCATGGCATTACTACCTTTCCACCCCTACAGCATATATGAAATTTTGCAATTGTAGTATGTCTATTCTTATCTTTATGCTCTTGATACCACATGCAAGCATAACAATGTTGGCACTCCCAAACCGGGTTTCCCATATCAAAATAATTTGGTTCAAACAAAAAAAAAACAGGCATTATGAGAATTAACAAAATGTTTACAATAATCATAATCAACTCAATTTAGATATTTCCAGATGAAATAACCTTGTAAGTGAGGGTCAATAGGTCCTTTAAAAACATCATCATCATCATCGTCAGACGAATTTACCGAGAATCCACACGAATCTGAATCTGAATTCTCATCGTTGGAAGAGTATCCGGCTGACGTTAGACGTGTAAGGGTAGAATTTGTTGTAGTGGAACCATGCTTAAGACCGTTACAATGCATTGGCCTGCGGTAAAGGATGTTGTTGGATTGTACCATATCCGATGTTGAAAAATGTTAGAAATTTAGGGTGTGATAATCCTGGATAACTTCGATGAATCGTGTTCGTACACTTTCCGAACAAAGTATTTCGACCCTATTCTTGTCTGGGTTCACGAAATCTTTGTGGGGATAATTCTCGAAGAAATTCTGTTTCCGACAAAAGAAACGAATTGTAATTATAGAGAGAAGGATGCGTTTTTCTGTATCCGAGACCGAGGCCGAACGACTCCTTAAATAGGAGAACAGTAATTGAAACGAAGAGACACATTTGTTCGAAACGAATATGTCCGTTGGGAAACAGTTATGCCCGTTGGGGAACAGTTATGTCCAGCGGGACCCCAGCCAGGGGCTTCCGCCCCTTGGACCCCGCGAGGCGCTGCCCCGCACCCCGCCAGGGGCTTCGCCCCTTGGAACCCCGTTTCAATTATTCGTATTCAATTATGTATTGGCTCGACGAGCGTGCACTCCGCACTTCCCTAACTCGTCTCCGAACTTAACGCATAATTGCATCAGCCTTTAGAAATCACATTACTACTAAAATACATTGGTGATACAAAATCGCCAACAAATCCCCCCCATTTTAGTGTAATCCTTGATTAACTCAGTATATATAGTTATATACAAGGGTACAATCTACAGGTAAAACGATTAAACACATGCATAAACGAAAATGTCTTACGATTGAATTTTCATCTTAGTACAAATACACATTCCAAATACTCGAAAATCGGGGTGTCATAAAGATTGAACCCGTCAATCCATTTGAACATCTGAAGATACAGTACACATATGTTTCTTACAATACTCTACTATTCATTCTTGACACTTTTACAAGCCATGTGTCCTTATCCATTAATAAGCATATAGAAAGCCAAGTCCAAGCTTCCTGAAGCGGCAAAACTTCATGCTCACATAGGTGATCCCTTTAATCTTGCACCTGCATTTGCAATTTTTCAAAGAGAACCATTAAGAAGATATACTTCAACCTAGTCATTACTTGCCGGTCTGAGCACATACCTTGGGAAGATAAACACGAGTGCTCCAATCCCTAACTATGATCTTTCCACATTGAATTTTGCTTCTAACGCTGTATTAGAAGGGAATTGGGTATACCATAACTAACGGATTTATATGGACTTTAATCCCATCCCAATTACCGACTTCTTCACTAAGTCTCTAACTAACCCCTTCGTCAAGTGGTCAGCTAAGTTTTGTTGCGACCGAACAAAATCAATAGATATCACCCCATTCATGATTAATTCCCTAATCATACTATGTCTAACACCCAAATGTCTAGACTTCCCATTGTATATTTGACTATAAGCCTTAGCCAATGTGGCAGTACTGTCACAACGAATATATATTGGTGATATTGGTTTAGGCCATATCGGAATCTCATATACCAAGTTCCTTAGCCATTTCGCTTCTTTACCAGCAGCAGCTAATGCCACAAACTCAGATTCCATTGTGGAACTGGTTATACATGTTTGCTTCTTGGAAGCCCACGAAATGGCACCTCCCCCAAGCAAGAACACCCATCCACTTGTTGAGGATGAATCTTCAGCATTGTTTATCCAACTAGCATCTGAGTAACCTTCTAACACCGAAGGAAATCCCATATACGACAATCCATAATTCATAGTACCCTTCAAGTACTTGAATACCATAGTTATTGCATGCCAATGGTGTCTACTAGGATTACTAGTAAATCTACTCAACTTTCCAACCGCATAAGCAATATCCGGTCTAGTGCTAATCATAGCATACATCAAAGAGCCTATAGCTCTTGAGTATTCGAGTTGATCCACAGGTTTACCTGTATTTGGCATGAGTTTTTCTCCTGGATCCATGGGAGTACTTACTGGAGAACAACTTTCACAATTGAACTTCTTGAGTATTTTCTCAATGTAATGGGATTGAGTAATTACAATCCCTTTATTCTCCCGTTTAATCTTAATACCAAGAATAACGTCCGCTTCTCCCATATCCTTCATGGAGAATTTTGATGACAGAAAATTCTTTGTTTTATCAATTTGATTTTGGTCGGTGCCAAAGATCAACATGTCATCAACATATAGACAAATGAAAACTCCTTTACCGGATGTATCAAGTTTGCTATATACACATTTGTCAGCTTGGTTTAGAATGAAACCATTAGACAAAACAATCTCATCAAACTTTTGATGCCACTGCTTCGGAGCTTGTTTCAGCCCATACAATGACTTAACTAGCTTACACACTTTATGCTCATTACCAGGCATAACAAATCCTTCGGGTTGCTTCTGAAGTGGTGAAAAACACAAGAAGGGGGGGGGGGGTTGAATTGTAAAACTGAAATCTAATGCAATGAACAAGATATTTTTATCCTGGTTCGTTTGATCTCAAACTACTCCAGTCCACCCGTCAAGGTGATTTCGCCTCTCTCCAACGAGGTCTTAATCCACTATATTCAACTGAATATTACAGACTGCTTTAACAACTGCTAAAGCCTTCTTGATTCAAACCACAACCCGGTTTGTCAAGGTAACACTTTCTTACAAAGAGATAAAACTATGCGTGTGGATGTTTTCTACAAAACTGTATCACAACTGTGATGTATACACAAATTGAAGCTTAGAAACTAGATTGCTAAACAGTAATAGAATATCAGAGTGTGTGGTTTAGCAAAACTGAGAGAACGAAGATTATGGTTTAGCTTTTGTGCGTGTAGAAATTTGGAGAGCATTAGCCATTTCAATCTTCAAAGCCTTGTTTATATAGCACTGAGATGATGAACGTTGGATGCAATATTCTTGATTCAATGCTAATAACAAGCTTTCCTTATTAAGCAGATCTTGTCTGGAATGAGGCCGTTGGAATTAATTTGCTTTCAATGCACAATACCGTTGCTTACTTAATGCAAGTTCTGGCTTGGCTCATTCTGACTCTGCTTCGCTGCTGATGAACTATTGTGTTTCTGTATCAGAGTGTTGAGCGCAGTCTTGTTCATCAGGTTTCAGCATGTAAGTGAGTTGATCATCTGATTTTGACATTCTGATATAGCAACTTCTGATGCTGGTGTCCGAAATCAAGTTCTGATGCTGAATAGATGTGATCTTGCTTATTTCAATCTGAGTATCTGCAAGTCAGAACATAATAATTTTAGGCAGCAGATAGTTCATACATGAAACTTATAAATACTATATCTTTTCACTTTGTTATCATCAAAACTTAAATATAGGGTAGTAGATTCAAACTTTGTTCTAACAATCTCCCCCTTTTTGATGATGACAAAAACTAGATATTTTAAATGAAAATAACGTGAAAAGGTATCTGGAATATGTATCAGAATAAGAAGCAAAAGAATAAGGAGTAAGGAGATACTCCCCCTGAGTTTATTACTTCCCTTAGATTATACGTGTTCTTCAGGATCAGATCTTTTTGCCTTTATTTGAACATCAGAGTATCAGAGTCTTTGACTTATCAGAAGCTTTATGTCAGAGCAGAGCTTCAGAGCTTATCTTGTCAGAGCTTTGCTTTGGATCAGAATATTTGAGCGGATCAGAACTTCATAGTGATCAGAGCTTCTAGTCTTCAGAGTGTCCAGGAGCTTCCTTGTGCCTGTAGACTTTAAGCAAAACAGAAAAAAATATTTCAAGTAATAGAGTTAGAATGTTTGAGAATTTCTGTCTAGTTAGCCGTTATTGATTTAAATATCATTCTTGTTCTCCCCCTTTTTGTCAGCAATCAAAAAGTGTTGGTGATGTGCTAAAACAATTAAGATCAGAAAAACTAATCATATTAAGATAGTTCAGAATCAAAACAAGAAAACATTACAAAACATAATCAAACAGTACATCAGAAAATCAAGGAAAACATGAAAAAGGTCATGCATGAAAAAAAGATTAAGGTTGAGGAGGCAAGCGTGTGAACAGGTTCTCCAGCATGGCTTGAATCTTTTCAGCAGTCTCATTCTGCTTATGCACCATGCTGACAACAGTGTCAATCTTGCTGATTTTGGGGGATTTGAGAAAGATACTTAAAAACGGTTACCAGACATGTGTCTCAATGCACCCAATCAGCGCTTTGCCTTCTCAGAAGCGTGCACGCGTTCTGCTTCAGAGATATGCTGATGATTGGATGACACTTGTTTGATGTAGTGATCAGCACGTCTGTCTTTGAGCTTTAGACTCTCAGATCTTTAGACTTGCATCTGATACAATCTGCATGTTCTATCTTTCTGAAAGGAGATTGATCAGAAGTTCACAGTAAAATAATTACATTCTGAAGGTAAATATATGGAATTAAAACATTTTCACTCTGGGCACACTTTCATGCTGAGATGTTTCAGAATGAAATTAAACCTATCTTCTGAAAGGGGTTTAGTAAAGATATCAGCCCATTGATGGTCTGTATCTATAAATTTTAAGTTCAAAATACCTTTCTGAATATAGTCCCTAATGAAGTGATGTTTTATTTCTATATGCTTAGCTCTAGAATGTAAAATGGGATTCTTACTTAAGCAAATAGCAGAAGTATTATCACAAAGTATAGGAATGTTACTCTCAAAAATCTGGAAGTCTTCAAGCTGACTTTTCATCCAGAGCATTTGTGTGCTACATCCTGCTGCTGCTATGTACTCAGCTTCTGCTGTTGACAGAGCAATTGTTGATTGTCTTTTGCTGGACCAAGAGATCATATTTTCTCCCAGAAACTGGCAGCTTCCAGAAGTACTTTTACGTTCCACTCTGTCTCCGGAAAAATCAGCATCACAGTAGCCTACTAAGCTGTAATCACTAGATTTTCTATAAAACAAACCCAGATTAGTAGTACCTTTCAGATACTTGAAAATTCGCTTAACAGCTGTTAAGTGAGATTCTCTAGGATCTGATTGGAATCTAGCACAGATACAAATACTGAATAATATGTCAGGTCTTGAAGCAGTCAGATAGAGGAGAGAACCAATCATACCTCTGTAGACTTTCTGTTCTACATTTTTGCTTACCTCTTCTCTTTCCAGAATGCACGTGGGATGCATTGGAATCTTTGATGGCTTACATTCTGAGAGGTCAAATTTCTTCAGAAGATCTCTGATGTATTTGCTCTGATGAATGTAAGTTCCTTCTGGAGTTTGATTGATCTGAATTCCTAGAAAGAATTTCAGTTCCCCCATGAGGCTCATCTCAAATTCTGCCTGCATACACTTAGCAAATTTTCTTCCAAGAGAAGGATTAGTAGAACCAAAAATAATATCATCAACATAAATTTGACAGACTAAGATGTCACTCTTAACTGATTTACAGAATAGAGTAGTGTCCACTTTCCCTCTGGTGAATTCATTTTCCAGCAGAAAGTTACTTAGCCTTTCATACCAAGCTCTGGGAGCTTGTTTCAGACCATACAGTGACTTCTTTAGTTTGAAAACATGTTCTGGATGTTTTGTATTTTCAAAACCTGGGGGTTGGTGTACATAAACTTCTTCTTCTATATAACCATTTAAGAATGCACTTTTGACATCCATCTGATACAGAGTGATGCCTCTATTAACAGCAAATGAAATTAAAAGTCTGATAGATTCTAACCTGGCGACTGGGGCAAAGGTTTCTGTATAGTCTATCCCCTCTTGCTGACTATAACCTTGTGCAACCAGTCGTGCCTTGTTTCTGATGACTTCACCTTGTTCATTTAGCTTGTTTCTGAACACCCATCTTGTTCCAATGACGTTGAATCCTTTTGGTCTGGGAACGAGATCCCATACGTCGTTTCTGGTGAATTGATTCAGCTCTTCTTGCATTGCCAGAATCCAGTCATTATCCAGAAGTGCTTCATCAATTGAAGAAGGTTCAATCAGAGACACCAGTCCCATAAGTGTTTCTTCAGAGTTTCTGAAGCTTGCTCTTGTTCTGATTGGATCTTCCTTTCTTCCTAGGATAGTCTCTTCTGGGTGATCCAAGCTGCTTCTGGGTAATCTCTTCTGAGGTTGATCAGCAGCTGTTGTAGGATTTCTAGCAGTGCTCCTTTCAGACGTTGAAGGAATGTCTGTGTTGAGAGCTTCTGATGACTTGTCTTCAGAACCTGCAAATTCAATTTCTATACCTGCAAAAACTTCATTCTGCTTTGACTTTTCAGAGTCAAGCTTGTCATCAAAACGAACACTGATTGATTCTTCCACAATCTATGTTTCTGTATTGTATACTCTGTACCCTCTTGAGCGTTCAGAGTATCCTAACATAATACACTTCTGTGCTTTAGAGTCAAACTTGTTCAAATAATTCTTTGTATTTAATATAAAGCAAGTACATCCAAATGGATGAAAATATGAAATGTTGGGCTTTCTGTTCTTCCACAATTCATATGGAGTCTTTTCCAGAATAGGTCTTATTGAGATTCTATTCTGAATGTAGCACGCTGTGTTTATTGCCTCTTCCCAGAAGATCTTAGCAACGTTTGTCTCATTGATCATGGTTCTGGCCATTTCTTGCAATGTTCTGTTCTTTCGTTCTACAACTCCATTTTGTTGGGGAGTTCTAGGACAAGAGAAATCATGCAGAATGCCTCTGTCATTAAAGAATGACTCAAAATCTTTATTTTCAAATTCTCCACCATGATCACTTCTGACTTTAACGATTCTAAGATCCTTTTCATTCTGAACTTGGTTACAGAAGGTAACAAACACAGAGTGTGACTCGTCCTTGTGTCTTAAGAACTTTACCCATGTCCATCTGCTATAGTCATCTACGATTACTAACCCATACTTCTTACCACTGACTGAAGCAGTTTTAACTGGTCCAAATAAGTCAATATGCAGAAGTTCTAATGGCTTAGAGGTAGAAACAACATTTTTGGATTTAAAAGAAGGTTTAGCAAATTTGCCTTTCTGACATGCTTCACACAGAGCATCTGAATTGAACTTCAAATTAGGAAGTCCTCTGACCAGATTGAGTTTGTTAATCTGAGATATTCTTCTCATACTAACATGCCCCAATCTTCTGTGCCAGATCCACTGCTCGTTGTTAACAGACAGAAGACATTTTACGTTCTGACTTTTTAGTTCAGAAAGTTTGATTTTGTAAATGTTGTTTTTCCTCTTACCATTAAACAGGATAGTCCCATCTTTCTGACTAACAGCTTTACATGATTTTTGATTAAAGATTATATCATAACCGTTATCACTTAATTGACTTATGGATAACAGATTATGCATCAATCCATCTACTAGCAGAACATTATTAATAGAGGGAAGATTTCCATTACCTACAGTTCCAGAGCCAATTATCTTTCCCCTCTGATTGCCTCCAAAGCCAACGTGGCCTCCAGGCTTAAGTTCCAGGCTTTGGAACATATGCCTTCTTCCCGTCATGTGTCGTGAGCAGCCAGAGTCCAGGTACCATGACTGGTGTTTCTGACTTGCTGCTAAAGATATTTGCAACATGTATTATTTTATCCTTAGGTACCCAGATTTTCTTGGGTCCTGATTTGTTAGTTTTACCAAAACTCTGGTTGAATTTTGGTTTCACAGAGTGTTTACTGCTAGTATATTTGATATCATGTGTGTGACCATACACAAAATGTGAATTCAGAGGAGTGTGTTTAATGGTTAAGTCCATGACATTATTTGGTGTAGGAACCTTACCTTGGTATCCTATTCCTTTCCTGCCGTTTCTGCTAACTCCATAGATCATTGAAGCCATTCTGCTTCTATCTATGCTTTTAGCTAGGAACTTCTGGAAACTGTGATCATACTCCTTGATGATCTCATCAGCGTTGCTGGGAGTTTCAGAAATTGGTTCCTTCTGAGAGTTTTGTAAGGTGTTTTCTAATTTTGAAATCTTATTTCTCAGCTCAGAATTTTCCAATTTGAGACTCTCAGTCTTATTAGAGTCAGATTCAAGATTCCTTTTCAGGTCTCTGAATTTAGCTCTAATTTGCTGATAACGTTCCAGAATCTCATTAAGGCTTTCAGCAAGTTCAGCCTTTGTAAAGTTAACAACGAAGTTAGGAAATACCTCTTCAGTGTCTGATTCTGAAGCTTCACTATCTTCTGAAATGTTAGCCATGAGAGCTATGTTTGCCCTTTCATCATCTGATTCTGAGTCAGATTCAGACGAGTCAGAGTCATCCCATGTGGCCATGAGACTTTTCTTCTTCTCTCTTCCAAACTTCTTTTTGGGCTTTTCCCTCTGAAGCTTTGGGCAGTCACTCTTGTAGTGTCCTTGCTCATTGCACTCATAGCAGATGATGTCTTTGGTGTTTGGCTTTTTGCTACTGGAGGAGCCTTCAGATCTTCTGTATCCAGAGGAAGAATCTGTCCTTCTGTATCTGGAAGAGGACTCGTTCTGATCAGATCTTCTGGGATTCCTGAACTTCCTTTGTCTTTGCTTCCACAGTTGATTTACTCTTCTAGAGAGAAGGGAAAGTTCGTCTTCTTCTGATGAGGATCCATCAGATGTTTCTTCAACTGCCTGCAAAACTTTAGACTCAAATTTTCTGTTAGATTTTAATGCTAAAGGCTTACCTTGCTTCTGAGGCTCATCAGCTTCTAGCTCTATCTCATGACTTCTGAGGGAGCTGATAAGTTCCTCCAGAGTGATTTTGTTGAGATCTTTAGCTAGCTTCAGAGCAGTAACCATAGGCCTCCACTGCTTGGGTAAACTTCTGACGATTTTCTTGACATGGTCAGAAGTAGAGTATCCTTTGTCCAGAACTTTGAGACCAGCTACCAGAATCTGGAATCTAGAGAACATAGTTTCAATGGATTCAGATTCTTCCATTTTGAACGCCTCATACTTCTGAATGAGCGCCAGAGCTTTTGTTTCTTTGACCTGAACGTTGCCCTCATGCGTCATTCTGAGAGAATCAAAAATATTCTTTGCTGTGTCTCTGTTGGAGATCTTTTCATACTCAGTATAGGAGATAGCACTGAGGAGGATGGTTCTGGCCTTGTGGTGATTCTTGAAGTCACGCTTTTGTTGATCAGACATTGTTTTTCTATCAATCTTCTGACCACTTGCATTCACAGGATGCGTGTATCCATCTGTCACCATATCCCACAGATCATCATCATGTGCCAGAAAGAAGCTTTCAATTATGTCTTTCCAGTAATCAAAGTTTTCTCCATCAAAGACTGGAGGTTTTCCACTGAATCTGTCTCTGTCCTCATTGTTGTCATTGCTGATGTGAGAATTGTTTCCTGCCATTGTGTTTTTCTGATGCTGGATCTTGTATTGACACGGTTAAGTGATTTAGCTCAGAACCAGGCGCTCTGATGCCAATTGAAGTGGTGAAAAACACAAGAAGGGGGGGGGGGTTGAATTGTAAAACTGAAATCTAATGCAATGAACAAGATATTTTTATCCTGGTTCGTTTAATCTCAAACTACTCCAGTCCACCCGTCAAGGTGATTTCGCCTCTCTCCAACGAGGTCTTAATCCACTATATTCAACTGAATATTACAGACTGCTTTAACAACTGCTAAAGCCTTCTTGATTCAAACCACAACCCGGTTTGTCAAGGTAACACTTTCTTACAAAGAGATAAAACTATGTGTGTGGATGTTTTCTATAAAACTGTATCACAACTGTGATGTATACACAAATTGAAGCTTAGAAACTAGATTGCTAAACAGTAATAGAATATCAGAGTGTGTGGTTTAGCAAAATTGAGAGAACGAAGATTATGGTTTAGCTTTTGTGCGTGTAGAAATTTGGAGAGCATTAGCCATTTCAATCTTCAAAGCCTTGTTTATATAGCACTGAGATGATGAACGTTGGATGCAATATTCTTGATTCAATGCTAATAACAAGCTTTCCTTATTAAGCAGATCTTGTCTGGAATGAGGCCGTTGGAATTAATTTGCTTTCAATGCACAGTACCGTTGCTTACTTAATGCAAGTTCTGGCTTGGCTCATTCTGACTTTGCTTCGCTGCTGATGAACTATTGTGTTTCTGTATCAGAGTGTTGAGCGCAGTCTTGTTCATCAGGTTTCAGCATGTACGTGAGTTGATCATCTAATTTTGACATTCTGATATAGCAACTTCTGATGCTGGTGTCCGAAATCAAGTTCTGATGCTGAATAGATGTGATCTTGCTTATTTCAATCTGAGTATCTGCAAGTCAGAACATAATAATTTTAGGCAGCAGATAGTTCATACATGAAACTTATAAATACTATATCTTTTCACTTTGTTATCATCAAAACTTAAATATAGGGTAGTAGATTCAAACTTTGTTCTAACAGCTTCATATACACTTCTTCTTCCAAATCACCATTTAGAAATGTTGTTTTGACACCCATTTGATGAATCACTAGATTATGAATAGCCGCCAAAGCAATCAACAGTCTAATAGTAGTGATACGAGCAACTGGAGCATAGGTATCGAAATAATCGATCCCTTCCTTTTGTCTGAAGCCTTGGATAACTAATCTAGCTTTAAACTTGTCAATTGTACCATCGACTTTCATCTTCCTTTTGAAGATCCATTTACAACCCAATGGTTTGCAACCTGGTGGTAAATCAGACAACACCCAAGTATTATTTTCCATGATAGAACCAATCTCTTCATCAATTGCTTCTTTCCAAAAAACAGAGTCTCGAGACTTCACAGCTTCATCATATGTTCTTGGATCCTCCTCTATACTATAGCAATAATAGTATTGAGTATCAATCTGATCCTTTGATCCCTCAACCAAATATAGTTGAAAATCAGATCCATAAGTTCTAGATTTTCTAGCTCTTTTGCTCCTACGAGGTTCAAGTGTCTCACTTGGCACATCATTTGAATGATCATCCCTTAGAGATTCATCTGAATTAGGTATAGAAATCTTTGGTCTAGGTATAGAAGAGAAACAATTCTCATCAAATATGGCATCTCTTGATTCTATTATTGTGTTAATAGAAATCGAGTCATTAGGCTCTATAACATAAAACCTATAGGCCTTGGAGTGCTCAACATATCCAACAAAGATGCAAGCTATACCCTTTTCACCCAAAGTTTTCCTTTTTGGGTCTGGGAGTCTAACCACGGCCCTACAACCCCAAACACGTAGAAATGTTAAGTTGGGTCGTCTCTTATACCAAAGTTCATATGGGGTAGTCTTGTTCCTTTTATTAGGAACCCTATTTAACAAATAGCAAGCCGTTAACATAGCTTCTCCCCAAAACCCTTCACTCAGACCAGAGTAGGATAACATGGCGTTCACCATTTCCTTAAGAACTCTATTTTTCCTTTCAGCCACACCATTTTGTTGAGGTGTATAAGGTGCCGTAGTTTCATGAATGATTCCTACGGACTGGAAAAACACAGGATCATAATATTCACCACCTCTGTCTGTACGTAATGTTTTAATCAGTACATTCTGTTGCACTTCAACTTCAGTTTTATAGATTCTAAATTTATCTAAGGCTTCGTGCAACAAATAAACATAGCAGAATCTAGACGCATCATCTATGAAGGTGATGAAATACTTTTTATGCCCTAACGAAGGAGTAGCATGCAAATCACATAAATCACTATGTACCAATTCAAGAATGATAGATTTCCTTGTTATACCTTTAAAAGGTTGCCTAGTGATCTTTGTTAACATACAAGTTTTACACTTTTCTACATTTTCATTAAAATTAGGAATTAAATCATTTTTAGACATTTCATGCATTCTTTTATAGTGTACATGTCCTAGACGAGCATGCCATAACGAAAAATTAATAACATTTGACGAGGACATAAAAACAGAACCAGATTCATTAGGAACTCCATTCAAATTCATCATAAACATACCATTATTATAATATCCAAATCCTACAAACACACCAGACTTCGATAATACATATTTATCGGATTCACACACTTGCTTGTATCCAAGCTTGTTTAATACAGGACCAGAAATTAAATTCTTACGTAATTTAGGAACATACAATACATTAAACAAAGTAATAGTCTTTCCAGAACTGAATTCTAGCACCACGTTTCCTTTGCCTTCAACGGGAGCGAAGTGATCATCTCCCATGTAGAGGACATAACCATCTTCCACTGGAACAAGAGTCTTGAACCAGAAACGATCCTTGCAAACATGTGTTGTGGCACCAGAATCAATCCACCACGCGGCAGCATCATCATGTGAAGGGGTGAAAAACACAAGAAGGGGGGGTTGAATTGTAAAACTGGAAACTTAAAGCAATTAACAAGATATTTTTATCCTGGTTCGTTTGATCTCAAACTACTCCAGTCCACCCGTCAAGGTGATTTCGCCTCTCTCCAACGAGGTCTTAATTCACTATATTCAACTGAATACAAATCTGCTTTAACAACTGCTAAAGCCTTCTTGATTCAAACCACAATCCGGTTTGTCAAGGCAACACTTTCTTACAAAGGTATAAAATAATGTGTGTGAATGTTTTCCAAAACTATATCACAACTGTGATGTTTACACAAATGAAGCTTAGAATACTTAGAATGCTAAACACTAATGGAGTATCAGAGTTTGTTGGTTTAGCAAAACTGGTAGATGAAGATTATTGTTCAGCTTTGTGCGTGTAGAGAGTTTGGAAGCATTAGCCATGATAATCTTCAAAGCTTTGTTTATATAGCACTTGAGAAGATGAACGTTGAAGCAAATATTCTTGATTCAATGCTAATAACAAGCTTTCCTTTTTGAGCAGATCTTGTCTGGAATGAGGCCGTTGGAATTGATTAGCGTTCAATGCACAGTACCGTTGCTTCTTCAATGCACGTTCTGGCTTGGCTCATTCTGATTCTGCTTCGCTGCTGATGAACTATTGTTTCTGTATCAGAGTGTTTTACGCGCAGTTCTGTTCATCAAGCTTCAGCATGTGCAAGCGTTGATCATCTGATCTTTACGTTCTGATTCAGCAACTTCTGATGCTGGTGAATGAAATCATATTCTGATGCTGAAAACGTGATCTTGCTTATTTTAATCAGCATATCTGCAAATCAGAGCATAGTAATTTTAGGCAGCATATAATTCAATCATGAAATATTTAAGTACTATATCTTTTCACTTTGTTATCATCAAAACTTAATTATAGGGTACTAGATTCAAACATTGTTCTAACAATCTCCCCCTTTTTGATGATGACAAAAACTAGATATTTTAAATGAAAAAATAACGTGAAAAGGTATCAGAGCTATGTATCAGAATAAGAAGTACGGAGAAGTCAGAGTTAAGAGATACTCCCCCTGAGTTTGTTACTTCCCTTTGATATACGTGTTCTTCAGGATCAGATCTTTTTCTATCTTTGAACATCAGAATATAGGTCTTTGACTTATCAGAGAGCAGAGCTTCAGAGCTTTTGCTGTCAGAGCTTTGCTTCGGATCAGAGTATTAGGTCGATCAGAACTTCATATTTGATCAGAGCAACATGAGCTTCTACATTTGATCAGAGCTTCTAGCTTCTAGTCTTCATTGTGCCTGTAGACTTAAAAACAAAACAGAAAAACATTTCAAGTAATAGAGTTAGAATGTTTGAGAGTTTCTGTCTAGTTAGCCGTTATTGATTTTAAATATCATTCTTGTTCTCCCCCTTTTGTCAGCAATCAAAAAGTGTTAGTGATGTGCTAAAACAATTTAGATCAGAAAAACAAATTATATTAAAATAGTTCAGAGTAAAAGAACATTACACAAACATAGTCAAAATAGTACAACAGAAAATGAAGAAAACATAGAGAATTATGCATGAAAAAGATTTATGGTTGAGGGGGCATGCGTGAGAACAGGCTTTCCAGCATTGCTTGAATCTTTTCAGAAGTTTCATTCTGCTTCTGAACCATGGTGACAACAGTGTCAATCTTGCTGTCCTGTACATTCATTCTTGCTTCCATCTTCTGATCATTCTCTTCCATCCTCTGCTGGAGACGCAAGTCATTCAGCCTGAGTTCTTCCAGAGCCTGCCTGTCCAAGGCAGCTTGAGAACTTTCAGAGGGAGGAAGCTTCTCAGAACTTTCAGCTACATCTTCTGCTGGATTTTCTTCCTGAAGGGTCTTGTCTTCTTCTGATGGTTGCACCTGTGCAGCTTGCTCTTTCTCAGACCAGGATTCACTGTCCAGAGGGAGCACAACTTCTTGAGGCAGCTGACTCTCAACTTCCTTCAGCAGCTTGCTAAAGTTCTGTTGAGCCTGCTCATAGTTGACGTCCTGCAGCTTGAGTGCTTCAGCACGTACCCATACTCTGAACTGTGACCAGAGCTGATCAGAAGCAGCTGGGTCGATCATCCCCGGACAGACTTGCTTCAAAGAAGCAATCCATTGCAGCATACCTGTTTCAAAGTCCAAAATACCAGAGCCAACATCTAGTTGCTTTGGTTTGGGAATGGCCAATTTGTGTCTTAAATCAGCAAGACGTTCAAGACTTGTTAAGTCAATGAAAGTTTTGCTGGGGTTTTCATAGGATTGGTTTTCAGAGGTGTGCTGAGGTGCTGTTTGTTTTGGAGGATGGTTATCAGAGTCAGAGGATATTTCTATTGGAGTGGTTGGAGTTTTTGGAGGTGTTGATTCCTCTGAAGATGGCAACTGGGGCCTGACAATGGTGGTTCCACATGGCAACTGGATTGCCAGCGGTGAAGGTTGAGGTGAGTGGGGATCAGAATGATGAGGAGATGGGGTTTCATAGCGGTGAAACTCTGTTTGTGGTGAGGGTGGTTTATTTTCTGGTTGAGGAGGTGGAATCTCTGATTGCTCAGGGATCAGAGGTTCTTCTGTGAGAGGTTGTTGTGATTGTGGTTCTGGTTCTGGTTCTGGTTGTATTTCTGGTTCAGGTTGTGGTTCTGGTTGTGGAGGAGGAATATTTGGTGGTTCAGAGTGAGGTTGAACAGAAGCATGTTCACGCTCAATATCAGCTAGCACTCTATCAAGTGCTGGTGTTGTTGAAACAGTTGATTGTTTGGTAATTTTGATTCTGGTTCTTCTGAGTTGTAAGGCCTCAGAAGGGTCTTCTGGTATAGTTTCATCAATGGTAGGGATTGGGATGGATATTCTGTGAGAGGTTTGAGGAGGAGCAACAGATGTTGGAATAGTAGATGAAATTGAAATAGGGGCAGCAGATGAATTACCTCGTTTCTTTGGAGTCTGATGAGATGATCCTTCTGCTTTCCTCTTCTTTGTCTTCTTCTGAGTCACTTCAGGTTGAACTTGACTCAGATCTTTGATCTTCAGCTTTGAACCTGCATCTTCTTCCTTGTATGAATCTGGATACTTGAGAAACATATCAGGTTGGGATTCCATTTCAGAAAATCTTGGGAAATTACTCAGAGGCACTCTTCTTCTGGAGATGTCAGCCGTTGAAGAAGCTCTGGGTTCCTTCCTGATATTTTCTATCAGCTTCATCTTTTTCAGGTTCTTAGCGTTCAGCGGTTTTCCAAAAGTTGGTTCCATAGTGCCCAGCACTTTAGCTTCGCTCAGATAATCTATCAGATTATTCTCTGTCAGAATATCTGATATGAGCCTCCCAAACGGTATCCAGTCCCTTTTGGTCCTTTCTTCTTCTCTAGTCTCTTTCACACTAGTCTTCAGATGGTTGAACAGGAAGTGTGCCAGATTGATCTTCACCCTCTGATCAATAAAGTAGATCAGAAATTGCTGATCCACGTTTATATAATCAGGAGAGCTTGTTGGCTTCCTGTGATTGAAACAACCCAGAACAATCTTGGCCCATACTCTGCAGTGATCCTTCAGATCCTTAATTTTGCTGCTGGGAAAGCCAAGAGTGAAAATGCAGTTTGCTACCACACCTATATCAGGGCATCTATCAGCCATGTCCACACAACGGACTCCACCACCACTTTGACCAATTAACCTAGCAATGAGGTCTTCAGAAATTATTATCTTCTTTCCCATGACAGAAGAGATGACTAGATGTTTATGAATCTTGGCGTGAATCCAAAATTCCTTGACAAGCTCTGGGAAGGTTGGTCCAACCAACCTATCGAAATACCTCTCCCACTTTTGAGCCCTAATCTCTTCAGTTAGGTCAAATCTATTTTCCTTCAAACTTTCGAAATCGATGATTAACTCAGAGAGAACCTCAAGATTCTTTACCGGTGTGAGAAGAGTTCTGGTAGGCACCTGATATTGCTCAGAAGTTTCTTTCTTCTGATTCCCTGCAGAAATGCTGGAGGATGCCATTGTTCTCACACAACAAAGATTTGAGAATGATTTGAGAAAAAAATTTGAAGGAGATAAAACTCAGAAATATGCAGAGAGTTCTTGAGAGATTATGAGAAAGCGTAAAGAGTAAGAATGAAGAGTCATGTGCTTAAATAAGGTTTTCAAAAATTATTTTGAAAAATTAAACGTTTTTAAGAGAGAGAAAAAAATAATGATTGCCATTAACAAGCGTGATTACTTTGCATTAAATGCTTGCTGATTTTGGGGGATTTGAGAAAGATACTTAAAAACGGTTACCAGACATGTGTCTCAATGCACCCAATCAGCGCTTTCCTTTCTCAGAAGCGTGCACGCGTTCTGCTTCAGGGATTTGCTGATGATTGGATGACACTTGTTTGATGTAGTGATCAGCACGTCTGTATTTGAGATTAGACTCTCAGATCTTTAGACTTGCATCTGATACAATCTGCATGTTCTATCTTTCTGAAAGAAGATTGATCAGAAGTTCACAGTAATATAATTACATTCTGAAGATAAATACATGGAATTAAAACATTTTCATTCTGGGCATACTTTCATGCTGAGATGTTTCAGAATGAAATTAAACCTATCTTCTGAAAGGGGTTTAGTAAAGATATCAGCCCATTGATGGTCTGTATCTATAAATTTCAAGTTTAAAATACCTTTCTGAATATAGTCCCTAATGAAATGATGTTTTATTTCTATATGCTTAGCTCTAGAATGTAAAATAGGATTCTTACTTAAGCAAATAGCAGAAGTATTATCACAAAGAATAGGAATGTTACTCTCAAAAATCTGGAAGTCTTCAAGCTGACTTTTCATCCAGAGCATTTGTGTGCTACATCCAGCTGCTGCTATGTACTCAGCTTCTGCTGTTGACAGAGCAATTGTTGATTGCCTTTTGCTGGACCATGAGATCAGATTTTCTCCCAGAAACTGGCAGCTTCCAGAAGTACTTTTACGTTCCACTCTGTCTCCAGCAAAATCAGCATCACAGTAGCCTACTAAGCTGTAATCACTAGATTTTCTATAAAACAAACCCAGATTAGTAGTACCTTTCAGATACTTGAAAATTCGCTTAACAGCTGTTAAGTGAGATTCTCTAGGATCTGATTGGAATCTAGCACAAATACATACGCTGAATAAAATATCAGGTCTTGAAGCAGTCAGATAAAGGAGAGAACCAATCATACCTCTGTAGACTTTCTGTTCTACGCTTTTGCTTACCTCTTCTCTTTCCAGAATGCACGTGGGATGCATTGGAATCTTTGATGGCTTACATTCTGAGAGGTCAAATTTCTTCAGAAGATCTCTGATGTATTTGCTCTGATGAATGTAAGTTCCCTCTGGAGTTTGATTGATCTGAATTCCTAGAAAGAATTTCAGTTCCCCCATGAGGCTCATCTCAAATTCTGCCTGCATACACTTAGCAAATTTTCTTCCAAGAGAAAGATTAGTAGAACCAAAAATAATATCATCAACATAAATTTGACAGACTAAAATGTCACTCTTAACTATTTTACAGAATAGAGTAGTGTCCACTTTCCCTCTGGTGAATTCATTTTCAAGCAGAAAGTTACTTAGCCTTTCATACCAAGCTCTGGGAGCTTGTTTCAGACCATACAGTGACTTTTTCAGTTTGAAAACATGTTCTGGATGTTTTGTATTTTCAAAACCTGGGGGTTGGTGAACATAAACTTCTTCTTCTATATAACCATTTAAGAATGCACTTTTGACATCCATCTGATGCAGAGTGATGCCTCTATTAACAGCAAATGAGATTAAGAGTCTGATAGATTCTAACCTGGCGACTGGGGCAAAGGTTTCTGTATAGTCTATCCCCTCTTGCTGACTATAACCTTGTGCAACCAGTCGTGCCTTGTTTCTGACGACTTCACCTTGTTCATTAAGCTTGTTTCTGAACACCCATCTTGTTCCAATGACGTTGAATCCTTTTGGTCTTGGAACGAGATCCCATACGTCGTTTCTGGTGAATTGATTCAGCTCTTCTTGCATTGCCAGAATCCAGTCATTATCCAGAAGTGCTTCATCAATAGAAGAAGGTTCAATCAGAGACACAAGTCCCATAAGAGTTTCTTCAGAGTTTCTGAAGCTTGCTCTTGTTCTGATTGGATCTTCCTTTCTTCCTAGAATAGTCTCTTCTGGGTGATCCAAACTGCTTCTGGGTAATCTCTTCTGAGGTTGATCAGCAGCAGTTGTAGGATTTCTAGCATTGCTTCTTTCAGACGTTGAAGGAATGTCTGTGTTGAGAGCTTCTGATGACTTGTCTTCAGAACCTGCAAATTCAATTTCTATACTTGCAAGATTTTCATTCTGCTTTGACTTTTCAGAGTCAAGCTTGTCATCAAAACGAACACTGATTGATTCTTCCACAATCTGTGTTTCTGTATTGTATACTCTGTACCCTCTTGAGCGTTCAGAGTATCCTAACATAATACACTTCTGTGCCTTAGAATCAAACTTGTTCAAATAATTCTTTGTATTTAACATATAGCAAGTACATCCAAATGGATGAAAGTACGAAATGTTGGGCTTTCTGTTCTTCCACAATTCATATGGAGTCTTTTCCAGAATAGGTCTTATTGAGATTCTATTCTGAATGTAGCACGCTGTGTTTATTGCCTCTGCCCAGAAAGTCTTAGCAACGTTTGTCTCGTTGATCATGGTTCTGGCCATTTCTTGCAATGTTCTGTTCTTTCGTTCTACAACTCCATTTTGTTGGGGAGTTCTAGGACAAGAGAAATCATGCAGAATGCCTTTGTCATTAAAGAATGACTCAAAATCTTTATTTTCAAATTCTCCACCATGATCACTTCTGACTTTAACGATTCTAAGATCTTTTTCATTCTGAACTTGGTTACAGAAGGTAACAAACACAGAGTGTGACTCGTCCTTGTGTCTTAAGAACTTTACCCATGTCCATCTGCTATAGTCATCTACGATTACTAACCCATATTTCTTGCCACTGACTGAAGCAGTTTTAACTGGTCCAAATAAGTCAATGTGCAGAAGTTCTAATGGCTTAGAGGTAGAAACAACATTTTTGGATTTAAAAGAAGGTTTTGCAAATTTGCCTTTCTGACATGCTTCACACAGAGCATCTGAATTGAACTTCAAATTTGGAAGTCCTCTGACCAGATTGAGTTTGTTAATCTGAGATATTCTTCTCATACTAACATGCCCCAATCTTCTGTGCCAGATCCACTGCTCGTTGTTAACAGACAGAAGACATTTTACATTCTGACTCTTTAGTTCAGAAAGTTTGATTTTGTAAATGTTGTTTTTCCTCTTTCCATTAAACAGGATAGTCCCATCTTTCTGACTAACAGCTTTACATGATTTTTGATTAAAGATTATATCATAACCGTTATCACTTAATTGACTTATGGATAACAGGTTATGCATCAATCCATCAACTAGCAGAACATTATTAATAGAGGGAAGATTTCCGTTACCTACAGTTCCAGAGCCAATTATCTTTCCCCTCTGATTGCCTCCAAAGCCAACGTGGCCTCCAGGCTTAAGTTCCAGGCTTTGGAACATATGCCTTCTTCCCGTCATGTGTCGTGAGCAGCCAGAGTCCAGGTACCATGACTGGTGTTTCTGACTTGCTGCTAAAGATATCTGCAACATGTATTATTTTATCCTTAGGTACCCAGATCTTCTTGGGTCCTGATTTGTTAGTTTTACCAAAACTCTGGTTGAATTTTGGTTTCACAGAGTGCTTACTGCTAGTGTATTTGATGTCGTGTGTGTGACCATACACAAAGTGTGAATTTAGAGGAGTGTGTTTAATAACTAAATCCATGACATTCTTAGGTGTAGGAACCTTACCTTGGTATCCTATTCCTTTCCTGCCGTTTCCGCTAACTCCATAGATCATTGAAGCCATTCTGCTTCTATCTATGCTTTTAGCAAGGAACTTCTGGAAACTATGATCATACTCCTTGATGATCTCATCAGCGTTGCTGGGAGTTTCAGAAATTGGTACCTTCTGAGAGTTTTGTAAAGAGTTTTCTAATTTTAAAATTTTATCTCTCAGCTCAGAGTTTTCCAATTTGAGACTCTCAGACTTATTAGAGTCAGATTCAAGAGTCCTTTTCAGGTCTCTGAATTTAGCTCTAATCTGCTGATAACGTTCCAGAATTTCATTGAGGCTTTCAGCAAGTTCAGCCTTTGTAAAATTAACAGCGAAGTTAGGGAATACCTCTTCTGTGTCTGATTCTGAGTCTGAGTCAGAAGCTTCACTGTCATCTGGAATGCTAGCCATGAGCGCTATGTTCGCCCTTTCATCATCTGATTCTGAGTCAGCTTCAGACGAGTCAGAGTCATCCCATGTGGCCATGAGACTTTTCTTCTTTTCTCTTCCAAACTTCTTTTTGGGCTTTTCCCTCTGAAGCTTTGGGCAGTCACTCTTGTAGTGTCCTTGCTCATTGCACTCGTAGCAGATGATGTCTTTTGTGTTTGGCTTCTTGCTACCGGAGGAGCCTTCAGATCTTCTGTATCCAGAGGAAGAGTCTGTCCTTCTGTATCTGGAAGAAGACTCGTTCTGATCAGATCTTCTGGGATTCCTGAACTTCCTTTGTCTTTGCTTCCACAGTTGATTTACTCTTCTGGAGAGGAGGGAAAGTTCGTCTTCTTCTGATGAGGATCCATCAGATGTTTCTTCAACTGCCTGCAAAACTTTAGATTCAGATTTTCTGTTAGATTTTAAAGCTATAGGCTTACCTTGCTTCTGAGGCTCGTCAGCTTCCAGCTCTATCTCATGACTTCTGAGGGAGCTTATAAGTTCCTCCAGAGTGATTTTGTTGAGATCTTTCGCCAGCTTCAGAGCAGTAACCATAGGCCTCCACTGCTTGGGTAAACTTCTGATTATCTTCTTGACATGGTCAGCAGTAGAGTATCCTTTGTCCAGAACTTTGAGACCAGCTACCAGAATCTGGAATCTAGAGAACATAGTTTCAATGGATTCAGATTCTTCCATTTTAAACGCCTCATACTTCTGAATGAGCGCCAGAGCTTTTGTTTCTTTGACTTGAACGTTGCCCTCATGCGTCATTCTGAGAGAATCAAAGATGTTCTTAGCTGTGTCTCTGTTGGAGATCTTCTCATACTCAGTATATGAGATGGCACTGAGGAGGATGGTTCTGGCCTTATGGTGATTCTTGAAATCACGCTTTTGTTGATCAGTCATTGATTTTCTATCAATCTTCTGACCAGTTGCATTCACAGGGTGCGTGTATCCATCTGTCACCATATCCCACAGATCAGCATCATGTGCTAGAAAGAAGCTTTCAATTCTGTCTTTCCAGTAATCAAAGTTTTCTCCATCAAAGACTGGAGGTTTGCCGCTGAATCTGTCTCTATCCTCATTGTTGTCATTGCTGAAATGAGAGTTGTTTCCTGCCATTGTTTTTCTGACGCTGGATCTTGTACTGACACGGTTAAGTGTTTTAGCTCAGAACCAGGCGCTCTGATGCCAATTGAAGGGGTGAAAAACACAAGAAGGGGGGGTTGAATTGTAAAACTGGAAACTTAAAGCAATTGACAAGATATTTTTATCCTGGTTCGTTTGATCTCAAACTACTCCAGTCCACCCGTCAAGGTGATTTCGCCTCTCTCCAACGAGGTCTTAATTCACTATATTCAACTGAATACAAATCTGCTTTAACAACTGCTAAAGCCTTCTTGATTCAAACCACAATCCGGTTTGTCAAGGCAACACTTTCTTACAAAGGTATAAAATAATGTGTGTGAATGTTTTCTACAAAACTATATCACAACTGTGATGTTTACACAAATGAAGCTTAGAATACTTAGAATGCTAAACACTAATGGAGTATCAGAGTTTGTTGGTTTAGCAAAACTGGTAGATGAAGATTATTGTTCAGCTTTGTGCGTGTAGAGAGTTTGGAAGCATTAGCCATGATAATCTTCAAAGCTTTGTTTATATAGCACTTGAGAAGATGAACGTTGAAGCAAATATTCTTGATTCAATGCTAATAACAAGCTTTCCTTTTTGAGCAGATCTTGTCTGGAATGAGGCCGTTGGAATTGATTAGCGTTCAATGCACAGTACCGTTGCTTCTTCAATGCACGTTCTGGCTTGGCTCATTCTGATTCTGCTTCGCTGCTGATGAACTATTGTTTCTGTATCAGAGTGTTTTACGCGCAGTTCTGTTCATCAAGCTTCAGCATGTGCAAGCGTTGATCATCTGATCTTTACGTTCTGATTCAGCAACTTCTGATGCTGGTGAATGAAATCATATTCTGATGCTGAAAACGTGATCTTGCTTATTTTAATCAGCATATCTGCAAATCAGAGCATAGTAATTTTAGGCAGCATATAATTCAATCATGAAATATTTAAGTACTATATCTTTTCACTTTGTTATCATCAAAACTTAATTATAGGGTACTAGATTCAAACATTGTTCTAACATCATGCACATAAAATGCTTCAGAATTTAGTGAAACCGAATGTTTAATCAAACTATTCAAATCACGAATTGATTTCTGACCTTGGTTTTCGGAGTGGTCCTTAGACCCCTTTCCTGAACCACTTGCATTCGCGTTGTCGTTCTTTTTACTGAAACGGCAGTCCCTCTTGAAGTGGCCTGTTTTGCCACACTTCCAGCATTCTAGTTTTGGTTTCTTATTATTACCGAAACCTCCCTGTTTGTTCTTGAAGGCACGCTTCTTTCCTTTGTTTTTGTTGTTATCGTTCTTACCACCCTCTTCGACCATATTAACCGAGGGTCCAGCAATTCCTTTGCCTTTTCCTTTGTCATCTTCCTGCGCTCTTAGAGATTCTTCTATGCGCAAATGACTTCCAAGTTGGATCAAAAACAGTTCGTCTTTTCCATGTTTCAGATTGTGTTTGAAATCCTTCCACGAAGGAGGCAATTTGTCTATGATGCTTGAGACAGATATTGTTTCATCCATATTCAATCCATGTTGTGTGAATTGTCCAAGGATTCGAAGGAGTTCATTGAATTGTTCCATGACAGACCTCGATTCAACCATTTTGTAATTGTTAAAATCGGTTACCAGAAACTTTTTACTGGATGAGTCCTCTGCCATGTACTTGGATTCGAGTTGATCCCACAATTCTTTAGCAGATTCCACGTTTTGGTAAATATCAAATAAGGGATCAGACATACCGTTAAGAATGTGCCCTCTGCATATGTAGTCGTCGTTCTCCCACTTTGATCTGCGTCTTATATCTTCGACTGATTCATCCTCACGAGGTTCTGGAATCGGTGTAGACAGGACGTGTACCACTTTCAACGTTGTCAACATGAAGTGCATCTTCTTCTGCCAACGCCTGAAATCTTGTCCTTGAAACTTGTCCAATTTTCCGAACTTTGTTGTCATCTCCTTGATGGTGCTTCCTCCAGCCATGATTATCAGAAAAACTACTTTGTTCGTTTGTTAGAAATTTAGAGTGTGATAATCCTGGATAACTTCGATGAATCGTGTTCGTACACTTTCCGAACAAAGTATTTCGACCCTATTCTTGTCTGGGTTCACGAAATCTTTGTGGGGATAATTCTCGAAGAAATTCTGTTTCCGACAAAAGAAACGAATTGTAATTATAGAGAGAAGGATGCGTTTTTCTGTATCCGAGACCGAGGCCGAACGACTCCTTATATAGGAGAACAGTAATTGAAACGAAGAGACACATTTGTTCGAAACGAATATGTCCGTTGGGAAACAGTTATGTCCGTTGGGGAACAGTTATGTCCAGCGGGACCCCAGCCAGGGGCTTCCGCCCCTTGGACCCCGCGGGGCGCTGCCCCGCACCCCGCCAGGGGCTTCGCCCCTTGGAACCCCAACGGGGCGCTGGCCCGCACCCCGCCAGGGGCTTCGCCCCTTGGAACCCCGTTTCAATTATTTGTATTCAATTATGTATTGGCTCGACGAGCGTGCACTCCGCACTTCCCTAACTCGTCTCCGAACTTAACGCATAATTGCATCGGCCTTTAGAAATCACATTACTACTAAAATACATTGGTGATACAAAATCGCCAACAAAAAAAAATTATTAGTAGCTGGAGACACAGGTGGGGGAAACTAGGAACTGGAGGGTGGTATCAAACCATTTAAGCATGTATTACGTCAAACTGATGTACTTGATGGCATGCAAGGGAACTTCCTTTGTTGTTTAGGTTGGACATTCGAATTTGATGCATTTTCCATAGAGTCTGCGAGGGATGGAATCTCATTTCTGCTAGTGGGAATATGGGATTCAGCTCCAGGTTGAACACTTGCGTTGAAAGAGTCAAACAAATTCACCCCTAACTCCAATTCAATGCGCTTCCTCTTGACCCGACCAGGCCAGACATTATGTCTTATAGACGGTGCAGTATACAGGGTGTTACCAATATCTGTTAAGGGCGTTGGTTGTGAAACATGGGATGCAAATGAGTTAGGAATAACTTATTTCAAAAACGTTATTCTGTTCTCATCACTTTCGTTCAATGAGTTGTTTAGTCTTTTTCCCATTAACATAAGTTTCCTTCTTTTTCGTGCAATTGAAGAAGTGCCTTCACTATTAGGCATGATTTATCAGTTCTGATAATTTTAAAAAGTTTAGTGTATTAACTATCACACAAAGCAGTTACAGAATATGAAAAATTAAAAAAGTCAGCTACATAAAAGTTTATTTGTGTCGTTTATGGTGGCCATTGGTGGGGCCAGGTATTTCTTTTATGTGGTAAGATGTGTGTTTGTAATTGTATAGGTGACGATCCGTGAATATTTGAAAGAACCAATCACATTGAAGTTAACTAAAAATCAATTTATATTTTAAAGTGAAAGTATCTGCATATGTGGTTGATATGTTAATTATAACATATAATAGGGGGCTCTATCATAAGTACAAAGTTGGCATTGTCATCATCATTTTCAGAGTTTTAAACATTTGAGCCCCCTATCCTGGACAAGAGATGATGTGACTTGTCAGTCCCACTTGATAAAAGGCACCTCATGTGGTTAAGATATTTTCTTTTTTTATATACAGTTCCTCTATGTTTTAGGTATGAATACAAATGTCATTCCATCCATACGTATCCTGAACTCTATTCCAGTAGTATGGCAACGCTATTTTAAAATAGTTCTTTCTTCATAGGGTTAGTGTAGAGGTTTCAGTCAAAATACAATTCCGGCTAAATTGTTTGTTTTTATTTAAATCAACATGTTTATGCTCTCTTAAACATACTCATGAAAAGGATTCTAAACATAGGGAAAGAATGAATAACGTCTTGCAGGATATTAAAAATGTATTTGTAAGTGTTACAATTCTTGTAGGGCTTCCTTATGTAGGAGTGAGATACTCTTGTACATGGTATGTAACATATGCGTAGAGTACATTCATTGTAGTAGTTTATGTGTTAGGAAATATGGGGTATGGATTTAATAAGTAGCCGTGTCATTTAGTAAGAATCCTCTTGCATATAATATAGGTTCAAATGATTAAAATAGTATTCCACAAATGGTGTTTCAAATAAAGATCCATAGAGAGTTTGGGGTTGAGACCCAGGGTTAAAAACTACACATAAACATGCGGATGTTCAAAGGGCACCAAATAGGTTGTCATGTTACTAGTATTATGAAGCTCTACACCGTTGTCTTTTTGTCAGGTTTTGCCACTTTTTTTAACCTTGGTAGAGGACAGACCCTCTTCAGGTTTACATTGCTTCTCGACATCCCTGTTTTTTTTTGGGTGACATCCTTTAAACACAGGGTGAAGGGGTATCAGGATTAGAAATGTTGGTCGAAGATATTTCACCTTCCAGCAATCAGGATATGGAAGGGCATTGTAAATGTGGGATGCATAATGCAACAAAGATTAAACATAATATAAGTAAAATGTCTATAAATTGATCATTACAGTATTTTGTTTCTCAAATGGGATGTCTTCGCCGACACTCTCCAACATCTGTAGGAAAATAGGTTAGAATGATACGAAACAACAGAGTAAAGGACATTTGAAACCTTTTTAGACAAATTACATGGGTGTTATTTGAAGGGTAGGAACATATAAGGAGATATGTAATGCCTAAACTAACAAGGATGGGGCATCAATGGTGGCAGTTATCTTCTGCAATGTGAGATATTAAGTAAAGATAAATTTATAACGGTGACAGTGGTCTGATGCAATATAGCCTGTTTAGTAATGGCAAGTTTAAAACATTACAGCGAAATTGAAATGACATCATATATAGAGGAGGCTTACCTTATCAATTCCCTACAGGTAGGCATTTCCTTCAAGTTGTATGAAGAGATCTTCTTCTTTAAGATATATGACAACAGATGCACTACTCCATCGAGGGATCCATTTTACCTTTAAGGAAAATTTCAACCCCAACGTTGAATCCAGTACGAGTGGCAACTCAAGTGGGTTCATCATTTAAGCCTATGTTTGAAACAGGAACAAATAATAACTTATAACATGTATGTTGGGTGGACGTAAAAAAATAAAGAACACGAAGGTTTATTTACCTCTATCATTGTAGAACAAAGTTGTGCAGCAGTGGTTTTCAAAAGTTATGTGGCTTCACGGTCTCAAAAAACAAAATTACCAGTACTACAATTTTGAATAACTCCAATTACAATCTTAAACCTAAAGTACATAACACAACGCATTTAAGATGTTTAAAATTATAATCACAATTCATTGAAATATATTTGTAAAATTTACCTCCTTATCTCAGCCTCAGACCAGTGTCCATCACGACAAATAAACGGTGGGTTGTCTCCCTTAGCCACTTGAGGACACTTATGGCAAGCCCTTAGCTACAATGACGCAGAATGTAGGCTGCACCTCAAATTATCATTAGTAACAAATATTCAGAAAATAATTCATAGCAAGGTTCTACGACGTAATTAATAATATAGTTTTGAACCTCAGATAACAAGGTTATTCCGCTGAATGGGAGGTGGAGAGCCTCCAAAATCAATTTATCAGTGGGGGATAAGTGAGATGCTGAATACTAGTGTGATTAGGCACGCTGGTTATTGGTACTTCCACTTACTGATATCCCCATTTGAGGGTCCTTAGGTAAACTGATAGCATAAGAACCAAAGACAAGCCAAATCAGTTGAATCTTTAAAGACATAAACAATAACTTTGATTATTATCAAGGCAAAAGTATTTTAAGTTACAGACCATAGAAGAAAGTCAGCAATTTCGGGGATATCTTCGTTGATGTGTAGTTTGGATACATTATGTCAGATATGGTTGCAAATCATTTCAACCTGCTTTCTTAACTTTGCCAAATACATGGGTTATAGTTGAAGAAGGGCAAGCAAAAGACATGGTTCCATATAAAAGAGTTGTCGTGGATAACATAATGCAAGGGATAGAGTGGTCTTTTCTAGAACTATTTAAGTTCTCATATGGTAGATGAGCGAGAGACTAAGTTTTGAAGATAAATCAAATTAAAATTGTTCATACATAGATCTATTTCTCGGGCTAGAAGAGATAAAAGACAAGGTATGGTTGAAAGACCGAGAAAGGCAAGTAGACAATCATCTAGTTACCACCCTGGGTCGAGATCATAAGGCCTAAACCGGGTTGTGTGATTGGATGGTCATGTAATCGGCCATGGAAGAAGATGAAAAGGCAGCAGTCGGGCTCATACCCTGGATCCAGAGGTTACCCTAAGCTCGGCCTTAATGGAGTCGTTATGCAATGACCGAACCATTTAGGGTGTAACCGCTCATCATTATATGATGACACATGTTATGATAATAGCCATCATTGGCAACGACATATGTTACTTTCCTTTAAGGTAACTCGGTTATGTAACATGCACAACCATAGCAGTTACATGTAGTAATCGATGAGGTTCATGCACCTCTATATATAGGGCTCCTGACTGAGGGGTAAGCAAGAGACATCGCTTGGAGTCTACACATACTCTTGTAATCCTCCAAATCCCTCAATATCATAAGCAACATCCTCTCACTCGTTTAAGGAACTGCCTGTCATCCTCTGAGAAGCAGGGAAGTCTCATATCTGGTGTTTAGCAAGAACATTTTGTACCCACTGTAGGGCCTGGTAAAACTATACCAAGCTACATTAAAAAACCTTTAAACAATGTCTTCTGAGGGTGACCCTCCTCCAGACATGGCGTAACTATTGGCCATGATATATGATCTTCGCCTACAAAACGATACACTACAAGATAACGTCTAGGTCCTGCAAATGAAGAGCCAGGACGATGTTGACCCGGGGCTCTAGATTTTGGATCCTCAACCATTGTCCCAAGCCATTTGAGATGATCAGGTTCCAGAGAACTTCAAACCCCCGACATTTGCAACTTACGACGGTAATTTTAACCCCCATGAGCATATCATTATTGTCAATAATATAATGGCAATAATTGTGGCTAAAGATTCACTAAAGTGTAAGCTTATGGCTGACACCTTCAAGGAATCGGCCCTGAGATGGTACATGAATCTCCCTAGATACTATATTGTCAATTGCCAAGACTTCACCAAAAAGATGGTTCAGCAGTTCTCGACAAGCCGACATCGGAAGGTGTCGACTACAACATTGTTTAATGTCCGTCAGCTCTTGTAAGAATCTCTGAGGGATTACATGGCCCAATTCAATGAGGAAGCCCTAAAGGTATCTTATCCCAATCAAGAGATCTTTATGGCAGATTTCCAGCACGGTCTCCAGGCCAACCAATTCAACGAGTCACTAGCCCAGAAATTGACTGCCAGCATGGACGAGATAATCACTCTGGCCGAATGCTATGTAAAGGGAGAAGAAAGCAATATGGAAAAAGAACCAGAGACGCTACAGAAAAAGGAAGAACCCAGGAGTAAAGTTCCGGGTAGAAGAAGGAGCGGAATAGGTCTCGTGATCTACCACCACCTCTGGAACAACCTCCCCAACGATCATCCCGACGACCTTTGGTTTCAAACAAAGACCTCACTCCTCTAATGTTATAAGAGAGGACATATGGAAGGATGTAAATCACCTCAACTTACAGGCCGTACCATGGCGTCCCAAGGGAATAAAGGCAATCTTGGGTGATGATGTCGAGGCATGGTGTGCATCATTTAGCCCGAGGACACCACACCGAGAAATGCCAGTTGTTGAAAAAGGAAATTGAAAAGGTAATCCAAAGAGGAAAGCTGTTATCTTATTTCAAAGGTAATGTCGAGCAAAATGGAAAACAAAGCCCTCCCAAGGGGAACAACGCCTCGGAATTCCCTTCAAAGAATAAATGGAAGGCAATAGAGGAAGTCCGAGAAACGAGACTTACACGACACACCCTCAATACAATATCTGGAGGATTTTCTGGAGGAGGTTCCACCACCTCGGCACGAAAGAGGTATGCCTGAAATATAATACATGTGGCTCGGGTGGAATGGATAGACAAAGACAGAGACCCCGAGGCTATTACCTTCTCCCGGGAAAATGTAGAAGGAATCTTACCACATGAGAATGACCCCATGGTCATTAAAGTTCAGATCAGGGATTGGAGTATCAAACGGGTAATGTTGTACCCCAAAATTTTCCCTCCCATTTTCTCAACATTTTCTCATCACAAGACCCTTGGAGCTCAAGACCCAGTTAGGGTTTCTTCTGCTCAAGACTTCTCCTAGCACTGTTGACCCAAATTAGGGTTTGTGTTTGCACAAAGATATTTTGACCTAAAATGCCTAAGATGACTTTCATGCTTCATGTTGGACTCCCAAGTTTACCCATACCAAGTTTCAAGCCTTGATTCCAAATTTTGCCCAGTCAATTGGACAATTGACCTAGAAATCAGCTGTATTGGGGAAAAAGTCAACTAGGGCCAATTGACAGTCAAACCTCATGAAAATTGACCCACATCAACATAATGAACTCATATGGACCATTTGATCAAGTTTGGATCACAATTCCACAAGAAATTTGATCAGATCACCAAAAGGGCAAAATGGTCATTTTTAGGGTTTTGACTGCACAAAGGCAATTTTTGACTGTTTGACCTAGCCAATGGCAAACCAAGCTCACATATGGACTCAAGGACCCCATGGAATGGTCTTGACATACTCAACAAGTTCAAAAGATTCCAAATGCACAAGATTAACAGTTGAATTTTCCAGTCAATTAATCAATTTTTGACTGTATACTGAAAAGTCAAACTTTGACTTTTTTGTCAAAATCAAGTGTCAAGATTCATTTTTCATCAAAACATGCCAAATCATGAAACTTGTTCATCAAGAAATCAAGAATTGCAAATTAGAGTTTGAAATGAAGATTTTTCATAACTTAGAATTTTTCTAAGTTATGAAAAACCCTAATTTTTTCCTAACTTTGTCCCACTTTCTAATCAAGATGCATTTGGATTCAAGGAAAAGTCCAAACATGAAAGTTGTAGTCCATTGCAAAATATACAACTTTTATTCACAAAGTTTCCTCAAAAGAAGCTTGTAGCTCAAGTTATAATTTTGGTATTAAGGGTACAAAACCATTCTTAACTTAGAGAAATTTTGACCTTTTTTAGGCAGGATTTTTGCCTAACTTCAAGACCACTTTTCACATACTTCCACTTGGAATTTTAATTTGCATTACAAATATGGATTGTAGTACACATTTCAAGCTTTCCAAAATGTCCAAGAACTCATCAAACAACCTCATGGTTAGGGAGAATCGAATTTGGCAAGTTGGGAAAAACTCACTTTGTTCATGACCAAGTTACATGTCCATAACCTTGTATTTTTGAACTCAGCATGCCTTAAGCTAGATTACAGGTCTTTTATCTCATCTACACTCCATAATTTAATGCTAATCCTTTGTGCCAAGGTGTTGTTCTATGAGTTTGGTCATTACATGGAAGTTTAACCCTTAAATAGAAAAAGCAAATTAGCCATTTTAGAAAAGTTGAACTTTATGTCAAATGCAAATCCAAGCAAGTACAAGGCAAATCCTTTTGGCACAAGTTTATGAACTAATCCCACTGATCAAGGAGAGATAATGCAGCACAATAGAGGGGCCTGTGCAAGCTAGAAACACCAAGTTGATTTTCTTGCTTAAAGTTGAAGTAACCTTGCATAACATAGACCAACTCTCATCTCAGCCAAGACAACCTTAAGGAAAGTTATCAAACACATTCTAAACACTAAACTTAAGCTGAAACACAAGCCAACCAAGTTCCAAACATCCTCAAACACAGAATCACCATTAAACTGCACAAAAACAGGGCATCCTGCATTTGGAATCCCACAGCTCATTTCCATCGTGCATCTTGGCCAAAACCACTTCAAACACTTTCCCTACCATCCATACAAACTGTTCAAAGCATTAGAAGCAGACTGTAACACTCCTAATCAACATCACCATTTTCATTTTTCTGTTTTGCAGTTGAAGTTCCATAACACGATTCACTTGGTTTCAAAGCAAACTAAAGCTTGGAATAGCATCCCTGGACATCAAGGAAGCTATACCAATCATCACCTTGCATTGAAAACACCTCCATCACCAGATACGATTCCAACTGAACAGGTAAGTTCATGAACTCTTGTCTCTCTATCCAGGCATTGTTAGGTTTAGATTTGTGAAGAAATTATGTCACATTCATGGCCCTGAACATGCCCATATAATTAGTTTTCATTTATGTTATGTGTGCTATGAGAATTTGAGGTCTGAACATGGAACAAAAACTAGGTCAGGAATTGGGGGAGAAGAAATTCTCTCTCATTTATGAGAGTTAGATTGATTTCTTTATATGTCTAGAATCGTGGCTTCAAGCTTTACAGGTTTCATGTTGCAAGATTTGGCAAATGATCAAGGAATCTGGAGATAGAAAACGCGTGTTGTTGTTGTTCATACAGGTTCTGAGGTTGAAGACAAAGTCTTCTTGGGCTGGGCCTGAGTTGACTTCTTATTTGCACCCTATGTTTACTTTTGAACCCCCTTGGCCCATTGTGCTTATTTGAAACATTTTCTTGACTTTTCTTTTTATTTCTGACTTATTTATTTTTTCTCATAATATTAAAAATATAAAAAATATTTTTCACACCATTTTTGTATTTATTAGGCATTTATTTGTTTAAATTGATGTTTGTACATAAATAATACATAATATCTTTTATTTAAAAATACTAAAATTAATACCAATACATTTTATTTTCTGATTTTCATTTTATTTTATCTTTTGAAAATATTTTATGAAAATATAATTTTTTTTGTAAATATTAAATATTTTATTTTTGTACATATTTAATATATTTATCATATAATATAAATATTTACATATTTATTAGGATATTTAGGATAAAAATACCAAAAATATATATATTTTTATTTTTATTAATATTTAACATTAAAAATACCTTTTTGACAAATATACTTCTCTTTTATTTATTTTTTGTATATAATTAGTAAATATTGTATATAATACATAATAAATAATTAATACCTTTTATTTAGTAAAATTAGGGTTTTTGCCCTAAACATGAAAATATTCAAAAATTAACTTTCTTTTAATTATTTTTATTTTATTTGTGAATAAAATATACACTTACACAAAAATACTTTCACATACATATTGCTTTATTCTTACATATCTTTACATTTATATTTGCGCATTTCAATTTGGTTGTAAATATTGGGTATTACCCTCCTATAAAGTCTCATCCCCATTTGAACATTTGTACCCCCTTTCCCATATATTATGTTGTAATAACTTAGGAGCTTTATTTTTCGCACTTTAAAGCTTTCTAATTATGCCATGTTAGAATTAGGGTTTGTATGCAAATCAATTAACCAAAAATAGTTTGACCTAAATTCAAGATAAACAAGCATGAAAATGGACAACACTAATCACACTTGCACCCCTAGGGTATTCCACTTGTTGCCTTCAATAATGGGCCATATTGCATGTTAGGTCTCTTTGGGAAAAACAAACACAATTCAAATGATCATAGTCCCTCGATGACGCTTTCGAAAGTTGCCTAAAAAATGATCAAGTCCCTCCAAGGAAAAATTGCCCAAAGATACTTGGCACCATTGCAATTATGGTCTAAACGATGACCCGCGCCCGTCCCTTTCACATCCTAACACAAGATTGTCCACCAAATGCAATGGTGGAACAAAATTGTTAAAAGGGTTAAAACATAGCAAAGATCTTTGAGAAATTTAGGGTAGATAGCTCTTAATTACTTGCCCCCTTGCAAAACAAAACACTTGTCTATTTTTCAAACCACACATCACTACACTTTCAAAAACATTGAAAACCTTTTCAAAAGACATACACCTTTGTATACATCCCAACATGGATCATTACAAAGGTTGCCACCACATTGGCCTCTTTTCAAAACATTTTCAAACCTACACACACAAAGCACCATTTCAAACAATTGAAAATCAAGGCAAGTTGATCTAAGCAAGTAACTAAGAGCCCATGGATAACCATGGATAGAAAGGGTGCTAATACCTTCCCTTTTTATAATCTACTCCCCGAACCCAAGAAAACATCTCAAAGGTTTTTGCTGTGCTTTTTAACCTTTCCTTAGGATAAAATAAAAAGTCGGTGGCGACTCTTGCTCAACCGAAACATTTGCGAAGACAAACGCAAAACCCTAGTCAGTTCTCCCACCGTATCACAGAACTGGCGACTCTGCTGGGGATATCTTTTAAGTGGAGTAACCTTAGGGCTTATATCACCCTCTTGCATGACTAATTGTTTGATTTGATTGCTTTATATCTTGGCTCTCTTGTTTGGGTTTACAATCCTATACCCGGATTTTGGGAAACATTCATAGATAGCAATACGTTGTTGAAACTGTGCGGGGTATACCGACACGGTCGAAGCAATAGCTATATTAGTGCGACATATTTGTGAGTACCGGTAACCCTTGAGTTCAATCAAGGAGAGTACGGGGCCGCTGAGTGATGTCACTAAGCACTAATGACCTAGAACCTTACTTGACCATCTTGGCCTTTTATTAGGGGTAGTGAGATGACTGGCTTTGGTGCAGTCCGAAGTTGGTAGATACTCGATACTACACTCATTGAGGGTTGTTTTCTTGGAATATTTCGGTCGCTGGTTAAGTGGATAAACCAAAACAATGAACAATGAAAACAATCCCGTGATATTGAGCTCCTTAGAACCCGGTTACTATTTATAGGACAGGTTTTTAAGCCAACTACACTCAAGAGGGTACTTACCTATGAAACCTCATGCAAGCCTGAAACTAGGGTTTGGTGTGATTTGCTTGTACATATGTTTGTGCATACATCATAAACATCATAAAGCATCATATGCATTCACTAACCACTTCAAGGGTTTAGATCTTCATCTTTGTTCTTGTTTTGTAGGTCATGGAAATTCCTCGCAGAAAAACCATCCAAGTCAACCTTGTGAGAATCCCTCCTCAACTCAAGGAGCTCACATTAAGAATTCCGGAAAGCTCTCCCTTCAGTGAAAGACATGGTAGACTGCTCAGCTTAGTCAACACCAACATTGAAGAGGACATGATGAAAGTGCTATTCCAGTTCTTTGACCCTCTTCACCACTGTTTCACTTTCCCCGACTACCAGTTGGTGCCCACTTTTGAGGAGTTTTCTCAACTCCTGAGAATTCCTATCCTTAATCAACTACCTTTCAACGGTACGGAAAAGGAACCAAAGCCTGAAGATGTTGCTCGAGCATTACATCTACAACCATCCGACATCAAGGGGCATTGGGAAACTAGAAGCGGTGTCAAAGGCTTCTTAGCAAAATTCTTGTTTGAGAAGGCACAAGAGTGTTGGAATTCATTGGACCTACAAGCCTTTGAAGAAATTATGGCACTCCTTATCTATGGGTTGGTGTTGTTCCCAAATCCTGACCAGCTCGTAGATGTCAACGCCGTCAAGATCTTCTTGTCCAGAAATCTAGTACCAACATTGCTTGAGGACATTCTTCACTCATTTTACACACGGACAATGAGAAAGAGGGGTGTTCTCATGTGTTGTACTCCTCTCCTTGCAAGGTGGTTTATTTCGCACCTTCCACAATCTGTCTTGAAGAATGACCAAGGCTCAAGGTGGTCCCAACGGTTGATGACTCTTACTAACGCTGATGTACATTGGTGTTCTCGGTCCAAAGAAAATGTCATCATCGTCGATCGTTGTGGAGAGTTTCCTAATGTTCCTTTACTTGGAATCAGAGGGGGAATTACCTACAACCCTTGTCTAGCTTTGAGGCAATTTGGATATGCACGGAGGGATGACCCTCACGACATGTTGATTCTTGACCTAGTTTTTGACTTCGACAACGATGCGCAAGGACTTCGCCAAAGATTCATCAGAGCTTGGAGGATGCCCAACAAGGTTGATAGCAAGACACTGGGACACAAGAACTCCATCCCTCTTAAGCCTTATCTCAAGTGGGTACGAGCCCGAGCCCAGAGTCTAATGATGCCTTATCCTCATGTTCTCCCTGTGATTAAAGAGCCCGTCAAGGAAGGAGAGGTTCCCTACACCATCCTATATCCTGACATGCCTACATCGTGGGAGGAGATGCAAAAGAGTTGGATCCAACTCAAGGAGGAACGGAACACTTTTGAAGCCAACTTCTACGCCAGCGAGAAGAAGGTTCTAGAGCTCACCCGCCGACTCCATGAGCAAGAGACCTTCAACACCTACATCGCACCAAAGAGGATGCGCAGCGTCTTTTTACCTTGAGAAGTTGTTTTTGTAATATTTGGCCCATAGGGCATTTATGTACTAACAAATTTCTTCTTATCAATATGACGTGCGCAACAATTTTGAATATTCTAAATCCTTGAATGCATTGCATACATAAGTGTGATCGGTGGATCTGGAACTGACTGTTTAACGTTGGTTTCGCGAAATGTCGCGGAAGCAAGAGTCGCCACCGTCTTTTATTTTCTCCAAATGGAAAGGACAAAAGCACAGAAAAATTCCTTATAGAGATTGCTCTCGGTTCGGGAGGTAGATTTATAGAAAGGGAAGGTGTTAGCACCCTTTCTATCCATGGTTATCCATGGGCTCTTAGATACTTGCTCATTTGTGTTTTCAAAAATGTTTGTTTGCTTTTCAGAGTGGGTTTGAAAAAGTTTCGTTTAAAATTTCAGTTCGACTCTTGTATCAGTCCTCAAGAGTGTTTGAAAAGTTGTTTTGAAAGCCTTTTGAAAAGTGTCGGTGTGAAAAGAAGTTTTTTGATTTGTTTTGAATTAGAGCAAGTATCTACGAGTCATCTACCTACCCTAAGGAATTCGTCTGTGTAAATGTCCTTAAGATAGTGCCATCCCACCATTGAGAGGTAGGTAGCACCACCGTTGGAGGTGTTCGGGTCAATTCGAGGTTTTAGGGACGGTGTGGTCACCAGAGCAATAGGAAGACACCTTAGAAGCTACCCTCATGCCATGTTCATGGACATGAGGACTTACTAAAACATCCTCTACTCGACGACCACGTTTCGAGGGCAAGGCAACAGTGAGGCGTACCCTAAGAGTGGTGTGTGAATTTGTGTGTTATTTTCAGTTATTTTGTCTTGTTCATGTCAAGGTGATCCACGCGTTTGTTTTTATTTTGTCATTCATTCTTGCATGCCATTATTAACAGTTAAAAAAGTTGCGGAAATATAAAGTTCCTAAACTATTACAAAGGCGCGGGTCCACATCGCCAAATTTAATCCAGGACCCGATTTGACAGAAAATAAAGAAGTAAAGTGCGAGAAATATAAATTTACACGGCTTTGGGAGAGTTACATAAATATTATAAGAAATAAAATAAAATGCGCGAATTAAATTAAAATTGAAAGCGAGGGCGTTGGACCCTTTTTAATGAAATTAAATTATTATTAACAAATTAATTAAAATAAAATAAAATAAAGAAATTATTTTTAAGGTTTTTTTGTATTTATGGTTTTTTATGAGAATTAAATGAAATTTGAGAGATTAACCCTAATTCTAGTGTTTTTTTTTATTTATTGAGAAAAACATGTTAAAATTAAACCTAAAATTGATCTAATTAATTAATGCAATTTGATTTATAAAAATAAATAATTAATTATTAGTGATGAGAAAATAAAAAAAAGTAATTAAAGTAATTTAAACCTAATTCTACAAGTTTTAATTTATTAAGAAAATATATTAAAATTAACCCTAAATTTAAATCTAATTAATTAGTGAGATTTATTTACAAAAATACTAATTAAATAAATATATTTTGATTTTTATGACTTTTCTGTTTTTTACTATTTTTTATATTTTTATGAAAATAAGTTAAATTAAAGGAATTAATTAAAAAAGAAATAATTGAAATAAATAAAATAAAAAAAAGAAAGAAAATACAATACCTTGGGGGGTTTCTGTCCCCAATTGGAGGTAAAGCCCTAGCAATTCTGGCCCATTAAGCCTTGGCCCTATTGACTTTTTGGCTAGCGTGTAGGTGCGTTGACTCAGGTCCATTATGTTCTTCCAACTATGGCCCTTTGATTGATCTCAACAAGCGCGTGGAAGGCCTGGATGTGGAGAGTATGGTGGAACTCTAGAAGCGAATTGCACATAAGCATGATTAGCAAAATAATATGGAAAGGGAGGGGGACCTGGGATCGAACCCAGGTCCCAGGGATTACCAATCACACGCCTGACCAGTGGAGCTGCTATGTTTCTTTGTATACTATATGACCAATAAACATTATAAGACAAAATAAGCGTTAGTGGGAATTTTAGCGCGAAATTCAAATAACCCAACCACGCCTTGACACTTCATCATCTTCTCCATGGCTTTTGTTTTTCCTGAAACAAAATAAACAAGATTGCGGGGGTTTTAAACCCCCACTATATACAGTGTGAAAAAATAGCGATTAGCTCGTCTGTAATCAGAAATTGGGCGCGACCCCATCATTGGATTTGTCTGAAGGTCCTGATTCTAATAGGCTAGGTCTCACGTCCTAATTTTTCCATAACTGGGAAACCCCAATTCAAGGTTCTGAAAACCCTAAGCGTCGTTCATGGTGGAATCGCGTATGGGCAATGATTCTTCAATTAAATCATACTGCTAGCTTCAGAATCAACTCATTAGTACAAATCAAGAATCAAAATGCATGAATATGGCCTGAATAATAAAACACGATTATGCAAAAAGAAGGACACAATTTGACTTTTAATTACCAATTCTTGATGTTAGGGATATGGAAAACTATTCAGTTAGCTTCAGTAACACTTTTGCAAGCTATTGGGATTAATCTTGGCCTCTGAATCGTCCTCTAAGGCCACTTTCATTTTTCAAGTTTTTGACAAAAAACTCAACCTTGGTTCTTGATGTATGGCGCAGCCTGGAGGTTATTAGGAGTAGGGTTTGCATTAGTATATATGTGTGAATGATTAGGGTTCAAAATTTGGTCCAAAGAATCAATGAATTGATGAGAAAATATTTGATTTCCATGCCATAATTTTTCAATCTTTTTCAAGCTAATTTGATATCAATCATGTCCAATCACATGGATTCTTTCCAAATCTGACCATGCACGAAATATTGAGTGTATTCCATGCATAAAAAGATTTAAAAACTTAGGTTTGGTATTTTTCATGTATTTTAATTAATTAAATGAATTTATAGCAATTAAAAATTCAAATAAATAAAATAAAAATGATGAAAAACTTCCCTTTGGGCCAAATGGTCGTTCACATGCTTTGGATGATGGATTTTGGAAGAAAAAGAGGTCCATTAGCAATTTTAAGGCATTTGAAGCAAAGTTGACTTTTCAAAATATCCAAAAATTTCCCAACTTCCACAAGGCACATCTTGCTCAATTTTTAAGCTTTGCTCATGTTCTTGGACATTTTGGAAAGGTATTGAAGTCCTCTAACCAATTCCTTTGGTCCCATGTCATTTTGATTTACCAATCTCAAGTTATGGCCTTTTACTTAAAGTCCCTTTTTGTTGACTTTTGAAAATGACCTATAATGTTGAAATTGATAACTTTTTGTGAGAGCATTTCTTGGACTTGAAGTGTGAAGAGGAGTTGTAGGAAATGTCTTCATCTTAAAAATGAGCTTTGGATGGAATTTTTCTGATAAACCATGTGGAAGTTATGCCTTGGTCAAGTTACAGTTGACTTTTCAACTGTCCAAATATGGAAACTTTTGCATCTTGAGACTTTTTGAGCCAAGCTTTGAGAATCATGATCAAGCATTGATCAAATGATGTTTGTGGCTTCAAAATGAGATGTTGATCAAAAATTTGAACTTTTTGACTGTCAAATGACCATTTTGCCCCTGCAGTTGACTGTAGGGCAATTAGGGTTTTTGACTGTGCAATTTTGTGCTGTAAGTCTTGAAACTTGGCATGAGGATACTTGACCATGTTTATAGGCATGTGGGACTTGATTGGACCCTTGGAAACTTCAATTTCTTTGTCAGAACCAAAACCCTAGTTTTTGACTGTTAGGAGGCCCTTGAACTGTGCAACCCTTGGGGAGATTTTGAAGCATGCTCTTTGCAAATCTTGAAGAATATGGGAGGGCAAATTTTGGGGTACAACAGTTGCCCCTGTTCAATCTTCTTAGACCTGAGGATGTAGATTGGCTGACGTGCCTTTCGTAATCCGAAGGTGGAAGATGATTGAACACTAGAGTGCCCAGAAATTTGCGCTCACATAGTAGCAGTGTGGTGGTGGAATGGGCTTATAGATGCCATTTGGAGATTGATGAATAGGATGATGGGCTTATAGATGCCATTCTAAGAGATGATGGATGGTGGATGGGCTTATAGATGCCATCTGGGTGTCGTTCGCGTAAGAGATTCCTTAGCGAGAACTTGCATACCTGCAAAAGAAAATGATTACCTGACCTGTTACAGGAGCTGGTCTTTAGATTCTTTGTACAGATGTGTCCTGACTGGTTACATGAGCTGGATCTGGAGCTTCAAACGGTGATGAATGAACCAGGGATGGTTACTACCTCAACAGGGACGGTGAGAGAACCTTGGATGATTACTACCTCAACAGTAACGCTGAGAGAAACTTGGGCGACTTCTACCTCAACAGTAACGCTGAGAGAATCTTGGGCGACTTCTACCTCAACAGTAACGCTGAGAGAATCTTGGGCGACTTCTACCTCAACAGTAACGCTGAGAGAATCTTGGGTATCTTCTACTGAGTCTTTATCAGGAAAATCTGTTAGGGGTCGATTTAGCTGGACTAGAGAAGGCCTTTGACTGGGTAAGAAACAGGAAAATCTTAGGGTCGATTTAACTGAACCGGTCTAGGTCTTGAAATCTTCAACTGGATAAGAAACAGGGAGATCTTAGGGTCGATCTGATTGAACCAGAGAAGGCCTTGGACTGGATAAGAAACAGAAAAATCTTAGGGTTGATTTAACTGAACCGGTCTAGGTCTTTGAAATGTCTTCAACTGGATAAGAATCAGGGAGATCTTAGGGTCGATCTGACTGAACCAGAGAAGGCCTTTGACTGGATAAGAAACAGAAAAATCTTAGGGTCGACTTAACTGAACCGGTCTAGGTCTTGATGTCTTCAACTGGATAAGAAACAGGGAGATCTTAGGGTCGATCTGACTGAACCAGAGAAGGCCTTTGACGGGATAAGAAACAGAAAAATCTCAGGGTCGATTTAACTGAACCGGTCTAGGTCTTGAAATATAGTTGAGAACTTAACTGAATTTTTCCTGAAAGGTAAAGGTCAGTCATATGCAATGCATGATATGGATCAAGCAATGATGTCCTCAATATAAACGAGATTTGTAAGATATGATGCGTATATGCATGCTATAATGATGTATGTGATGTTTATGAATGTATCTTTTTCGTCTAGGAAAGTAAATCCTTGACGGGTGCCGGGAAGTCGCTCCCTGGGCTGATGTTGAAGGATAGATTTTGCTTCCGCTGGGGATGATAATTGCAAGAATACCAGTAGGAGAAGATAACTCCGTAGGGGAATAAACTTGGCGAATGGATTACTCTGCAGGGAGAAAAGTACTCTAACGATCTTGCTGGGAAGCAATACCCTGTGGGGAGAGAGCTACTTTGCTGAGCTGTTGATGGTAACTTCACTGGGGATTCCCTTGTTGTGTTGGAAATGTTAATAGACTTCGTTGGGGATAAGAAGACTCCGTCGAGGACGCTCTTTCCGTTGCTTTTGGCTGAGGATAACCCAGTTATATCCTGGTAGAGAAATAACTCTTTGAATAAAGTCGGGAGACGCGTTCGTGCTCTGCGAGGGTAAGCTTCCAGAATCTACTGGGGATAAGCTTACTGCTTGGGGAGATGGATTCCATCTTTCCTGGGGAGACTGGATTGGACTCTCCTGGGGAAGTTTTGAATTGTACCGGGGAAATGACTCCATTGAATGTTTGATATACCGCCGGGGAACAATCTTTAGACCAAGATTGCCGGGGATGCTTGTTAGGAATGTCTGTATGATGTGCTGGGGAATGTTGAGATCTGCTGGAGAATACCCAACTTCCTTAAGGTTGATAATAGCTTTGCTTGGGGAGAGTATACTGACTTGCTAACTCACTCTCTGGGGAATTAGGATATCTGGTTGTGTTTTTTAGCTGAACCTACCTTGGTACCTTGGAGGATAGAACAATTAGATTGCTTAGACAACTCTTTATTGCCCCTGTTTCTAATGTTACCTGTAATTAACCCTTTGTTTCGTATGCAAATATTCATGAGTTAGCAAATTATTGTCAATGCATATATCACAAATTGAACCTTGGACGTTCTTCGCAAAACAAAACAGAAAAGGGAAAAACAATTGGCAATTTTAGCTGAAAAGTGATTTTTGTATTGATTTAGAATTGCCTGTAAATAGGCGTTTTATGTACAAGAGGCTGACGTCCTAGTAAGAGAACGCCGCCGAACAAAAGAGTTTATACAAATTTGTACAAAAGGGAATAAAACAGCTGTGTGAAATGAATGATCCCACTGGGTTTCAACTCTGCTATTGCCTTTATATCTCCGAGCGTCTCATCACTTGATGACCTTAGTGGAAGATGAAGCTGACTGATCGATGCCGTTTGAACTTGATGTAGATACCGGATTCTGGATGCAAAGTGATCCAATGAGACATAGTATTACGCTTTATCCCTAACTTTTTCCTGGACCGCCCTTTCGGGTTTTCAGTCCACCGGGATACCCATTTTTGCCCAAGCCGCCTTTTCAGGTTTTCGACTTGTCGGGTGTACAGATTTTTTTCATTTTCATCCCTTCATTTTGCCCGAACCCTTTTGGTTCGCCGGGAAGCCCTAATTTTTGCCTAGGCATGTCAGCCTAGCGGGTCTTTTTCATGCGTAGTATCTTTTTACTATGTCTGCATTGGCGGGGTGAGGAAGGTCGTCACCATCCATGTTGGTTAGAATCATGGCTCCTCCTGAGAACACATGTTTAACCACAAATGACCCTTCGTACGTAGGGGTCCATTTGCCCCTTGGATCACTCTGAGGAAGGATGATTCGCTTGATTACCAGATCCCCAACTTGATATTCTTGTGGTTTGACCTTTTTGTTAAATGCCCTGATCATCCGTTTTTGGTACGTCTGACCATGACAGATAGCAGCAAGTCTCTTTTCATCAATAAGGTTTAACTGATCAAGTCGGGTCTGGATCCAATCATCTTCGTTTAGATTTGCATCCTTCATTATCCGGAGAGAGGGTATTTGCACTTCGATCGGTAAGACTGTCTCCATACCATAGACCAAGGAGAAAGGAGTTGCCCCGGTTGACGTCCTGGCTGAGGTACGGTACCCATGTAGAGCGAACGGTAACATCTCGTGCCAATCTTTATAAGTCACTGTCATCTTCTGCACGATTTTCTTGATATTTTTATTTGCTGCTTCTACAGCCACATTCATCTTCGGTCTGTAAGGAGAAGAGTTGTGGTGCTGTATCTTAAACTGCTCGCAGAGCTCAGTGATCATCTTGTTATTAAGATTGGTACCGTTGTCTGTAATAATTCTCTCTGGGACGCCGTACCGACAGATCAGATTATGCCGAATGAACCGTGCCACAACAGTCTTGGTTACCGTAGCATAGGATGCTGCTTCAACCCACTTCGTAAAGTAATCAATCGCCACTAGGATGAAGCGATGCCCATTGGATGCCGTAGGTTTAATCTCGCCGATCATGTCTATGCCCCACATTGCAAACGGCCAAGGTGCAGTCAGAACATTCAGAGGAACTGGAGGAACATGCACCTTATCTGCATAAATCTGGCATTTATGGCATGTCCGAGAGTGTTGGTAGCAGTCAGCTTCCATGGTGGACCAGAAATACCCTGCCCGAAGGATCTTTTTGCCATAGTGTGTCCACTGGAATGTGTTCCGAAGGTCCCTTCGTGTAGCTCTTCCATGATCCTTTCTGCTTCTGTCTTATCCACACAACGCATTAAGGTCGAATCATGGTTTCGCTTGTACAAGATGCCGTTGCTAAGGAAGAACTTAGATGCGAACCTTCTCAGAAACTTTTTATCATTGACAGAGGCACCTTCAGGATACTCCTGAGCTTCCAAATATCTCTTCACCTCATGGTACCAAGGCTTCTCAGTTACCAACTCAGTCTCGAGATCACAACAGTATGCCGGTTCGTCCAGTTTCCAGATGATGATCCGGGGAGCCTCATTGTCCCATTTGACCTTGAACATAGAAGACATCGTAGCTAACGCGTCCGCCAGCTGATTCTCCTCTCTTGGGAAATGTTCAAAGGTTATCTTCGTGAAGTGGGGGATCAAGGTCAACACACATTCTCTGTAAGGAATAAGATTCGGATGTTTCGTATCCCACTCTCCTTTGATCTGATTGATCACAAGAGCGGAATCTCCGAAGACACTCAGAAACTTGATCCTTAGGTCGATCGCAGCTTGAAGACCCATGATGCACGCCTCATACTCCGCCATGTTGTTGGTACAGTTGAAACATAGCCGGGCAGTAAGTGGAGTATGAGTGCCTTGAGGAGATATGATTACAACGCCGATACCGTTACCCAAAGCATTGGAGGCTCCGTCAAAGTGCATAGACCATCGGGATCCTTCCTCAGGTCCTTCATCCGGTCCAGGTACTTCACAATCAGTCACAATCATGATGCTCTCGTCCGGAAACTCGAAGTTCATTGACTGATAGTCGTCTACTGCCTGATGTGCCAAGTGGTCTGCCAATACACTTCCCTTGATGGCTTTCTGAGTCGTGTATTGAATGTCGTATTCTGTCAGATCATCTGCCATCTTGCTATTCTCCCAGACAGAGCAGGCTTTTCAAATATGTACTTTATAGGATCCATCTTTGAGATCAACAAGGTAGTGTGAGTCAGCATATACTGTCTCAGCCGGCGAGCGGCCCATACCAAAGCGCAACAAGTTTTCTCGAGCAGTGAGTATCGGGTCTCACAGTCGGTAAACCTTTTGCTAAGGTAATAAATGGCATGCTCTTTTCGGCCAGACTCGTCATGCTGCCCCAGCACACACCCCATTGAGTTGTCAAGTACTGTCAGGTATAGTATCAGAGGTCTCCCTTCAACCGGTGGCATAAGGATGGGTGGTTCTTGGAGATACTCCTTGATTCTGTCAAAAGCATCCTGACATTCATCATTCCAACGTACTACCTGATCTTTCTTCAGCAACTTGAAGATTGGCTCACAGGTAGCTGTCAGGTGTGAGATGAACCGAGCAATGTAATTCAGGCGTCCTAAAAAGCCTCTGACCTCCTTCTCTGTCTTAGGAACCGGCATCTCTTGAATAGCTTTGACCTTGGCAGGGTCCACTTGAATACCCTTATCGCTTACAACGAAGCCTAGCAACTTTCCAGATCTTACCCCGAAGGTGCACTTGTTCGGGTTCAACCTCAGCTTGTACAACTTCAGACGGTCAAATAACTTCTGCAGATGATCTAGATGTTCTTCCTTAGTCTGGGACCTTACAATCATGTCGTCAACATACACTTTTATCTCATGATGGATCATGTCATGAAATAAAGCAACCATGGCACGTTGGTAGGTTGCCCCAACATTCTTCAGTCCAAAAGGCATGACCTTGTAGCAGAAAGTGCCCCACTGAGTAACAAAGGTAGTCTTTTCCATGTCTTCAGGAGCCATCTTGATCTGATTGTATCCTGAAAAACCATCCATGAAAGAGAACACCTTATGCTGAGCTGTATTGTCAACAAGGACATCAATGTGAGGTAAAGGGAAGTCATCCTTGGGGCTGGCCCTGTTCAGATCCCTGTAGTCAACACACATTCTGACCTTTCCATCTTTCTTTGGTACCGGCACCACATTAGCAACCCACTGAGGGTAAGAAGTCACTGCAAGGAACCCGGCATCAAACTGTTTCATAACCTCGGCTTTGATCTTCTCAGACATCTCTGGACGCATACGGCGGACCTTTTGCTTGACTGGAGGGCAGTCTTCCTTAGTAGGCAGGTGATGGACTACGATATTGGTATCCAACCCGGGCATGTCTTCGTAGGACCAGACAAAGATCTCCATATAATCATGTAGCATCTTAGTCAACCGTTGCTTCACGCTGAGCTCTAGGTTGGCACCAATCTTTACCTCTTTCCTGTCTGCGTCAATACCCAAGTTTATTGTTTCCACTGGCTCTTCATGTGGTTGAATTGCCCTCTCTTCCTGGAGTAACAGTCTTGCAAGCTCGCCAGGCACTTCACAATCATCTTCACCTTCGTCTTCGGCTAAGTTGATCGGATTTTCGAAGTCATAACTGGCAGTAGCAGAGTCATTACCAGTGAGATCCAGAGTGGATTGAAACCTGTATGAGTGAGTGTGTGTAAATACAGCTGTTTTGAAATATATAAAGGAAGGAAAGACAGAAAAGGAGCATAAGATTTGAAATGCGAGAAAACGTCCAAGATCTTTATTTATGATATATGAAATGACAATTTATATGCCCTCACAAATGAAGCCACAGTGCCCCGGGTAAGACACCGGGCCATAGAGTTTTAATTGTTTATTACAAATAACAAAACAAAGAAGTTTATTACTGCGTAACAAAAGTAACAGGAGTATGGTCTTTGGCAATCCAATTGGTCAATCCGCCATCAGTTGTCGGGTAGATCCAGCTATTGAACTCAGCTTCTTCCACTTCATTATCCTCCCCAACAGCATTCACTCCTGGATTGGTAATAAGCACAGGAGGTCTTCTGGTCTTTGCCTTCCGCATAGCTTTCTGTCCCTCTGCAGTAAAACCCAGCCCAAACTTGTCAGTTTTCTGTGTAAAATCAGGGAGCCTGCCCCAGTTAGCACATTCACCTTTCTGAATCACAGCCCGGGCATCCTTTAGGGAAGCCATCTTCAAAGGAACATCCTCTTCGACTGTTGTTTCTTCTGCTGCTGAAATTGGAAGTACCTCTTCGAAATGCTGAAAGGGGGTTTCAATAAACTCCCCGTCCATCTCAATATATCTGAAGGAATTCAAATGGCTCACCATATACTCCTCCTCTCCCTGCACAGTGACAATCTTCCCTCTGACAGGGTATTTTAGCTTCTGGTGCAAGGTAGAGGTCACTGCCCCAGCTTTGTGGATCCAAGGTCGACCCAGTAGACAAGAATACGATGGACGGATATCCATCACATAGAAAGTAGAGTCGAACACCTGAGAGCCCACACGAATAGGAAGGTCAACCTCTCCATGAACCATCCTCTTGGAACCGTCAAAGGCTCTGACGATGATATTGCTAGGTTTTAGTTCCAGGCCTTCACACTCCAACCGGTCCAAGGCCTTCTTGGGTAGCACATTTAGGGAAGAGCCAGTGTCCACCAACACGTGTGCCAGAGTAGTGCCCCTGCATTCGATAGAGACATACAGGGCGTCATTGTGGTCCCTTCCCTTGGCAGTAAGGTCAGCATCTGAGAAACCCAAACCATTGTCCGCTGTCAGATTTGCTACGCAATCAGTGAATTGAACTGCAGATGTCTCCTTTGGCACGTGGGCCGTCTTGAGAAATGAGATCAAGGCCTTAGCATGGGCCTCTGAACACAGTAGTAAGGAGAGCATGGAGATTTTGGAGGGCGTATGCCCCAGTTGCTCGACAACATTAAAGTCACTTTTCTTGATTATTTTTAGAATCACCTCCATCTCATGTTGGGAGGCCTCAGCAGTTACAGGTCTTGGTGCCTCCATCCGGGCAGGCTCATCTTCAATCCCTTTGCCTCGAGCATTAGATGACTCGGCAGCAGGGGAAACAACTTGATCAGAAACAGGAACATGTACACTTGTAGGTGTTATTGTGAGGGGTCTTCGAGCAGCGGGTGGTGCAATGTCAGGCGAGAAGAGCCTGCCACTGCGGGTAACCTTGGCTGGACCAGTAATATTGCTGATACTGGTGCCAATGTTAAATTCTTGCTTGATTCCATTCACATACACATCTGCCCCATAGTGCCAGGGGATAGCCTTATCAGATTCGTAGGGGAGAGGCCCCGGGACAGTAATAACAACAGGTGCGACCGTCATGATTTGAACAGGCTTCCTTGGGAGAGCCTTGATTGGATTATTAAAGATTGTAACAACGGAAAATTCTTCTACCGGAACAAACTGAACAACGGACTTCTTGAATAGAATCTCTTTGCTGTCCATTAGGCTTTGGATGCCCAACTTCAGTAAAGGACAACCAGAGAGAGAAACAGCACAGAAAAGGAAACCCTCACTGCAACCCGGAAATAAACCGGCCAGCAGTAGGTTCCTCTTGACAGTCATTAAGGGAGTAGCCACATCATCCACAGAAACAGCGTATACATATTCATCAACATCATTTACTCCATGCTGGGGCATAGGAGCAGTCACCACATTCGGCCTCTCAGGCGCTTCAAACTGTATCTCTTTCGCATCGATAAGGTCTTGCACCTTATTCCTCAAGGCCCAACAATCATCAGTGGAATGCCCCGGGCTATCGGAGTGATAAGCACAGCGGGCATTTGGATTGTATTTGGGGGAGGCAGTGTTCACAACTTTTGGGGCCTCTCTGACAGTCACTAGATTGGTGGACAGCAACTGCGGCAAGATTTGAGATAGAGTCATACTCAAACGGGTAAACTCTCTTCGGGGTCTTTCAGCCCTTGGAGGATTGGTTTGCCGAGGAGCGGCAGCAGGCTTAGCAATCATCACCGTGTTGACAGATTGGCGGCGCTCAGGCTTCTCTTGTCTTCTAGACCCGTATACAGCACTGGCCTCCTTCTTAAAGGGCTTTTTCTCAGAGCTTGACGATGCACCCTTCGGAATCTTACCAGACTTCAACCCAGCCTCAATTCTCTCTCCAGTCAGAATAAGATCAGTAAACCCTGCAGATGAGTTACCGATAAGATGGTTGAAAAATGGCCCAAATAGGGTCCCCAGGAACATGTCTACCAACTCCCGATCAGTCAACGGAGGCTGCACCCTGCCATCCAGATCCCTCCACTTCTGAGCGTACTCTTTAAAACCTTCACTTGAACCTAACGACATACCCTGGAGTTGGGTACGTGTAGGGGCAAGGTCGGCATTATATTGATACTGCTTATAGAAAGCAGTAGCCAACTCCTCCCAGTTACGAAACTTGGTCCCATCCAGCTGATAGAACCATTCGAGATGAGTCCCTGAAAGACTCTCCTAGAAGAAGTGGATCCACAAGTTCTTGTCCACTGAGTACGGTTGAATCTTCCGCACGTAGGATCTGAGATGTAGCTTGGGACAAGATGCCCCGTCATATTTGGTGAAGGATGGTGCTTTGAACTTATGAGGAATGATCACACCAGTAGACAAACCCAAATCTCCAAAATCCAGCCCTGGCACTTGTTGGATCTCCATAGCATTCAATCTGTCTTCCAACTGCTTATATTTGTCTTCTACAGGAGGATACTGCTCCTCATCAAAATCAGTCTCGTTGTCGGAGACTACCGGACTAGGACCTTTTTCCCCTTGAGGGGTACCCTTGCCTATAGAAGAACCAGCCTCTTCATTCTGCAGAGTATTGCCAAACCTTCGGCCCGAGTTGAAAAGAACAGTTCTTCTCTTCTTCTTCTTTTCCTTCTTCAGGAGCAGAGCCTTCAGCTCTTCTTGGCCCTGAGCCAAACCCATGATTAGTTCCTGAAACTGCGCATTCTGCGCCTGAAGAGCCTTGATGGACATCTCAGTTGATGATGAGTCAGGATTCATGATGCTGAAATAAATAGCGAAGAACGGTAAGCAACCTGAAAAGAAGAAAACCTGTTATGCACATGATGAATGATATGTGTTTATGCAATGCATTCAAGGGTTCGAAAGTTCAAATTCATTGTAGACAAAAAAGAACACACGTTATCATTAAGGAAATAATTGTTCAGTACATCAAAGCCTCATGGGCACAAATTACAGAGCAAATCAATCCCAAAAGACACTACGCATCCTCTTTGGAGCTATGTAGGTGTTGAGATTCCTCTCCTCATGCAATAGGCGGGTGAGCTCTAAGACCTTCTTTTCACTAGCATGTAGACTGGTCTCAAGAGAATTCTGTTCTTCCTTAAGCTGGATCCAGCTCTTCTGCATCTCCTCCCAGGACGTGGGCATGTCAGGATGCTGAATGGTGTAGGACACTTCTCCTTCCAAGATTGGCTCCTTGATTACTGGGAGCATATGAGGATAAGGCATCACTAACTTCTGGGAGCGGGCGCGTACCCACTTGAGATAAGGTTCCAACGGGATGGAGTTCCTGTGCCCCAGTGTCTTGCTGTCTATCCTACTTGGCATCCTCCAAGCTCTAATAAATCTCTGGCGAAGTCCTTATGCATCGTTGTCGAAGTCAAAAACTATGTCAGGAATTAACATGTCATGAGGGCCATCCCTCCGAGCATAACCAAACTGTCTCCAAGCCAGGCATGGGCTGTAAGTAATACCTCCTCTGATTCCAAGTAAAGGAACATTAGGGTACTCCCCACAACGATCAATGATAGTGACATCCTCTCTGGACCAAGGGCACCAATGTATATCTGCATGTGTAAGAGTCATCAACCGTTGTGACCACCTCAAACCCTGCTCGTTCTTCAAAACTGATTGTGGAAGGTGCGAATAAACCACCTTCCCAGGAGAGGAGTGCAGCACATAAGGACACCTCTTTTTCTCATGGTTCGAGTGTAACATGAGTGAAGGATGTCCCCCAGCAACGTAGGTATAGGATTCCTGGACATGAAGATCTGGACAGCACTGACATCTATAAGCTGATCTGGGTTAGGGAACAACACCAAACCATAGACAAGGAGGGCCACAACTTCTTCAAAAGCTTGTAAGTCAAGGGAGTTCCAACATTCATGGGCCTTTTCAAACAGAAACCTGGCTAAGAACCCTTTGATACCACTTCTAACTTCCCAATGTCCCTTGAGGTCAGATGATTGTAGGTGCAAGGCTTTAGCAATCTCTTCAAGCTTGGGTTCCTACTCCGTACCGTTGTAGGGTAGTTGATCAAGGATAGGGATCTTCAGGATCCGGGAGAACTCCTCCAATGTAGGTACCAGCTGATAGTCCAAGAAGGTGAAACAGTGATGCAGAGGGTCAAAGAACTGGAACATGACCTTTATCATATCTTCCTCCATGTTGGTATTGACCAAGCTGATGAGTCTTCCATGTCTCTCACTGAATGAAGAGCTCTCGGGAATCCTGGATATAAGCTCCTTGAGCTGAGGAGGGATCCTTACAAGGCTGATTTGAATTGTCTTTCTGCGAACAGTTTCCATGTCCTACAAAACAAGAACAAAGATGAAGATTCGAACCCCTGAAATGGTTAGTCAATGCATATGATGCTGGATGATGTCATGATGCTATGATTAAACACACCACAGATATTTACAAAGACAAACATGTAAGGCACACAAGGCACACAAGACAAGCCCTTAGAGTTTAAGGCCAGCATGGGGTCTGGGTAGTACCCTCTTGAAGTTGGTGGGCTCAACCTGTTCTATTAGAAGTAACCGGGTTATAAGGGTCCCAATATCACGGGATTGCTTTCATTGTTCATCGTTTTGATTTAGCCACTGAACTGGCGACTGAAATATTCCAGGAAAGCAACCCTCAATTGAGTGTAGTATCGAGTATCAACCAACCTCGGACTGCACCAAAGTCAGTTATCTCACTACCCTAAAGAGGCCAAGATAGTTCAATTAAGGTTCCTAAGGTCTGTTGATGCTTCACGACACCACGCGGAGGCCCCGTACTCTCCTTGACTGAACTCAAGGGTTACCGGTACACACCAAAGTGCCACATCAACGTAGCAGACTGTTTCAACCATGTCGGTATACCCCGCACAGTTCCCTCACAGCCTTGTTGCTACTCTCTAAGAAGGTATCCCCCAGATCCGGGTTAGGATCTATAGAACTCCCAAGACAGTCCCACAATTTAAAGCAAGCAAAGCAATACAATTGAAAACACAGTTATGAACTAACCCTAAGGTACACCTCACTTTATAAAGATTTCCCCAGCAGAGTCGCCAGTTCTGTGATCGGTGGATCTGGAACTGACTGTTTAACGCTGGTTTCGCGAAATGTCGCGGAAGCAAGAGTCGCCACCGTCTTTTATTTTCTCCAAATGGAAAGGAAAAAAGCATAGAAAAATTCCTTATAGAGATTGCTCTCGGTTCGGGAGGTAGATTTATAGAAAGGGAAGATGTTAGCACCCTTTCTATCCATGGTTATCCATGGGCTCTTAGATACTTGCTCATTTGTGTTTTCAAAAATGTTTGTTTGCTTTTCAGAGTGGGTTTGAAAAAGTTTCGTTTAAAATTTCAGTTCGACTCTTGTATCAGTCCTCAAGAGTGTTTGAAAAGTTGTTTTGAAAGCCTTTTGAAAAGTGTCGGTGTGAAAAGAAGTTTTTTGATTTGTTTTGAATTAGAGCAAGTATCTACGAGTCATCTACCTACCCTAAGGAATTCGTCTGTGTAAATGTCCTTAAGATAGTGCCATCCCACCATTGAGAGGTAGGTAGCACCACCGTTGGAGGTGTTCGGGTCAATTCGAGGTTTTAGGGACGGTGTGGTCACCAGAGCAATAGGAAGACACCTTAGAAGCTACCCTCATGCCATGTTCATGGACATGAGGACTTACTAAAACATCCTCTACTCGACGACCACGTTTCGAGGGCAAGGCAACAGTGAGGCGTACCCTAAGAGTGGTGTGTGAATTTGTGTGTTATTTTCAATTATTTTGTCTTGTTCATGTCAAGGTGATCTAGGCGTTTGTTTTTATTTTGTCATTCATTCTTGCATGCCATTATTAACAGTTAAAAAAGTTGCGGAAATATAAAGTTCCTAAACTATTACAAAGGCGCGGGTCCACATTGCCAAATTTAATCCAGGACCCGATTTGACAGAAAATAAAGAAGTAAAGTGCGAGAAATATAAATTTACACGGCTTTGGGAGAGTTACATAAATATTATAAGAAATAAAATAAAATGCGCGAATTAAATTAAAATTGAAAGCGAGGGCGTTGGACCCTTTTTAATGAAATTAAATTATTATTAACAAATTAATTAAAATAAAATAAAATAAAGAAATTATTTTTAAGGTTTTTTTGTATTTATGGTTTTTTATGAGAATTAAATGAAATTTGAGAGATTAACCCTAATTCTAGTTTTTTATTTATTTATTGAGAAAAACATGTTAAAATTAAACCTAAAATTGATCTAATTAATTAATGCAATTTGATTTATAAAAATAAATAATTAATTATTAGTGATGAGAAAATAAAAAAAAGTAATTAAAGTAATTTAAACCTAATTCTACAAGTTTTAATTTATTAAGAAAAGATATTAAAATTAACCCTAAATTTAAATCTAATTAATTAGTGAGATTTATTTACAAAAATACTAATTAAATAAATATATTTTGATTTTTATGACTTTTCTGTTTTTTACTATTTTTTATATTTTTATGAAAATAAGTTAAATTAAAGGAATTAATTAAAAAAGAAATAATTGAAATAAATAAAATAAAGAAAAGAAAGAAAATACAATACCTTGGGGGGTTTCTGTCCCCAATTGGAGGTAAAGCCCTAGCAATTCTGGCCCATTAAGCCTTGGCCCTATTGACTTTTTGGCTAGCGTGTAGGTGCGTTGACTCAGGTCCATTATGTTCTTCCAACTATGGCCCTTTGATTGATCTCAGCAAGCGCGTGGAAGGCCTGGATGTGGAGAGTATGGTGTAACTCTAGAAGCGAATTGCACATAAGCATGATTAGCAAAATAATATGGAAAGGGAGGGGGACCTGGGATCGAACCCAGGTCCCAGGGATTACCAATCACACGCCTGACCAGTGGAGCTGCTATGTTTCTTTGTATACTATATGACCAATAAACATTATAAGACAAAATAAGCGTTAGTGGGAATTTTAGCGCGAAATTCAAATAACCCAACCACGCCTTGACACTTCATCATCTTCTCCATGGCTTTTGTTTTTCCTGAAACAAAATAAACAAGATTGCGGGGGTTTTAAACCTCCACTATATATAGTGTGAAAAAATAGCGATTAGCTCGTCTGTAATCAGAAATTGGGCGCGACCCCATCATTGGATTTGTCTGAAGGTCCTGATTCTAATAGGCTAGGTCTCACGTCCTAATTTTTCCATAACTGGGAAACCCCAATTCAAGGTTCTGAAAACCCTAAGCGTCGTTCATGGTGGAATCGCGTATGGGCAATGATTCTTCAATTAAATCATACTGCTAGCTTCAGAATCAACTCATTAGTACAAATCAAGAATCAAAATGCATGAATATGGCCTGAATAATAAAACACGATTATGCAAAAAGAAGGACACAGTTTGACTTTTAATTACCAATTCTTGATGTTAGGGATATGGAAAACTATTCAGTTAGCTTCAGTAACACTTTTGCAAGCTATTGGGATTAATCTTGGCCTCTGAATCGTCCTCTAAGGCCACTTTCATTTTTCAAGTTTTTGACAAAAAACTCAACCTTGGTTCTTGATGTATGGCGCAGCCTGGAGGTTATTAGGAGTAGGGTTTGCATTAGTATATATGTGTGAATGATTAGGGTTCAAAATTTGGTCCAAAGAATCAATGAATTGATGAGAAAATATTTGATTTCCATGCCATAATTTTTCAATCTTTTTCAAGCTAATTTGATATCAATCATGTCCAATCACATGGATTCTTTCCAAATCTGACCATGCACGAAATATTGAGTGTATTCCATGCATAAAAAGATTTAAAAACTTAGGTTTGGTATTTTTCATGTATTTTAATTAATTAAATGAATTTCTAGCAATTAAAAATTCAAATAAATAAAATAAAAATGATGAAAAACTTCCCTTTGGGCCAAATGGTCGTGCACATGCTTTGGATGATGGATTTTGGAAGAAAAAGAGGCCCATTAGCAATTTTAAGGCATTTGAAGCAAAGTTGACTTTTCAAAATATCCAAATATTTCCCAACTTCCACAAGGCATAGCTTGCTCAATTTTTAAGCTTTTCTCATGTTCTTGGACATTTTGGAAAGGTATTGAAGTCCTCTAACCAATGCCTTTAGTCCCATGTCATTTTGATTTACCAATCTCAAGTTATGGCCTTTGACTTAAAGTCCCTTTTTGTTGACTTTTGAAAATGACCTATAATGTTGAAATTGATAACTTTTTGTGAGAGCATTTATTGGACTTGAAGTGTGAAGAGGAGTTGTAGGAAATGTCTTCATCTTCAAAATGAGCTTTGGATGGAATTTTTATGATAAACCATGTGGAAGTTATGCCTTGGTCAAGTTACAGTTGACTTTTCAACTGTCCAAATATGGAAACTTTTGCATCTTGAGACTTTTTGAGCCAAGCTTTGAGAATCATGATCAAGAATTGATCAAATGATGTTTGTGGCTTCAAAATGAGATGTTGATAAAAAATTTGAACTTTTTGACTGTCAAATGACCATTTTGCCCCTGCAGTTGACTGTAGGGCAATTAGGGTTTTTGACTGTGCAATTTTGTGCTGTAAGTCTTGAAACTTGGCATGAGGATACTTGACCATGTTTATAGGCATGTGGGACTTGATTGGACCCTTGGAAACTTCAATTTCTTTGTCAGAACCAAAACCCTAGTTTTTGACTGTTAGGAGGCCCTTGAACTGTGCAACCCTTGGGGAGATTTTGAAGCATGCTCTTTGCAAATCTTGAAGAATATGGGAGGGCAAATTTTGGGGTACAACAATAAGCATACCATTCATCATGTGCATAGGCAGGTCTCTACACCAGGTTTCCTTATCTTTCTGCTGTTTATTTCAGTAAGATGGATCTCGAGCAAACAGTCAAGGACTTGCAATCTCAGAATGCACAATTTCAGCAACTCCTGATGACCTTGGCTAAGTGTCAGGAGGATCTAAAGGCCCTAATGGGGAACAAAGATCCAATGAAGAAGAAGAAAAAGAGAGTTGGAGTGGCTACTTTAGGGAGAAGGTTTGAAGGAGAAGCCCAAAGAGTGCTTGAATTTCCCCCTACTTCTGAGGAGGGAACCAGTAAAGGGAATGCGGCTGCAGTACCTTCCGAGTCTGATATGGAAGAAGAGGAGGCCGAGGAGGACGAAGACTACTCTGATCAACAATACCCTCCGGCTGATGATAAATACAAAGGTTTAGAAGACAGGTTGGAAGCTATGGAGCTGCAGAGAGCTCCGGGTTTGGATTTCGAAGACTTGGGTTTGGTTGCTGGGATTGTGATTCCCCTAAAGTTCAAAGTGCCGGCATTTGTGAGATATGACGGGCTGTCCTGTCCAAAAATGCATCTCAGGTCCTATGTAAGGAGGATCCAACCTTACACTTCGGACAAAAACCTTTGGATCCATTTCTTTCAAGATAGCCTTTCTGGGGCCCAACTTGAGTGTTTCTATCAGCTAGATGGAACCAGTATCCGAAACTGGGAAGACTTGGCCACCGCCTTTTATAAACAATATCAGTACAATTCTGATCTCGCTCCCACGCGTACCCAACTTCAGGGTATGTCACTGGGAACGGGCGAAGGATTCAAAGAATATGCGCAAAAATGGAGAGACTTGGCTGGCAGGGTGCAACCACCTTTGACTGACCGCGAGCTGGTTGACATGTTCCTGGGGACCCTGTCTGGTCCATTCTTCAATCATCTAATTGGTAATTCCTCTGCTGGGTTTACGGATTTGATATTAACAGGCGAGAGAATAGAAGCTGGCATCAAGTCAGGGAAGATTCAGAAGGGTGCCTCCGCAAGCACTGAGAAGAAGCCTTTCAAAAAGGAAGCTAGTGCAGTTTATGGTCCTAGAAGACAAGTTAAGCCAAAACGCCGCCAAGCCGTCAATGCATTGGTAATTTCAAAGCCTATTGCTACTCCTCAGCAGTACAATCAACAAAGGGGTGAGAGGCCCAAAAGGCCGTACACTCGGCTGAGTATGACCTTGTCACAAATCTTGCCACAACTGCTATCAACCAACTTGGTGACCATCAGAGAGGCTCCGAAGGTCGTGAATACTACATCTCCTAAGTATAATTCAAATGCCCGTTGTGCTTATCATTCTGATAGCCCCAGGCATACTACAGATGATTGCTGGGCCCTGAGAAATAAGGTTCAAGACCTTATCGATGTGAAGGAAATACAGTTTGAGGCGCCTGAGAGGCCTAATGTTATGACCGCTCCTATGCCCCAGCATGGAGTACATGCTGTTGATAAAGACTTGTATGCCGTTTCTGTGAATGATGTTGCTACCCCTCTTTTGACTGTTAAGAGGAATTTGTTGCTGGCCGGTTTATTTCCGGGTTGTAGCAAGGGTTGCCTCCTGTGTGCTGTTATCCCTACCGGTTGTCCGCTGCTGAAATCAAGCATCCAAAGCCTGATGGATAGCAAAGAAATTCTGTTCAAGAAGATCGCTGTTCCGTTTGTTTCCGCTGAAGAAGTATCTGTCGTCACAATTTTCAACAATCCTACCAAGGCTCCCCCGAAGAAGCCAGTCCAAATCATGTCTGTTGCACCCATTGTTATTACCGTTCCGGGGCCCCTCCCCTATGAATCTGACAAGGCTGTCCCATGGCATTATGGGGCAGATGTGTATGTGCTTGGAGTGAAGCAGGAGTTCAACACCAGTACCAGTATCAGTAACATCACTGGTCCCGCAAAAGTTACCCGCAATGGAAGGCTCTTCTCGCCTAACATTGCACCACCAGTTATCAGAAAACCTCTTATCATCACACCCGCAAGTGTGCATGTTTCCCTTCCAAATTAAGTTCCCGTGTCTACTACTGCCACCGAGTCCTCTGATACTCGGGGCAAAGGAGTTGCTACCGATTTGCCTGCCCGGACGGAGGCACCAAAAAAGACCGCTGTTGAAGCCTCCCAGCAAGAGATGGAGGAAATCCTTAAAATCATTAAAAAGAGTGACTTCAATGTCGTTGAACAGCTGGGGCATACCCCCTCCAAAATCTCTATGCTATCATTGCTGCTGTGCTCAGAGGCCCACGCCAAGGCCCTGATTTCATTTCTGAAAACGGCCCATGTGCCGCAAGAGACATCTGCAGACCAGTTCACTGACTGTGTGGCTAATTTGACAGCTGACAATGGTTTGGGTTTCTCGGATGCAGACCTTACCGCCAAGGGAAAAAACCACAATGATGCCCTGCATGTTTCCATAGAATGCAGGGGCACTACTCTTGCACACGTGTTGGTGGACACCGGTTCTTCCCTGAATGTATTGCCCAAGAAGGCCTTAGACCGGTTGGATTGTGAGGGCCTGGAATTGAAGCCTAGTAACATCATTGTTAGAGCCTTCGACGGTTCTAAGAGGATGGTGCATGGTGAGGTAGACATTCCTATTCGTGTGGGTTCCCAAGTCTTTGACTCAACATTCTATGTGATGGATATTCGTCCATCTTATTCCTGTTTGCTGGGACGACCTTGGATTCACAAGGCTGGGACTGTAACATCCACTCTACACCAGAAGCTCAAATAGCCTGTCAGAGGGAAGATTGTTACTGTGCAGGGGGGGGGGGGAGAATACATGGTTAGTCATCTGAATTCATTCCGGTATATTGAGATGGACGGGGAGTTTATTGAAACCCCCTTTCAACATTTTGAAGAGGTACCTCCAACGTTGGCGTCAGCTGAGACAGTGGTTAAAGAAGACTTTCCTTTGAAGATGGCTTCCCTGAAGGATGCCCGGGCTGTAATCGAGAAAGGCAAGTGTGCAAATTGGGGTCAACTTCCTGACTTCACTCAAAAGACCGACAAGTTTGGGCTGGGCTTCACTGCAGAGGCTCAGAAGGCTGTTCGCAAAGAAAGGATCAGAAAGCCTCCGGTGTTCATCACTAACCCAAGAGTGAATGCTATCAAGGAGGACGTAGAGGAAGCAGAATTCGACAGTTGGATCTATCCAACAACCAACAACGGACCAAGCAACTGGACGGTAAAAGATTTTACACCTATTACATTTGTCACGCAGTAATGAACTCTTTTGTTTTCAATTTGTAACAAACAATATGTTGAAACTTTTATTGGCTCGGTGTCCTACCCGGGGCACCGTGGCTCCATTTGTGAGGGCTTTTTGTATGACATTTCCATATATCATTAATCAAAACATTGGACGTTGTTGCATTTCAAATCTTGTGGTCTTTTTCTTTCTTTGTTATATATTGCAAAACAGCTATATTTACACACACTCACTTATACAGGTTCCAATCCACTCTGGATCTCACTGGTAACGGCTCTGCTACTGCCAGTTATGACTTCGAAAATCCGATCAACTTAGCCGAAGACGAAGGTGAAGATGATTGCGAAGTGCCTGGTGAACTTGCAAGATTGCTACTCCAGGAAGAGAGGGCCATTCAACCGCATGAAGAGCCTGTGGAAACGGTAAACCTGGGTACTGAGACAGATAGAAAAGAAGTCAAGATTGGTGCCAATCTAGAGCTCAGCGTGAAACAACGATTGATCCGGATGCTGCATGATTACATGGAAATCTTTTCTTGGTATTACGAAGACATGCCTGGTTTGGACGCTGACATTGTGGTTCACATCTGCCTACCAAGGAAGACTGCCCTCCGGTAAAACAGAAGGTCCGCCGCATGCTCCCAGAGATGTCCGAGAAGATCAAAGCTGAGGTTATGAAGCAATTTGATGCCATATTTTTAGCAGTGACTTCTTATCCTCAGTGGGTGGCCAACGTGGTTCCAGTGCCAAAGAAATATGGTAAAGTCAGAATGTGTGTTGATTACAGGGATTTGAACAGGGCCAGCCCTAAGGATGATTTCCCTCTGCCTCACATCGACTTTCTTGTTGACAATACTGCTCAACACAAGGTGTTCTCCTTCATGGATGGTTTTTCAGGGTATAATCAGATCAAGATGGCTCCTGAAGATATGGAAAAGACTACCTTTGTTACTCAGTGGGGCACCTTCTGCTACAAGGTCATGCCATTCGGGTTGAAAAATGCTGGGGCAACCTACCAACGTGCCATGGTTGCTTTATTTCATGACATGATCCACCATGAGATTGAAGTATACGTCGATGATATGATTGCAAGGTCCCAAACTGAGGAGGAACACCTTGACCATCTGCGGAAGCTGTTTGACCGACTGAAGTTGTACAAGTTGAGGTTGAACCCAAACAAATGCACCTTTGGGGTGAGGTCTGGAAAATTGCTAGGTTTCATTGTAAGCGACAAAGGTATTCAAGTGGACCTTGCCAAGGTGAAAGCCATACAAGAGATGCCGACTCCCAAGACAGAGAAAGAAGTCAGAGGCTTTCTAGGACGACTGAATTACATTGCCCGATTCATCTTGCATTTAATTGCTATCTGTGAGCCGATCTTCAAATTGCTGAAGAAAGATCAAGTAGTACGTTGGAATGATGAATGTCAGGCTGCTTTTGAAAAGATCAAAGAGTATCTCCAAGAACCACCCATCCTTATGCCGCCAGTTGAAGGGAGACCTCTAATACTATACTTGACAGTACTTGACAACTCAATGGGGTGTGTGCTGGGGCAGCATGACGAGTCTGGCCGAAAAGAGCACGCTATTTATTACCTGAGCAAAAAGTTTACCGACTGTGAGACTCGATACTCACTGCTCGAGAAAACTTGCTGCGCTCTGGTATGGGCTGCTCGCTGGCTAAGACAGTATATGTTGACTCACACTACTCTGTTGATTTCAAAAATGGATCCAATCAAGTACATATTCGAAAAGCCTGCTCTGTCCGGAAGAATAGCAAGATGGCAAATGATCTTGACGGAATATGACATCTAGTACACAACTCAAAAAGCAATCAAGGGAAGTGTATTGGCAGACCATTTGGCACACCAACCTGTGGATGATTACCAATCATTGAACTTTGAATTTCCGGATGAAGATATCATGGTAGTAACTGATTGTGAAGTACCTGGACCGGATGAAGGACCTGAGGAAGGATCCCGATGGTCTATGCATTTTGACGGAGCCTCGAATGCTTTGGGTAACGACATCGGCGCTGTGATCATATCCCCTAAAGGTACTCATACTCCACTCACCGCCCGACTGTGTTTCAACTGCACCAACAACATGGCAGAATATGAGGCATGTATCATGGGTCTTCAAGCTGCAATCGACTTAAGGATCAAGTTTCTGAGTGTCTTCGGAGATTCTGCTCTCGTGATCAATCATATCAAAGGTGAGTGGGATACGAAACACCCAAATCTTATTCCTTACAAGGAGTATGTGTTGACTTTGCTTCCCCACTTTGAAGAGATAACTTTTGAACACTTCCCAAGAGAGGAGAATCAGTTAGCAGACGCACTAGCTACGATGTCTTCAATATTCAAAGTCAAATGGGACAACGAGGCTCCCCGAATCATTATCTGGAAGTTGGACGAACCTGCATACTGCTGCGATCTTGAGGCCGAAGAGGTAATCGAGAAACCCTGGTATCATGAGGTGAAGAGATATTTGGAAGCTCAGGAGTACCCCGAAGGTGCGTCTGTCAACGATAAGAAGTTTTTGAGAAGATTCGCGGCGAAATTCTTCCTCAGCAACGGCGTTCTCTACAAATGAAACCATGATTCAACTTTACTGCGTTGTGTGGATAAGACTGAAGCAGAGAAGATCATGATAGAGCTACATGAAGGTACATTCGGAACACATTCCAGTGGACATACCATGGCAAAGAAAATCCTTCGGGCAGGATATTTCTGGTCCACGATGGAAGCCGACTATTACCAACATTCTCGAACTTGTCATAAATGCCAGATCTATGCTGATAAGGTGCATATCCCTCCGGTTCCTCTGAACGTCCTGACGACACCTTGGCCTTTTGCAATGTGGGGCATTGACATGATCGGCGAGATCCGACCGACGACATCTAACGAGCATCGCTTCATCTTGGTAGCGATTGATTATTTCACAAAGTGGGTGGAAGCAGCTTCCTACGCCACCGTAACCAAGAGCGTCGTGGCCCGTTTCATTCGGCATAACCTGATTTGTCGGTACGGCGTCCCGGAAAGAATCATTACGGACAATGGTACCAATCTTAACAACAAGATGATCACTGAGCTCTGCGAGCAATTCAAGATACAGCACCACAACTCTTCTCCTTACCGGCCGAAGATGAATGGAGCTGTCGAGGCAGCTAATAAGAATATCAAGAAAATTGTGCAGAAGATGACAGTGACCTACAAAGATTGGCACGAAATGTTACCATTTGCTCTTCATGGTTACCGTACCTCAGCAAGGACGTCAACCGGGGCAACACCTTTTTCCTTGGTCTATGGCATGGAGGCAGTCTTGCCGATTGAAGTCCAGATACCCTCTCTCCGGATAATGAAGGATGCAGACTTGAGTGAAGATGACTGGATCCAGACTCGACTTGATCAATTAAACCTAATTGACGAAAAGAGACTCATCGCTATCTGTCATGGTCAGATGTACCAAAAACGAATGATCAGGGCATTTAACAAGAATGTCAGACCACAAGAGTATCAAGTTGGGGACCTGGTAATCAAATGCATCATCCTTCCTCAAAGTGATCCCAGGGGAAAATGGACCCCTACGTACGAAGGGCCATTTGTGGTTAAACATGTGTTCTCAGGAGGAGCCATGATTCTAACCACCATGGATGGTGACGACCATCCTCACCCCGCCAATGCAGACATAGTAAAAAGATACTACGCATGAATAAAAGACCCGCTAGGTTGACATACCTAGGCAAAAATAAGGGCTTCCCGGCGAACCAAAAGGGTTCGGGCAAAAATAAGGGATGAAATGAAAAGAATCTGTACACCCAGCAAGTCGAAAACCTGAAAAGGCGGCTTGGGAAAAATGGGTATCCCGGTGGACTGAAAACCCGAGTGTACGGCCTTTTGGGCTTTCAGTCCATAAGGCCGTACACTCGGGTTTTCAGTCCACCGGGATACCCATTTTTCAGGTTTTCGACTTCTCCTTCAAACCTTCTCCCTAAAGTAGCCACTCCAACTCTCTTTTTCTTCTTCTTCACTGGGTCTTTGTTCCCCATTAGGGCCTTTAGATCCTCCTGACCCTTATCCAAGGTCATCAGGAGTTGCTGAGATTGTGCATTCTGAGATTGCAAGTCCTTGACTGTTTGCTCGATATCCATCTTACTGAAATAAACAGCAGAAAGATAAGGAAACCTGGTGTAGAGACCTGCCTATGCACATGATGAATGGTATGCTTATGTATGCAATGCATTCAAGGATTTAGAATATTCAAAATTGTTGCGCACGTCATATTAATAAGAAGAAATTTGTTAGTACATAAATGCCCCATGGGCCAAATATTACAAAAACAACTTCTCAAGGTAAAAAGACGTTGCGCATCCTCTTTGGTGCGATGTAGGTGTTGAGGGTCTCTTGCTCATGGAGTCGGCGGGTGAGCTCTAGAACCTTCTTCTTGCTGGCGTAGAAGCTGGCTTCAAAAGTGTTTCGTTCCTCCTTGAGTTGGATCCAACTCTTCTGCATCTCCTCCCACGATGTAGGCATGTCAGGATATAGGATGGTGTAGGGAACCTCTCCTTCCTTGACGGGATCTTTAATCACAAGGAGAACATAAGGATAAGGCATCATTAGACTCTGGGCTCGGGCTCGTACCCACTTGAGATAAGGCTCAAGAGGGATGGAGTTCTTGTGTCCCAGTGTCTTGCTATCAACCTTGTTGGGCATCCTCCTAGCTCTGATGAATCTCTGGAGAAGTCCTTGCGCATCGTTGTCGAAGTCAAACAAGAATTTTGCTAAGAAGCCTTTGACACCGCTTCTAGTTTCCCAATGCCCCTTGATGTCGGATGGTTGTAGATGTAATGCTCGAGCAACATCTTCAGGCTTTGGTTCCTTTTCCGTACCGTTGAAAGGTAGTTGATTAAGGATAGGAATTCTCAGGAGTTGAGAAAACTCCTCCAAAGTGGGCACCAACTGGTAGTCGGGGAAAGTGAAACAGTGGTGAAGAGGGTCAAAGAACTGGAATAGCACTTTCATCATGTCCTCTTCAATGTTGGTGTTGACTAAGCTGAGCAGTCTACCATGTCTTTCACTGAAGGGAGAGCTTTCCGGAATTCTTGATGTGAGCTCCTTGAGTTGAGAAGGGATTCTCACAAGGTTGACTTGGATGGTTTTTCTGCGAGGAATTTCCATGACCTACAAAACAAGAACAAAGATGAAGATCTAAACCCTTGAAGTGGTTAGTGAATGCATATGATGCTTTATGATGTTTATGATGTATGCACAAACATATGTACAAGCAAATCACACCAAACCCTAGTTTCAGGCTTGCATGAGGTTTCATAGGTAAGTACCCTCTTGAGTGTAGTTGGCTTAAAAACCTGTCCTATAAATAGTAACCGGGTTCTAAGGAGCTCAATATCACAGGATGGTTTTCATTGTTCATTGTTTTGGTTTAGCCACTTAACTAGCGACCGAAATATTCCAAGAAAACAACCCTCAATGAGTGTAGTATCGAGTATCTACCAACTTCGGACTGCACCAAAGCCGGTCATCTCACTACCCCTAATAAAAGGCCAAGATGGTCAAGTAAGGTTCTAGGTCATTAGTGCTTAGTGACATCACTCAGCGGCCCCGTACTCTCCTTGATTGAACTCAAGGGTTACCGGTACTCACAAATATGTCACACTAATATAGCTATTGCTTCGACCGTGTCGGTATACCCCGCACAGTTTCCACAACGTATTGCTATCTATGAATGTTTCCCAAAATCCGGGTATAGGATCATAAACCCAAACAAGAGAGCCAAGATATAAAGCAATCAAATCAAACAATTAGTCATGCAAGAGGGTGATCTAAGCCCTAAGGTTACTCCACTTAAAAGATATCCCCAGCAGAGTCGCCAGTTCTGTGATACGGTGGGAGAACTGACTAGGGTTTTGCGTTTGTCTTTGCAAATGTTTCGGTTGAGCAAGAGTCGCCACCGACTTTTTATTTTATCCTAAGGAAAGGTTAAAAAGAACAGCAAAAACCTTTGAGATGTTTTCTTGGGTTCGGGGAGTAGATTATAGAAAGGGAAGGTATTAGAACCCTTTCTATCCATGGTTATCCATGGGCTCTTAGTTACTTGCTTAGATCAACTTGCCTTGATTTTCAATTGTTTGAAATGGTGCTTTGTGTGTGTAGGTTTGAAAATGTTTTGAAAAGAGGCCAATGTGGTGGCAACCTTTGTAATGATCCATGTTGGGATGTATACAAAGGTGTATGTCTTTTGAAAAGGTTTTCAATGTTTTTGAAAGTGTAGTGATGTGTGGTTTGAAAAATAGACAAGTGTTTTGTTTTGCAAGGGGGCAAGTAATTAAGAGCTATCTACCCTAAATTTCTCAAAGATCTTTGCTATGTTTTAACCCTTTTAACAATTTTGTTCCACCATTGCATTTGGTGGACAATCTTGTGTTAGGATGTGAAAGGGACGGGCGCGGGTCATCGTTTAGACCATAATTGCAATGGTGCCAAGTATCTTTGGGCAATTTTTCCTTGGAGGGACTTGATCATTTTTTAGGCAACTTTCGAAAGCGTCATCGAGGGACTATGATCATTTGAATTGTGTTTGTTTTGCCCAAAGAGACCTAACATGCAATATGGCCCATTATTGAAGGCAACAAGTGGAATACCCTAGGGGTGCAAGTGTGATTAGTGTTGTCCATTTTCATGCTTGTTTATCTTGAATTTAGGTCAAACTATTTTTGGTTAATTGATTTGCATACAAACCCTAATTCTAACATGGCATAATTAGAAAGCTTTAAAGTGCGAAAAATAAAGCTCCTAAGTTATTACAACACAATATATGGGAAGGGGGGTACAAATGTTCAAATGGGGATGAGACTTTATAGGAGGGTAATACCCAATATTTACAACCAAATTGAAATGCGCAAATATAAATGTAAAGATATGTAAGAATAAAGCAATATGTATGTGAAAGTATTTTTGTGTAAGTGTATATTTTATTCACAAATAAAATAAAAATAATTAAAAGAAAGTTAATTTTTAAATATTTTCATGTTTAGGGCAAAAACCCTAATTTTACTAAATAAAAGGTATTAATTATTTATTATGTATTATATACAATATTTACTAATTATATACAAAAAATAAATAAAAGAGAAGTATATTTGTCAAAAAGGTATTTTTAATGTTAAATATTAATAAAAATAAAAATATATATATTTTTGGTATTTTTATCCTAAATATCCTAATAAATATGTAAATATTTATATTATATGATAAATATATTAAATATGTACAAAAATAAAATATTTAATATTTACAAAAAAAATTATATTTTCATAAAATATTTTCAAAAGATAAAATAAAATGAAAATCAGAAAATAAAATGTATTGGTATTAATTTTAGTATTTTTAAATAAAAGATATTATGTATTATTTATGTACAAACATCAATTTAAACAAATAAATGCCTAATAAATACAAAAATGGTGTGAAAAATATTTTTTATATTTTTAATATTATGAGAAAAAATAAATAAGTCAGAAATAAAAAGAAAAGTCAAGAAAATGTTTCAAATAAGCACAATGGGCCAAGGGGGTTCAAAAGTAAACATAGGGTGCAAATAAGAAGTCAACTCAGGCCCAGCCCAAGAAGACTTTGTCTTCAACCTCAGAACCTGTATGAACAACAACAACACGCGTTTTCTATCTCCAGATTCCTTGATCATTTGCCAAATCTTGCAACATGAAACCTGTAGAGCTTGAAGCCACGATTCTAGACATATAAAGAAATCAATCTAACTCTCAGAAATGAGAGAGAATTTCTTCTCCCCCAATTCCTGACCTAGTTTTTGTTCCATGTTCAGACCTCAAATTCTCATAGCACACATAACATAAATGAAAACTAATTATATGGGCATGTTCAGGGCCATGAATGTGACATAATTTCTTCACAAATCTAAACCTAACAATGCCTGGATAGAGAGATAAGAGTTCATGAACTTACCTGTTCAGTTGGAATCGTATCTGGTGATGGAGGTGTTTTCAATGCAAGGTGATGATTGGTATAGCTTCCTTGATGTCCAGGGATGCTATTCCAAGCTTTAGTTTGCTTTGAAACCAAGTGAATCGTGTTATGGCACTTCAACTGCAAAACAGAAAAATGAAAATGGTGATGTTGATTAGGAGTGTTACAGTCTGCTTCTAATGCTTTGAACAGTTTGTATGGATGGTAGGGAAAGTGTTTGAAGTGGTTTTGGCCAAGATGCACGATGGAAATGAGCTGTGGGATTCCAAATGCAGGATGCCCTGTTTTTGTGCAGTTTAATGGTGATTCTGTGTTTGAGGATGTTTGGAACTTGGTTGGCTTGTGTTTCAGCTTAAGTTTAGTGTTTAGAATGTGTTTGATAACTTTGCTTAAGGTTGTCTTGGCTGAGATGAGAGTTGGTCTATGTTATGCAAGGTTACTTCAACTTTAAGCAAGAAAATCAACTTGGTGTTTCTAGCTTGCACAGGCCCCTCTATTGTGCTGCATTATCTCTCCTTGATCAGTGGGATTAGTTCATAAACTTGTGCCAAAAGGATTTGCCTTGTACTTGCTTGGATTTGCATTTGACATAAAGTTCAACTTTTCTAAAATGGCTAATTTGCTTTTTCTATTTAAGGGTTAAACTTCCATGTAATGACCAAACTCATAGAACAACACCTTGGTACAAAGGATTAGCATTAAATTATGGAGTATAGATGAGATAAAAGACCTGTAATCTAGCTTAAGGCATGCTGAGTTCAAAAATACAAGGTTATGGACATGTAACTTGGTCATGAACAAAGTGAGTTTTTCCCAACTTGCCAAATTTGATTCTCCCTAACCATGAGGTTGTTTGATGAGTTCTTGGACATTTTGGAAAGCTTGAAATGTGTAATACAATCCATATTTGTAATGAAAATTAAAATTCCAAGTGGAAGTATGTGAAAAGTGGTCTTGAAGTTAGGCAAAAATCCTGCCTAAAAAAGGTCAAAATTTCTCTAAGTTAAGAATGATTTTGTACCCTTAATCCCAAAATTATAACTTGAGCTACAAGCTTATTTTGAGGAAACTTTGTGAATCAAAGTTGTAGATTTTTCAATGGAATACAACTTTCATGTTTGGACTTTTCCTTGAATCCAAATGCATCTTGATGAGAAAGTGGGACAAAGTTAGGAAAAAATTAGGGTTTTTCATAACTTAGAAAAATTCTAAGTTATGAAAAATCTTCATTTCAAACCCTAATTTACAATTCTTGATTTCTTGATGAACAAGTTTCATGATTTGGCATGTTTTGATGAAAAATGAATCTTGACACTTGATTTTGACCAAAAAGTCAAAGTTTGACTTTTCAGTATACAGTCAAAAATTGATCAATTGACTGGAAAATTCAATTGTCAATCTTGTGCATTTGGAATCTTTTGAACTTGTTGAGTATGTCAAGACCATTCCATGGGGTCCTTGAGTCCATATGTGAGCTTGGTTTGCCATTGGCTAGGTCAAACAGTCAAAAATTGCCTTTGTGCAGTCAAAACCCTAAAAATGACCATTTTGCCCTTTTGGTGATCTGATCAAATTTCTTGTGGAATTGTGATCCAAACTTGATCAAATGGTCCATATGAGTTCATTATGTTGATGTGGGTCAATTTTCATGAGGTTTGACTGTCAATTGGCCCCAGTTGACTTTTCCCCCAATACAGCTGATTTCTAGGTCAACTGTCCAATTGACTGGGCAAAATTTGGAATCAAGGCTTGAAACTTGGTATGGGTAAACTTGGGAGTCCAACATGAAGCATGAAAGTCATCTTAGGCATTTTAGGTCAAAATATCTTTGTGCAAACACAAACCCTAATTTGGGTCAACAGTGCTAGGAGAAGTCTTGAGCAGAAGAAACCCTAACTGGGTCTTGAGCTCCAAGGGTCTTGTGATGAGAAAATGTTGAGAAAATGGGAGGGAAAGTTTTGGGGTACAACAGGTACTAATCGATCCTGGAAGCTCTACCAATGTAAAGTACATGGAAACCTTCAAAGGCATGGACTTCGACCCGAAAGAGTTGCTTCTCTTTGATGGAACCTTAGTCAGATTCTCCGGTGAGCAGGTGCAGGTGCTCGGACACCTTCCGGTTCTGACCATATTCGAAACAAAGGAGAATGCTAAATAAGTTAGAATATGGTACGTGATCGTTAATTCAGCGTCTCCCTAAAACATCTTAATTGGTAGGCCATCATTCAACGCACTCGAGGCGGAACTATTGACCCTCTACCTCACTACGAATTACCTTCTAGGCGAGGGCCGTGTAGGAACGATACGAGGAGACTAAGGCCTGGCCATAAAGTTATACAAAGATAGCCTGAAACTGAAAAAGAAGGCTACAGTTATGGAAGAAACAAATAGCCACAAAGTCAATGTGGTCGATAGTAACCCCGAGAAAATCCCAGAGAAGATAGTCTTGTCCTCAAGAAGAAACTTAAGAAATTCAGATTAGCCTCCAATCTTCAGAAACCACCCACTTGGGAACTAATCTATCACCAGAGCAGGAGGCCGAGATTGTTGACATTCTGAAGAGAAATATCAACCTGTTTGCTTGGAAATCGTTTGACATGCCCATAATAGACCCTAACATCATGTGTTATCACTTGGCACTTTATCTCGGGGTGAAACTAGTGTCCCAGCGAAAGAGAAAAGGTGGCGAAGAAAAGAGAAAACCAATAGTCGAAGAGGTGGATAAACTGATGAAGGCTGGATTTATCGAAGAAATCCAATATCCCACCTGGCTATCCATGTGGTTATGGTTAATAAGAAAACTGGGAAGTGGAGAATGTGCGTAGACTTCACCGAACTCAATAAGGCTTGCTCAAAAGATCCATATCCACTGCCTCACATTGACCAGTTGATAGACGTAGCTTCTAGGTCCAGGCTGCAAAGCTTAATGGATGCTTATTGCAGGTATAATCGAATCTGTATGAACCAGATAGACGCATCAAAAACAACATTCATGATAGATCGGAGAAACTATTACTACCAAGTTATGTCGTTTAGCCTGAAGAATGTTGGGGCTACTTACCAGAGATTAATGGACATGGTCTTCGCTTAAAAAATTGGATGAAACATGGAAGTTTATGTAGAAGACATGGTAGTCAAGACCGTCGAAGAGGGGAAACACGTTCAGGACCTGGAAGAAACTTCTGTAATAGTTCAAAGTTATAACATGCAATTGAATCCAGATAAATGCACACTTAGAGTTCAAGCCGGAAACTTCCTTGGGTTCATGTTGATGAACCGACGAATAGAAGCCAACCTAGAAAAATTCCAAGTGATCATCAGCATGAGAAGCCCGACATCCATCCGTGAAGTTCAATAACTATCTGACCGTTTGGCCGCCTTATTTCATTTTCTTTCTTGAGCAGGTGACAAATCAATTCACTTCTTCGCAGCAATTAAAAAGAAGGCTAATTTTGAGTGGATCGACGACTGTGAAAGAACTTTCCAAGAAGTCAAGAAATTCATGTCATCTCCCCAAATACTAGTCTGACCTAAAGGAAACGCACCATTGGTACTGTACTTAGCAGTGTCAGACAGATCCATAAGCCCGATTCTTGTCTAAGACGTGGAGTCAAGCGAGAAGCCAGTTTACTTTATCAGAAAGGTACTGAGAGGAGCGAAACTCAAATAGTGGAAGATCGAATAGTTAGCTTTGGCATTAATCATAACATCGAGAAAGCTGAAGCACTACTTCCAGGGCCACCCCATCTTGGTGAAAAAAAATTCCCCATGAAACAAATCTTCAAGAAAACAGGCTTAACTAGAATAATGGTAGCATGGGCTGTAGAGCTCTCAGAATATGACATAGAGTTCATCCTGTGCACCAGTTTAAAGTCTCAAGTGTTGGACAATTTCTTGGTAGAATCGAGCGCTCTGATGAACGAAGAAACATCCTTAAAATGGGTCATGTCCGTGGATGGATCATCTAATTTGAGAGGCAGTGGGACTGGCATTGTATTAGAAGGACCCAACAATTTGGTCCTGGAATACTCATTGGCTTCAACTTCTAAACTAGCAACAACCAGACCGAGTATGAAGCTTTAATCGCCGAAATGAAATTAGCTAAAGAAATTGGGATAGCCCACCTACTCGTCTAGACCGATTCACAATTAGTGGCCGGACAAGTCGGAGGAGAGTTCCAAAGAAAAGACCCCATTTTGATGAAGTATTTACAACGGGCTATGCATATCACAGAGGAATTCTAAGAGTTCACAATATGTCACATACCAAGAGAAGAAAATACCTGAGCCGACTTGTTGGCCTGACTGGATAGCACAAAGGGCTCCGGTCTAAACAAAATGGTGATTCAAGAAACATTAGAATTACCAAGCATAGAGAAAGGAGAAGTGCTCGCTATAGAAGAAAAAGTCGGGTGGATGACTCCCATAATCAAATACTTGCTACAAAATGAACTGCCACCTGACAAAGATGATGCCAAACGCATGAAAAGGATCTCAACAAGATACCTCATGGTGGCAGATAAGCTATATAAAATGGTAAGATCAACACCCATGTTACGTTGTGTCTTAGAAGATGACATGAGCCTAGTAATCAAAGAAGTGCTCGAAGGCGTATATGGGAATCACATAGGAGGTCAGGCCTTGTCCAGTAAAATATTGAGGGTTGGGTACTATTGGCCTACCATGCTTAAAGATTGGGTCTGATTTGTAAGTCAGTGTGATAAATGTCAGATATTCTCACCATTCATCCAAACCCCGGGCGAACTGCTCCATTCCGTAGTATCCCCATGGCCTTTTCATCAATGGGGAATGGACATACTTGGACCCTTTCGGTGTCACCAGGAAAACTAAAATTCGTAATCGTCGCAGTTGATTATGTCACCAAATGGGTCGAGGCATAAGTAGTGGCCTGAATCACAACTGAAAGGGTTTGGGTTACCCTGGGTTATCATTTCAGATAACAGAATCCAGTTCAAAAGCTCATCTATAATAGCATTCTGCAGAGAGCTCAGAATCATCAACCGCTTCATTTCAGTAGAACACCCGCAACCGAACAGACACGTAGAGTCAACTAACAAGGATATCCTAACTAGGATTAAAAAGAAGTTAGATGAAGCAAAAGGATAATGGGTCGAGTATCTCTACGAGATATTATAGTCTTATCAAACCACAATTCACTCCACGACCAAAGAAACTTCATTCAGAATGGTATATAGGGCTGAGGCCATGATCCCGGTAGAAGTAAACACTCCATCATGGAGAAGAGTAAGCTTTGAAGATAGTATAAATAACAAGCATCTAGCAAGAGAAGTTGACCTACTTGATGAAATTAGAAACACGACACATGTCTGTGAGATTGTAGTCAAACAAAGGATAACCCAGAGATTCAATATGAAGGTGAAACAAAGAGGCTTCTTCAAAGGGGATCTGGTTCTGAAGAGAATCGCATATCCAATAAATAAGGGGAAGCTCTCACCAATCTAGGAGGTACCTTTCAGAGTTTTTGAGAAACTCAGTAATGGAGCTTACAAGCTAGAGACATTAGACGACATAGAAATTCCTAGGAAATGGCATGTATCTAGTTTTAAGATTTATTTCAGCTAAAGTCATGTAAGCTCATGTAATAATAAATAAAAAACAGCTGCACTCTTTTCCTTGGCAAGGAGTAGGGTTTTTAACGAGCTAACCTATAAAAGCATCATTTTTGTCAAAATACTCACTTCGAAAGGCTTTATACCTTGGTTCAAACTTAAACCTCCTAAGGTATAACCTTTCCAGTTCCCACACCTCGATTCATATCTTGAGCCACCTCAGGTGTAACCTTCTCGAAGATGAACCTTAAATCGGCTTCCTCCCCTTCAAAGGTTCTACCCCTTGGTTCATATCTTGAACCACCTCAGGTGTAACCTTCTCGGCGATGAACCTTAAATCAGATTCCGCCCCTTCAAAGGTTCTACACCTTGGTTCATATATTGAACCACCTCAAGTGTAAAATTCTTGGCGATGAACCTTAAATCAGATTCCGCCCCTTCAAAGGTTCTACACCTCGGTTCATATCTTGAGCCGCCTCAGGTGTAACCTTCTCGATGATGAACCTTAAATCAGATTCCTCCCCTTCAAAGGTTCTGCACCTTGATTCACATCTTGAGCCACCTCAAGTGTAACCTTCTTGGCGATGAACCTTAAATAGGACTATCATCTTAAGCCACCTCACGTGTAACCTCCCCGGACATTATACCTTAGACCAAACTGTAAAATCAAACTTCTCAAATGAACTTTTGTTTTGATGAAGACAAACCATGAGGAAGAAAGAAGGCAAAGATTTTTGATCAAGCTAAAAGCATCTATGGAAAAAGTCTTCAGTTCAAGCTCTTAGAAAATTTCAAGGTATAATGATAATACTTACTTTGAACTTAAGACATAGATGCTCAATGGTGAAAAGAAATATTTTATAAATCCTTACTTAAGTTTTTCTAAGCTAAAAATCATTTTTCACTTGAGTGCAATCGATTTGCATATTAGTGCAATAGATTGCATGCTTAAATTTTTTCAAATCTTTTGCTACTGTTTCTCAGTGCAATCGATTTGCATATTAGTGCAATCGATTGCATGCTTAAATCTTTCAAAACATTTGCTATTGTTTCTCAATGCAATAGATTTGCATTGTTTGTGCAATCGATTGCACTTAATCAATTTTTGCTACTGACTTCACATGAAATCAATTTATACTCTTGTGCAATCGATTGCACACTTAAAACTTTTGATTTTCTAGCTGTTGAAACCCCGTGCAATCGATTTACACAAAGGGTGCAATCGATTGCATGCTGGACGCTTTTGAAAAATAGCAGCTTTGCACATGCCTGTTCATAACACCTTTTCATGGAAACCTTTCACTCAATCTTGGAAATTGTTCATGGTTCATTTATAGAACTTTATGTTGTTTCAAAAAGGTGCTATGAACATATAAGTACTCATTTTCAAAATCATTTTTAACACCTCTTCCAAATATATTTTCTGAATTTTCAAAATACAAACTCAAGCTTTTCTTCACTTTCATACATAAGTTTTCTGCACACTTTCACATATTGTTAACCATAAAACTTTGAGCATTATATATCTTGAGTCATTGTACACTATTATCATTGGAAGAGAAGATAATTCATTGATTAAATCACTCAAAGTGATCGTTACTACTCAAACTCACTCAAATCAAATATTGATCGATACTTACTTATTTTTCCAGGATTATTGGAAATAAGTTTAAGTGGTTTTATAAATCTTGTCTTTCCAGGATTGTTGGATACATGTGAAGTCACTTTGAGAGGATTGTTCTCATTGTTGACATAGTTGAAATCCAAGAGGATTGTTCTTGGTCCAAGAGGATTGTTCTTGGTTTTTTGGTAGTTTTTGTTTAAGTTTGCCACAATAAGTAAATCTCTTTCATGTTGAAAGGGGACTGAAGTACTCTCGGACTGTGAGGGGAACCAGGATATATCGCTTGTGTCTCTTTATTTTTCTGCACTTTACTCTTTCATAAACTCACCATAATCCAGAAAAATAATATCCATCATCACTAAAACTAGAATTTTTTAAAGTACCTAATTCACCCCCCCCTCTTAGGCGCACTTCATACTTACAATTGGTATCAGAGCAGGTTATAGGTAACCTGTTCCTAAACTATCCAGAATGGCTTCCGCAAATCAAAATCCCATTTTCAGAGAGGGTGGTAGTAACGATAAGCCTCCTCTATTTTGTGGTGAATATTTTGACTTCTGGAAAATACGCATGAAGGCACATCTAGAAGCACAAGGAGAAGAAATATGGGATGCCGTCGAGAATGGTCCATTTATCCCTATAACATTAATCAATGGTGCTGGCTCATTAAAGCTTGAAACTGCATGGGACGAAGATGATAAGAAGAAGGTTCTCTATGATAAAAAGGAAATAAATATTCTTCAAGGTGCACTTAGCATGGATGAATTCTTCCGTGTCTTGGCATGAAAAACAACAAAAGAAATATGGGATACCTTGGTACAAACTCATGAAGGAACTGCTGAAGTTAAAAGATCGAGACTGAATACCCTGAGTCAAGAATACGAATTATTTCGAATGCAGCCCAAAGAAACCATTCTTGACCTACAAAAGAGATTTGTGCACTTGACAAATCATCTAAGTGCACTTGGAAAAACTTTGACGAATGATGAACTAAATCTGAAAGTACTTAGGTCCTTAACTAGGGAATGACAACCAAATGTAACCGAAATTTCAGAAAAGAAAAGTCTCTCCTCCATGACGTCCGCAACATTGTTTGGGAAACTTCAAGAATATTAAATGGAACTCGGAAGACTTGAAAAACATGAAAATCAAGAGAAGAAATCCAAGAATATTGCTTTGAAGATAGATTCCAAGGAAGTTGAAAAGGAAGACAATCCGGAAGAAGATGGAAATTTCATGCTTCTTGTTAAAAGGCTTGGTAAGTTCTTTGGTAGAAATGACAAATCCTTTTCTCATTCAAAAGGAAAGAAACAATTCAAGAAAAAGGAAGCTTCCACATCAACACAAGAAGTCACATGTTATGAATGTGGTAAGCAAGGTCATATCAAGCCGGATTGTCTGAAACTCTCCAAGAAAGGTGGCTACAAAAGCAAAAAGGGATTCAAGAACAAAAAGGCCTATGTTGAATGAGAGGATAATGAAATAAGTTCCTCATCCGATTCCGATAGTGATGAAAGTGAAAATCTAGCATTGATGGCCTCACACCATTCCGATGATAAAGACAATGAGGTATGCTTAAAGACCACATGCAATCTTTGGTATCTTGATAGTAGTTGTTCAAAGCATATGACAAGAGACATAAACCAATTTTCAAATCTAGGTCTAAAGGCCAAGGGTTTTGTCACTTATGGAGACAATAATAAGGGAAGAATTCTTGGAAAAGGCAAAGTTGGTGCTCCACCTTTCACATCCATTGAAGATATTCTTTATGTTGAAGGACTAAAGCACAATCTTCTTAGTATTAGCCAACTTTGTGACAAAGGCTTCAAGATCAAGTTCACCAAGGATGAATGCTTGATAGAAGACGAAGTCACACATGAGGTTATACTTAAAGGTAAAAGAATCAATAATATATTCATGATTTCCCTTGATGATCCATCTTTGAAGGTAAAATGTCTCACGGAAAACAAAGATGATTCATGGCTGTGGCACAAAAGAATTACTCATATTTACATGGAACACTTGAATAAACTAATCAAGCATGATCTTGTCATTGGGTTGCCTAAGAGAAATTTCGTCAAAGATAGACTCTGTGATGCTTGTCAAAAATGGAAACAAACAAAATCAACTTTCAAATCTAAGAATGTGGTGTCTACTGCAAGGCCACTACAATTATTACATATGGACTTATTTGGTACATCAAGAACAAGAAGTTTCGGAGGTAATGTATATGCTTTGGTTATTGTTGACGATTTCTCTAGATATACTTGGACATTCTTTTTAGTGCAGAAAAGTGATGCATTCAAGGCGTTCAAGAAGTATGCTAAACAAATTCAAAATGAGAAGTCTCTAACAATTGCCTCCATAAGAAGTGATCATGGCGGAGAATTTCAAAATGCTCTATTTGAAGAATTTTGTGGAGAACATGGAATATCTCACAACTTCTCGGCACCAAGGACTCCTCAACAAAATGGAGTGGTAGAAAGAAAGAATAGGTCTCTTGTGGAACTTGCTAGAATGATGCTTAGTGATTCAAATCTTCCAAAATATTTTTGGCCGGATGCGGTGAGCACGGCATGTTTTGTTAGCAATAGAGTTAACATAAGACCGATCTTGAAGAAAACTCCATATGAACTCTTCAAAGGGAAGAAACCAAACATTTATTTCTTTCACATCTTCGGATGCAAATTCTTTGTCTTAAACAACGACAAAGATAACCTTGGTAAGTTTGATGAAAAATCCGATGAAGGTATTTTTCTTGGCTACTCTCTTTCTAGTAAGGCATATAGAAACTACAACAAAAGAACTTTAACAATTGAAGAATCAATGCATGTATCTTTTGATGAATCTAACCCCTCCAAGGAGGATATTATTGTTTGTGATAATGATGATGATGAAATACTAGAAGGTCCTCAAGAAAATACTTCCCAAGATCAACCAATTCAACTGGAAGAATCACCCCAACAAGAATCAAATCTCAATGTCTAACAAAAAATGGAGAACTCATAGAGATCATCCTATCGATAAAGTAATTGGTGATATAAGTCAAGGTGTGACAACAAGATTAAATCTCAAAGATGCTTGCCTAAACATGGCGTTTGTCTCTCAAATTGAACCTTCCAAAGTTGATGAGGCCTTAGGCGATGACCAATGGATTATCGTGATGCAAGAAGAATTAAATCAATTTGAAAGGAATCAAGTTTGGGAACTTGTCCCTAGGCCAAGCAACAAACCTATTATTGGAACAAGATGGGTGTTTAAAAACAAACTTGACGAAAATGGAATAATTGTTCGGAACAAAGCAAGGTTGGTAGCACAAGGCTACAATCAAGAAGAAGGAATAAATTTTGAAGAAACTTTCACTCCGGTTGCAAGGTTAGAAGCTATTCGTCTCTTAATTGCCTATGCTTGCTCATTAAATTTTCAGCTTTTCCAAATGGATGTCAAAAGCGCATTCTTGAATGGGTATGTCATTGAAGAAGTCTACGTTAAGCAACCCCCAGGGTTCGAAGATTTCAAGAATCCATCTCATGTATTTAAATTGAGAAAAGCTCTCTATGGGTTGAAACAAGCACCAAGGGCATGGTATGATCGTTTAAGCAACTTCTTATGCGAAAAAGGTTTTGAAAAGGGCAAAGTTGACAAAACTCTGTTTATCAAGAAAATCAAAGATGGCACTTTGCTAGCTCAAGTCTATGTTGATGATTGCATTTTTGGATATTCAAACCAAGAAATGTGTGAAGAATTTTCAGCAATGATGCAAGGAGAATTTGAGATGTCCATGATGGGTAAAATGAATTATTTTCTTGGACTTCAAATCAAACAATTAAAAGATGGCATCTTCATCAACCAATCCAAGTATTGCAAGGAACTCTTGAAAATATTTGACATGGATAAATGTAAGGCAATGTCTACACCAATGGGTTCTAGTACATATGTTGATCAAGATGAATTAGGTGTTTCCATCGACATTACAAAGTATCGAGGTATGATTGGCTCCTTATTATATTTGACGGCAAGCCGTCCTGACATAATGTTTAGTGTTTGTCTATGTGCTCGCTTTCAAGCAAATCCAAAGGAATCTCATCTCACGGCAGTGAAAAGGATCATGAAGTATCTCAAAGGAACAACAAATGTCGGATTATGGTATCCTAAAGGTAGTGTTTGCAACTTAGTTGGTTATTTCGACGCGGATTATGCCGGTTGTAAAACTGATAGAAAAAGCACAAGTGGTACTTGTCACATCCTTGGAAATGCATTAGTATCATGGGCCTGAAAGAAACAAGCATGCGTTGCCCTTAGCATGGCCGAAGCATAATATATTGCAGCGGGTAGTAGTTGTGCTCAAATTTTGTGGCTCAAACAACAACTTCGTGACTACGGACTCGATCTAGGATGCATTCCTCTACGATGCGACAATACAAGTGCAATAAACATTATGAAGAATCCAGTCATGCATTCAAGAACCAAACACATAGATATACGAAATCATTTCCTTCATGATCATGTACTTCAAGGAGATGTCGAGGTAACATTTATAGATACTCATAATCAACTTGCCGATATCTTCACCAAACCTTTGGTAAGAGAACCGTTTTACAAGATTCGACGAGAGCTTGGCATTTTTGACGAACACGACATATAAGGTGCTTTCTATCCTTGTTATAATTTTATATATATGTTTTTAACCATGATATATGTGAATATTTATGTTAAGTGGTGTTTAAGTTTAAGAAAAATTTGTTTTTGGTCTTTTTGGTTGATGCAAATCGATTGCAAAATAGTGTAAATCGATTGCTCACTGAGTGTTTTTAATTTTTGACCTTTCTGTTTCAGTGCAAATCGATTGCACCATAAGTGAAAATCGATTGCACTCTGTGCGTTTCAGTTTTATTTTTCTTCTGTTTTATGTGCAAATCGATTCCATTTGTATGCAAATCGATTGCACCTACTGTAATATGCTTTTATGATAGAAATATTTGTTGGTCAGAATTCCTCTCTCTCTCATATTCCCAAGCCAATTAAACTTCATTACATATAAAACAACCCACTCATTTCTATCTACTCAAATCATATCCAAACTTCAGCTCATCAAACACTCTTCTCTCAAAAAACCTAAAACCCTCAAAACCCTAAAAAAAATCTTACCCATGGCTTCAAGATTAAAAAGAAATGTGTCAGCTTCAGAGAAAGGGAAGAAAAAGGTTGATTCATCATATTCCCTACACTGGAAGCTCCTTGTACGACCCTGAAAACGAGGCATGGGATGACTACAGGAAAAAGGATTTTTATTACAACATTGGAAGATTAAGTGAAGCTGAATTCTGTGCCAAAAGGATTCGTGGTCTAGGCGGAGTGATTCCATCTAGAGACTCATGGAGTGTAGGTAACTTTTATATAGACGATCGACTATTTCATTACTTTATGGTCTATATTATGTTTCCACGGGATGGAAACCACTGCACTGTGACTGACCTGGAAATGCAGCTGATTTATGCAAGAAAGAAAGGAATAAGTGTTAATTAGGCAAGACTCATAATGGTTCATATGCTGAGAGTCGATGCAAAATCAAAATTTATACCATATGCTTATTTTGTTACATTAATTATGGAAGAATTTGGAGTGGATTTCGCTGGGTTTGAGAAAGTCAATATGGATCCAAATCTACATAAGATTTCCATCAAGAATGTTGACTCAAGAATGGGTGTTCATTATAATACAGAAAAAAACTATCACTTACATTGGTGAAGATGTGGTTGGTGATGAAGGGAACGATCAAGAAGTCAAAGGTGGTGAAATTGTACCTCCTCCACCTACTGCTCCCGCTGGTCCAAGCAATCAAGATCTTATAGATTTCATGTCTCAACAATTTTCTTCCATGAACACCAACATCAACAACCAATGGAATGCTACCAATGATTCTGCAACAACCCGGATTAATGACTTCCACACAGATGTGAATCAACAATTTTCTTACCTTTACTCTCATCTTCACATTCCACCATATGACCCAAATAATCCAACTGCACCTCCACAACATTACACAGAACCTCCTCTACAACAACAATTTCCGAATCAAGGATCTTGGTCCTATAATAACCGGGACATGTATCAACCATAAAGTTTTTTCCAACTTTATTATGCTTATTATTTTCTGTTATGTCCTTGTTCTGTTATTCTATGTTTGGTTTGTTGTTAAATTTCTTTGTAATCGTTATACCTTTTGTGATGCATGTTTAATTAAAGTTTTCCTCGAAATATTACTTTATTACTGTTTTTTGCATCTTTCCCTTCTTTTTGATAATGTCAAAGGGGGAGAAGGATGTGGTACTTTATGCTTGTATATTTCCCTGTCTTAATATTTTAAGGTACTCTTCAACCAAGATAAACAAATTCAAAAGATTCCAACCTTCTCATACATAGGGGGAGTTATGCATCTTAGGGGGAGAAGCTCTTTCCGGAAATTACAACGCATCAAGAAAGATTGTTTGTCATCATAAAAAAGGGGGAGAATGTAAAATCAAGCTTCTCAAATGAACTTTTGTTTTGATGAAGACAAACCATGAGGAACAAAGAAGGCAAAGATTTTTGATCAAGCTAAAAGCATCTATGGACAAATTCTTCAGTTCAAGCTCTTAGAAAATTTTAAGGTATAATGATAATACTTACTTTGGACTTAAGACATAGATGCTCAATGGTGAAAAGAAATATTTTTTAAATCCTTACTCAAGTTTTTCTAAGCTAAAAATCATTTTTCACTTGAGTGCAATCGATTTGCATATTAGTGCAATCGATTGCATGCTTAAAATTTTTCAAATCTTTTGCTACTGTTTTTTAGTGCAATGGATTTCAAGCTTAAATCTTTCAAAACATTTGCTACTGTTTCTCAGTGCAATCGATTTGCATTGTTTGTGAAATCGATTGCACTCAATCAATTTTTGCTACTGACTTCACATGTAATCAATTTACACTCTTGTGCAATCGATTGCACACTTAAAACTTTTGAATTTATAGCTGTTGAAACCCCGTGCAATTGATTTACACAAAGGGTGCAATCGATTGCATGCTGGACGATTTTGAAAAACAACAGCTTTGCACATGCCTGTTCATAACACCTTTTCATGGAAACCTTTCACTCAATCTTGGAAATTGTTCAAGATTCATTTACAAACTTTTATGTTGTTTCAAAAAGGTGCTATGAACATATAAATACTCATTTTCAAAATCATTTTCAACACCTCTTCCAAATATTTTTTCCGAATTTTCAAAATACAAACTCAAGATTTTCTTCACTTTCATACATAAGTTTTCTGCACACTTTCACATATTGTTAACCAGAAAACTTTGAGCATTATATATCTTGAGTCATTGTACACTATTATCATTGGAAGAGAAGATCATTAATTGATTAAATCACTCAAAGTGATCATTACTACTCAAACTCACTCAAATCAAATATTGATAGATACTTACTTATTTTTCCAGGATTGTTGGAAATAAGTTTAAGTGGTTTTATAAATCTTGTCTTTCCAGGATTGTTGGATACAAGTGAAGTAACTTTGAGAGGATTGTTCTCATTGTTGGCATAGTGAAAATCCAAGAGGATTGTTCTTGGTCCAAGAGGATTGTTCTTGGTTTTTTGGTAGTTCTTGTTTATGTTTTCCAGAATAAGCAAATCTCTTTCATGTTGAAAGGGGACTGGAGTACTCTCGGACTGTGAGGGGAACCAGGATATATCACTTGTGTCTCTTTATTTTTATGCACTTTACTCTTTCATAAACTCACCATAATCTAGAAAAATAATATCCATCATCACTAAAACCAAAATTTTTTAAAGTACCTAATTCACCCCCACCCTCTTAGGCGCACTTCGTACTTACACAAACTAGAACAACCTAAAGTGTGATCCTCCTGAGCCAACTAGGCATAACCTTATAGCACATACATCTTGGCTTTCATAAGTACGGGGTCCAGCACCCAAAAGTGTTTTAGCACATAAAAACGCCTCTCGGCCTCCACAAGCCTACACGGCTATTCAAAACAAGAAATTACGGGATGTGGCTTAAAAATACCAGCAAAAAAAATGCTTAAATAAACACTCCTATTCCACACAAGGATATATCAAACAGAGTTACAAAACCTATACAAATAAAGTTCGGGATGAAATCATTTCCATGTGAATGGCCAATCTATTGCAAAGCAGCATCAGAAATATAAGAGAGGATTATGGCCTTTCCTTCGAAACTAATCATTATGGTTTTTGCCAAAACCACGTGACTAGGGGCTACCATACATCCATAATCATCTCACATATGGGCATACATAATACATACAAGTGAAAACCAACATAAAAAGGAAATTGCAAAAAAAAAGCAAAAGTACGATTAATGATAAAAGGCCCATAGGAAAATTTTCAGAATAGGCAAAAGGCATTCAAAATCTATTACAAAAATGCACCCACAAAAAAAAGGGTTACTAACAATCAAGTATTAAAAAAAATAAGGAATCACTTGGTCACATCAGCCTAGGAAGCATCGTCAGTACTGGCTCACCTATGGCCAGGGACTCATCATCGTCTTCATCAGCTTCCACCTCCACCAGCTTACCATACATAATGTTCTTAAAAAACTTCACGGAGGAGATGTCCATCTCTGGATAGAGGCATAACACGTGATCCTTAGCCTGGTTGAAAGTCATATCCTTGACATTAAGGACATCCATCTGAGACTTCTCCAAATATTTTTGTAAGTCAGGCGCAGGACCTCTCCATAACATTCAAACCATCAATAAGCTTGGCATTTGAGGCCTTAAGATCCTCATTTTCCTTGGTCAGAGACTTGTTCTTTGAAATTTCTTCAAGCAACTTCTTCTCCATAGTTGAACATTTGTCAGCATAATACTTCTTGCTCTTTGTCAACTATTGTACGTCCTTCTTATGGTTTGTACACCTCTCCTCCAAGTTGTCCCCAGAATCAACCAACCTCTGGGCCAACACATCACACCTCATCAGGTAAGAACTGTTAGAACATAATTTGGTTCTACATCCCTGTAAGTGTTTTAATGATAAAAAACACATGATATATATATATTTAAGGAACAAATATGCTAGCTAATAAAAAGTATCCTTATATGCAGGAAGTTCTGATATGAAAAATATCTACTAGAATGAGAAGTTCTGATACAACGAGCATAGAAGATGAGAGTATGATGATATAATCAGACACATCCTTCTTAGAAGCAAATATGCGTGACAGACTTATATGAAGAAGTTATGTTATAACTTCTTAATGCACTAACGCTGTGAAACAGGATCTCTGATACTCTGATTTGTAAAGTTCTGATACAAGCACTAAGGGACTCCCAATGGTAACATTGATCCTCTGATGTGAGAAAGTTCTGAAGTGTTACATTTTATCAAAGGCAAATTAAAAGTAACGACTATAAGGACCCAAGAATATCCTAGCTTGGAAAGATCATTAATCCGTGTTATGAACATTCCAAAAGCATCCTCTTATGTCACTGTTGCATGGCCTATATAAAGAAGAAGAAAAGAATAATTCAAGCGACGAACATTTGCGCACAAAAAAGAAAATCATTTATCCAGTTCTACCTAGTAATCTTAACTTGTGTAAAACATCCTTGTGATACTGTTTTATTAGAAAACACTCTTGTACACATTTATTCATATATTATTTTGTAATTCCTTGAGAAAACCGGATTATGGTTTTAGACTCAAGAAGACATTAACAGTTGTCATTGTTATTTGTAATCAAGATTGATTAGTGAGTTAAGACCTCGTTGGAGAGAGGCGAAATCACCTTAGTGGATGGACTGCAGTAGTTTGAGTTCAAACGAACCAGGATAAAACCAACGTGTTCTTGTCATTAAGTTTTAAGATCTCAACTCAACCCCCCTTCTTGTGTTTTTCCCTTCTTCAATTGGTATAAGAGCACCTGGATCTGGGTGCAAACACTTAACCGTGTCAGAAAAAGATCCAAGGAGGAAAAACACTATGGTGGGACCAAGTCAGAACATCAACAATGATCATCATGACGAGAAAGACAGAATCAGCAGCAGACCCCACAATATTTGACGATGGAAAGTTTAATTACTTGAAAGATATAATCAAAAGTTCCTTTCTAGCTTATCACGTTGATCTTTGGGATATGGTGACTGATGGGTACATACATCCTGTTGAGCTATTACCTAAGTGTTTAAGCCATTGTCCAAAGGATCTTTCCATGTATGGAATAAAGGCTTATTGCTATTCTTGAAAAGCAAGCTTTTTGTACAAAGTTTGTCTTGAGCCCATACTTTGTTTATTTCTAACTTTACTCCACCATAAAACAGGGAAACCAACCCCTCTAAACCAGAACATTGGTACTTCACCTTGGGACCATGGAGTACTTGACATAGTTTGATACTTACATCCCAACCAAACCATAACTTGTTATTTTGAAAACCTATTCAGCATTTGTACACAAGTCCTTTGCCTATAAATAGAAGAAGCATTTGCAATACAAAGGGGTTATAAAAAATAGAGAGAGAGAGAGAGAACAAGGAGAACATCCAGTAGTTGTATTGATAAACCCTCAAAACCTCTTATTCACAAAAAGTTGTAACAGTACATAAAACCTCCACTCTTGAGCTTTGAAGTCTAAACCTCTAAACCTCTCACACTTTGCATATTCCATCTAAAAACCATCCAAACATTTCATACCACACATATGTTGTTTAGTAACCTTCAACAAAAAGGAAAGTCTAGCAGCCTTTTGGAGCTTCCTTAAGGTTCATACAACATATTGAAGGGTATTTGGTTTCAAAACCTAAAGTGCAGTTTTAAGGTAAGTCATCTTTACCTTGCCTTTTCCATACATCAATTTTTCTGTTTATAGGATGTAGAAATCACTATTTTTGAAGTTAATCTTTATTTGTTGTTCCTGTTATTCATTCATATGTTAAAAACTAACTGATGTATGCAAAGAATGGTGTTTAAGGCAGGAAAATGCAGTATGTATCGACACGTATCCACATGTGTTGACCCATCTTAGTGCTAGTATAGGGTCTGAGTCGACACATGACCCTCATGCATCGATCCATACTGATTTCAGGTCACAAAACAACAACTAGAAAGGACTATGAGTCGACACATACGCATTTCACGTTGCTGCAAAAAGGTGCATGAGTCGACACATCCCATTATGTGTCGACCCATACTGAACATATTTCACTTTACAGAAGCTGGAAAAGCCTATGAGTCGATACATACGCGTTTCGCGTCGATACAAGAAGATGCATGAGTCGACACATCCCATTACGTGTCGACCCATACTGAACTGATTTTGTTTTACAGGAGCAGGAGAAGCTATGTGTCGATGCATATCAGCATGGGTCAACACATAGCAGTTCAAAAGTGCATTTTCCCTTTATTTTACACTGTTTTCACATTCTTCTCATTATCATTAGATATGGTTGTAATATTTTAGTTCCTACTTCACCCCATTGCTAAATTGTACCCCCATCCCCCTAAAGTGATATAATAGCTTAGATTTTACTTTCCGCCTTTTACTTGCTTTTCATATATTGCTAGTAAATAAGTGTGTATGGCAAGATAAAAACAACAAAATAGGCCACCCTAACCAAAAACTAAATGCATGCAAATCAAACACACTATTCACACATGCACCCTTAGGGTAATACCACTTTGTTGCCTTTCGGAAAATAGTCATGTCCCTCGAGCATGGGCGTTTTAGCAAAGACCCTCAATAAAAAGATCGTAGTCCCTCGATGACCCTCGATGTTGCCTTCGGTAAATGATCTAGTCCCTAAAACAACATTGCTAAAATGTCCCATATGTTGCCTTCTATGACTATACAAACGTCCCAACGCTCGTCCCTTCACATCCAATGATGGGGCTTCTTACCAAATCAATAGTAAGATAGAAACATCTAAAGGAGGAGGAAAAGCACATTTAAGACCTTTCGAGTAGGTAGATTCGCTCCTAGTTACTCGCTTTCTCACGTCAAAAACATTTTTATACACCCACACTCATCTTTGAACTATTTTCGAAACAAACACTTTGTAGGCGTTCTCATAGAAACGAGAACCATTACAAAGTTCCATTTTAAAAATACTTTCAAAAATCACCACCACAAGCACACATTCAAACAAAAGCAAGTGATCGAGCAAGTAACTAAGAGCCCATGGAAAACCATGGATGAAAAGGGTTCTAATACCTTCCCTTTTCATAATCTACCCCCCGAACTCAAGAAAACATCTCAAAGGTCTTTCCTGTGCTTTTTCACCTTTCCTTTTTGGATAAAAGAAAAGCCGGTGGCGACTCTTGCTAACCGCGACATTTGCGATAAAACGCAAAACCTCAAGTCAGTTCTCCCACTGTATCACAGAACTGGCGACTCTGCTGGGGACTTATACTTAAAAGTGGGGTTACCTTAGGGCTAGATCAACTTTCCTTGCTTACATTGTTTGATTTGTTTTCTTTACATTTTTGTTCCTTGTTTGGGTTTATTTTAAATCCTACACCCGGATTTGGGGGCACCTTTTAGGTAAGTAGCAATAAATTGTGAGGGAACTGTGCGGCATATATCGACATGGTTGAAGCAGTAGCTACATTGATGTGGCACTTTGGTTGGTATCGGTAACCCTTGAGTCGAATCAAGGAGAGTACGGGGCCGTCGCGTGGTGTCATGAAGCATCAACTGACCTTAGAACCTTACTTGACCAACTTGGCCATTAGGACGTAGTGAGATGACCGGTTTCGGTGTAGAGCTGAAAATTGGTTGATACTCGATGATACACTCATTGAGACTTGACCCTTGAGTTTTATTCAGTTACGAGTCAATTGCTTATTGAACGAAGCTTGTGGGAAAGGTCAATGATATTGAGATCCCTTAGAACCCAGTTACTATTAACTATGACAGGTTGAGCCAACTAAACTTCAAGAGGGTACTTACCTATAAAACCCCATGCAAGCCTAAAACTAAGGACTTGTTTGCTTTGTGTGTATATGATTATTTGTATATAAACTTACTTACCTCGCATATCTGTACATAACATCATAAATTTTTCAATAACCATTTCAAGGATCTCAAGGGTCTTTGATGCAGTATCACGTTGAACCAGACGTCTACCCAAGGGGCAAGAGGATTTATTTTCCTCTAAACAAACACCGTCAAAGATCAAGTACAACAACTTGAGACAAGGGCTATGATCCACTTGACATGGTGAGCTTGATTCTCGTGGAAGGACATCCACCAATATAAAGTTCTCCAATCAAAGATGTTGATCAAAGTTCAATCTCTAACTTTTTATTGTGTTTACCCTGGGAGATCCTTGAAAACATGCATCCCCATATCATGCATCATATCATGACAGGTTTCTCCCATATAGGTCTCCTTATCTTCCTGCTGTTTATTTCAGCAAGATGGATATGGAACAAACATTGAAAGACATCCAGGCTCAAAACGCCCAACTTTAAGAGATGTTCCTGAACCTATCCAAGGGGCAAGAAGAGGTGAAGGCTCTCCTCACAAGGGGGATGGTCATCAAGAATCCGGAGGACACCAAGGATGATCAGTTGGAAAGGCTACAAATTAAAATGGCAACAATGAAAGTCCAGATGATGGGACAACTGGTGGGCCAGATGGCTCTCATCCAAAACTTGGCTCAAGGACAAGAAGAGTTGAGAGTCCTCATCAATAAGCTCTGTCGGGATGAATGTAACTAAATGGGGCAAACACCTAGGATTGGGGATCAGATTATCATTCAAGCTCCCATGAGACAAGGAGTTAAAAGTGCACCTTTCCAATTTGCTTTTGCATCACGAGCTCAATCTCTCCAACAACAGGGTAATCGGCATAAGCGGAATACAATTGAAAGACGCTTTACCAAAATCAACATGTCATTGTCTCAATCACTGCAACACATGTTGGAGGCCAAGCTGGTTACGTTGAAAGACCCCCCTCAGAATCCCAACACAACCTCTCTGAAGTATAATCCAAATTCAAGATGTGCGTACCACTCCAACAGTCCTGGACATGACACCAATAGCTGTTGGACATTAAGAAATAAAATTCAAGATCTGATTGAAGAAGGAACGCTGGAGTTCACACAAGATGGCCAGACTGAATTCTTCTGCCAAAGGCACTTCACCCAAATTAAAATGCCATTGTCACAAGCATTACAACACATGTTGAGGATGAGTCTGATTACGGTGATAAACCCTCATCTGAGCCCGAAGACTTCCTCTTCTAACTACAATCCAGAGGCAAGGTGTGCTTATCATTCTGATAGCCCTGGGCATGATACAAATGATTGTTGGGCGTTGAAGTATAAGATTCAAAACCTGATCGACAAAGGAATGATGGAGTTCACACAAGATGGTCAGACTGAGTTCTTCTGTCATCCTTCAAAGGCTCACCATCTAAAGTGACAAGTTCAGATAAAGAGGCTTCTGTTTATTTTGAATTTTCAATTGTAATTTATTTTGTTATTCAAACAATTATCTATTAATGTCAAACTATGTTTCATTAATGCATTGCATATGTTTGTCTTGAATTCATCCTTTCATTTTCATTACATTTAAACTATTCTTTTTACTCACTTTATGACATTCAACTCTTGCTAAAAGTTACAAGCCTTTAGAGGGAGGATGACGAAAACAATGCCATAATCTCATACAATATGCTTTTGGACAGACCTTGCTAACGATGTACAAGCATTCTTTCAAATCCTAAACACTGGAGTTATAAGGAAGATAATCCCTAGTCAACCCCTTCGAGCCAAAGAAGTAGAAGTTTTCTGTTTTAATACAAATTGAAACCTTTAATCAAAACTTGGGGCAGGGTAGTCTCTCAGTTAATTCAAACGCGCGTTTAACCGCAAACTCTCATCTCGTAATACAAAGAATGACATAAAAAAAAGACGGTGATGGTTCCCTACCAAATAGGCAGTCATTATCTCTCAAAAAAATAAAGGCCCACTAAGTCAAAACCTACAAAGGAGACTTAAGAGAACTGGGGCATCCCGCTGACTGTAATCTCAAAACAGGAACAGTCAGGCAAAAATTAGGGATAACAAATCAAAAGAAAGAGGTCATTACAAATCGTCAACAACATGAAAAAAAATGTTACAAAAATGTCTGCCTTCCAACAAACTTAACTTGTCTGAACCATCACTAAAACGTCATTCCAGACTCAATTGGAGTTCAAACGCACGATTAACTGAGTTTAGGACTGAAGAACGTCACGAAGAACGGGTGGGTACAAATACACATAGAGCCTTTATCCTTTGTTTCTTAAACCGTGAACCAAGCCACATTACAACCCTTCAAAAGTCCTAATTGAAGCACGGGTTAGTTCTGAACTCTTTCCCCAAGTAGGAATAAACATACTCCCCACATAGTTTTCAATATTTCCCAACGGAGTTTCTCCTCAAACAACAAAATGGGAATCCCCGGTGGAAACATTCTAAGCAAAGTTTGAAGACACACATACTCTTCAACAGTAGTCCAAGATTTAATAACTCCCCAGCATTTGTCAAGGATTTATTTTCCCAAGACAAAAATACATTCATAAACATTTCACATTTCATACATCTTATTTACATACATGATAAAGTGCATACGACACAATCTCATTTATTTTGAGAACATCATGACATCATGCATTTCATGCATCATGACATTGCATACAACTAACGTATTACCTTTTCAGGAAAAGGTCAATCAACAGATGGCTACCATCAACCTTTTCAAGTTCCAGATTAATACCTGTAGCAAGCTAGGAAAACTATCTGTGGACGACTGATTATAGATTAATACCTATAACAAGCCAGGAAAACTATCTACATGAAGAGATTGAAGATTAATACCTGTAGCAAGCCAGGAAAACTCTCTGTGGACGACTAATTGTAGATTAATACCTGTAACAAGTCAGGAAAACCATCTACATGAAGAGATTGAAGATTAATACCTGTAGCAAGCCAGGAAAACTATCTTTATTTCTCAGGTTAGAGATTAATACCTGAAACCAGCCAGGACAACTATCTCATCGACCAACCTTTTCAAGTTCCAGATTAATACCTGTAACAAGCCAGGAAAACTATCTGCGGACGACTGATTGTAGATTAATACCTGAAACCAGACAGGACAACTATCTACTTGACCAGCTCAAGCAACCCTACACCGGTTCCCTCTCTTTCCAAGATGAAGTTTTACACAGACTCATCATCAGGCAACCCTACACAGGTTCCTCCTTCCCATATGCAGTTTTACACAGACTCATCGTCAGGCAACCCTACACCGGTTCCCTCTCCTTCCAAGATGCAGTTTTACACGAACTCATCATCAGGCAACCCTACACAGGTTCCTCCTTCCCAGATGCAGTTTTGCACGGACTCATCGTTAGGAAACCCTACACCGGTTCCCTCTCCTTCCAAGATGCAGTTTTACACGGAATCATCATCAGGAAACCCTACACATGTTCCTTCTTCCCAGATGCAGTTTTACACAGACTCATCGTCAGGCAACCCTACACCAGTTCCCTCTCCTTCCAAGATGCAGTTTTACACGGACTCATTATCAGGCAATCTTACACAGGTTCCTTCCTTCCAGATGCAGTTTTACACTGACTCATTATCAGGAGACCCTACACAGGTTCCTCCTTTCCAAGATGCAGTTTTACACGGACTCATCATGAAGCAACTCTACACAGGTTCCTTCTCAGGAAATTTCAGATAAAGCTTTACACAGACTCATCATCAAACAACCCAACTTTCAGATACAGTTGAGGTACACTCTTGACACAGACGCCATTCTGATACTCATACAAAGACAACTTTCAGATACATTTCAGATACGCTCCAGATACGGATGCCATCCTGATACTCATTCAGATTAAGCTTTCAGATACAATTCAGATACGCTCCAGATACGGATGCCATCCTGATACTCATTCAATTTCAACCTTTTGATACAGTTCAGATATGCTCCAGATACGGATGCCATCCTGATACTCATTTAGATTCAGCTTTCAGATACAGTTCAGATACGCTCCAGATACGGATGCCATCCTGATACTCATTCAGATTCAGCTTTCAGATACAGTTCTGATACGCTCCAGACACGGATGCCATCCTGATACTCATTCAGATTCATCTTTAAGATACAACTCAAATACGCTACAGATACAGATGCCATCCTGATACTCAATTTCAACCTTTTGATACAGTTCAGATACGCTCCAGATACGAATGCCGTCCTGATACTCATTCAGATTTAGCTTTCAGATACACTTCAGATACGCTCCAGATACAGATGCCATCCTGATACTCATTCATATTCAACTTTCAGATACAGTTCAGACACGCTTCAGATACGGATGCCATCCTGATACTCATTCAGATTCAACTTTCAGATACAGTTCAGATACGCTCCAGATACAGATGCCATCCTGATACTCATTCAATTTCAACCTTTTGATACAGTTCAGATACGCTCTAGATACGGATGCCATCCTGATACTCATTCAGATTCAGCTTTCAGATACAGTTCAGATACGCTCCAGATACGGATGCCATCCTGATACTCATTCAGATTCAGCTTTCATATACAGTTCAGATACGCTCCAGACATGGATGCCATCCTGATACTCATTCAGATTCATCTTTTAGATACAGTTCAGATACGCTCCAGACACGGATGCCATCCTGATACTCATTCAGATTCAGCTTTCAGATATAATTCAGATACACTCCAGAACCGGATGCCATCCTGATTACTCATTCAGATTCAGCTTTCAGATACAGTTCAGATATGCTCCAGACACAGAAGCCATTCTGATACTCATTCAGATTTCAAGTTCAGATACGCTCCAGACTCAAATTCCATTCTGACACTTATTCAGATTTCAAGTTCAGATACAGCTCGGATACGCTCCAGACACGGATGCTATTCTGTTGCTCATACAGGTTCAGTCTCCAGATACAGCTCAGATATGTTCCAGATACGAACACCATTCTGATACTTATTCTTTTGACTTACAACTTATAATTCAACAAGCATTCTTGGATGGCATCTACAAGCCCATCTCCAACAAGATTATACCACTTCTCCAAATGGCATCTTTAAGCCTATTCCCTCAACTACACATTGTCGAGTGCAAATTTATGGGCACTCTAGTGTCCAATCATCTTCCACCTTCGAGCCACGAACGGTAAAACTCGCCAACCTAACTCTTCAGGTTTAAGAAGATTGAACAGGGGAAGCTGTTGTACCCCAAAATTTTCCCTCTCATTTCTCAAGGATTTTCTCACAAGATCTTTTATGACATCAAGTTTGCAGCACTGATACATCAATTTAGGCTTGAAATTGGCACAAGGGCAAAATGGTCAATTGCATACTAGAAAGTCAAACTTTGACTTTTTGGTCAACATTAAGTCTCAAATATCACAATTCATCAAGACATTCAAAAATATCAAGCTTGATCATCAAGAAGTTAAGAAAGTCAAAAGTCAATTTGAAAAATCAAGATTTCCAAGACTTAGAAATTTTCTAAGTGTTTTTATACATGATAATTCCTTTACTTCATGCCATTCTTTCACCAAGATGCAAGACGATTCAAGGGAAACTTTCAACAAGAAAGTTGTAGATCTCTATGATATCTACAATATTGCTTTACACAACTTCTCCTAAATATGCTTGGATCTCAAGTTATAAATTCATGAAGTCATGACATTTTCATTTAAACACTTAGAGAAATTTTCAGCAGTTTTGGTTAGGTTTTTATCCCAACTTCTTGCCTATTTTTCATCAAGTTCCAGTTTGATTTGACAAAAGTGGCCAACATGAAAGTTATAGAAGGTGTTTCAAGCTTTCCAAAACATCCAAGAGCATAAATTTATCATATTTGAGCTAGAAGATACAAGGATCTGAAGTTAAGCATCCATTCTTGAATTACAAGCCATTTTTGTTGAAGAACACATAATCCAATTGGCATGATGTGCTGCATAATCTCACTTTGCAGGTCTTGTGACTTGCAAATCTCAACATAATTTAATGTTTACACAAGAGCTTAAGCTATTACCCAAGTGTTTAAGCCATTGTCCAAAGGATCTTTCCATGTATGGCATAAAGGCATCATTGCTATTCTTGAAAAGCAAGCTTTTTGTACAAAGTTTGTCTTGAGCCCATACTTTGTTTATTTCTGACTTTACTCCACCATAAAACAGGTAAACTAACCCCTCTAAACCAGAACTTTGGTACTTCACCTTGGTACCATGGAGTACTTGACATAGTTTGATACTTACATCCCAACCAATTATAACTTGTTGTTTTGAAAACCTATTCAACATTTGTACACAAGTCCTTTGCCTATAAATAGAAGAAGCATTTTTAATACAAATTGGTTAGAAAAAATAGAGAGAGAGAGAACAAGGAGATCAACCAGTAGTTGTATTGATAAACCCTCAAAACCTCATATTCACAAAAAGCTGTAACAATACATAAAACCTCCACTCTTGAGCTTTGAAGTCTAAACCTCTAAACCTCTCACACTTTGCATATTCCATCTAAAAACCATCCAAACATTTCATTCCATACAGAGGTTGTTTAGTAACCTTCAACAAAAAGGAAAGTCTAGCAGCCTGTTGGAGCTTCCTTAAGGTTCATACAACATCTTGAAGGGTATTTGGTATCAAAACCTAAAGTGCAGTTTTAAGGTAAGTCTTCTTTACCTTGCCTTTTCTACACATCAATTTTTCTGTTTATAGGATGTAGCAATCACTATTTTTGAAGTTAATCTTTATTTGTTGTTCTTGTTATTCATTCATATGTTAAAAACTAACTGATGTATGCAAAGAATGTTGTTTAAGGCAGGAAAATGCAGTATGTATCGACACGTATCCACATGTGTCGACCCATCTTAGTGAAAGTACAGGGTATGAGTCGACACATGACCCTCATGCATCGACCCATACTGAGTTCAGGTCACAAAACAGCAACTGGGAAGGACTATCAGTCAACACATACGCATTTCGCGTCGATGCAAAAAGGTGTATGAGTCGACACATCCCATTATATATCGACCCATACTGAACAAATTTCACTTTACAGAAGCTGGAAAATCCCATGAGTCGATACATACGCGTTTCGCGTCGATACAAGAAGATGCATGAGTCGACACATCCCATTACGTGTCGACCCATACTGAACTGATTTTTTTTTACAGGAGCAGGAGAAGCTATGTGTCGATGCATAGCAGCATGGGTCGACACATAGCAGTTCAAAAGTGCATTTTCCCTTTATTTTACACTATTTTCACATTCTTTTCATTATCGTTCGATATGGTTGTAATAATTTAGTTCCTACTTCACCCCATTGCTAAATTGTACCCCCATCCCCCTAAAGTGATGTAATAGCTTAGATTTTACTTTCCGCATTTTACTTGCTTTTCATATATTGCTAGTAAATAAGTGTGTATGGCAAGATAAAAACAACAAAATAGGCCACCCTAATCAAAGACTAAATGCATGCAAATCAAGCACACTATTCACACATGCACCCTTAGGGTAACCTACTTTGTTGCATTTCGGAAAATAGTCATGTCCCTCGAGCATGGGCGTTTTAGCAAAGACCCTCAATAAAAAGATTGTAGTCCCTCGATGACCCTCGATGTTGCCTTCGGTAAACGATCTAGTCCCTAAAACGACATTGCTAAAACGTCCCATATGTTTCCTTCTATGACTATACAAACGTCCCAACGCTCGTCCCTTCACATCCAATGATGGGGCTTATTACCAAATAAATAGAAAGATAGCAACAACTAAAGGAGGAGGAAAATCACATTTAAGACCTTTCGAGTAGGTAGATTTGCTTCTAGTTACTCGCTTGCTCACGACAAAAACATTTTTATACACCCACACTCTCATCTTTGAACTATTTTCGAAACAAACACTTTGTAGGCATTCTCATAGAAACGAGAATCATTACGAAGTTCCATTTTAAAAATACTTTCAAAAATCACCACCACAAGCACACATTCAAACAAAAGCAAGTGATCGAGCAAGTAACTAAGAGCCCATGGAAAACCATGGATGAAAAGGGTTCTAATACCTTCCCTTTTCATAATCTACCCCCCGAACTCAAGAAAACATCTCAAAGGTCTTTCCTGTGCTTTTTCACCTTTCCTTTTTGGATAAAAGAAAAGCCGGTGGCGACTCTTGCTAACCGCGACATTTGCGATAAAACGCAAAACCTCAAGTCAGTTCTCCCACCGTCTCACACAAACCCTTCTATTTATAACCTATTACCCAACTGGTTTTGGGCGTTCAATCACAGCAAATCAGCTGTAATAAACTGCAGAAACTTCTGCCCCAAGAAAGGTCTTCAATATTTACATTCCTAAATAATCTCCTTATTTAGAAAGTCTTCATTCTCCTTTATTTCTGATTGAATTTTCTAGACCTTTAAATATGCGCCACATAGGATGCCTAATATTCTCTTGAATATTCTGCCTATGTTAAGAACAAACTGAATCTCATTAATCCAGCTCAGCAGGCGTAATGTCAAGACATCTTCTTTGACATGTTGTTCCAGATGTTGAACAAGTTCAACACAACATGTTCTGACATTGTGATGGGACTTCTTGTTGTACCTATTCTTCTTAGAAAGTCTATACATCCTATTCTACATTACATTTTTGCTGCTATTATTTGTTTTACAAAAATTAAGTCAATCCTAAAATAAGAGAACTAGCAATCTCCCCTTTTAGCAAATTTTGGCTAAAACAAATAACCTAAAAACAGTTATAATCCGGAAGATTACAACAATACAACAAAAACCATTAGTAATATAACTTAGGTTGAAAATAATGTCTCAACATCTTATTCGGCGTCTTCTTTGTATTACTCCATTGCATCAGCACCACCAAACATGCAACTTCAGGATAAAAGGAAGAAAAGTCCTGAAGTCTGGTTGATGCACACGAGGAAGAAGATAGCAGAAGACATCTTGTACTCCCCTTCAATCTAGAACCAATGGTGGAATAAGACCAAAACCTCCACCACTATTGGTAACTCAGAACACATGTCACAACTGTTTTCATAACTCGGATCATAGGTCACAAACATATGTCACAGAAATAGGATCGAACAACTTATTTTGACATCTGTGAACATTAATAGTGACCACTTATGGAATCAGCAACATCCGAGCTAATTCACCTTTCTCCCCCTTTATAGCCAAAACTTGGCAAATGAGGCCTTCATAATACCAGACCCAAGCACAACTTACCCAAACCCGAATAAAATCCATAAGAATTATGGACTCAAGGAGCTCACAGGGTTACAGAGATACATAGAACTCTCTATAAATAACTGGTATTTTTACTTGGAAAATAACAATCCTAGTTTGTAGCACCAATCTTGGTCAATAGAAACGATATTTGAGGAGAAAACTTCAAATATCAATGTGCACCGTCCATAGTAGCTTTGAATGCTATAGATACTTCCTACACATACACATGCATAGTCAGACAAATTTTTCCCCCCCTGTTTACAGCCACGTGTTTGAACACATAGGCCACTCCACCCTATGTTGACCATGTAGGAACATATCCTGAATAATGTCCTAACACTTAGTCAGACATTGTCTTCTTATTTCAGTGATCAACACATCTTCTCCCACCAATCAGGAATGCTTCACCAGATTATCCACATGTTCATACTGGATTCTAAGTGTTCTTCTTTCACTTAGACTTAGTGACATACACTAAGATATAAAAATATCACATTTCTGACACCTCTTCATAATATAGACCCTCAAGGAGTGTTTTTGAAATCTCTAGATAAAAATAAATTCTTCTAGACTTCCCATTAAACTTCTAAGAGATATGTGAACTTTTGATCTTCACCGAGCTTCTCATAGTTAGAAATAACCATGTCTTGTTAAGTTTATCCATAACTTCATAATGTCACAACATGTTGTTTTGACATCATTTCCTTATAGAACCCTTACAAAAGTGAACAGTATTCTAGCTTGACACTACCTGTATCATTACAACAACAATTTACAGATATCCACATGACTCCCTTTGTCATGAGTAACTAATGCTCCAGTTAAAGATGAAGGCTTGAGCATTATAAGAAAAACTTCAACACTTCCCGCATATGCTAACCCTTGACTCCCTCAGTAGAGTCAAACCAGAGTCAGATATTCTCAGTCCTTGAGAATACTTCTAGGAACCCTGACTTCTTCATAACACAAGGACACATTCAATCATTGTCTTTTCATAACCACACTATGTATCATGACCTTTTGAATAGGCAAGATGTCATGCATACTAGGTGTGAAGTCACTCACAAACTCCAAAAACTATTAGTTTTCTTAAAAGCTTTACTAATATCCAGATCACTAAACCTTTTATGGTGTGACTTGCAGCAAAAATTTACAACTTCAAAATACTCTGCTCAGACCTCAGTATCTGTCAGCAGCTTTCTGCCTTTATATCCATTAGTAGTTGCTGACAATAGCGGAGTCTTCAACAATGTAGTCATGCATTCATCAAGCATTCTACTGTAGACAGGATTAGACTCTCCATATTCTAATCCACATAGTCAGAAATGCCACTTCTCACAATAATGCTTAAGCATCCAACTTCACATGAACAATCCCAAGCATTAAAAAAAAACAGCCATCAACAGTCATAATGTTAAGACATCATGTGGTATATCAACTCCATAAAACAAAACCTAATCAAACTGGTTCTTGATCGATCATTTAAATGACTCACTGTGCATATAAATCCTTTAAGAAGCTCCCATTAAAACACACAGTCGGTGCATAGGTTCCTGCATGCTTTACTGTCTGGTTTGCAGTAATGGCTTTGCACACCTGATTATCAGTCACTTCCAACTCACAGTAATCATCTTCAGGCCAACCCAGATAACTATTGATGATAGCAAGGGAAAATTCAACACAAGCCATATAACTATATTCCTTACTTCTGTGATCAACACAAACCAACAAAAGAAATCAACTCCATAATCTCTTTGTACTCCAGCGCACCTGCTCCCAACTCTCTTTCAAGAGCAATCCTTCTTTGGAAGACATATTTCCATTTTTCAGCATTGCCAATGGAAGGAAATGTTGTCAAGACGAGCATCAGGCACCCTGATAGAAAGCTTCTTGCTTACAGACTTCTTTAAAGGAGAGATGTCCTGGACATCATCCTCGACATCATAGCCAAATCAACATCTTCTATCAACCAGCAAGATAATCTTCTTTATCCCATTCACTACTGTAGAGAAAAATAAATTCTCGCAGAACCAACACATCCTCTTGGAGAAGGATGGTATACTCTAGCAACATCTGGCTAGAGTCTTCAGAGACTAATAATGGCATAAACAACTACATCTTGTAGCAACATGTCTCAACATGTTATCCAACATCATCCTCTTAGGAGGACAATAACTCTATACGCTTGAACATTACAAGCTCCAAACAAACCAATTAATCCACTGACTCCTCCTGTCATGGACAATCAAAAATTTAATTATGGAGAAAACACAACACTAAACACCCACTAGTTCATTGTGAATAACTCCAAGTACGAGGACACCTGATTCATGCCCTTGCACCTCCACACATATTGTCATGACTCTCTGGATGGATAAGATGTCATGCAACCATAGTCTGAAAACAACTTCCAACCTTTTCTTAGTGTACTTAAAAGTTTTACTAAGATTCAGACTCTCCAACAGAAGAATTTCCCCTTTGGAAAAAATGCAGATCAATTATTCTTCTGGATAAAACCTTCACTAGTAGTTGCTGATACTTAGTGAAGTCTTCAAGAACAATCCAGTAGTTATGCCTTGACTGAGCATACTACTTCTTCAATCAGAATCTCCTTATTCAACACTATAGACAGAACTTCCACTAATGAGTGTGGAGTTTGAATATTGAGATTCATAGTCCCAAGTATCTTTAATAGACTATCATAAAAAATGATGTTCCAACATCATTTGGGACATCAGCAACATTACCACATCACCTCTCTGATTTGGTTCTGGAATCATCATCCAAGGGACTTATTTCCATAAATTCCCTTTAACAAACTCCCCATTCTTACAAAAGGATCTCACAAGGTCTCATCTTCAGATTAACGACACAACTGAAATATTCTCTCACTATATTCTGTAGTAAGCTTCTCACACTAGGTAAAACTAATAGCTTTCTTCTTCACACTTGTGGTACTTGTTGAATCTTCGACAAGACATCCAATCATGGTAGCCAAAAAGTTCCAGTTTAGGTCAGTGACTTGACCTTAAGCTTAACTCTTGGAGAAATCAGAATATAGACAGCTACACCTAGTAGCCACAGGTCACAACACGTTTCCTGTAATCTTCACAAGCTTAAATTACACGCAAGCTCCATAACTACTACAACAATAACCATAGATAGGTTCTAAGATCCCCCTATAATGGTCAAACAAGGCTTCTGTTTTGGATGAACACTTGGACACCAGAATACAAACAAGAGACTTCACACACACTGAACCATATCCACACTCTTGTGAAAATAACTCATCCTGAATCTGATATACCAACTCCAGGTCTTCAGACTTTTACAAGGTCATGTCTGATACATGGCCCTACATAACTATACAAATTTCAATACCTCTTTGGATAGCCATGATATCATGAACACATGCTTGTACATCACACAAACATAAGCCCTTAAATAGCTTGTTTTAAGCACACCAGGCTGACATACTTGCAACAGAGGAAAACCACCTTCTTCATATTCCTCTACTCTAAAAATCCATAACAATTGCTGGTACTAGTGAAGTCTACAACATAGTAGTTATGCAGTCACCAAGCATACTACTAAAGACAGGATCAAGATCTTCATCTTCTAGTCCATAAAGTCAGAACTCCTTCTTTTGATAACCATTTTGATCCTCAATCTTCCAAATCTTCCTTTAAGGATAACAAAAAAAATGATGTTACAACATCATTTAGGATATCAATCTTTCTTTACAGATCCCAATAATTCAGTTCTTGATTTATCAACAAAAGATATTATTAAGCTTGATAGTCCTTTTAGGAGAAGATCACAAAAGATCACATCTTTTTCAACTCATTCAGGTTGATACAACCACCTGGACACCATAAACTCTCAACAATATCTTAATCATCAGTTCAGATAGTAGGTTTGCATCCATACCTCAGATAAGTACCCAGCTCCCGACAAGGTCTTTATCGTCAGTAACATGCACATCTTCATAAGATCAGACTTATACCTAGCTCCTGACAAGGTATTTCTCATTAGAGGAAAAATTTCCCCACACACATAACTGCAGATGATACTCCCTTTCAATAGATATTAGAGCACTTGAACTGACACCCTTCTTCTTCATTGTTCAACACAAGATGATCCTTTTAACATTCCAGACTTGGTCAGAGACTGGTCTTCAGCTCCATCATGATCAAATATTCCAACCTTGAAATCCACTGGTGAATAACAATACTCACCTCATGATTTACACAACAACTTCCTTTTTAGAGGAAGCACACACCTAGAGATGATTTCCCGACATCAGATACGACATCATCCATTCTTACTATGGTTCTGGGGAAACCTCTATAGTAACTTATAATTAACTCTTGTGGGGGTTAACACAAGGAAACAAAACAACAACAACTGATCAATCTTCAAGATCAGACTACCAACATATGCAGGGGATTGCACGAGCCACATCTCAATAAGCTTTTCTTTAGACCTCATGTCTGACTTTGAGATGATGGATGCCATTGTCTGTACCTACATAGGAAATTCCCTATATTAGGTCTCTGGGATAGACTCTGCTAGGCATGATACTAAATAATACAGACTTTTCAAAAGCATCTGTTTCCCTTGATTCTTCAAAAACAATGCCCTTCAAATTTTAACATCTTTAAATATGTCACAACATTCTGTCTGACATCATATCAACCCTTGACAAGGGGATCTTTTTAAACAACTTCTGAGGGTACACAAAGAGAATCACAAATTCTCTTCCTCAAGGGCAATAAAAAATAATACTCAGGAGCATCAAACACTATGGATGGATCACAATACTCCTCTTCTAACATAATTTGTTATATGGCCACAAACAGGATTCCATGAATCTGTTTTTTTTATCAGAAGGATCTTCCAGACACGAGCTCATCTCATATACATAAAGGATCTGGTGGAGATTCCTTTATGAGTTCTTCTCAAGGACATGGAGCTCAACCTCTATAATCCTATAAGCCTTTGTCAGAAATAAACGGACACCTAGAGTAGATAAACTGTTGATCATGTCCTGACTCCTCTTCCAGATCAGGAGTAGGTTCCAAAAAAAAGTATTCATAACATTTTTGTTCAGTACCCAGAGTATTTGTTTTTAAACTGGTAGTTGCATACTTGCTGAAATAATGTTCTAACTTCCCATAGAACATCCGTTCCTTCTTCTTGGAACACACCATCCATGACAGTCTTCAAGGTCAATATGTAGATGTATATTAGCATCATTGATCAATTGATTCTCATCAACCTTATTGATAAATGTGTTTATGAGTGGACTTAAGGAAAATCTCAAGTATCTTTGACACTTTTAATATCGTTAAAAATGTCAACATATATTCTTGTGAGGGTAACAAACCTAGTATCCTTCCCATACTTTCAGGGTTATATTAGAAACCATGCAGTAGAATATAACAAACACCTCAACAATATTCAAACACAATGCTTACACCACTATCCAAGTACAAGCATGGCAACCTAGGATTGAAAAAATAAACCCTACATACAACAGCTTCCCACTAAGCTACAAGCCTGACGGCAACAGCCATGAACAATACCTGTCACATATAACCAATGATCCTTGCCAAGAGATCATCCATACAATAATATGAATTTTCCAACTTCATACCTCTTTTCAGTAAATACGTTCTTCCTTGCCCATGACCAGAAAGTACCTTCCCAGGAGCTCACTCAGAGCAGAACAAGATGCCAACTCTGATACTAATTAAAATTATGGTACAACAGACTCAGATGTCCAATAAGGATGTCGAGACATCTGATCTGACATAAACATGCGGGTAAGATAAAAAATTACTAAAAAGATAAAGAACACACCATAATTATTTACCAAGTTATGTGTACAATAACACCTACTCTAGGGGCTACCAAGCCAAGAATGAAGTCCACTATCAGTAGTATCAATTTGCAGACCCTACAACCAACACACCTGTTGATGATCTACGCACTTAATCACTACCCAATGACCCTTCTACCTAGGTCCTCCCTAGATATGTAATGTCCCCATCCCACTTCCAATCATCACAATGATATCTAGCAGTCAACACCTCAGTAACTGCATCGACGACCCTTCACCCAAATTCTAATCACACAGATAGATAGTTTGGAAGACACACTTCCATGACAACATAGCTAAGTATCCAAGCCAAACTCCATTGTTTGTTAGCTTTACTCCTAACTAAGAACACATCCTGAGGTTTCTTCAAAGATTCCTCCAAGAACAATACACCTTTTACCTACAGGCTTTGAGGTGAACTTGCTAACCTTCCCACAAACCGGGAGGTTTACCTTGACAAAACCCTAGACTTCTACATCTTGAGCCGTATCTTTTCTAGGTTACAAACCCTTCTATTTACAACATGTTACCCAACTGGTTTTGGGCCTTCAATCACAGCAAATCAGTTGTAACAAACTGTAGAGACTTCTACCCCAAGAAAGGTCTTCAATATTTACTTTCCTAAATAATCTCCTTATTTAGAAAGTCTTCATTCTCCTTGATTTCTGATTGAATTTTCTAGACCTTTAAATATGCGCCACATAGGATGCCTAATATTCTCCTGAATATTCTGCCTATGTTAAGAACAAACTAAGTCTCATTAATCCAACTCAACACGCGCGATGTCAAGACATCTTCTTCGACATGTTGTTCCATATGTTGAACAAGTTCAACACAACATGTTCTAACATTGTGATAGGACTTGTTGTTGTACCTGTTCTTATTAGCAAGTTTATACATCCTATTCTACATTACATTATTGATACTATTATTTGTTTTACAAAAATTAAGCCAATCCTAAAAAAAGAGAACTAACAAGAAGAACCTTCTTTAGATTCCACTCATGCCAAATCTAAACCAAGTATGTCAAATCAAATGTCTAAACATCATGACAAGAAAGAACATCATGGAAAACATCATGGCAAGAAAATGTTTAATCACACTAGAGAGAATTTCCAGCCCTGGAGATGTCATCACCGTGGAAGGATTGGTCATATAAGGCCCTTCTGTTTTAAGTTGTATGGGTACCCTAAGATTATTCCTCCTCCCAAGACTGATAAGATTCCCCAAAATAGCAAAAAGAAGAAACAATGGGTTCCCAAGTCTAATGTTGCTAGTTTCATAGCTCATACCTCTCTCAGAGTATCAACCAAAGATGACTGGTACTTTGACAGTGGCTGTTCTAGACACATGACAGGTGTCAAGAATCTGTTGGTAGACATAAAATCTCATTCCACCAGCTATGTGACTTTTGGTGATGGTGCAAAAGGTGAAATCAAAGGTGTTGACAAGGTGGAATGTTCAGGAGTCCCTAAGCTTGATGATGTGTTACTTATTAAAGGGTTAATAGCTAACCTGATAAGTATATGCCAATTGTGTGATCAAGGATTCAAAATTAACTTCACCAAGGAAGAATGTCTTGTTTGTAATGAAAAGAATAAAGTTATTATGAAAGGAATCAGATCTAAAGACAATTTTTATTTATGGGTTCCTCAAGAGTCGAACTTCTCCTTAACATGTGTTTTAGCCAAAGAGAATGAAGTTAAACTATGGCATCAAAAATTGGGGCACTTGCATCTGAAAGGTATGAAAAGAATTATATTTGAAGAAGTAGTGAGAGGGATTCCTAAGCTCAAGATAGAAGAAGGAAGAGTATGTGGTGATTTCCAGATTGGAAAGCAAACTAAGATGTCACATCAGAAGATCCAACATCTTACTACATCAAAAGTTTTGGAACTTCTTCACATGGACTTGATGGGACCTGTGCAGGTTGAAAGTCTTGGTGGAAAGAAGTATTCCTATGTTGTTGTAGATGAATTCTCTAGATACATATGAATAAGTTTTATTAGAGAAAAATTAAAAAACTTTTTAAGTGTTTAAAGATCTTTGTCAAAAACTTCAAAGGGAAAAAGATAGTCATGTCATCAGAATCAGAAGTGATCATGGAAAGGAATTTGAGAACAACAAATTTGGTGATTTTTCTCTTCTAAAGAAATCAACCATGATTTCCCTTCTCCCATTACTCCTCAACAAAATGGGATTGTGGAATGCAAAAAAAGAACCATTCAAGAATCTGCTAGAGCCATGATTCATGCTAAGAAGTTACCCTACCACTTTTGGGCTGAAGCTATGAATACTGCATGCTATATCCATAACAGAGTAATTCTAAGGAAAGGCACCTCAACCACCTTGTTTGAAATATGGAGGGGAAAAAACCTACTGTCAAATACTTTCATGTTTTTGGAAGTAAATGCTACATCTTAGCTGATCGTGAACAAAGGAGGAGGATGGATCCCAAGAGTGATGAAGGAATATTCCTGGGTTACTCTACAAATATCAGAGCCTACAAATTTTTTTAACTCCATAACAAAAGCCATGATGGAGTCAATAAATGTTATTATTGATGATAGAGGATGGAATGTTGAAGAAGATGTCTTAGAAGATGTTGCAACATCTTTGTCTGATATTCCAACAAAATCAAATGACTGAAGTATTGATTCTAATCCACCTCAAGAAGATCGTGAGCCTAGTCATCTCAATAAAGGACCTTCAATTAGAACCCAGAGAGATCATCCTAAGGAGCTTGTCATAGGAGATCTAAATAAAGGAGTTATTACCAGATCAAGAGATGGGATATTAAACTCTTGAATTATGTCAAAAATTAAACCTAAGAGTGTCAAAGAGGCCCTAACTGATGAGTTCTAGATTAATGCTATGCAGGAAGAGCTAGAACAATTCAGTAGAAATGAAGTTTGGGATCTAGTTCCAAGACCTAAAGGGACAAATGTGATTGGAACTAAATGGGTGTACAAGAATAAATCTGATGAAATATGGGTGGTCACTAGAAATAAGGCAAGGATAAATGCACAAGGATACACTCAAACTGAAGGAGTTGACTTTGATGAAACCTTTGCTCCTGTGGCCAGACTTGAATCAATCAGACTACTCTTGGGAGTTGCATGCATACTGAAATTTAAATTGTTTCAAATGGATGTATAGAGTGCCTTCTTAAATGGCTATATAAATGAAGGAGTTTATGTGGAACAACCAAAGGAATTTGTTGATCCAAGTTTTCCTAAACATGTTTACAAACGGAAGAAATCTCTGTATGGATTAAAGCAAGCTCCAAGAGCTGTGTATGAGAGATTGACAAAATTTCTTGATGATAATGGATACAGGAAAGGAGGCATAGACAAAACTCTTTTTGTCAAGAAAGAAGAAGGGAAGATCATAATTGCACATATTTATGTTGATGATATTGTGTTTTGTGGGATGTCAAATGAGATGGTTCAACATTTTATCAAGCAAATGTAGTCAGAACTTGAGTGAGCCTTGTTGGTGAATTAACCTATTTTCTTGGTATGCAAGTTAAACAAATGGAAGATTCCATATTTTTATCTCAGAGAAAGTATGCCAAGAGTATAGTAAAGAAATTTGGGATGGAAAATGCCAGCCACAAAAAACTCCTACTCCTACACATCTGAAGTTTTCTAAAGATGAAAAAGGAGTAAGTATGGATCAAAGTCTGTACAAAAGTATGATAGGCAGTCTTCTATATCTCACAGCTAGTAGACTTGACATTGCCTTTGTTGTATGGGGTGTGCAAGATATCAAGCTAATCCTAAAGTTAGCCATGCCAACCATGTGAAAAGCATTCTTAAATATGTGAATGGGACAAGTGACTATGGTATGCTATACTCTCATGGATCTAGTTCTGCCTTAATTGGTTATTGTGATGCTGATTGGGCAGGAAGTGTTTATTATAGAAAAAGTACATCAAGAGGATTCTTCTTTTTGGGAAATAATCTCATATCTTGGTTCAGTAAGAAGCAAAATTGTGTGTCTCTATCCACTGCAGAGGCTGGGTATATTGTTGCAGGAAGTAGTTGTTCTCAATTGGTTTGGATGAAACAAATGTTAAAAAAATATAATGTCAACCAAGATGTAATGACATTATTTTGTGACAATATAAGTGCCATAAAAATATCAAAAAATCCTATTCAACATAGCAGGACCAAACATTTTGATATCTGTCATCATTTCATAAGAGAGCTTGTTGAAGAAAAGATTGTTACCTTAGAACATGTAGCCACTGAATTGCAAATGGCTGAAATTTTCACCAAGGCTTTGGATGCTAATCAGTTTGAGAACTTAAGAGGAAAATTAGGGATTTGCCTATATGAGGGTTTGTAGCAATTAAAGGCTTTTGGGAATATCATTAAAGTGATATTATATTATTTATGTTTCCAGCAAATCAAATTTAGAAAGCAATCATTACAAGATTGTCTTAAATTATTTTCTACGCGCTACGAAATCACATCTCTCTACTTTCACAAACTCTTCATTCTCCACAACAGAAAAATAACCCTTGTCATTCTTCATCTCTTTGCTAAAAAATCTTGAAAGATGTCTCAACACCATACATGGTCTTCCTCAAAATCTGTCAACCTCCGTGAGAAACTCTCTCTTGACAGAGTACTTGACGTTACTCCTCTAACAACTATCCCACCGCTTGAGAAAAAGGTCAAGAAACCCAGATCATCACATACAAAGAAATCTAATGAGGATAAAGGTAACTCTTCTACTGCTACTGATGATAGGACATAAGAAGAGATTGTTAATGTCGATAGAAGCATTATAAGGATAGTAGATAGAGTATTAAATGAAGGTTTTGTTGTTCCTAGAATTTCTACCCCTCTTTCTCGTATACCTGCTCCAACTGACAAAAGAAATGACCCTAAAAGTGTTGTTGAATCATCCATCTCCAAGAAAGATATTGCTGAAAGCAAACTTGATAAGCTTGTTGCTTCTGCTCTAAAGGAAGTGCAAGGGGATGTTTAACAAGATGTTGAGAAGAACTCTCCTACTAAGGAAGATGCTGCTGCCTCTAAGGTTGTAGAAGGTCAAAATGCTTAGAATGTGGTTAATGTAGATGAGTTGTCTAACAATGAGCTCATTACTAATGTGGTGCCTGAAATTGCAAAAAGGCTAAAATCTAGGAAAGTGAAGGATGTAAGTGTCACACCCCCTACCAAGACTGCCAAGAAGAAAATCATGTATGGTCCCCCAAAGCTCGGAAGTAAAGTGGTTCCTCCCTCTAGTAAAATAAAAGCTTGACCTGATAGATCCATTTATGATGATGATGGTGTTGTAAAGAGATCTAAAAGTAAAAAAGAAAGTTGTGTTACTTGAAGAATATGACTCTGACTATGATGTCAAGCAAGATATCCAGAACATCTCTCCTATCAAAAAGTCTACAAGCAAGAAGATTTCTGTTAGGGTTCCTGATGCTCCCCTTGACAACATTTCCTACCATTCTATTGGGAATGCTGAATATTGGAAGTATGTTTTTCAAAGAAGAATTGCCCTTGAAAGAGAATTGGGAGCTGGTGCTCTGGAATGCAAAGAAATCATGGAGCTAATATCTCATGCTGGATTGATGAAAATTGTTACCAGGTTTGCCAAATGTTATGAGACTCTTGTTAAGGAATTTATTGTTAATATTCTTGCTGACTGTGCTGATCATAAAAGTAAGGAGTATAGAAAGGTGTATGTTAGGGTTAGGTGTGTAGAATTTTCCCCTGCTATCATAAATAGATTTCTGGATAGGTCTGAAGATGACTTTTATGAGCTGGAAGTAACAGATAATCAAGTATGCAGAGCCATTACTGCTAATCAAGTGAGTGAGTGGCCCATGAAGAATAAACTTCCTGTTAGTAAGCTAAGTGTGAAATGTGCTATTTTGCATAGAATTGGAGCTTCTAATTGGCTTCATATTAATCATACTTCAACCATCACTACTGGCTTAAGAAAGTTTATTTATGTTGTTGGAAACAAGAAACAGTTTGATTATGGTACTTACATCTTTGATCAGACTATTAAGCATGCAGGAACTTGTGCCATTAAGATGCCTATTGCCTTTCCTATCCTTATTTGTGGAATTATCCTTAATCAGCATCCTGGGATTCTAAGTGGTAATGATGTAGTGTTCAAGAGGGAGTCTTCTTTGACCCTTCATTTTAAGTTTTTTTCCAGGAAAACATGTCCTGGACATTATTTTGACATCTACACCTGCTGAAAACAAGACCTCCACCAAGGATGACATGATCACTGAATTAAGAGAAGCCTGTAATGAACTAGATGATGTGATCAGAGTTAGCTCAACAAGGAAGCTAACTTTTGAAAAGATGATCAAAGAGCTGCAGAAAGACAACAACTTTGATGATAGAGTGAGCTCTGAAGGAGGATATTCTAGTGAGGAAGGAAGTTCCGGCTAAGCCAAGTCTATTGGTCCTGAAGACAATTATACTATTTGTTGTTTATTCATTTGACCCCTTTGTTTCTTTTTGGCACTTATATGTGCTTGACTTTTGAATTTTATGGTATGTACCAATATTAATGATACACTATTGAATGCATCCTTTTATTTGGCATATTATGACTAAAAAGGGGGAGAGAAACTGACTGACTGACCACTGACTGTCTGACCATTGACCACTGATTAAGGGGGAGCTTAATACTTGAGGGGGAACCTCATATCTCAGAATATGTTTTGACATCTTCCTTTGCTAACTGCTAACTGATTTTTTTTTTTGTTTTGTTTGCTTTGCTTATGCTGCTACTCTTATAATTCTCGGATAATGTTTTGATAATGTTTTAGCCAAAATTTTACAAAGGGGGAGTTTGTAAGTGTTTGTTGGCACCAATTTTGGTAAAAAAATGACCTCATAATGTTTAACTAAATTTCTTAACATTTAAAGCAAACTGTTTTGAATGATGTCAAAGTAGATGTCTTGACATCTGCCTCCTGAACTGAACCCATCCCAATATCAATTTAAGTTTTTTGTTTCATGTTTCCATGTGTACCATAATTCAGGATTTGTAACTCATAGGCTGCGAAAAATATGGAGGAATATTTTTCTATTTGAATTATCATTATGGATTATATCTTGGTCTGATTTCATGGAAATATTCAAAACATTTGAATATTTGTTATTCAGCCCAAGCCCCCTGATGTGCATATATAAGGACCTGCTTCCTTATTCATTCAACTACAACTTTTGAAGAAGAATACTTTCTTTCTGTTTTAGAAGTCTAAGTATTTTAATTGTCATACTCTCTAGTATTGATTTAATACTTGAGTTGTTATTTGAGTTGTTAATTGTGTATCATTCATAAGCTTTTAAGCATTAAATGATTGAAGTCTTTAAAACTTATTATTTCAGTTGTTTCTTCACTGTAAGTGATTGAATGGATTTGATGAGGGCCTCATACCTAGGTGAGTCTTAGGTAGAAGTATAGCATGGGTAGTGATTAAGTGATTATATTGTAAACTGGTTACTTAGTGAAGTTCTATGAATTGATACTATTTAGTGGACTTGTCCCTGGCTTGGTAGCCCCCATAGTTGGTGTTGTTATACACTGAACTGGGTTAACAATCCATTGTGTTTTTACTGCTTTTATAATTGTTGCACTATACTCAGATATTTATGTCGTGACATCTCCTTCGACATCACATATCTGATACTAGAATTTCAGATAACAAATCAGGACATGATTCTACTAGGAAAAAACTCAACTCTTATTCAGGATTGAAACCAAAGAGGAGAAAACTTGAATCTACTAGGAACATCCCAAAAGACTGAAGAAGGGAACTCAACTCGACCAGGGACTAAGCCAAGGAGGAGAGAATGTGAATACAAATCCTATTGTGGGAAGCAGCCTGAATGGGTACTATATGCCAAAGGAGGTGAATACCATTTATCATAGATCTGATAGTTTAACACAAGTAAGCATGAAAGGTAGACATAATACCATCTATCAAAGATCTGATAGTTTAACAATGGTGAATATCTAAGGAAAAAAGTGAATACAATTTATCAATGATCTGATTGCATAACTATGGTAAACACAAAAGGTTGAATGAATACCATCTATGAAATATGTGATAGTATAACAATGGTAAACACAAAGAAAAAGTGAATACCATATATCAAAAATCTAATAGTCTAACAATGGTAAACAGCAAGAAAAAGTGAATACCATCTATCAAAGATCTGATAGTTTAACAACGACAAACATAAAAGGTCGAATGAATACCATCTATCAATGATGTGATAGTTTAACAATGGTAAATGTTAGGTATGTGATTTTATGTTTGCCAATAATTTTGGTAAAACAAGTAGTTTGAAACAATTTTATCAAAACATGTTTCATTTAGAAAACATGAATTGCAGCTTAATGTTAAGCAAGATATCATAACATCTTCACCAGCTAGAACATTTGAGTCTGCTGATACTTATTTGATAGATGTTCTATCAGATATAGTAACATGTTGCAAAAGAACATCATGACAGTACAGTTGGATATTTTCCTTAAAGATTTTATTGAAAAATATGAGATTATGAAGGTTTCTAGTACTCATAAAAGGTGCAGGCAGTCAAACAATTTTAGGAACAATTGTAGATTTGATTTGTTTCATAAAAAGGTTCCTAGGTAGAAATTGCATTGGGTATGGATTAAGTAAGAAGTATAAACTAGGATTTTTTTAACTTCAAATTGATACTACTGATAGTGGGTTTTGATAAAGCTAAATTATATCGTATATTTGACTTGATTCACATGAACTTTTATATTATTTTTCATTAATTTTATCTTGTTATGCTGATATTTCTATTTCATTTCAGGTATTTACATTTCACAAGGCTCCCATAAGAAAAGAAGAAGAAATGATAGAAAATGTGTGACTTTGTAGTAGAAAACAGAAGAAACTGCATCAGAAGACTAAGACAGTCGTCGCAGCCTCCTTCCGGTCTCCATAGTAATTATGTATGTGTGCCCCTCGGCACATATGTGTGCCCCTCGGAACACATGATGTTATAATCGCACAAGTTGAAAATATGTGTGCCCCGTGGCACACATTGCATGGCGCTCGACACAAGTCAATTTCAGTGTTAAACACGAAGTTCTCTCCACGTCCACAACGAAGCTCCCATAATTTCCTCAACTTCTCCGAACATGATCTGCATTATCTATCTTATCTCAAACTTCCCACTATATCCACCTTATTCAACTTCCCATGATCTCCACTACCTCTCACATGTTAACTTCCATTAGTTCTCTCTATAAAAATGATGGAGCATTCATTTTTAGGACATTTAAGTTTGGTGCGCAGATTATTATTCTTAGTTTTTTAGGTAGAAAAGTTTACCATGTAAAAGTGGTAGTTTCTCACATCAAGGAACTACCACATCATTATTTTTAGGACCTTTCATTTGTACGCTTGGATCATAAGTTTGCTGAATTATTGAAGATTAATTTCAGTTTTAATTCAAGTTTCTCTTTTACAGGTTCTCTTTTATTGCTTTATTATTATTATTATCGTTTATGATTTTTAATTTAATTACCATGTTGTATTTAAATGAATTTGTTATGTTTAATTTGTTTTCAATCAATAGTATGTCTAGCTAAAACATTTAAAGCCCGATATGTGAGGACCGTTGTCTCTAACAGGACTCGGTAATGAAGTTAGCTTAAATTTTGTTTGAAAATTATGTATTGGTCTTTTATTTTAAAAACTTAATTTAAGTAGCCTTGTCATGAGAGTGAGAGGTTAGTTAACATGATTTTGCCATGAGAGTGGGAAATTAACTATGGTTCGAGCCGACATAAAGAGAGCATGGGGATCGAACCTGATAGTAGAAACTAGGCATTAATTCTAAACACAACGAGAGAACTTTAAGATTGATTAGAATTTATTGGTTTTTTAAAAGTTGAATGAAACAGCGAGAGTGGTCATTTAAGTTTAATAAAATATTATGAATCAATAATCACGAGAGTGTGAGATAAAGGCTTTTAAATCAATATTTTCCACTAAACACTTTTCTAACGTCACTGTACATGAAATACACATTTCAGTCTCTTTCTTCATATATATTTCCTTAATCTTATTTTATTTCACTTTTAGTTCTTAGTTTCCCCTAAATTAATCACTCATTAGCCTTAGCTTTACAAAGTAACGATAGATTACAGTAGGTTGACATTGGTCTCTGTGGGTTTGACAATCTTTTATATTACTTCGATATTTCCATGTACTTACGGATGCATCAAGTTTTTGGCGCTGTTACCGGTGACCAACAATGAGTATTCTTATTTCCGTTGTTGCACCGTATAAACTAAGGCACTCTTACTTTAATTACTATGTATCACCCAATTTTTTTCGTCAACTCCCATTCTCAGTATTTCGAGGAATCACAAGAATCCCATAAATCTGACTTCGAAATATTGATGGAAGATTTCAATGCTTCACTAACTCACTCTTACCCAAATTACCTATACAACTACCAATCCCAACATTTTGAGGAGTTACAATAATCCCATAAATATGATCTTGAAACATTAATGGAGGACTTTAACGTGACATTAACTTATCCTCAACCAAAATTCCTCTACAATCATCACGTCCAACATTTTGAGGAGTCGCAAGAATCCCAAAATTTCACTCTCGAGACATTAATGGAGGATATGCTTCTGACACTAAATCTCTCTAGGCTAGAAACTATAATGATGGAGCACTTTGTGGAAACACAAAATGTGACTCTAACTCACTTTGAGGAACCGCAGGAATCCCATAATTTCAACCTTGCAACATCAATGCAGGATTTCGTGCGATGCTAACTCATTCTAGGCTAGAATCTATGATAGAGCACTTTGTAGAGACACAAACTATCCAAAATGAAGAGATAAGAAATCAAAGTCTTCAAAATAATGAAACCCTTAGGCAGCTGAACAATGCAGTTGAGTCCTTCACGATTCACAACATGGAATTGGAGACTCAAATCTCCCTGCTTGCACAAAATCCTTCAGGACCCTTCCCTGAGGAGCATGTGGATGTTGTAAAAACCAATAGTGAAAAACAAATCTAAAATCCTAAGGAGAGTGATAATGAGGTTGAAGAGAGTAATAATGAGGTTGAGAAGAGTTCTGATGAGGAAAGAGTAGAGATTGAGAAAAATACATCGACGCCATCTGAAAGGGAGGTTGTCGAGGAGGTAGAGAAGGAAACACCTATTGTTGCTCCTCCTCCCTATACCCCACCAATTCATTTCCTGCAAAGGTTTGTGGAAGCCAAGATAAATTTCCAATCCAAAAATGTATGTGAAGGTATTGAAAAATATCCACACCAATGCACCTTTGCCTGAGGTCCTGCATAAAAAGAGAAACTTTGAGGACCATGAAACTAGGGAAATAAACAGTTTTAAGCGGGGAAGGCTAACCTTTGCATGGGTGAATGAGACAACTAAGCCCAAACTTGAAAATTTGATACTCAAGATAGATCCAGAACCCCCACCACAAGTTCAAAAGAAGGAAACACCCCACAGAAGAAAGAAAAGAAAAGGTAAGGGATATGTGAGATGGCTCGATAAGTGGCTATGGAAACCAAAGACGATTAAATTTTTTTATCGAGGATCCATTCTAGAGAGAATCATCATGAGTACTGACACTCTTGAGTTGTCGAGCTACCGACGTTAAAAGAAGAACTCCGTGGGAGGCAACCCACTGGTTTTTGATTTAATATTTTTCTTTTATTTGAGTTTGCAGAAAATAAAGATATCGATCACTTGGCACCTATTAGTTGCATATAGGCAACTATCGAGGAAAGCATTGATAAGGTTCTTATTCCCTTTCCCACTTTTTACTGAAACATTGAGGATAATGTTTGGTTTAAGTGTGGGGAGGAACTTTACGGTTTTCCATTTATCGCTTTTTAGTTTGATTTATTTTTTTTCCAGTTTATTGTATGTATTTAGGACTTTATTAGTTTTCAGTATCTGGTCGATTCATTGCATGTGATATCAAGTCTGTATGCCTGTTTTTCAGTTGTTATTAAATTTCCCCGAAACTTTAAAATTTTAACCTCCCAAAATTTTCAATTTTCTTTTCTAATGCATGGTATACACTTCGAAAGTATATAGGTTGTCAAAATTTAGGCTGCATTAGAGAGACTTGGGAAAGTATCAATGACATTGACACCGTTATGACACCCTAAACCCCCTCATTATGTGATAATCAACTTAGATACCCAATATGCCGAGACCTTAGGCTCAAGTTTTCAAACTAGCTCTTAAGTAACTTATATTAGCAGTCAACACCATCTTAAGCACAAACTACGTAGGGATTTGATGAATATAAGTGAGTGATCCTAAAAATTCTATAAAAAAATGAGTTGCCATAATAAATTTAAAATAGGGAATGCACCTATTAAGTTAGGTGAACCTCACCCGGTCACTTAATCCAATGGTTATAGAACCTACAAAAATATCATAAAATAACCCGTCGTCAGTTGGTTCATAGGTTTCTGGTGCTGAACTTGGTAGGGCAGACTACGGTCTGATCCCCCACAACTTCAATTGGTTAAATAAAAGGGTTTACCAAACTTATGTACCAGAACCTCGAGACAAAGGATCATAGTCGCTAACCGATTTCCCTAATATATGTGTGTATGAATAAATGACTTAATGTGATTGCTCTTGAATGAATAGAGTGAAATAAAAATGAGAGATATAGGCTGAGTTATAATGGCGTGATTCGAATTGGTTTGAATAAAGAGGAAGTCTTTGAACATTGTGTCGTTACGGTGTCCTGGGTATTGAACATTTATTACCTACCATTCTAACATTAGCCTAGTAGCCGCGTATGATTAGGAGTTCTGTTGTTCCCTTGTTTAAAATCATGCTTAATCATTTATTTTACCGTGTTGGTTGATTGCTTGAGGACAAACAATGGTTTAAGTGTGGGGGTATTTGATAACGTGAAATTATATTGTATATTCGACTTGATTCACATGCACTTTTATATTATTTTTCATTCATTTTATCTTGTTATTCCGGTATTTCTATTTCATTTCAGGTATTTATATTTCACAAGGCTCTCATAAGAAAAGAGGAAGAAATGACAGCAAATGTGTGACTTTGTAGCAGAAAACAGAAGAAATTGCATCAGAGGACTGTGACGGTCATCACATCCTCCTGGCGGTTATCACAGCCTCTTGTCGGTCGCTAGAGTAGTTGTGTATGTCTTCCCATCGGTACACTCGTGTTTTGGTTGCCACACCTTTAAAATATGTGTGCCCCTCGGCACACGTGATGTTACGATCTTTATTTGAAAATTATGTTTTGGTCTTTTGTTTTTAAACCTTAATTTAAGTAGCCTTGTCACGAGAGTGAGAGGTTAGTTAACATGATTTTTCCACGAGAGTGGGAAATTAACTAAGGTTTGAGCCGACACAACGAGAGCATGGGGGTCAAACCCGATAATGGAAATTAGGCATTAATTCTGATAACAGCGAGAGCACTTTAGGATTGATTAGAATTTATTGGTTTTCAAAAAGTATTTTTTAAGTGTTGAATAAAACAGCGAGAGTGATCATTTAAGTTTAATAATATAGTCTGAGTCAATAATCACGAGAGTGTGAGATAAAGGCTTTTAAATCAATATTTTACACTAAACAATTTTTTAACGTCAGTGTAAGTCAACTAGTTATAGAGTCTCTAAGGTACACGAAATACACATTCCGATATCATATGTTTCCTTAATCTTATTTTATTTCACTTTTAGTTCTTAGTTTACCCTAAAATAATCATTCATTAGCCTTAGCTTTACAAATAAATGATAGATTAAAGTAGGGTGACATTGGTCTCTGTGGGTTCGACAATCTTTTATATTACTTCGATATTTACATGCACTTGTGGATGCATCAATTTTCCTTCCTGGCTTGGTAACCCCCGGAGTAGGTGAGTTGCACCGAACTGGGTTAATAATTGATTGTGTTCTTTAAGTTTCTGCAATTTACTTTTCTGCATAATCTTTCTATTTTAGTAAGTATGTTTTCTGTCATCAGATGTTGTAATATATGATGTGACATTGTGTGATATTGAGACATTTTTCTTGACTTCATTTGTTGTGTGTGTTAGAATTTCAATTGACATCAAGAGCAAGCACCTAGTTCTATTTATTGGATAAGATCCAATGATATACTTTCTGGCACTATGGAGAAAGAAGGAAATATAACAACAGGTCACTTATGTTGGATAGTTCAAACTGTGACTGGTGGAAGGTCAAAATGGTAGCTTTTCTGAAATCTATGGATAGAAAAGCTTGGAAGGCTGTTTTAAAAGGATATGAGCATCTAGCTATGAAGCACAGAGATGGCAAAGAATCTATAAAACCTAAAGAATATTTGGATTAAAATGATGATAAAGAAGCCATTCGAAATTCCAAGGCTTTAAATTCTCTATTCAATGGAGTAGACAAAATGTTTCCAGGCTAATTAATACATATACTGTAGCCAAGGATGCTCGAGAGATTCCTAAGACAACTTATGAAGGTACCTCTAAACTGAAAATTCAAGACTTTAGCTTCTCACTACAAAATTTGAGAATTTGAAGATGAATGATAATGAGACAATTCAGGAATATCAGATGAAGGTTCTTGAAATTGCTTGTGCATCAAGTGCTTTGGGAGAGAAGATGTCAGAAGCAAAGCTGGTCAGAAAGATTCTTAGGTCCTTACCTAGGAAATTTGCCATGAAGGTTACAACTATTGAAGAAGCTCAAAACATCAACAACATAAGAGTTAGTGAGCTTATTGGGTCACTTCAAACATTTGAATTGGCTATTGGTGACAAGGCTAGGAAAAAGAACAAAAGCATAGATTTTTTTCCAACACTGAAGATGATAAAGGTCAAGCTGAGCTGGTCACTGATGAGGATCGATCTAATACTATTGTGCTACTCGGGAAGCAATTCAATAGAGTATTGAAAAGGTCCGACAAAAGAGGGATACCTGATGTCAAGAACATCTCATATGACATAAGTAACAATCTTGAATCTCAGAAGAAGACAATAACAGAAGAGAAGCCAAGTCAAAGTAGAGGCATTCAATGTTTTGAAGGTGAAGGGTATGGTTATATTAGACTTGAATGTACCAACTTGCTCAAGAAACAACATAATGGTTTCACTGCATCAAGGTCTGATGGTGATAAGTCAGAAGATGAAGATAATTCTAAGACTACCAAACTTGTGACGGCTCTATCCGGAAGATGGGCAGATGAAGTTGAAGCTATTGATGAGAATGATTTGTATGAAGACCGGGATGTGTCCTACAAGGAGACTTGTGACATGTGTGATGAAAGCCTCGAGAAAGAGGAAGAACAAAGGAATAGCATTACTGGATTGGATAAGGAGAGGAAGTAACTCTTCAGTACTGTGTATCATCTATAAATTGAGGTAACACACATAAATTCCAAGCTTGATAACTTGCAGATTCTATAAATATGGTGAAAGAGGATGGATATGCTAGAGTTCATTATCAATCTGATAATAAACTAAGAAGAATGTAAGAAGAAAAGTCCATTCCTTTAGAAAGGAAGAAAAAGATTAAAATTCCCAAACACATGTTACAACATCCTAAAAAATATGATGAATCTTCAAATCAACCTCAATCTACTTGGAGATGTCACTACTGTGGTGAGTCTGGTCATACTTCCATGGGAGACTCAACTAGTGAAGACCGGTACTTTGATAGTGGATGCTCTACACATATGTCTGGGTCCAGAAGATGTTGGTGGATGTCAAGCCTCATCCTATAGGTTTTGTTATATTTGGTGATGGGTTTAAAGGAGAAATCAAAGGAGTTGGTAAGCTGGTGTGTGATGGTTTTCCGAGGTTAGAAGATATGCCGTTTGTGAAAGGATTAACTACTAATCTTATTAGCATTAGTCAATTGTGTGACCAAGGTTTTTTAGTCAACTTCTCTAAATCAGAATGTCTAGTCAAAGAACTGAAAGAAGTTTTTTTAATAAAAGGGGTAAGGTCTAAAGAGAACTACTATTTGTGGGAATCTCAAATAATTGCTTATTCTTCCACATGTTCAACAATCAATGAGGATTAAGTAAAGTTATGGTGCCATAAACTTGGACATCTTAATTTCAAAAGAATGAAGGAAATCATATTTGAAGGAGCTATTCGAGATATGCCAAAGCTCAAGATTTATGAAGGAGAAGTTTGTGATAATTGAGAAATTAAAAATAAAATTATGATGTCACACCCAATGTTGAAACAACGGACTAACTCCAAAGTTTTGGAACTTCTTCATATAGATGTAAAAGGACCGTTACAGATAGACATCCTAGGAGGAAAATGGTATGTCTTTGTGGTTGTAGATGACTTTTCTGGATATACTTAGATGCTTTTTCTTAGAGAAAAATTAGACACCTTTGAAGTCTTGAAAGATCTGTGTCAAAGCATTCAAAAGGTGAAGAAAAATGCCATTGTCAATGTCAGAAGTGACAATGACATGGAGTTTAATAATACAAGATTTTCAAAATTTTGTGATTCCGAAGGAATAAGCCATGAGATCTCTTATTCCTTGAAAACACAGGGAGATAGAATTGTTGAGCCAAAGACTAGAGTCATATAAGAATCTGCTAGAGTCTTGCTTAGTACTAAGCAATTGCCAATTGAGTTTTGGACTGAAGATATGAATATTGCATGCTATATTTGTTATTTCTCTGAAATTATGATTGGCATACATTTTGGTAAAACCAACTTGGTAGCAACATGTTGAACAAGATGTTCCAACTTGCAATTTTCAACATGTCGAGTAAAGATGTTCCAACTAGGAGATATGACATTGCGTCTACAACAGCTGACAATTATGGTTAAGTTGTTTTGTTAGCTACTGAATATTCAAAGAATATTTAGTTAGCTTATGTGGCATCCAAGATTGACAAGTAAGAATATTTTATGTTGGTTTTTGATGATATGCTTAGTTTTTAAATGTGGAGATTTTAGGAAACTAATGATTGAAGACCTATTTTCTTGGAAAAGAATATGTAGACTTTGTGCAACCTCACTGCTTCATTTTTGAAGCCCGACCCAGTCCTGAATAATGTTATAAATAAACTGGTGTATACATGGTATTAGGTGGAACTTACGTGTGCATTTTTGTTAGGGTTTTTAGATTCTGTATTGTTGGGTTGTTAGTTCTGTGTCAGATGTTCATAAGCTTTTAAGCATTGAACATTTGTGTGTCAGATGCTCATAAGCTGTTAAGCATTGACTATTTGTGTGTCAATTCTCATAAGCTTTTAAGCATTAAGTTTTGTGTGTCTTGAAAGAGTGACTTTCGGTTTTGCTTTCTACTTGATTTTAGAGTTGCTCCAATTGTTGAGTGTAATTTAAGAGGGATTTAAGGAGGGCCTCATACCTAGGTGTGTCTTAGGTAGAATTTAAGCAAAGGATAATGATTAAGCGCATAGGATGTAAACTGGGACGTTTGTTGTGAAGTCTACAAATTGATATTATCTAGTTAGTTTCGTCCCTGGATTGGTAGCCCCTAGAGTAGGAAAGTTATTATGAACTATGTAAACATATCTGTGTGTTCTTTATATTCAACATTGTTTGTTTTTTTCATATATCTTATTGTTATGTGTTGAAGTCGAATTCGGTGTCTCGACATATCTTAGGACATCTGGGATCTGACAGCTAGAATTTCAATTGGTATCAGAGCAAGCATCCTGCTCTGACTCTGGGTGAGATTCATGGAAGTTACTTTCGGGCGCAATGGACAAGGATAATGGAACAAGGGTTAAAATACCTATTTTGGATGGTACCAACTATGATAGTTGGAAACCTTGTATGGAGATATGCATAAAATCCCTTGGCAATAAGGCTTGGTAAAATGTTGTCAAAGGATGGGATCCACCAACAGTTGTGGATGTATATGGAAAGGTTACTAATGTGCTAAAGCCTGGAGAAGATTGAGATGATAATGATGAGGCATCATCTCAAGAAATCTCTAAGGCGTTGAAAGTCATATTCAATGGAGTTGATAAAAATATGTTCAAGCTGATAAAGAATTGTAAAAGTTCTAAGGTTGCTTGGGTGACCTTGAGGAAAGTTCATGGATGAAGTTCTAAGGTAAAGATGGAAAAACTGCAACTTCTCTCTACAAAATTTGAGAACTTTAAAATGAAGGAAGATGAAAGTATCCAAGAATTTCACATGACTATTCTAGATATTGCTAATGACTCAAAAAACATAGGAGAGAAGATATCAAAGGATAAGCTGGTTAGGAAGATGCTCAGATCTCTCCGAAAGCGATTTGACATGAAGGTAATTACTATTGAAGAATCCTATGATTTAAGAACTATGATAGTGGATGAACTTGTAAGTTCACTTAAGACTTTTAAGTATGTTATCAATGAAATATATGAAAAGAAGAAGAGCATAACTTTTACTTCTAGTGCTGAAGACTCATAGGATAAAGGAAATATAAACTCAGAAGGAGTATTTGAGGATCTCGTTCTACTAGGGAGATAGTTTAACAGGGTGTTGAGGAAGTCCAGGTTAAATGCTAAGAACGTGTCATTTGACATCAACAAAAATCAGTACCTAGGAAGGAAGTCATGATTTGAAGAGAAGCCAAACCAAGGGAAAGGTGTCCAATTCCATGAATATGATGGATATGGACACATAAGAACTAAATGTGCCTCATATCTCAAAAAGAAAGGGAAAAACTTATTTGTATCATGGTCAGATGGAGAATCTGAAAGTGATGATCAAGAAGAATCAGCCAAGCAGGTGACTGCCTTGATTGGAATTTATGGGTGTAATATAGTACTCTGTGAATCTGATAAAGAACCATATGTTGGAGAACTCACTATTAGTGAATTGTCTGCTGGATTCACAAAGATGTGCCTTAAGAATTAAAGAATGTGTTAGGAAGCTTTAGTGCAAAAGATACTTATTACTGAACTGGAGGCTGAGAAAGAAGATCATCTATCTATCTTTGCTAATCTTAAAGAGGAGGTAATATTGAAAAAATCAAAATGTGAAAATATGACCAAATCTATAAGAATGTTGAACAAAGGCTCTACTGTCCTGGATGAGATACTTCAATCTGGGAAGAATGCTGGGAATGTGAAGGGTATTAGTTATAATAACCAAGTTGTGAAGAACAACAGGCAAGTAGTGAAGTTTATTCCTCAGAATATGAAACAAGAGTAGAAGATGTCAAGTTACATGTCCAACCATCAACAGAGACATCAAAGAAGGTGTTATAGTCCAATGTATCAGACATGGAGATGTTGTTATTATGGGTTGTTTGATCATTTAAAGTCCTCTTGTTACAAAATGTATGGCTATCCCAACCATATGACTTCTTACAAAAGAAAACACGTTCACACCAAGGCAAAGCCAAAAGGAGCTTCTCAACATGATTCATGTGGTTTCATAGCCTATGCCTCACTAAAAGCTTCAACTAGGGAGGATTGGTATTTTGATAGTGGTTGTTCTAGACACATGATTGTTGTTAAAAATTACTTGTGAATATTAAACCATGTGCCACTACCTATGCCACCTTTAGAGATGGGTCAAAAAGTGAAATAGAAGGTGTTGGTAAGGTGGACTTTGCAGGACAACCTAGTCTTGACAATATTTTATTTGTAAAAGGGCTGTCAACAAATCTGATAAGTATTAGTCAACTATGTGATCAAGGTCTCAAAGTTAACTTTACTCAATCTGAATTCCTGATTACAAATGATAAGAATGAGGTGGTTATGAAGGGAACCAGATCAAAAGACAACTGCTACCTATGGAGTTCTCCATAATGTCTCTCAGCATGCCTAATGTCAAAAGATGATGAAGTAAATTTATGGCATCAAAAGCTTGGACATCTACATCTGAAGAGTATGAACAAGATCATGTTAAAGGAAGCTATTAGAGATATTTCAACGCTAAATATTGATGAAGGGAGGATTTGTGGTGAATGTCAAATTGGGAAGCATACAAAGATGTACCATAAGAAGATTTAACATCTTTCCAACTCAAGAATTCTAGAGCTTCTTCACATGGACTTGATGAGACCTATGCAAGTTGAAAGCCTTGGAGGCAAAAGGTATACGTATGTTGTTGTTGACGACTACTCAAGATTTATTTGGGTGAAGTTCATCAAAGAGAAATTTGAGGTGTTTGAAGTGTTCAAAGAACTATGTCACAAGATTCAAAGAACATATTTATGGTGTTGTCAGAATCAGAAATGACCACGGGAAGGAATTTGAGAACAATAATTTTGAGGAATTTTGTGCATTTGAGGGGATTAGTCATAAGTTTCCCTCACCCATCACTCCTCAACAAAATGGTGTGGTTGAGCAAAAGAACAAGACTACTCAAGAGTTTGCTAGAGTTATGCTTCATGCCAAGAAATTACATCTTTACTTTTGGGCTGAAGTTTTGAACACTCCCTGATATATTCACAATAGAGAGACAATCATAAGTGGAACTTCTATTACTCTGTATAATTTGTGGAGAGGAAGAAATCCAACTGTCAAGTATTTCCATGTATTTGGAAGTAAATGTTACATTTTGGCTGGTCGTGAGCCAAGAAGGGAGTTAGATGCTAAGAGTGATGAAGCAATTTTTTTGGGATACTCTACAAACAGTAAAGCATATAAAGTATTCAACTCCAGAACAAAGGAGATGATGGAGTATTCAAATGTGATTGTTGATGACTCAACTAATGAAGATAATGTCCCAGAAGAATTTGAGACAACTACTCCTACAGAAGATGCGGTTCCTAAAGAAAATGTCACAACATCTACCATATATGTTTCAGGCTCAAGTGCAGATTCTGAAGTTGAAGAACCTCAGGTAGATGACAAAGGACCTTCTCTCAAAATTCAAAAAGATCATCCTAAGAAGATGATAATAGAAAATACTAGACAAGGAGTAGTCACCAGATCAAGGGAAGTTGTATCAAATTCTTGTTTTGTGTCAAATATTGTGCATAAAATTGTGAAGGAAGATTTGAATGATGACTTCTGGATCAAAGCTATGCAAGATGAGGTTGGCCAGTTCAAAATAAATGAAGTTTGGGATTTGGTACCAAGACCAGAAGAGACAGATATCATTGGTACAAAATGGGTGTACAAGAACAAGACAGATGAATAAGGAGTTGTCGTCAGAAATAAAGCTAGATTGGTTGCTCAGGGGTACACTCAAATTGAGGGAATAAACTTTGATGAAACATTTTCTCTTATTTCTCGCTTGGAGGCTATTAGGTTACTTCTTGGAGTAGCTTGTCATCTAAGGTTCAAGCTATATCAAATGAATGTCAAGAGTGCCTTTCTAAATGGATACTTGAATAAAGAGGTATATGTTGAAAAACCAAAAGTATTTGTTGATCCATCCTTTCCAAATCACGTGTTCAGACTAAAGAATGCCTTGTATGGTCTAAAACAAGCTCCAAGGGCTTGGTATGAAAGGTTGACTGAATTTCTTGTCAATCATGGATATAGAAAGGGCGGAATTGACAATACTATCTTTCAAAGAGAAGGATAGAGAGCTTATGATAACTCATATTTATGTGGATGATATTATGTTTGGAGGCAAGTCAAATAAAATGGTTCAACACTTTTTTGAACATATGAAGTCTAAGTTTGAGATGAGTTTGATAGGTGAATTAACTCACTTTCTTGGATTACAAATCAAGAAGATGGAAGACTCCATCTTTCTTTGTTAGAGTAAATATGCAAAGAATATTGTGAATAAGTTTGGACTGGAGAACTCCAAACATAAGAGAACTTCTACTCCTACTTAGGTGAAGCTATTCAGAGATGAAAATATGGTGAGTGTTGATCAAAGTTTGTATAAGAACATGATTGGAAGTCTTCTATATCTCACTTTAAGCAGACCAGACATAACCTTTGCAGATTAAGTTTGTGCAAGGTGCCAAGCAGAACCCAAGGTGAGTCATATCAATCAAGTGAAAAGGATTCTAAAGTATGTCAATGGTACTATTACCTATGGGTTGTTGTATTGTCATGACTCAAGTTCCATTCTGGTGGGATTTTGTGATGATGATTGGGCTGGAAGAGCCGATGATAGGAAGAGTACCTCTGGAGGATGTTTCTTTATGGGAAACAACTTGATTTCTTGGTTCAGTAAGAAGCAAAATTGTGTTTCTCTATCTGCTATGGAAGTTGAGTACATAGCAATAGGAAGCAACTGCTCTCAACTGGTATGGATAAAGCAAATGTTGTCTGAATACAATGTCACATAAGATGTTATGGAATTATTTTATGACAATTTGAGTGCTATAAATATTTCCAAAAATCCAATTCACCATAGTAGGACCAAGTACATTGACATCAGGCATCATTTCATCAGAGAATTTATAGAGGACAAAGTCATAAAGCTTGAGCATGTCAGTACAGAGAATCAGCTTGATGATTTCTTTACAAAAGCTCTTGATGCTGCTCCGTTTGAGAACCTAAGGAGGAGACTTGGGATCTGTATCTATGAAGAGTTATAACGATTACTGTTGGTGTTGCATCTTTTGTTGAGGATGATAAGTATGGTGTTTCACCTGATGAACATTCTGCCAGTGCTATTGAAGAAAAGGAAGATGCTAATGCATGTCATTTGGTCATGGGATTTTGTTTAGATTTATCTTATGATTGTGTTTATTTGGGTTTATGATTTTGTAAGAGTTAAATGCCCATGATATTTATAATTTTTGCACCCTGATACTTAAACTTTAGGTGCTTAAGTTTTGTTACTAATATTGTCTACTTACCTTTGTCATATTATGGATAAAAGTGGGGAGTAGTATGATATTGAGCTTGCTGGAGCTTGCACTATCTGGTACTACTGCTGAGGGGGAGAATTTTATGAGAATTTTATGATTCTCTGTTTTTGATAGCAGGTGTTAAGGGGGAGTACCTACTGCTTCTGAAGTTATGTCAGACATGATGTCTTGACATCATGGTGTTGAGAACTTAGGTTCTCTGCATGTTGTTATAGATGTGTTAGTAGATCAACTAACTACTAACTATGTTTCTGGTTTGTGTGCTCCTAAACTTGCTTCTATTTTTTTTTATGTTGTATCTCTGATGTGTGTGTTTGATTTTTTTTCAAACATACTTTATGTTGTTTTTCTTGAGCAAGGGTTATTTGGATGTTTTAGCTAAAATGTGCCAAATGGGGAGATTGTTATTTCTCTTAAATTATGATTGGCATACATTTTGGTAAAACCAACTTGGCAGCAACATGTTGAACAAGATGTTCCAACTTGCAGTTTTCAACATGTTGAGTAAAGATGTCCTAACCAAGAGATAGAAGATCGCGTCTGCAGCAACTGACAATTATGGTTCAGTTGTTTTGTTAGCTACTAAATATTCAGGGAATATTAAGTTAGCTTATGTGGCATCCAAGATTGACAAATCCGAATATTTTATGTTAGTTTGCAAAGATATGCTTAATTTCTAAATATGGAGACATTTTAGGAAACTAATTATTGAAGACCTATTTTCTTAGAGAAGAATTTGCAGACTTTGTGCATCCTCACTGTTGCACTTTTGAAGTCCAACCCAGTCTAGAATAATGTTATAAATAGACTGGTGTATACCTAGTATTAGGGTGAACTTACATGTGTATTTTTGTTAGGGTTTTTAGAATCCTTATTATTGGGTTGTAAGTTATGTGTCAGATGTTCATAAGCTTTTAAGCATTGAACATTTGTGTGTTAGATGCTGATAAGTTGTTAAGAATTGACTATTTGTGTGTCAATTCTCATAAGCTTTTAAGCAATGAGTTTTGTGTATTTTGAAGAGTGACTTCTGGTTTTTTTTGTACTTGTATTTAGAGTTGCTCCAATTGCTGAGTGTAATTGAAGAGGGATTTAAGGAGAGCCTCATACCTAAGTGTGTCTTAGGTAGAAGTTACGCAAAAGGTAGTGATTAAGTGTGTAGGCTGTAAACTAGGATGTTTGCTGTGAGGACTACAAATTGATACTATCTAGTTTACTTCGTCCCTGGCTTGGTAGCCCCCAAAGTAGGAAAGTTGTTCCTAACGGGTAAAGATATATGTGTGTTATTTATATTCAACACTGTTTATTTTGTTCATATATCTTGTTGTTGTGTGTTGAAGTTGGATTCGGTGTCTCAACATCTCTTAGGACATCTGGGATCTGACATCCAAAATTTCAATATTTATAACAGGGTCACTTTGAGAGGAGGTACTACTACTACTACTCTCTATGAGGTATGAAAAAGGAAGGAAGCCTAAAGTTAAAAACTTTCATATCTTTGGAAGTAAATTCCAGATCTTTGCTGATAAAGATCAAGGGAACATGAAGGATTCTTTAGGGGGTGAAAGAATATTTTTGGGCTACTCTTCAAGATGAAGAGCTTATGGAGTTTTTAACTCTAGAACTGGAATGAAGATGGAATCTATCAATGTGAAAATTGATGATTTAAATACTGAAGAGAAGGAGGATGTTAGAGATGATGTTGGAACATCATGTGTGCAAAATGATGAAGCACTAAGGGAGGAGATTTGTGAATTCACAAACACTGAGTCAGTGAATTCTCAATCCAGAAAAGGTATGTCTTTTGAATGACAAATAGAACAATCCATGAAAATGACTACAAATCACCCTAATAAAGGTAACATCACTAGATTTAAAAAGAAGATAGGTGGATGTGTTGCCTTGATGGAAAGAAAAGGAAGTTTCTCTGAAATGGTGTTTAAGAGACATGATGTCAAGAAGGATGTCATGACATTTCATAATGAAGATCTAAGCTCTTTCAGATATCTCATTCAACATGGCTGAAACAAGGATCTTGGTAGTTGTAATCAACTGATAAAGAATCTTATTAAAGGTGAAGAAGATACTCTGAGGCATATGGACAACAAGGAACAACTTATTATTCTCAAAAATTGTGAGATTGGAACTTACTATTAAAGAGTTATAACAATTATAGTTATGGAGGAATGCAACTAATACTGCAAATTTCCTCTATACTTTAAGGCATGACATGCCTAGCCAAATTGTTACTAAGAAGGAATGGAAGGAAGGTGTTATGCAAGACAGTGGGGCTGGTTACTACACGAAGGAATGCATAATGCTCTTTGACAGAGGGAAGATGTGGAAGACCATCTAAAGCTGATCAAGAGCATTTGTTTCCATATGTTTATTTATATTTGTGGTATGGTATTACTGGTGTGCAATATGTGTGTTTCGATCTGTGGTATTGCTTTTGTGAAATATGCTTGTCGCTAATGCTATGTGTTTTTCAATTTGTTGTATTGCATGGGTGAAATATGTTCTAATGTGCCTTGTGCTTCCACTGTTTGTGTACATTTACTCCAGTTTTTGTCAGTATTTTGGCTAAAAATGGGGAGTAAAGTGTAATGTTACTGCTTTGTGTCCTGATATTACATCACATGTCATGACATGTTGATTTAGCATTGAGATAGGATTGTTTGCTATTGATTTTCAGAGATTATTGTTTGTGGTTGCTCATGCAAATATTCAGGGGGATCATGATTGTTGTTCATTCTTAGTTATGCTGAAGTTGTTGCTGCTACTTCTGTTGTATCTTCTGATGCATGTGCTTTGATTTAGGGGTTTTCCCTTGAGGGGGAGAACTGATTGTGTATGATAGGGGGAGTAATCAGACATGTCTGATTATATAAGATTTTGAGTTTTTTGTGTTGTGTTAGGTCAGTGATTTTATGGTTGGCAACAATTTTGATAAAATAAGTATTTGTCTACAATTTTATCAAAACATGTTTCATTTGGAAAACATGTATTGCAACCTAATGTTAAGCAAGATGTCATAACATCTTGACCAGCTGGTATAGTAGAGTCTGTAGGTACTTATTTGACAGATGTTCTATTAGATTTTATAACATGTTGCAAAAGGACATCATGATAGTACAATTGGATATTTACCTTGAAGATTTGATTGAAAAATATGAAATTATGGAGGTTTCTAGTACTCATAACAGGCACAGGAAATCAAGGAATTTTAGGAACAATTGCATATGTGATTTGTTTCATAAAAAGGATCTTTGATAATTTTTAGGAAATATTTAAAAGATTTGTTTTTTATTTCTATTTTTACGGAGAAGATTCTGTAGAGTTTAGAGTTGAAGATTGGATTTGATTGGAGAGTCCAAGCCCAACTGCACAAGTCTATATAAGGAGACGTCCAAGACCTAGTTTTTTAAGAATTTTTTATTGTAAAACCTTGTAAAAATAAGGGTTTAAGGTTTGATAGTTCCTTAGTTTCTCCGTGTGTTTTTGTGTGTCGGTGATTGGGAGTGAGAGGGTTTCTCATATCTAGGAGGTTCCTAGATAGAAATTGTATTGGTTAGGGATTAAGTGAGAAGTGTAAATTATGATTGTTTAGCTTCAAATTGATACTAATAATAGTGGATTTCCTTCCTGGCTTGGTATCCTCTAGAGTAGGTGAGATACACTGAACCGAGGTTAACAATTGATTATGTTCTTTGAGTTTTTGCAATTTACTTTTCTACACAATCTTTCTGTTTTAGCAAGTCTATTTTTATGTCATCAGATGTTGTAACATCTATCATAATATTGTTTGTTGTTGAGACATATGTCTGGACTTTTGTTATTGTGTGTTTAAGAATTTCAATTTGCATCAAAAGCAGGCACCTTGTTCTGTTTATTGGTAAGATCTAGGGATATGCTTTCTGGCACTATGGAGAAATAAGGAGGATATAACAATAGACCACCTATGTTGGATGGTTAAAACTTTGACTGGTGGAAGGTCAGAATGGTAGCTTTTCTGAAATATATGGATAATAATGTTTGAAAGCCTATTTTAAAAGGATTGGAGCATCTAGTTGTGATGGACAAAGATGAGAAAGAATCTATAAAACTTGAAGAATGTTGGGATGAAAATGATGATAAATAAGCCAATGGAAATTCTAAGGCTTTAAATGCTCTATTCAATGGAGTAGACAAAAATACTTTTAGGCTGATTAATACATGTACTGTAGTCAAGGATGCTTGGGAGATTCTCAAGACAACTTATGAAGGTACCTCTTAAGTGAACATTTCAAAACTTCAGCTTCTCACTACCAAATTGAGAATTTGAAGATGAATAATGATGAGAAAATTCAGGAATATCAGATGAAGATTCTTGAAATTGCTTGTGCATTAAGTGCCTTGGAAGAGAAAATGTTAGAAGAAAAGCTAGTCACAAAGATTCTAAAGTCCTTACCTAGGAAATTTGACATGAAGGTTAAATATATTGAAGAAGCTCAGGACATCAATAACATGAGAGTTGATGAGCTTATTGGGTCACTTCAAACATTTGAATTGGCTATTGGTGACAAGGCTGAGAAAAAGAACAAAAGCATAACTTTTATGTCCAATGCTGAAGATGATAAAGGTCAAGTTGAGCTGGACACTAATGAGGATCTATCTAGTATCATTGTGCTACTTGGGAAGAAATTCAATAGAGTATTGAAAAGGTTGGACAGAAGAGGGAGACCAGATGTCAACAACATCTCTATGACTTCAGTAATAATCTTGATTCTCAGAAGAAAATAAGAAGAGAAGCCAAGTCAAAGCAGAGGCATTCAATGTTTTGAATGTGAAGGATATGGTCATATTAGACCTGAATGTCCCAATTTCCTCAAGAAACAGCAAAAGAGTTTCATTGCATCCTTGTCTTATGATGATAAGTTAGAAGATGAAGATAATTCTAAGACTGGTAAACTTGTGATGGCTCTATCGGGAAGATGGGAAGATGAAGTTGAAGCTTGTGATGAGAATGATCTATATGAAGACCTGGATGTGTCCTACAAGGAGACTCGTGAGACTCGTAATAGGTGTGATGCAATCCTCGAGAAAGAGGAAGAACAAAGGAAGATCATTACTGAATTGGAGAATAAGAGGAAGTAACTCTTAAGTACCATGTCTCATCAACAAAGTGAAGTAACAAACTTAAATTCCAAGCTTGATAACTTGACAGGTTCTATAAATATGGTAAAAGAGGATGAAGATGCTAGAGTTCATTATCAATCTGATAATAAACTGAGAAGAATGTAAGAAGAAAAGTTCCTTCCTTCAGAATAGAAGAAAAAGATCAACATGTCAAAACACATGTTACAACATCCTGAAAATATGATGAAACTTCAAATCAACCTCAATCTACATGGAGATGTCACTACTGTGGTGAGTCTGATCATAAAAAGCCTTTATGTTTCAAATGTATAGAGATAAAAAACCTTCAGTTCATTACAAGGCTAATAAAGTGAGAAAAAAGAGAAGTGTTGAAAATAGGGATATTAACCTTATAGCTCATATTTCCTTGAGAGACTCAACTAGTGAAGACTTGTACTTTGATAGTAGATGCTCTAGACATATGACAGAGTCCAGAAGATGCTGGTGGATGTCAAGCCTCATCCTATAGGTTCTGTTAGATTTGGTGATGGGTTTAAAGGAGAAATCAAAGGATTTGGTAAGCTGATGTGTGATGGATGTCCCAAGTTAGAAGATGTGATGTTTTTGAAAGGATTTACTATTAATCTTGTTAGCATTAGTCAATTTTGTAAGCAAAGTTTGTTAGTCAACTTTTCTAAATCACAATGTCTAGTTAAATATGAGAAAAAGGTTGTTCTGATGAAAGTGGTAAGGTTAAAAGACAACCGCTATTTGTGGGAATCTCAAATAATTGATTATTCTTCCACATGTTCAATAATCAATGAGGATGAAATAAAGTTCTGGCATCAGAAACTTGGACATATTCATTTCAAAAGAAAGAAGAAAATCATATCTGAATGAGCCATTAGAGATAGGCCAGAGCTCCAGATTGAAGAAGGAGAAGTTTGTGATAAGTGTGAAAGTAAAAAAGCAAATTATGATGTCACACCCAATGCTGCAACATCAGACTACCTCCAAAGTTTTCTTCATATGAATATAATGGGACAATTACAAATAGATATCCTAGGAGGAAAAAGGTATGTCTTTGTGGTTGTAGATGACTTTTATGGATATACTTGGATGCATTTTCTTAGAGAAAAATTAGATACCTTTGAAGTCTTCAAAGAACTATGTCAAAGCAATCAAGAGGAGAAGAAAAGTGTGATTGTCAAGTTCAGAAGTGACAATGACATGGAGTTTAAGAATAATTTTTTTCTTCTAAATTTTGTGATTCTGAAGGAATAAGTCACGAGTTCTCTTATTCTTCGAAAACTCAGGGAGATGGAATTGTTGAGAAAAAGACTAGAGTCATACAGGAATCAGCTAGAGTCTTGCTCCGTACTAAGCAATTTCCATTTGAGTTGTTGCCTGAAGCTATGAATATTGCATGCTATATTCATAACTGGGTCACTTTGAGAGGAGGAACTAGTACTACTCTATATGAGGTATGGAAAGGATGGAAGCATACAGTTAAATACTTTCATATCCTTGGAAGTAAACTCCATATCTTTATTGATAAATATAAAGTGCACAAGAAGGATTCCTTAGGGGATGAAGGGATATTTCTGGGCTACTCTTCAAGCATAAGAGCTTATAGAGTTTTTACCTCTAGAACTGGAATGACAATGGAATCTATCAATGTGAAAATTGATGATTCAAATACTGAATACGAGGAGGTTGTCAGAGACAATGTCAGAAAATCCTATGTGCAAAATGATGAAGCACTAAGGGAGGAGATTTGTGAATTCACAAACACTGACTCAATGAATTCTCAATCCAGCAAAGGTCTTTCTACTGAAGGACATATAGAACAATCCAGGGAAATGATTATAAATCACCCTAATAAAGGTAACATCACTGGATTAAACAGAAGATAGCAAATACAAGTTAATGTGTTGCCTTGAGGGAGACAAGAGGGAGTTTCTCTGAACTGGTGTTGAAGAGACAAAATGACAAGAAGGATGTCATGACATTTTATAGTGAAGATCTGAGTTCTTTCAGATATCTCATTCGTGATGGCTGGAACAAGGATCTTTGGAGTTGTAATTAAGTAATCAATAATCTTATTAAAGGAAAGGAACATACTTTGGAGCTTATGGACAACAAGGAACAACTTATTGTTCTAAAAATAATGAGATTGGAACTTACTATTAAAGAGTTATAAAAATTATGGTTATGGAGGAATGCAACTAATATTGCATCTTTCCTCTATACTCTAAGGCATGACATGCCTGGACAAATTTCTACTAAGAAGGGATGGAAGGAAGGTGTTCTACAAGATAGTGGGGCTGGCTACAACACAAAGGAATGTATAAGTCTCTTTGGCAGAGGGAAGAGGTGGAAGTTAATATGAAGCTGATCATGAGTGTGTGTTTCCATCTTCTTGTTTTTATCTGTAGTATTGCTGGTGTGCAATATGTGTGTTTCCATCTGTGGTATTGCTTTTATTCAATAAGCTTGTCTCCAATGCTAAGTGTGTTTCCATTTCTTGTATTACCTGGGTGTAATATGTTCTAATGTGCCCTATGCTTCCACTACTTATGTATATTTACTCTAGTTTTGTAGATATTTTGGCTAAAAAGGGGAAGTAAAGTGTTGTGTTGCTGCTTTGAGTCTTGATTTTACATCACATGTCATGACATGTTGATTTAGCATTGTGATAGGAATTTGTGCTATTGTTTTTGAGGAGTAGTTGTTTGGGGTTGATCATGCAACTATTTAGGGTAGCATGATTGTTTTTCATGCTTGGTTTGTTTGAAGCTGCTGCTACTGCTTCTATCGAGTCTTCTGCTGCATGTGCTCTAATTTGGGGGTTTTCCCTTGAGGGGGAGAACTGATTGTGTATGACAAGGGAAGTAACAAGACCTGTCAGATTGTACAAGGTTTTAAGCTCTATTGTGTTTTTACAGAGTTTACATAGTTTCATGTAACTTGTGTTTGTGGTTTTATTTCTCTCTCTAGATGTTTGTGCAAAGGTTATTTTAGCCAAGTTTTCCCTGAGCGGGAAAACTGATTGTGTCTGACAAGGGGAGTAACAAGACATGTCTGATTGTACAAGATTTAAAGTTGTGTTAGGTTTTTACAGAGTTTACATGGTTTCGTGAAACTTGTGTTATTGGTTTTAATCCTCTCTTCAGATGTTTGTGCAAAGATTGTTTTAGCTAAAATTTTCCAAAGGGGGAGATTGTTAAGTCTGATTTTATGGTTGGCACAAATTTTGGTAAAACAAGTAGTTACCAACAATTTTATCAAAACATATTTCATTTAGAAAATATGTACTACAACCTAATGTTAAGCAATATGTCATAACATATTGACCAGCTTGTACAGTAGAGTCCACTGATATTTATTTGACAGATGTTGTAACATGTTGCAACAAAACATCATGGTAATACAACTGGATATTTTCCTTGAAAATTTTGTTGAAAAATATGAGATTCTAGAGGTTTCTAGTACTTCTATCACGCGTATGCAATCAAGGAATTCTAGGAACAATTGCATATTTTATTTGTTTCATAAAAAGGATATTTGAGACTTTTTAGGAAATATTTTAATGAATTTTTTTATTTCTATTTTCGTGGAAAAGATTTTGCATGGATTTAGAGCTAAAGATTGGATTTGATTGATGAGTTCAAGCCCAACTGCAGAAGTCTATATAAGGAGACGTCCAAGACCTGGTCTTTTAAGCATTATTTTTATTGTAAAACCTTGTAAAAATAAGGGATTAGGGTTTGAGAGTTCCTTAGGTTCTCAGTGTGTTTTTGTACGTCTTCATGTATCTTTTGATGCATTTGAGTTTACTGATTGTTACTTGTTTATCAAGTTATTGTTCTTCTCTAAGCTTTTAAGTAAAGAGTTAAGTATTATTCTTAGTGAAGCTTTTAAGAAAACTAAGTATTTTTTTTTTGGAAGAGTGTTCTTCTTTTTTGGTTTCTTGAGACATTCCATGGGATTGGGATTATTTGGTATCACTATGGTGATTGGGAGTGAGAGGGGTTCTCATATCTAGGAGTTTCTTAGGTAGAAATTACATTGGGTAGGGATTAAGTGAGAAGTGTAAATTGGTATTTTTTAGCTTCGAATTAATACTATTGATAGTGGATTTCCTTCTTGTCATTGTAGCCTTCAGAGTGGGTGAGTTGTACACAACTGGGTTAACAATTGATTGTGTTCTTTAAATTTCTGCAATTTACTTTTCTGTATAATCTTTCTATTTTAGCAAGTCGATTTTTCTGCCATCAGATGTTGTAACATTTGTCGTGACATTGTGTGTTGTTGAGACATCTGTCTTGACATCTGTTATTGTATGTGCAAGAATTTCAATAAACAACCTAGGATATAAAAGTGAATACTATCTATCAAAGATCTGATAGTCTAACAATGTTAAACAACCAAATGAATAAAAGATGAATACCATCTATCAAAGATCTGATAGTCTAACAATGGTAAACACAAAAGGTATATGGATCAACCAATCTCTAAAGCAAGACAACATATGCTAACAAGGTCGAAAATTCAATCTAAGAATAAACTACAAAGACACAGTAAAATAAGACTTAACCCAGTGAAGGAATAATTCAATTGGGGAATCGGTTCTATCCAGATAGTATGAACTGGGAAAGAATGCTGAATAAAATCTTCCACGAGAGACAAACTCCATGGGGAAATAAAAGATATGTACTCTTTCTAATTATAGGGATACTTTATTTGAGGAGAGACATGCTCTTTTAGGGTGGTAAAAAATCACCAAAAAGAGTTAGTTTAAACCATTAAAGAATGCAAATGCGTACAAATATAAATTCTGTTATGCATGATGTATGAGTAATGTATAAATGTTATGATGATGCATATCCTGACAAGATAGACACGATATATAGGGGATAACCAGACAAAATTTTTTAGGTATAGATGGCACTTGGCTAAGTCACATCCAAGATGGAAATCCCATAAGAGAGTAAGCAAACAATTTAGGAAACAACGTCCTACTTTAAGGCTTAACTTCTCCAGAAAATGAAAATTTTCTTGAGAATAAACAAAGTGAAATTCTGGGATGCGCACAAATAGAAGTTAAAACTGATTTCTCAATAAAACACAATGTCACAACAGATGTTATGACATCTGGTGACAGCAAACAGACTTGCTAAAAACATAAACAAGGTGCAGGATGATAAAGTACAGAAACATAAAGAACACAAAGAATTGTTCACCCAGTTTAGTGCAACTCACCTACTATGGGGGCTACCAAGCCAAAAAAGAAATCCATTATCAATAGTATTAACTCGGAGCAAAACAATCCTAGTTTAGACCTCTCATTTAATCCCTATCCAGTGCAACTTCTACCTAGGCACCTCCTAGATATGATAACTCTCTCACATCCAATTGCCACAGTGACAAAAGACCAATCCAAATCCTATGGAATGTCTCTAGAAACCAAAAAGGAAAAACACACTTCCAAATTACAAATACTTAGTTTGCTTAAAAGCTTCACTAAGAACAATACTCAACTCTTACTTAAAAGCTTCAAGGAGATCAATAACTTGATAAACAAGACACAATCAGTCAAATCAAACGCATCAAAAGATACACGAGGATGTACAAAAAACACACGGAGAACCTAATGAACTATCAAACCCTAAACCCTTATTCTTCGGATCTAAATCTATGCAGAATATTCTCCACGAAAATAGAAACCAAAACAAATATTTCAAATATTCCCTAAAAAGTCTCCAAGATCCTTTTTATGAAATAAATCAAATCTACAATTATTCCTAATAATCCTTGATTGGATGCACCTGTTATGAGAACTAAAAACTCTAGAATATCATATTTTTCAATTAAATCTTCAAGGATAAATATCCAGTTGTACTAATATGATGTTCTCTTGCAACATGTTACAACATCTGATAAAACATATGTTAAATAAGTAACAGCAAAACCTGATGTATTAGCTGGTCAAGATGTTATGACATCTTGCTCAATATTAGGTTGAAATACATGTTCTTCCCAAATAGAACATGTTGATAGAATTGTTTTCAACTATTTGTTTTTCCAAAATTATTGCCAACCATAAAATCACAGACCTAACAATCTCCCCCTTTGGAAAATTTTGGATAAAACCACCAAGGACCAATTAACCCGGAGAGAGGAATAAAACCACAAACACAAGTTACATTAAACTATGTCAACTCTGTAAACACAATATAGCTCAGAAGCTTTTACAATCAGACATGTATAGTACTCCCTCAGTCATACACAATAGTCTCTCCCTCTCACGGGAAAAACCCACACTAGAGCACCTGCAGCTGAACATCAGAAGTAGCAGCAACAACTTCAGCATACACACACAAGCATGAACAATCATGCTCTCCCTAAATGATTGAATAAGTAACCACAAATAAACAACTATTCTATCAAAAGCAGTAGCATACAATCCTATCACAATGTTAAATCAACATGTCAAGAAATGTAATATAACATCAGGACACAACACTTTACTCCCTCTTTTTAGCCAAAATATTGACAAAAATAAACAGAGTCAATGTACACAAGAAGTGGAAACACATAGCACATTAGAACATATTGCACCCAGACAATAACACAATTGGAAACAAACAGGACATTAAAGATACACCTATTGCACAAAATCAATACTACATATGGAAACAAATAGAGAACCACTAAACATGAGCACCAAGTGGAAACAAGCAAATGGAAACACAACTTATTGGCCAAACTCAGGTGGTTTTCCACCTCTTTCCTCTATCAAAGAGCTTTTAGCATTCCTTGGTGTTGTAGCCAGCCCCACTGTCTTACAGAACACCATCCTTCCATTCCTTCTCAGTAGCAATTTGTCCAGGCATGTCATGCCTCAGAGTATAGAGGAAAGATGCGGTGTTAATTGCATTCCTCCATATTTGTAATTGTTATAACTCCTCAATAGTACAAGTTCCAATCCCATTGTTTTTGATAATAGCAAGTCATTCCTTGTTCTCCATATGCTTTAGAGTATCATCCTTTCCTCTAACAAGACTCTTGATTAGTTGCTTACAACTACCAAGATCCTTGTACCAACCATGTTGAATAAGATATTTGAAATAATTTAGATCTTCACTATAAAATGTCAGGACATCTCTCTTGACATCATTCCTCTTCAACACCATTTCAAAGAAACTTTCTCTTATTTCCCTTAAGGAAACACATCCATCTGTATTTTATATTTTATTTTTAAACTCAGTGATGTTACCTTTATTAGGGTGACTTGCAGTCAGATCCCTGAATTATTCCATATGTCTCTCAGTAGAAAAATCTTCGCTATAAACTAATTCAGGATTTATGAACTCATAAATCTCCCTCTTTAGTGCTTCATCAGTTTTCACACAGGATGTTCCACCATTGCCTTTGACATCCTCCTCCTCTTCAGCAACTGAATCATCAATCCTCACATTGATAGATTCCATTGTCATACCGGTTTTGGAGTTATAAATCCTATATGCTCTTCTGCTTGAAGAGTAACCAGGAAATATCCATCCATACCCCATGGGATCCTTCTTGTCCACTTGACCTTTAGCAGCAAAGGTCTGGCATTTACTTCCAAATATATGAAAGTATTTGAGTTTAGGTTTCCTTCCTTTCCATATCTCATAAGGAGTAGTGATAGTACCTCCTCTCAAAGTGACCCTGTTACGAATATAACATACAATATTCATAGCTTCGACCCAAAACTCAAATGGCAATTGCTTAGCACTAAGCCAGACTCTAGCTGATTCTTGTATTGCTCTAGTCTTTTTCTCAAAAATTCCATCTCCCAGAGTTTTCCAGGAAAAGTGAACTCATTGCTTATTCCTTTAGAATCACAAAATTAAGAAAATTTTGTATTCTTAAACTCCATGTCATTGTCGCTTCTGACCTTGACAATCATACTTTTATTTTCCTCTTTAATGCTTTGACATAGATTTAAAGATTTCAAAGGTATCTGATATTTCTCTAAGAAATTTCATCCAAATATATCTAGAAAAATCATCTATAACCACAAAGACATACCTTTTTCTTCCTAGGGTGTCTATCTGTAATGGTCCTATTATATTCATGTGAAGAAGTTCCAAAACTTTGGAAGTAGTCTGAGGTTGTAATATTGGGTGTGGCATCACGATCTCCTTTTTTGTTTCACACTTATCATAAACTTCTCCTTCTTCAATCTTGAGCTCTGGCATATCTCGTATGGCTCATTTAGATATAACTTCTTTCATTCTTTTGAAATGAAGATGTCTAAGTTGTTGGTGCCATAACTTCACTTCAACCTCATTGGATGTTGAACATGTTGAAGAGTAAGAAACTTTTTTATATTCCCACATATAGGAGTTGCCTTTGGACCTTATCATTTTCATTAGAACAACTTCTTTCTCATCTTTGACCAAACATTCTGATTTTGAGTAGCTGACTAACAAACCTTGGTCAAACAGTTGACTAGTTCTAATAAGATTAGTAGTCAATCCTTTGACAAATAACACATTTTATAACCTGGGACAACCATCACACATCAACTTTCCAACTCCTTTGATTTCTCTGTTAAACCCATCACCAAATATAACGGAACCAGTAGGATGAGACTTGACATCCACCAACATCTTCTGGATCCCTGTCATATGTCTAGAGCATCCACTATCAAAGTACAAGTCTTCACTAGGTTAATCTCTCAAGGAAGTATGAGCTATAAGATTAATATTCCTATTTTTAACATATCTCTTTTTGCTCACTTTATTTTCCTTAGAACAGACTGAATATTTTTTATCTCCATATAGTTTGAAGCAAAAAGTCTTTATATGACCAGACTCACCACAATAGTGATATCTCCAAGTAGATTGAGGTTGATTTGAAAATTAACTATTTTCCAGGATGTTGTAACATGTGCTTGGACATGTTGATCTCTTTCTTATTCTCAAAAGGAAAGTACTCCCCTTCTAATATTCTCCTCAATTTATTACCAGATTGATAACCAACTTTGGTATCTTCATCCTCTTTTACCATATTTATTGAATCAGTCAAGTTATCAAGCTTGGAAATTAAGCGTGTTACCTCAATTTGTATATGGGACACAATACTTAGGAGTTGGTTTCCTTTAATTTTCAAAATCAACAATGATGTTCCTTGGCTCTTCCTCTTTCTTGAGGCTTTCTTCACACCTGTCACAAGTATCCTTGTAGGACACATACAGATCTTCATTCCAGGTAGTCTCAGAATTGGCTTCATCTTCTGACTTATCATCATCAGAACGAGATACAGTGAAACCCTTCTATTGTTTCTTGAATAAGTTGGGACATTTATGTCTAATATAACCATATCCTTCACATTTAAAACATTGAAGACTCTGATTTGGCTTGACTTCTTCTTTGTTCTTGTTTTGTTCTTAAGATCAAGATTGTTAATGATGTCATATCAGATGTTCTTGACATTTGGTCTTCCTATTTTGTCCAATATTTTCATTACTCTATTGAATTGCTTCCCAAGTATCACAATGGTATTAGACAGATCCTCATTATTGTCCAACTTAGCTTTCCCTTTATCATCTTCAGCGGTAGACACAAAAGTTATGCCTTTGTTATTCTTCTCAATCATGTCACAAATAGCCAACTCAAATGTTTTAAGTGACCCAATAAAGTCATCAACCCTCACATTATTGATATCCTGACTTCTTTAATAGTTGTGACCTTCATGTCAAATCTCTTAGGTAAGGACCTAAGAATCTTTCTAACCGGATTTTCTTCTAACATCTTCTCTTCCAAGGCACTTGATGCATTAACAATTTCTAGAATCTTCATCTGATATTCTTGAATTGTCTCATCATCATTCATCTTCAAGTTCTCGAATTTAGAAGTGAGAAGTTGAAGTCTTGAAATTTTCACTTTTGAGGTACCTTCATAAGTGGTCTTGAGAATTTCCCAAGCATATTTGGCTACAGTACAAGTATTAATCAGCCTGAACACATTTTTGTCAACTCCATTGAATAAAGCATGTAAAGATTTAGAGTTTCCACTCGCTTATTTATCATCATCTTCATTCCACTCTTCTTCAGGATTTATAGTTCCAGTTCTAGTTTCTTTCACATCTTTGTCAATGTCCTTCACAACATGATGCTTCATCCTTTCAGAACAGCCTTCCACGCTTTGCTCTCCATAACTTTTAAAAAAGCTATAATTCTAACTTTCCACCAGTCGTAGTTTGAACCATCCAACATAGGTGGTATGTTGTTATATCCTCCTTCTTTCTCCATAGTACCAGAAAATATATCCCTAAATCTCACCCAGTAAATAGAAAGGGTGCCCGCACTTGATACCAATTGAAATTTTGGCATGCACACAAACAGAACTTAACATTAATGTCTCAATTACACACAATGTCACAATAGATATTATGACATATGGTGACAGAAAACAAACTTGCTAAAACTAGAAATAAGGTGCAGGAAGATAAAGTACAGAAACACAAAGAACACAAGGAATTGTTAACCTAGTTTGGTGCAACTCACCTACTTTGGGGGCTATCAAGCCACAAAGGAAATACACTATCAATAGTATCAATTTAGAGCTAAAAAATCCCAGTTTACACTGCTCACTTAATCCCTACCCAATGCAACTTCTACCTAGGCACCTCCTAGATATGATAACCCTCTCATTTCAAATCACCACAAAGATAAAATACCAATCACAATCCTAGGGAATGTCTCAAAAAACCAAAAAGGAAGAAAACACTTCCAAATTACAAATACTTAGTTTTCTTAAAGTCTTCACTAATAACAATACTCTACTCTTGCTTAAAAGCTTCGAGAAGAACCATAAATTGATAAACAAGTAACAATCAGTCAGCTTAAATGCATCAAAAGATACAAGAGGATATACAAAAAACACATGGAGAACCTAAGGAAATATCAAACCCTAAAACCTTAATTTTCAAAAGGTTTTACAATAAAAACTATGCTTAAAAACTAGGTCTTGGACGACTCCTTATATAGTGTTTTACAGTTGGGCTTGGACTGTTCAATCAAATATAATCTTCAACTCTAAATCTCTACAGAATATTCTCCATGAAAATAGAAACAAAAACAAATCTTTCAAATATTTCCTAAAAAGTCTCAAAGATCATTTTTTTATGAAATAAATCAAATATGCAATTATTCCTAATAATCTTTGATTGGCTGCGTCTGTCATGAAAACTAAAAACCACCATAATCTCATATTTTTCAATCAAATCTTCAAGGATAAATATCTAGTTGTATTGATATGATATTCTGTTGTAACAAGTTAAAACATCTGATAGAACATCTGTCAAATAAGGAACAACAAAACTTGTTGTACCAACTGGTCAAGATGTTATGACATCTTGCTTAACATTAGGTTGTAATACATGTTCTACCCAAATAGATCATGTCGATAGAATTTTTGTCAACTACTTATTTTATCAAAATTGTTGCCAACCATAAAATCACCGACCTAACATAAAGCACCATCCTATTAAAATAATCCACAAAGCTACAAGGATAACACCAAAAATCCTCTAAGCTTTGTTGGGAAATAACATATAGACCTCGTTAGAGAAGGTGATATCACATATGCTGAGAGGAAACCAGAAACATGTTCTATCTTTCTTGAAGAGTGATAAACTATTGACAAGCTCTAGGCCAAAAGTGGGAAATAAGCACCACACAACATGCAACGGTGTGCCACTAATATGCTGAAGAATAACCAAAGGAGGATATTTAAATAAAGAGGAGAAAACTTTGTGCTTTAAGATTGGTCTACCCTTGGAACAAATGATTTATATTCTTTTATTTCAGAAACCGAAGTAAAACGTTTCGCAAATTTTCAAAAACATGATTAATTATTTAAATCTTTTTGTTTCAAAATTTACTATCAATAATAAATGAAATTTCCGTAAGCAGAATAAAATAGGAATTTCAAAGAAACAGATAAAGGCTCAAATTTCATTAATAGAATGGTAGTCCGCAAATGGAGTGACTCCATAAATGATTACAAAGTTTGAAAAATGGTAAATGCACGGAAAATGTACATTGAAGTACAATGACCACTATTCTACCTAACAATTTTCAACTCTTGTGTTTAGACTTCAGTTGAAAAGCGATGAGAATTAGAGGAAGATTGTTGCTTCAACGATCAAGTCTTGTCTGACGCAGTTAGTTGCCAAGAATCCCTAACTTTTGCCTAGATTTCCCTTGCGGGTATTCAATCTACCGGGATGATTTATTCTGTTATGTCTCTAATTTTTTCCTGGACTGGCCTTTCAGGTTTTCATCCCACCGAGACACTCATTTTCCCTAATCCGTCCTTTCAGGTTTTCAACTTAGCGAGTTGTTCTTTTATTTCTTTAGGCGAAGTATTTCTTGACTGCATCAGCATTCACGGAATGTGGAAACTCCTCTCCATCCATTGTTTCAAGAATCAATGCATCGTCGGAGAAGAATTTCTTGATAACATATGGGCCTTCATAATTAAGAGTCCACTTGCCCCTAAAATCAGCATTAAAAGACAAGATCTTTCTCAACACAAGGTCATCTTCTATGAATGCACGAGGTTTGACCTTTTTATCAAATGATTTATTCATTCTCTTACAATATAACTAACCATGACATAAGGAAGTCATTATCTTTTCTTCAATCAAATTCAGCTGGTCAAACCTGTTCTAGACCAATTCATCCTCTGACAACTTGGTTTCCATTATCACACGCAAAGAGGGAATCTTAACCTCGATGGGGATCACAGCTTCCATGCCATAAACAAGAGAGAAATGTGTCGCTCCTATTGAAGTGCGGAAGGATGTACGATACCTATGCAAAGAAAAAGGTAGAATTTCATGCCAATCCTTATATGTAACAACCATCTTCTTAATGATCTTCTTAATATTCTTATTAGCCGCTTCAGCAGCCCCATTCATCTTAGGCTTGTAAGGAGAAGATTTATGATATGCAATTTTAGAATCTTCACAAATCTCCTTCATCATCTTGTTATTTAAATTCAAACTCTTGTCAATGATAATCATACTTGGTACACCATATGGACATATAATTTTATTCTTAATAAATCGAACCATAATCTTCTTGGTCACGCTAGCATAGTATGTTGCATCCACCCACTTGGTGAAGTAGTCAATAGCCACTAAGATGAAATGATGTCCATTCAAAGCGTTAGGCTCTATCATTCCAATAATATAAATAACCCACATTGAGAAAGGACATGGAGAAGAAATAACATTGAGAAGAGTTAGAGGCACATGGATCTTGTCAGCAAAAATCTGACACTTGTGGCACTTCTTCGTAAATTTGTAACTGTCAGATTCCATTGTCAACCAATAGTAACCTACCTAAGAATCGTTTTCGCCATTGAATGTCCATTGGCATGGGTACCAAAGGAACCTTCATGAATCTCACGCATTAACATGTCTGCTTCGTGTCTATCCACGCATATGAGCAAAACCATGTTGTAATTTATCTTGTATAACACATCTTCATTGAGGAAGAAACTCTTTGCCAACCTTCTCAACGTCTTCTTATCTTTGTTTGATTCCAAAAAAAGGTACTCTAGAGTTTAGAGGTAATGTTTGATATCAAAGTACCAAGTTTTATCATCTAATGTCACCTCTACTGCAAACACATGAGCTGGTCTATCAAGATGTCTGAATGTAATTTGAGGTGCCTCATTTAGGAAATTCACCTTGTACATGGAGGACAAAGTGACTAAAGCATCCACCATATGATTCTCATCTCGAGGAATGTGATGAAATTCAACCTTGTTAAATAAAGGTAACAACCTTCTCACATAATCCTTGTAGGGAATCAAGCCAGGGTGACGAGTCTCTCATTCACGTTTAATCTGATTAATCACTAAAGATTAATCTCCAAACACATAAAGAATTTTGATTCTTAAATCCATGTAATCTTCGAGCCCCCTAATACATGCTTCATACTCCGCCATGTTGTTAGTACAATCAAACATCAACCTTACAGTTAAAGGGATGTGGGAATGGGGAGTAATAATCATAACACCAATTCCTTTACCATAAGCATTCACAACTCCATCAAACACTAGATCCCACTGGGATTCAGGATCTGGTCCTTCCTCAGAAAAAGGTTCATCACAATCTTTAACTTTCAAATACATCACATCCTTATCAGGGAAATTAAACTTGACGGACGGATAATCATCAACTAGTTGGTGAGAAAAGTACTATGCTAACATAGTACCTTTAATAGCCTTCTGGGTACAATATTCAATATCATATTCAAACAATAGCATATGCCAACAGGCTATTCTTCTGGTAAGAGAAGGCTTTTCAAAGATGTACTTAATTGGATCCATTTTGGATATCGACCAAGTAGTATGATTCAACATATATTGTGGCAGACGCTTAGCAGCCCAAGCCAAAGCATAACATGTCTTTTCAAGCAATGAATATCGTAACTCACAATCGGTGAACTTCCTGCTTAGGTAATAAATGACATCATCCTTCCTACCAATCTCCTCTTCTTGACCCAAGATGCAACCCATAAATGGTCTTCCTTAAACAGGAGGGAGCAAGATAAAAGGCTCTAGAAGATTCTTTTTGATACTCTCAAAATCCATATGGAAATCACCTGTCCATACACAACCCTGATTTTTCTTCAGAAGCTTAAAGATTGGCTCACAAGTGGCAGTCATGTGAGAAATAAATTTGGATATATAATTCAGACGTCCGAGGAAACGTCTAACTTGCTTTTTGGTTCTTGGTACAAGCATTTCCTGAATTGCCCTAACTTTATCAAGATAAACTTCAATACCTCTCTGGCTAACAATGAAGCCTGACAATTTTCCAGAACGAACACCGAAGGTGTTCTTACTTAGATTCAACCGGAGATGATACATCCTCAAATGATGAAACAACTCCAATAAGTCTTCTACATGACCCTCTTCAGTCTGAGACTTGGTAATCGTAACATCAACATAATAGGGTTGTCATAGCCCTCTAGTAATAGAATGTTCTCAACCCAAAGGCAATCTCTCTAAAATAGAATGTTCCCTAGGGTGTGATAAACATTGTTTTTTCCATGTCCCCAGGAGCCATCTTAATCTGATTATATTCGGAAAATATGTCCAAGAAGGAGAAAACATTGAATTTTACTATATTATCTACCAACATATCAATATGTGGTAGAGGAAAATCATCTTTTGGAATAGCCTTGTTTAGGTCTCCATAATCAACGCACATGCAGACTTTTCTGTCTTTCTTTGGAACGAGAATAATATTAGCGACCCATTGAGGAAAAAATGATGTCATAAGTAAACCAAAATCAATTTGTTTCGATACTTCTTCTTTGATTTTAACTTTCATATCAACATCAGTATCTAACCCATACATGTCTTGATAGGACCAAGCGAACATATCAAGACAATCTTTCAACAAATCAGTCAACCTGCTCTTCACCTTTGGATGAAGTAGTGCCCCAATCTTGAATTCTTTCTTCTGTTCTTTGGTTGAATGGTCTTCTCCTCGTGCTCAAGCAACCGAGAAAACTATTTCGGGATTTCAATCAACTCCTCATCTTAATCTTTATACACAGGATATTAAAAGTCTGGAGAGGGTGTAGGGTCATTGTTTTCAATGATTTTATTAATTAATCAGCACATATGATTATGCTTGATTTTAGAAATAGATAAACGCAACAAGTGATTATGCAGATATATTGACAGTTATTATATTTTTGAAATGTTTTTTCTCATTACCATTTTCAAATAAAAAGCATAAAATAAAACACAATTGGATAACAAAAATGACTTTATTAATGATTTTAAAAATTGAAACAAAGACAAGCCCGAACAATATCACTTTCACCTTGGGTAGAGTGAAAGGATTTTTATTTTTGAAAAAAAGCAAAAAAAATTACTTTGAGATGTGAACACAACAAAGAATATCAACTAAGGTCTAATTATGAACTATTCCTCCACATTTTACATAGCTTGACCTTTCTAGCTCTGGCTCACTTTCAAGAATAACTCCAACTTCTAGAGGAGTTAGATTGATGAAACTCCTATTACGGAACATATATTGGTAAGGACATAAAGCATACTTCTTCTTCACAACTTCATTTTTAACTTTCTGAGGAGATAAATCCAAACCACTTATTTTCTTGTTATCTGGTAGATCAATGATCTGGCATGAAACACTACTAAGGTCCTTCTGGAAAACCCGTCGTGCCTCTTTAAATAAAGAGATGGAATCTCCACTCTTCTTCACATCATCGATGGATAAATATTAGAACAACATTCCAACAACAACTTCATTCGCTTCAATCATAGATAAAATAAGATAAATGTGACACCAACATGGCCTGATCACCATTAACAATCACCACTTTTCCATCTCTGACAAACTTCAACCTTTGGTGTAAGGTAGAGATAATAGCTCCCGCCTCGTGGATCCAAGGACGACCCAACAAACATATATAGGCGGGAAACATATCCATAACCTGGAATTTCATCTGGAATATATGTGGCCGCACCCAAATAGGTAAATCCACTTCTCCGATAACGGACTTCTTGGAACCGTTAAAAGTTCTCACTACATCACCAATATAACGCATGGGAGTTCCAAGATAGGCGAGCTTTGACAGAGTATATTTTGGCATAACATTTATAGCGGATCCATTATCAATCAACACATTGGATAAGGCGTCTTCTTTATAGTTCAAAGAAATATGTAACTCCAAATTGTGGTTCCTTTCTTCATCTGGTAATTCATCATCACAAAAGATGAGGTAATTACAAGTTGTGATATTAACTACAACACATGTGATATCTATAAGGCACGACTTTATCAAATTCATAAGGAACGGGTCCAGATAAGAAGCTGATAAAGGAGTTATATCAGACTTACCATGATACACAATCTCCACAAGCTTAGGAATATCAAACTGAGGCACTATGACATTCACATCACTATCTTCATGATTCTTTTGCATTCAGGTAACACAAAGAGATCCCACATTCACCATATCCTGACGATCATTCCTGACAATTTCACACCCTCTAGGATCCTTAGAGCAAACTTTACAAGCCAAATGATCATGTTCAAAGCATCTCAAAACATACAGCTCAACATGAAGCTTTACCAAAGATATCATTATCGATTCCACATAAGAAAACTGACAATTTCTAGAATCGTCATCAATCATATGCATTTGATTACATTCACCTCTCCTTCTGCAGCCTTAATAAGACCTTGATCCAACATATCTTGGAGGTCTCTTTTTACCACAAACACCCACGAGGATTTCTTGTACGAATTCTGCAAGCCGCATATGATTATGCTAATAATGACTGAATTCACAGAGATTAGCATGCATCTCTACCAGATTACCGCTTATCAGGTTCACATCAAAGATCCAAAACTCACCGGGACAATTATAAACCATATTAACTGCATTTCCCCCATGATTAGGCAATGAGGTTCGCTTGCAAATTCGACCCCACTTCTTTAAAAGACAGAATACGAACCCTTAATAACTTTTGAACCTCATATTTCAGCGGATAACAATTCTCTATGTCATTACCTAGAGCTCCTTGATGAAAAGCACAAGTCAAATCAGCTTTGTAATACCAGAGAAGTTTCCCAAGAATAACAGGAGAGGACCTAGTCGACACTAGGTTCTTCTAAATTAATACAAGTAACAATTTAATGTAACTCATAGGAATAAGATCAAAGGGTTCTCTCTTATGATTCTTCCCTTGATTATTCTGTTAGTAGGACTGCTGATGTGTTCTTTCGGGAGGTTGATAAGCAACTACTACAGGAGCTATACTGACAACTGGAGTGACTGAAGTAACATGCTACTGATGATGAAGATTTCTTCCACAAGATCTACTCTACCTTTCTTGAGAAATGGCATTAGAATCTCCTTCTTTATTTTTGGGAAACCCACAAGAATATTTCTTGGTATAACTGGAATTATCATCTTTTGACAAGCGACCTTGACGGATAAATTCTTCCAAATGAATACCCATTTCGACCATCACTATAAAATCACTTGGCGCACTGGCCATCATCTTTTTATAATAGAATGAACCAAGAGTCTTCATAAAAACTTGTCATTTTTCTCCTCCATGTGGGGAATAACTTGAGCTGCAATCTTGCGCCAACGCTGCACATACCATTTAAATGATTCCTTATCCCTTTGAGCTATAACCCTGAGCTGACCATAGTCAGGAGCCATGTCTACATTATACTTGTACTTCTTAATAACTGCTTCACCAAGGTCATTAAAAGTACATATGTTAGCACTGTCCAATCCATATACCATTTCAATGCGACTACAGTTAAACTATCCTGGAAATAATGAATCAACAGACGTTGATCATTAGTGTGGGTAGATATCTTCCAAACATACATCACAAGGTGACTTCGAGGACAAGAGTTTCCCTTATATTTATCGAATTTAGGAAATTTGATTTTCGATGGCACCTTAACATTAGGAACAAAGCAAAGATCACTGACATTCTTACCAAACAACTCTTTCCCCTAAGAGCTTTCATTTCCTTCTTCATCTCTAGAAACTGGTCCTGAAAACCATCCATACGGTCATAAATACCCAAACTTTCACTTGGTGCAGCAGTATCATAATAAATCTGATCATCAACAATATAAGCAGTATGCATAACAAGAGGTGTGGTAACCATAACAGGTTGAATAGGATTAGACACTTCAACATCTGGATTATAGCCTTCGGGGACAAAGTTCTCAGGAACAACCAAAGGATAACCACAAGAGATATGATACTTAGTAGCAATACTGATAGATGCAACATGAATTGGAGTGGAAACAACTTCAGAAATAACAACGGCTTGAGGTTGAGTCTGAGCTTGAGACTAAGTAGGAGGTGCAACATGATTATGAGCTTGAGGCTGAACATGAGGTGTAACATGATTCTGAGCTTGAGCAAAAGTCAAAGATTTAACCACATAAGTCAGATGGGCCATACGAGTTCTCAAAGTGGTGACTTCTTCCCTTAGTTCCCTATTTTCTTGCTCGATACTTTCCATCTTTCTCCTATGATTATCACGAGTGTTGTATGGGTGCGATAACTTGTTGAACAAAGTCCTGAGGAACTTTTCAAGATGCAAAAAATCTAGTGCAGAATGATGCATGATATGCAATGCAAATGATTTATTTTATTTATTCACTCTTCAAGGGACTTAAAGAACTATAATAATTGCAAACATCAAAGGAATAACACATTTGAACTACTGAATAATCTCATTTTATTAATAACTTGAAAGTATTACAAATTTAGTACAAGTTTCAATAATCCTTATATACAAGAGAAGGTAAGCTAGAATCTATGGGTTCTAAGGAACCACATATGAAGAAGATCGAACTTTATGATGACACTTTCATTTGATCCCCTTAATTTAACTCTTCAACTAAGTGTTCTCTATAAAGATCTTATCAACAACTCACTTCCAGGAACCAGAGGTAGGAAGAATGTGAGAATAATCTTGGATACTAGGAACTGGCCGAATGCTAGAGGAAAATAAATTCTCTTGCTCCTCCTTCCTTTCCACAACATGCTACTCAAGAATCTCAACCAGGTCATCTTTCTCCTTCAGCTGCTTCTACAACTCTATCTTCTCAAGTTGTGAGTCATGGAATTTGCTTTCCCAAGCATCTCTTTCTTACTTCATCCTAATCAAGGCTTCTTGAAACTCCTCCATATTCTCAACAGGGATGACAAAAGGTGATGGTGTAGCAATAGGAAACAAGGGCTTCTGAAGCGGATAAGGTATCTTGAGGGCACAAGCTTTAGCAGCGACCCACTAAGTATAAGGCTCAAAAGTAACACAAAACTTCTTTCCTAGAAGCTCCCTATTTTCCTGTGGATTTTGTGCCAAGAACTCACGATCCTTCCTTTCAAATCTGGATTCCCTTCTTCCTTAAGGTAAAAGAAACATGTTACCTGAATGTTATCAGGTTTATTCCTCATTGGATATCCAAATTGGCATCTAGCAAGAATGAGGTATTAGTTAATTCTCCCTAGTATACCGAGAAGAGGAACATTAGGGTATTCCCCACAACTATCAATGATCACCCTTGTATCATATGTTGAGTCATGCCAAGTCAAATCATCATGGGTGAGAAACATAAGCCTCTGAGACCTCCTAAGCTTATTTGGGTTATCCTTGAAGAGTCTGGATCTAGGGAAGTGTGAAATAAACCACTTGTATAATAAAGGTGTACAACATATGATAACTCCATAGCCTTTAGAAGTCATGTTATGAATGGAATGGCAAGTATCCCCAAGCAGTGTAGGTACTAGATTCCCAATCAGAAAGATCCAGATAACATTAACATCAATGAAACCATCAATGTTAGGGAATAACACTATACCATAAATAAGAATGTCTAGAATAGCCTCAAAAGCATCCATGCTACCGGAATTGGCAAAAGTGGAAGCTTTCTCCATCAATAACTCAAAAGTCAACCCTTAAATGTCTCCTTTAACAATAATCTTACCCTCCATATCAGACTTCCTAACATGAAGAACACTTGCAATAACCTGGAGTTTAGGAATCTCCTCTAAACCATTGAAAGGGATTTTGTTTGAAATAGGCAATCCCACCCAATAAGAATATTCCTCTAAAGTAGGAATAAGTTGATTATCAAGGAAAGTGAAACAATGGTACAAAGGATCAAAAAACTGAACCAAGGTACTAAGAATCCCCTCCTGAACATCAGTAAATAAGAAAGAAGTTTTCCTTAACAGTCTCTAAAAGCCACTGAATCAGATACCAAAGATGTTAACTTTATGTACTCTTATAATTTAGGACTATTGAAATAGTCCTTCTTAATACTCCTCTTTCTAAGATCAATAACAACAGTACCTGAGATGTTTGCAAAGAAAGGTCTAAGTTCCTTGAAAAACCAGGTGAAAATAATGTTTCATGAATGCATGAGTGCATGGTTATGTGAACCTACCGGAAAAAAAACACAGAGCTGCCACCAAATTTTATTTATCCCGGAGGAAGGGGAAATATAGAGAAAACCACAAGAGGATGGATAAGAGGGACTTGCGACTAAGAGAAAAGGGTAAGGAAGTCGATTATGTGAGGGGAAGGTACTATCACCCCTCACATCCGTTGTACTTAATGGGATCCATTTTGTTTGTCTGCTTCTAAGGGTGTGTTTATCTATAACTATACTTGCTAAGGGGAAAGAAAAGGTTTTTGATTAGTGCGTTCGTGAGGATCTCGCCATCCTTTACCTACGAATCCAATGAAGGAATCAGAACACCGTAGTTCTTCTAGAAAATGTTGTTTTGTTGGTGTTTTTTAGTAGGCGACCCTCACGCATACATTCTAGCAATAGGCACGGCTTGTATCACGGTAGAACAAAGATAGGATGCCCTTTTAGGGAGTTTTGATTGGCTGAGTATTTTGCGAGTTTTAGAATGAATTCGAGTAATGATTAAATGTTTTTTTTATTTGTGAAAGAGAAGTTTTAATTTAGTTACAAAATAAAAATCTAAAGGAGGAAGTTTACCCTAATGTTATTATGTACAAAGGAACCTAAAGTTGAGTGTTTGAAAAGGGAAATTTCTAACCTAGTTAGTTATCATGTATAGTTTGATTCTAAAGTCTAATACAAGGCTAATGTTTTTTGTGATTTTTATCAAGCAAAGAAATATAACTAAAAATGATTAACTAAACATAAAACAATATTAAAAACTCACAAATATTAAAAGAAATTAAATTAAACTAATTCAATTAATAAAATTAACTAATAATAAAAAACTTTGGAGTTAAACTAATTTAAGAATTAAACTAAGTAGTTAAAACCAAAGAGTTAAGACAAATAAGTAAAAACTAAACTAATTACTAAGAAGCTGTGAAGAAAAAAATGGGATGATGGTGTATCAATTCACAATGGGCTTAAGGACAGAACAAAACAACAAGGCCCTGGTATTAACAAAAACAAGGAAAATAAAGAAAACATGCTGGGCCGGATCGGGTCAGAGGGTCCGGACCCAGCAAACCACTCAAGAGCACGGGTTAAAAACCCTAGCAACATACAGCTAGCGCCTCTCTTTCTTTGTTAACATTAAAACCATGAAATCACATCTTCTTGCTCCAATTATGGGTTACAACGACAACAACACTGCTTCTTGGCTCAACCATTCAATAATCCCAATCCCATAAAAATTTCTCTCTTCTGATTCGACTACAGCAACAACACTCTGTTCGAACTTCTGTCCCACTCTCATCTAATCTCTCAAATTGATTTCCCAGTTCCCACATCGTCATTTCTCAAGCGATAAACAAACAAAAACTAATCTCAACTTGATATTTCAGACACAAACGCGGTAGAAAAGGCATAAATGAAAGTAATCGACCACAACCCTATATCTCGATCGAAACCCGTAGTCCTCACATTCATTAATATGTTCATATACTTTTCAAATGCACATGGAGATCAGATACAATAAATGAAGCAAAAGAAAAAGGTAATTTAACGATAGAGGTAAGTTATGAACCTGGTTCTTCTTTTTACCTCCTTCTTCTTTTTACCTCCTTCTTCTGCTTTCTGCTTCGTGAATTTATTCTATGTTCTGAATGTGTTCATGTTGCAGAATTAAGTTTATGGGTGTGATTTGGTGTGTCTCGATTTTGATGGAGCATGGATGAGTTGGTTTATGAAATGATGTTTGAGCGATAAGTAGAGCAGAGAATTTGCAGTATGTGGGGGTCGGTTTCTGAGGAAGTTAACCAATGAGGTTGGGGGTTATGGAGAGGGATAATTTGTCATGGTGAAGACAGCAGATTATGGAATTCAATAAGCGAGGTTTTGAGCAAGGTTTAAAGATGAGTATTTCCGATTGTAATACGGTGGTAGAACCGACTGTTATACTGGTTTTACGTTTGTATTCACAAATGTTGTGGTAAGCAAGAGTCGCCACCGACTTTTCTTTTATCCAACCAAGGAAAGGGTGAAAAGAATAGAAAAAGACCTTTTGAGAGTTTTCTGAGTAAGGGGGTAGATTATGGAAAGGGAAGGTGTTAGCACCCTTTCCATCCGTAGTTTTCTACGGGCTCTTAGATGCTTAGTTCATTTTGAAGTACGTGTGCTTTGTGTGTTTTTGAAAAGTATTTTTGAAAGCGCCTTAGTACGGTGAACTTTGTAATGTTTCTCAGAATGGTAGAGAACGTATACGAAGTGTTTGAAAAATTTTTTGAAAGAAATTTTGTGTAAGTGTAAAAATTGTTTGAACAAGCATCTAACATATATCTACTTTACTCGAAAGGTTTGTTCTTTTCCTCTTTTTCTTTAGACAGTGCTATCCTACTATTAGTGAGTAGGTAACTCTAGTCGTTGGATGTTTGAGGGACATACGAAGGGACGTTTATATAGTCACAAAAGCAACTGGGCAACAAACTTTAGTAACTACCCTAGGGTTTTTAAGATCATACCGAGACAATGTCGAGAGGGTCATCAAGGGACTTATGATCTTTAAACCGGAGGGTATCCACTAAAATCTCTCACGTTTTGAGAGATGTGACTGTTTTTTAAAGGCAACCAAAGTGGGAATACCCTAGAGGTGTATATGTGAGATTGTGTTGTATTCAGTTATTTTTGTCTTTGCATTAGGTTTGCTAGCATTTGATTATTAAACTCTTGCCATACAATCCTATTAGTCATGCATCTAGAAAATTAATAGTTTACAGTAAGTAAAAGTGCGGAAAGGTAAATCCTAAACTATTACAAGGATTCGGGGAGTGGGATTAATTACATGTCCAAAATGGGGGAAATAAAAGCAGTAAATGTGAAGTCCTAGTTTAATTCTATTACATTCCATAAGCAAGTACATTAATATGAAAATAAAGTAGAAATATCAAACGCGTGCGAAATAGAAAAAAAAACGTCTAAACCTAAAAAAGAAAAATCTTTTTGTTTGTTCTTGATTTTTATGTTAAGAAAATGTTTAGTTGATAATTAATTAAATAATCTAGATCTAAAGAAAAAGAAAAAAAATGTTAATTACTAAAGAAAATTAAAATTTAAAAAGAAATTAATTCTAATTTTTTTTTTTGTATTTTTGTTATGAATAAAAGAAATTAAATGAATTAAATCCTAAGTTCTATTAATTTTAAATTGAAGAAAATGGTTTAAATAAATATTATTTAATTTAAAAAATTAATTTAATTAAAAAAAACCAAAACTATATTTTTTATGATTTTTTTATTGTTATTAAAAAGGGATTAAAAGAAATAAACAATTAAAATAAATAAATAAAAGAAATATGAAAATGGGTCTGATAGCAAAAGAAATATGGGGGTATGCATATTAGATTTTGTTTGTCCCAAATGAGACTAAGCCCAGGCCACATTGGGATCCTGTGCTGCTGGCCATTGAAGGTCCACCATAAGGTGGTACTCCTGGGGCGTTGGATCTAATCTCCTTGTCATCCATTGGCTGGAGCTTGAAGGTGCATGGGAAGTGTTTGAAACGCAACACACTGGATCTGCTAGATAATTGTTAGAAAAACATAATGCACGACCTGGGTATCGAACCCAGGCCCTTTTCACTGCACATGTTCCCCTTTACTATCTGAGATGCTTGTTCATTCATTGATCCAAACACAAAATAATGATTATATGATAAACTACAATAAAATATTGAATGCAAATCCGCCAACTTCACCACTGGATCTCTCCCAAACCTGCAAAATTAAACGCCAATGGGGCCCTATCCCCTTAATTTGGAGGCTGCGAATCCATTGGGACCAATATTTTGGACTAAAGCACGCTAATTTGTGAGATATGGTTCAATCAAGCATAAATGTGCATGAACATGGTGATTCGTGGTTCAGGCAGTATATGGGTTCATCTAATGGCTCAAACATGCATATTTGGATCTCAGCAACACATTTGTATGGATGATATGCACTGAAACAAAGCAAAAGTACAAATACGAATTCACATGACTATTGGAACCGACGATGCATATGTGTGTGTTTTTACCTGCTTTTCCTATCAATAATGACCCATTCTTACCCTATGAACCTTCCAGAGATGATTGCAATGCTTGGTTTGGATAGAAATGGCTTGAATCGGACTGTAGGCGCCTGCACTGATTTCAGAAAATTTAAAACAATTTCAAGGTTTTGTGAAGCTTTGTTGAGACAATCTGTGTGTGTCTGTAATACTTGCAGGAAGGCTATATTTATAGGAGATGGAGAGAGGGTGATAGCATGGAAAGAAATCTCCCTCATAACTATTGTAATGAAGCCACGATTTCAACTTTGAAAACTTTCCAAAAATGATGATTTCATGCCAATTTGAGCCTTGAGTGAACCTGGACAGGTTTTTCATGAGCACATGGGTCTTAAAATAAATCCAAACATCAGCACATGAAGAAAATATGTGAAAACTATCAAGACAATGTAAAAATACAGGGAAAATTGCATTGTGAACTGTTATGTGTCAACACAATGCTGCTATGAATCGAATGTTGTACCCCAATTTTCCCCCTAAGATCCCCTCATTATACCATGTTGATTCCATCACAACAAGATCACATTAGGATTCTTGGTTCCCCTCCCTATCTTTAGCTTTTCTCTTTGAGGAATCACCAAGAACCTTGACTTGTTTTCTTTTATGGTCATGAATTTTTTTGTCTTGATTTCTTCTTTTAATTAATAAAATGCAATGTCGGTTTGTCTTGCTTGTTATTAATGTAGGTAAACGCAATGAGATTTATCAAGTTGCTCCATGGGTTCATGAGTTTATTTCCATGCCCTAGTCAATAAAGCTTGAGAAGTTCAAACCTCACCATTGGATTTGTTTTGGAAGAAATAGCATGGCAAGGTTATTTGGGTTCACCACATTTCAAGGTTATCAAATTTGATTCAAAAAGTACATGGGGTTGATTGAATAAGTTATCATGCCCCGACAAGGTCTTTTTCCCATTGGTCACACGTGCATATTTCTCTCAATTTTCAAGATATGGAAGTGGCTTTGGTTTCTATGAGTTCTCATTTTCATCCTCAACAAATTCTATTTTCAAGGCATTTGTGTTGGTACAAGAAGTTTGTTCAAAATTGTCAAAGTTCCTCAAAGCATTCTCTTGATCTAGGAGAATGGGTTTTAAACTTCAAAGAAGAATATCTTGATCATCTTTTTGTATTTTTGAGTGATTCCAAAATCATCCTTATATTCAAAGGGTTATCAACAAACCACTTCAAAAGTTTTAAGGTGTTTTCATGTGGAAGAAGCTTGATGATGAAGAAAGATTACAAGTCCTCCAGATGAACCCCCAATTTCTCATGTGTGACTTAAAATAATCATAACTTGGCCAATTTTTATCACCTTGAGCCCATTATTTTTCCATAATGATCTTTAGGAGGTGAACTTTATGCCTTATTTTATGTGCAAAGTGATAGAATAGATGGAAGATTCCATAAGGATACAAAATATTATAGGTCATTTCATGATTTTTTGCCAACTTTAACAATTCATAACTCTCTCAATTTATGGATATTTTGAATGGTTCAAGTTTCAAAATGTAATTCAAGATATCTAATTAATTCCATATTTTTTGGTCAAGAACAAATTCCAAGTGGAAGGCCATGTTTGAATGCAAAACATTATAGGTCACTTTTGAAGAAAATTTTGAAATATTTCTAAGTATGGAAACTCAACTTTTTTCTCCCAACTTTGACTCCATGCAACTTTCAGCTCAAGCATCCATTTGATTCCATTCTTTTTCAATTGCAAAGCTTGTAACCTCATATTTCTAAAGCATCAAGAATCATGCCCTAAGACCCCTTGAGTTTAGAATGTCATTGATTTGAACTTGGTAACTTGGAATTGAAGTTTCTTCAAAAGTCAGAATTTGGAATCATTGGTTTAGCTTCTAAACACTTTGATTCTGCATGTTTTTGCTTCTAAACATGTTTAGTTAACTTCCAGAAGTTATTAGCATAGAAAAACGCGTGTTTTGGATTATTTTTGATCAAAGTAGAGGTCACACTTTTATTGTTTGCAACTTCACACGATTTCCCTCCAAACTTCATCATTTCACACGCTTGAACATTCCATTTGATTCCATATAAATAGAGGGTCATTCCCCATTCATTTCCTCAAGCTTGGATAGCCAGAATCACCCTGCCAAACTTGTTCCATAACTCAAAATTCTGCTACTTTGAAATCTGCTTTCAAGCCTTTTTCAATCCATTTTTTCTGTCAATTCACCTTCCTTGATCTTCCCTGAATCTAACCATATAATTACATTAAAGAATTGTTCCCTATATTGCTCCATAGAAGTCCAGTTTCAGAGCTCTGCAACCCAACTTCAATAGGTAGATTCTTTCATCAATTCTTCAAAACTTTGATATCATTTAGAGGCTCTCATTTCTCTGGTTCTAGTTGCAACACTTACTTTCATCTGGAACCTTGTTTTGACCATGAAATTTCAAATCCCTTTTCAAAACTTTCCTTGCAAATTGCTTGAGCTACAGTTTATATAAATTTATCGAGAAGGTGTGGTTGTCTTCTTCTTGAAGAGACAAAGCGAATGGCATAGGCCTGGACTTCTGATTTTACAGTTTGAGAGACCTGCAATTCACATTGGCTGGAGGTTGAAGATAACCAACGTGTCATCTTCCAACCAATGATGGCACACCACTTATTTTTTTTGAAATCTGATTTGATTAATGATCCAATGCATTATTCACTAAAGTCCATAACATGCACAGCGCGCCAGGTCCACTTGATATGTTTACTAACGCGTTTTGACATTGATCAGATGACCCATATTTTTTTGGTTTTTATTTTATTTTCTGATTTTTATATTTAATTGTTTTAAATTTAAAAATATCATAGAAAATTCACTTTTAGTCAAAAAAATCTGAAAAAATCATGAAAAATATTTTTGATTTTTCTCTTTCTGATTTTTAATTTTTAACAATTTTATTTTGTGTTTTGATATTTTTTATTAATTTTCACTTTATTTGATTTGTTTTAAATGTTTAAAAATACTTTTATGCATTTTTTAATTCTGAAAAAATTATGAATGATCCAATGATATTGTGACAAATATTGGTAACCTCATTCATTTTTTATTTCTCACTTTGGTATTTTTATCATTTTTGGTTAATTTTACTCATTTCTTTTAATTTTAAAAATAGTTTCTGACTTTAAAAAATTACCAAAAAATTTATAAAATTATTTTAGTTCATTTCTGATTTTTCTATGGTCTTACTTTTTATTTCTTGATTAATTTGAACATAGTTGATATTTTTCTCTTTTATTTCTATTTTAAAACTTTTTTAAACTTTTTTAATATATACTAAAATGCAATATTATTTTGTGATTATTTTCTGGCTGATCTTGGGTTGAATTTTTGATGATGAACTTTATTAACATCATTGGATCCATGGTGTTGAGTTTAACTCCATCAAAATGGATGAATGATTTTAATAATAGTTTAATTGAAATTTAATTCAAATGTGGTTTGTATATTCTTTCCCACCCCTCTCCATCTTAATAACCCTTTCTTATTGCACTAAGTGTTATTGGAGCATGATCTCTATATCATGTCTCAAAACAAATGGTGCATAGATTGCTATTGACCGGCCTCAAAATAGGTGAGACTTCTACATAAGTTCACTTACGATTGCTTAACATAGTGCTAAATTTTGTCCTGATTCGAATAAATGATCATTCGTGGCCCAAACCTATGTTTGCAAGCCCAAGTATGTTAATTTAATCTCTTTGATCCAATAACCTTGAGTTTCATTGTATGGAGGCTTTGGTTCTAACAATTCTCTAATGAATCTATAACACTTTTGGTCAACGCGGATCACCTAAACATCGTTGATCATTAAATGGTACTTTTGAGGATTCCAAATGGATGATATACTTGACAAAAAGCAAATGCAACTTGTTGTGTGGAGGCTTTGGTTCTACCAATCATCTAATGAGTTTAAAATGCAAGTTTCAAGATGTTCATCCAACTAACCCCTAATTATTAAATTGTTTTTACTTTATGCCCTTTTATTTTGTATGCTTTATGTACCATTTACTTTAAGCATTACACTTCATGTCATTTTTATTTTGCTCATTTGAGCTTTTCTTTTCTCTTCTAAGACACTTAATAATCAACATGAACCATAAAAATATTTAATGATACTTGGACTATTTGGTTACTATCCTTGACATTATGGAGCATTGGACTTCTTAGACTTAGGATTAGAAACCTTGGCCTATGTTGGAGACCTTATGACCTTGATTGATATTTTGTCTGGAGTTCTTGAGGTTTACCTCAAAGTATTGGGTTTTTTTGTTTATTTTGTGTGCAGGTTATTGTGATTACATACTTTGTTTGTAATATGGAATTCACCCGTATACAGTTGTTACTCTGCCCAATTTTTGTGAATACTTAATACAACTGAAGTTTAGTTTTCTCAAGAGGTCTAGTATCTTTTATTACTTGGTTCCAATCCAAAGAATAAGAATTATATCTTGGCTCATGATGTCAAGTATTAGTTTCTTGTTGGTTAGATGGTCCCTATACCTAGCTTTTACCTTATGCTTTAGGATAACATCTTCTTCTTCTCCCATCTTCTTAAATTTCAAAAGATCTTCTCCCTCTTTTTTTTTGAAAATTCTTCTTATTTTAAAAATTGAACTACTTTCATAATAAACTTGGACTTAGGTCCATGCATTTTCAAAACATCTTTCACAAATAAACTTTAATCAACATTAAAAAAACCTAGACATTTTTTTTGACAAGACTAAAAATCAATCAATCTCATTCAAACCATTTTTCCATCTTGGATTTCATCTTAAACTTTTCTCAAAAAGATTTAACTCTTGTAAATCCTTGTAGTGATGCAAACAACTATACTTCTATAATATGTAGTAAAGAGAGATATTTTTCACTTGGGTGTTGAGTGAGGCATTATTGATTTTAAAATCCAAACCATATCCTCCACTTTGAGATGATGCAAATTCTACTTTCTCATGGTTGTGGGTAGTAAGTATGTTTTCCACACAGACAATGACGACGATGTCTTATCTCATAAAATTAACCAACACACATGTGTTTTAAAATTTTTAAAGGTGAACTACGTGTACCCTGATCCCCTATTGCATGAAAGGTGGTACTTAGGCACTAAATATTCGCAACCGCGGCAGGTGAAAAAATAATAAAAAATATATTTATTTTCTCATCTCCACCATCTATTTTACATACAACATTTTATAGCCAAAATATACATATTTTTACAAAGAGGTTCCTGTGGAGTACCGTAGATGTATAGGGTGCTAATACCTTCCCTTTTCGGAAGAAGTATGGATCCATCATTCCTCTTATGAAGCTTTGGATAAAGGAGGGTATTCTCTCGACCTTGGTCCAATTATATGATCCGATGTATAATTGCTTTACTTTTCCTGACTATCAATTGATACCTACATTGGAGGAGTATTCTTATATGTTGGATTTATCCATTACTGATCGGGTTCCTTTTACTGGTTTGGAGGCTGAGCCTAAAACACATGAGATTACTGCTTTGATTCATCTGGGGAAGTCTGAGGTGGAAGCCCATATGACTACTAAAGGAGGGATTAGAGGGTTACCGGCCCAATTCTTGTTGGAGAAAGCTAGTTACTTTTCTAGGATGAAGAGTACAGTCGCTTTTAAGGCCATCTTTTCTCTACTTGCTTACGGGTTGTTCTTATTTCCTAATGTGGACAAGTTTATTGACATTAATGCCATCAGGATCTTCATGATTGGAAACCCAGTTCCTACATTGTTGGGTGATGCTTATTACTCTATTCATCTTCGGAATTCTTATCATGGGGGGATAATTATCTATTGCACTCCTTTGTTGTACCAGTGGTTTTATCTCTCATATGCCTCAGTCTGATGCTTTTTGGGATGTCAGGAAGGAACCCCAATGGAATCCTAAGATCATGGCACTTACTCACTCAGATATTGATTGGTATCATCGAGCTTACCAGGATATAGAGATTGTTGATAATTGTCGTAGTTTCCCCAATGTACCTCTTCACGGTACAATGGGAGGAATTAACTATAACCCTATTCTTGCACGATGACAACTTGGTTATCCGATGAGGGATAAACCAAACAACATTCATTTGAGTAGTTTCTTTCTGAAGGAGGGAGGAGACCATAAAGAAGCCAGGGAGCAGATTGTGAAGGCCTGACGTCACATCCACAAGAAGAGTAGGAAATATTTGGGACCTAGCGGTGTTGTTTCTTTGGAGCCATATCTTCAGTGGGTTCAAGCGAGAGCTATTTAGTTGAAGATGTCGTATTCCCAGGAAACACCTATGTCTGATTTGTTTGTGAAAACCACTCCTCCATTATTGGATGATCTAGAAGAGCTGCAACTTGCTTTTGTCAGGATGCAACAGGAAAAGGATGCTTTGAAGAATAAGTGCCAAACTTTAGAGATTTCCTTTAGAGCATACTTGAAGGAGAAAGACGAGTTGATTGAGATCCTTAAGAGTCGAGCGGTAGAGACTATGGAGAGGCAAGGGAATTTATTTTCTCCTAAGCCTCAATCAGATGCTAATTACTCACTCCCTGATTCAAGTGATTGGAAGGAGGTTGGCACCAGGTATGCGGAAGAAAACCATAGGTTGAAGGCTCAGATTACCAGGCTTACGGGGAAGCGCCAGCGTATAGAGTAATCTCTGACAGTTTTACTTCTCAGGGTTTTAGACTTTATTTTCATCTTGTACTTGGGATTGTTGAGACTTATAACCTATTTAGAAGTTATTATAATAAAAAATTTCAGTATTTCAAATGCGTTATTATTTTGATATTTGCAATGTGTCTCTAAAACTTTAAATCCCTTGAAATATTAAATAACAAAATGAAATCATGTGCATTGCATATCATGCATCATATTGCACATATTTCTTGCATTTGTTATGCATATTCAGGTGTCTTACCGAGCTTCTTTACTTTGTTCAGCAAGCTGACTCACCACTACAACACTCATGCTAATTTTAGAAGGAAGATGGATAACTTAGAACAAGAGAATCGCGAGCTGTACGGGGAAGTTTCTGCTTTAAAGGCCAACATGGCCAACCTTACTGCTCTGATGGAATCTCTGGTGGCTGCTTAAAATCAGCCACCGAGTGTTCAACCTCAACCAACAAGGGCTACTGTTGAAGTTCCAATTGTTCCTGTGTCTGCTACTCCAACTGTTGTTCAGAATTGCATGCCTCATGGTTATCCATGGGGAATTCCAGAGAACTTTACGCCTGAAGGTTTCAATCTTGGTCCTTAAGATACTCCAGTTATTCAGACTACTGTTACTCCTGCACCTCCTATAGTGCATGCTGCTCCTGCTGCACCTCCTTCGGTGAATATGGTTCCGTTTGTTAACGATGATGTGTGTCGTACTTTTCCTCCACCAAGTGAAGACTTGGGTCTTTATGATAGAATGAATGATTTTCAGGATCAGTTTGACAAGATGCAGAGGGAGATGAAGGCCCTCAGGGAAAAAGAGTTATTCGGGCATAATGTGAATGAATTATGCTTGGTCCTGAATGTTAAGATACCTGCAACATTTAAGTTCCTGGAGTTTGAGAAGTACAAGGGAAACACCTATCCTTGTGCTCATATTTTGATGTATGTAAGGAGAATGTCTACCTATACTGATGATCAACGTCTGCTGATTCACTTTTTTCAGGCTAGTTTGACTGGTGTTACCCTGATGTGGTATATGAGCTTGGATAGTGTCAATATCTATACTTTCAATGACTTAGGAGAAGCATTTATCAGACAATACAAATAGAACATGGACATGGCGCCTGACCGTGATCAACTCAGGGTCATGGTTCAGAAAGACAAGGAATCATTCAAAGAATATACACAAAGATGGCGTGAGGTAGCCGCCCAAGTGATTCTTCCCATGGAAGAGAAGGAAATGACTAAGATTTTCTTGAAGACATTGGGTGCTTTCTACTATGAAAGGATGGTAGCAAGTGCGCCAAGTGACTTTACTGAAATGGTAGGCATGGGTATCCGTTTAGAATAGGTTGTAAGAGAGGGTCGTTTAACAAAGAGTGAAGGATCTGGAGGTGCGAATAAGCCATTTTATGGGTTTACCAAGAAGAAGGAAGGAGATACGAACGATGTTATGCAAGAGAGGAGAGTTAATCCTCCTAGAAGAAATTATCAGCGTCATCAGCAAGTCGCCTAAGTTACTCCAGTTATTGGTGTAGCTCCAACCACTGTTGCTTATCAGAGACCATCCCAGCAGGGGAATCAAGGGTATAATTAGAGAAAGGAGAATTATAACCCTATTCATATGAGTTATACGGAGTTACTACCGGCATTGATTCAGAAGAAGTTGGTTCAGACCCGACAGTCTCCCGTTGTACCATCACCATTGCCTTGGTATTAAAAAGCAGACCAAACATGTGTGTGATACGGTGGGAGAACTGACTTGAAGGTTTTTCATTTTATCGCAACTTTTGCGGTTAGCAAGAGTCGCCACCGACTATTCTTTCATCCAAAAGGAAAGGTTAAAAAGCACAGGAAAGACCTTTGAGATTGTTTTTTGAGTTCGGGGGGTAGATTATGAAAAGGGAAGGTATTAACACCCTTTTCATCCATGGTTTTCCATGGGCTCTTAGTTACTTGCTAGATCACTTGCTTTTGTTTGAAATTGTGCTTGGTGTGGTTTTTTGAAAGTATTTTGTAAAAGAGGCCATTGTTTAGGCAATCTTTGTAATGATTCTCGTTCGTAAGAATGTATACAAAGATGTTTGTCTTTTTGAAAAAATGTTTTCAATGTTTGCAAGATGTTTGGAAATGTGTGTGTTTGTTTTGAAAATAGAAAGGATATTTGTTTGAAATGGAGCAAGTAACTAAAAGTAATCTACCTACTCAAATGTCTTTCTTGTTCATTTTCTTTCCATTTGATATTGTTGTCTTACCATTGATTTGGTAAGCAACCCTATCTTTGGATGTAAACGGGACGGGCGTGGGTCATCGTATAGCCATGATTAGCAATGTTTCAAAGTATCTTAGCATTTATGAGGGACTAATATCATTTTTGTAAGGCAACATTGAATAGCGTCACGGGACTATGATCTTGTTTTTGTTTGTTTTGCTAAGATACCTTACATGCGTAATATGGCCATTTTTGTATAAGGCAACCAAGTGGAGTAACCCTAAGGGTGCTTGTGCGCAAGTGTGTTATTTTCATGCTTGATTTTGTCTTGAATTAGAGTTTTCTATTTGATTGGTTTTATCTTGCCATACAAACCCTAATTACTAGCATATTATTTAAAAGCGATAAATTGCGAAATTTATTGATTACTACACTATTACAACACTTTGTGGGAGGGGGTATACAATTTATGAATGGGGATTGCAATAATATAAACCTAATTAATATATGACAACCAAATTGAATTTGTACAAATATTGGAATAAAATAATGTACAAGATAAATTAAATATGCAAAGTTATGTAAATGAAAAAGAAGATTTTGTTTGGTTTTTTATGTGAAAAAGTTTTAACCTAAACCTAATAAATAAATCAAGATTAAACTCAAATTAATTAGGAAAGGAAATTATTTTTAGAAAGGATTTTGATTAAACCCTAATTCTATTTTATTAAAATGGAATAAATTTCTTTGAGAAAAAGTAAGTATTTTTGCATTTTTATCTTGAAAATAATATATGGCATAATGAGATATTTTTGGTCTTTTTAAATTAAAATAGTATATTTAATGAGTGTGAAGAAAAATAAATATTTAACCTAGTCCTAATTTAATTTACAAGTTCATTTAACAAAAATAGATAATATATAACTAAATAAAAATATTTTATGTGATAAAAATAAAATAAAAAAGAGTCAAAATTTAAATCTATCATTTTTATATTTTTTATGATTTTTTAATATTAAGAAAAATATATTTAATAAAATAAAAATAAAAATAAAAAAATAAATTATATGGGCCAGAGGTGTATTCAAGCAAATCGGGGGTAAAATGTTAGAAAAAATAAAAAAAATCCCAAGATCCAAAAGCCCACGCAACAAGAAACCAAAAAAAGTGAAAAAAAAGAGAAAATTGCAAAAAGGCAGGCGCCAAGGCTCGAACCCATGACCTATGGCATTTTTGCGCACGCCCTTACCACTGGGGTCACTGTACATCCGTTTATAAGAACACAAAGATAAATATATATTAGAAAACGCCCCCTGAAGGCAACTTCATCTTCTACCTTGAGCCATGGCCGGACCACCTGTATCTCTCTCATTTCTCCATAAAAATGGAAAATCCAAACATGAAACTCACAGTGTTTCTTCCCATGATTACAACCAAATAATTCATGTAAACTAAAAGTCAAAGATCAAATCTAATTTTACTGGCCCTAATTTGAAACCTAATTTTTACAGAAATTTCAAATCCAAAATTCTCTCTACACAATGAATATAAAAGAAATCTATGAACATGGTTGGCTTTAGTGCAAGGATATCTACATTTTATTTTCACAAATCGAGACCAGAGGATGCTTGTATGAAGAGATAGAAGTTTGAGTTTTTACCTCTTTCAGTTGAGATCGTGAATAGAGTTTGAGAATGTTTTGGGAAGGCCTGAGGATCTGTTTAGCTTGCCTGAACCTCCTTGAGTGTATTCCAATCTTTACCTTGCCCTGAAAGTTCCTGAATCTCCCTACTCAAGTCAACCTGCAAGCTTGAAATGTAAAAATGGCAGATGGAGAAGGAGGAGTTACAATGAGGGAACATGGGTCTAGAACACTTAGATATGATGTATGTTAAGTGTTTAAGTGGTTAAAACTCAAAACGCACGAGTGATTTTTGAGGTTGCTATGTAAGGTGTAAAACTGCAAGTTATGGCATATTTTAAGTGATAGAGTGTTTGGGAGAGTTTTTGAGATTTAGCATTCGTGTTCTAGGTCACAATACATTTGTGTATATGTATGGAAAGGATTAGGGATCAAGCTTTCTCAAGATTTCTGAGTTGTAGTCTTTTGGCTCTATTACTTACTTTTTTAAGAAAAGTGGGGAGATAAGTCTCTATGTGCTTGTACAAGCCTGATTTGAGTTGGTAGAGGTTATAGACACATTGGTTTTGGTTTATAGGGTTTGTGTGTGCAGAAAGAACAAGTGAAAATCTTAAGGGGTTGACAATTGCAAAAGTTGTGCTTTACCAAAATGGAAATGGCAACTTTGTGCCATAAATGGAATTGTAGCTTGGACAAAGGCTCTGCTTGGATTAAAGCTCTATCAGCTGTGTAAACATTTAATTATGGAGTGAGAAACAAGTTTGAGGCCTGCAAAGCAAAGATTATGCAGCCTAGGCTTGAATTTGAATTCTGGTTCATCATGAAATGGCTTGAAATCAGAGTGAGAAATGGCCAACTTCACCTCTTCGATTCTCCCTATTCAAGAATGATCTCAAGGAGTTCTTGGACATTTTGGAAAGCTTGAAATATTCTCTATAACTCATATTTGAATTTCTTTCAAGGATTCCCCTTGGAACTATGTGAAAAATTGGCATGAAGTTAGGTCAAAAGCCTGCCTAACTAGGGCAAAATTTCACTAAGTTATTTTAGTTCATGAGCATGTATTCACAAAATTATATCTTGAGATCCAAGCATTTTTAGGAGAAATAGTGTGAAGAAAATTTGTAGATTTCATGGAGATATACAACTTTCATATTGGGAACCTCCTTTGAATCATCTTGTATCATGGTGAAAATTTGGCTTAAAGTTGAGAAAAAAAAAGAAATTTTCTATACTTAGAAAAATTTCTAAGTTAAGAAATTTCAAATTTCAAACCAAAATCTTCAATCCTTGATTTCTTGATGAAAAAATTTCACATTTTGACATGTTTTGATGAATTATGATCCTTGGCACTTGATTTTGACCAAAAAGTCAAAGTTTGACTTTTCAGTTTACAATTGACTTTTGATCAGTTGACTGAAAAATTCATCTGTCAATCCAATGAATTTGTAATGTTTTGAACCATGTAATTAGGTCAATATGATGCAAGTGAAATCTTGAAATCATGATCTAAACCAATTGGTCATTTTCTATGTCAAAAATCAGAAATTTCCCCTTCTCAGTCAAAACCCTAATTTTGACCATTTTGCCCTTTTGATGATTTGATCAAATTCCTTGAGGAATAGTGGTCCAAACTTGATCAAATGATACATATGAGTTTAAAATGTTGATGTGGATAAAACATTATGAGGTTTGACTTTAAATTTGCCATGGTTGACTTTTTCCCCAATACAATTGATTTTTAGGTCAACTGTCCAATTGACTAATAAAAATGTGATTCAAGGCTTGAAACTTGACATGAGTAATATTAGGGGTCCATAATGATCCTTGAAAGTCAAATGAAGCATTGATAGTCCAAAAATCCTTGTGCAAACTCAAACCCTAATTTTAGTCATCAGTGCATGATGAGATGTCTTGAGCTGATCAAACCCTAATCTAGTCTTGAATCAAAGAGATCTTGTGAGAAAAAATCTTGATAAATGAGAGGCAAAATTTTGGGGTACAACAGCTGCCCCTGTTCAATCTTCTTAAACCTGAAGAGTTAGATTTGCGAGCTTTGTCATTCGCGACTCGAAGATGATTGAACGCTAGAGTGCCCAGAAATTTGCACTCGACGATGCGATGATAGAAGGAATGGGCTTAAAGATGCCATTTGGAGAGGTGATAGAATCTTGTTGGATATGGGCTTGTAGATGCCATCCCAAAATGTTTGTTGAATTGTGATTTGTAAGCTGAAAGAATGAGCATCAGAATGGCGTCCGTGTCTAGAGCGTATCTGAGCTGTATCTGGAAGCTGATTTTGATTGAGTATCAGAATGGAATCCGTGTCTGGAGGATATCTGAACTGTATCTAAAAGTTGAATCTGAATGAGTATCAGAATGGCATCCGTGTCTGGAGCGTATCTGAACTGTATCTGAAAACCTTGTTTGAATGAACATCAGAATGGCATCCGTGTTTGGAGTGTATATGTACTGTATCAAGAGGTTGAATCTGAATAAGTATCAGGATGGCATCCGTATCTGGAGCGTATCTGAACTGTATCAAGAAGTTGAATTTGAATGTTAGTTGTTAATCTTATCCTGAAAAGGGTAAAATGTTAGCTAAAATGGCAAGTCATGATGCATGAAATGTATGCATAATGGGATTATGTTGTATGGATTTGTGTTTATCAATGTTTATGATTATATGAATATGATGTATGCGTATGTGAGCTAATTTGCTGCATTGCTGTTTGGATTGAGGAAAATAAATCCCTGAATATTGCTGGGGATGTGTGAGTCTTTAAGTCAAAGTATTGATGGATTTCTGTCGAGAGAAATAAATTCTGTTGTAAGGGCAATGCCATGTACTGCTTGTAAAATCTGTTGGGGAGTCCCGAGAATTTTGACAACTTCTACTGGGGATCAACAATTTGAAACTGTGTTCTGCTGGGGATTTAAATGGCGTACTGTAGGGGATTACTTATGGAATAGCTTAGAGACATTTTCCTATTCTTTCAACCTATCAGTAGTTGTCTTTTCCATTTTGTTTATTTGTAAACAATAATTATGTTCAAATGCATATGTTCAATAATGAATCATTAGACGTTTTTGTAAACAAAACACAAGCGTAAAGAAAAGGACAAATAGTTTTTGCACTTTCAAAGGGATATCTTTGTATTGACTTTGAGTAAATATTTTTGTACAAAGGGGACAAACATTCTAGTAAGAGAATGATGTCGTAAAACAAGAAAAATTTGATACAAAGAAAGATAACTATATGTAATAAACTCATGGGATTCCTATTATGTTGCCTTGTCCGAAGATGACTGAATTGATCAGAACCTTTGAGTTTGTCAGTGGAAGTCAGAGGTTTCTTGTGAAGTGATCCGACGGGACATAGTCGTACGCCTTAATTCCCTAACTTTTTCCTGCACCTCCCTTTCGGGTTTTCAGTCCACTGGGAAACCCTTTTTTGCCCAAGTCGCCCTTTCGGGTTTTCAACTTGTCGGGTGTACAAATTTTTTTGTTTTATCCCTAACTTTTTCCCGAACCTTTTGGTTCTCCAGGATGCCCTTGTTTTGCCTAGGTATGTCAACCTAGAGGGTCTCTTATGCGTAGTATCTTTTGACTATGTCCGCGTTTGCAGGGTGTGGCAGGTCGTCGCCATCCATGGTGGTCAAGATCATTACCCCACCGGAGAATATGTTTTTGATTACAAATGGTCCTTCATAGGTAAGATTCCATTTTCCCCTGGGATCACCTTGTGGCAAGATGATGCGTTTGATCACTAGATCCCCAACTCGATACACTTGGCGTCTGACTTTCTTGTTGAAAGCCTTGATCATCCGTTTTTGATACATTTGACCATGGAAAACAGCAACAAGTCTCTTCTCATCAATCAAGTTTAGTTGATCAAGTCGAGTCTGGATCCAGTCGTCTTTGTTCAACCCTGCATCCTTCATAATCCTTAGACAGGGGATCTAAACCTCGATAGGCAAGATAGCTTCCATGCTGTATACCAAAGAATAGGGTGTTGCCCCGGTTGATGTGCGAGTCGTGGTACGATACCCGTGGACAGCGAACGGTAGCATCTCATGCCAATCTTTGTATGTGACTGTCATCTTTTGTATGATCTTTTTAATGTTTTTATTTGCAGCTTCGACAACACCATTCATCTTTGGCCGATAGGGAGAAGAATTGTGATGCTGAATCTTAAATTGCTCGCACAATGCGGTAATCATAGTGTTGTTGAGATTTGTACTGTTGTCAGTGATGATCCTTTCCGGGATACCGTACCAGCAAATGAGATTTTGCTTGATGAAACGGGCAACAACATTCTTGGTAACAGAAGCGAAAGAAGTTTCCTCCACTGATTTTGTAAAATAGTCAATGGCCACTAGGATGAAGCAGTGTCCATTGGAAGTTGTCGGCTTAATTTCTCCGATCATATCAATCCTCCACATAGCAAAGGGCCAAGGAGCTATCAAGACATTCAGAGGAACCGGAGGTACGTGCACCTTGTCAGCATCAATTTGACACTTATGGCAGGTTCGAGAGTGTTGATAGTAATCTGCTTCCATGGTAGACCAATAATAGCCTGCCCGTAGAATTTTCTTCGCCATCGTATGCCCATTGGAATGGGTACCAAAAGTACCTTCATGCAATTCATCCATGATCCTTTCGGCTTCAATCTTATCCATGCACCGAAGTAACACAGAGTCATGATTTCATTTGTACAGTATGTCGTTACTAAGGAAGAACTTAGCAGAGAATCTCCTTAAGAACTTTTTATCATTGATTGAAGCTCCTTCTGGATATTCTTGAGTCTCGAGATACTTCTTGACTTCGTGAAACCAAGGCCGGTCCACTACTTCTTCAGTATTAATCTCGTGACAGTGTGCTGGTTCATCCATTCGTTTGATGGTGATCTGGGGAGCCTCATTATCCCAATTAAGTTTAAACATAGATGACATTGTGGCTAAAGCGTCTGCTAGCTGATTTTCTTCTCGCGGGAAATGCTCGAAGGTAATCTTCTCAAAATGTGGTAGCAATGTCAAAACATGTTCTTTGTAAGGGATAAGGTTAAGGTGTTTGGTGTCCCATTCCCCTTTGATTTGACTGATGACTAAGGCTGAGTCTCCGAATACATCCAATGATTTGATCCCCAAGTCTATGGCAGCTCTGAGACCAAAGATGCATGCTTCATATTCCGCCATGTTGTTTGTACAATTGAAGCAAAGTCTGGCAATAAAGGGAGTATGACACCCTTCCGGAGATATGAGTACAACACGGATACCATTACCAAGTACATTGGATGCTCCGTCAAAGAACAAGGTCCATCAGGATCCTTGTTCAGGTCCGTCATATGGCCTGATTTCTTCACAGTTGTCTAATGTCATGATGTCTTCATCTGGGAATTCAAACTTCATGGACTGGTCATCTTCCACAGCTTGGTGAGCAAGGTGATCATCTAATACACTACCCTTTATAGCTTTCTGGGTAGTATATTGTATGTTATACTTTGTCAGGATCATCTGCCATCTCGCTATTCTCCCAGAAAGAGCAGGCTTCTCAAAGATGTATTTTATCGGATCAATTTTAGATATCAACAAGGTAGTATGAGTCAGCATATACTGTCTTAGCCGGTGAGCAGCCCATGCCAGAGCACAACAAGTTTTCTCTAGCAGTGAATATCGGGTTTCACAGTCGGTAAACTTTTTGCTTAGGTAGTAAATAGCGTGCTCTTTTCGGCCAGACTCGTCATGCTGCCCCAATACACACCCCGTTGAGTTTTCTAAAATAGTCAGATACATGATCAATGGTCTTCCCTCGACTGGTGGCATCAATACAGGAGGCTCTTGTAGGTATTCTTTGATTTTGTCAAAAGCAACTTGGCACTCATCATTCCATTTGACTACTTTATCTTTCTTCAAGAGCTTGAAGATTGGCTCACAAGTAGCTGTCAGGTGAGAAATGAATCTGGAAATATAGTTCAAACGTCCCAAGAATCCTCTTACTTCCTTCTCAATACGAGGAGTAGGCATCTCTTGTATTTCTTTAACTTTTGTAGGATCGACCTCAATACCTTTGTTACTAATGACAAAGCCTAGGAGTTTACCGGACCGTACCCCAAATGTACACTTGTTTGGATTCAACCTCAGCTTGTACTTCTTCAGTCTCTCAAACAGTTTTTGTAAGTGATCAAGATGCTCCTCTTCTGTTTGCGATATGGCTATCATATCGTCTATGTAGACCTATATTTCATGATGTATCATGTCATGAAATAAAGCTACCATGGCGCGCTGATAGGTTTCCCCAGCATTCTTCAGTCCGAATGACATCACATTGTAGCAAAATGTGCCCCACTGTGTGACAAATATTGTTTTCTCCATGTCCTCAGGTGCCATTTTAATTTGTTTGTAACCTGAGAATCCATCCATGAAGGAAAACACTTTGTTTTGTGCCGTATTTTCAACTAGGATATCAATGCGGGGAAGTGGAAAATCATCCTTACGGATCGCCCTATTCAAATCTCTGTAGTCCAAACACAATCGTACTTTGCTGTCTTTTTTAGGTACAGGAACAATGTTGGCAACTCATTGAGGGTAGGAAGTGACATCCAAGAATCCAGCGTTGAATTGTTTCATGACCTCTGCTTTAATCTTTTCTGACATATCAGGCCTCATGTGGAGAACCTTTTGCTTTACTGGCGGACAATCTTCTCTTGTAGGCAGACGATGTACCATGATGTCTGTATCAAGTCCTGGAATGTCTTCATATGACCAGGCAAAAACTTCAACATAATCGTGTAACAACTGGATGAGACGCTCCTTGACACTGGGTTCCATATTGGCACCCACCTTGACCTATTTTTTTGTCTTCTTCGGTACCCAGGTTGATTGTATCCACGGGTTCCTCGTGAGGCTGAATGGTTCTGTCCTCTTGTTGTAGCAGTCTGGTAAGTTCCCCTGGTACTTCACAATCTTCCTCACCTTCGTCTTCGGCTTGGTAGATTAGATTCTCAGAGTCACAAAAGGCCATAGAAGTATCGTTACCCATGGGATCCAGAATGGATGAACACCTGCATTGTGAGTATGGGTGTGTGTAAGGGTATAACTATCTTTGAAAGAAAATAAAATGTAAAAGAAAAACAATGAGCACAAAATTTTGTATGCGAAAACGTCCATGATTCATTGATGTCATATGAAGATGAAATAATAACCCTTACAAATGGACCATTGTGGCTCGGGTAAGACACAAGGTTTTAAGAGTGCGAATTGTTTTTGAATATTACAGATCTAACAAAATGTAAAGATAAATTACTGTGGGATAAAAGTGATTGGGTCAAAGTCTCTAGCCTCCCAATTGCTCAGTCCTCCATTGACGGTCGGAAAGATCCAATCCTCCAGGTTGCAATCATCTTCACCATCTTCTACCGCGTTGACCTCCAGCACGGGCACGACGTATATCCTTTTGAGCACTTGAAGTGAAACCTAGGCCAAACTTATCAGAATTATACAGGATATCTTGAAGTTGCCCCCAGGTAGTGCATCCACCTTCCTCTACCACTGCTTTGGTGTCCTTTAGTGATGACATCCGGAGTGGTGGTCTTGTAATCTTGGGAATCTGGGACACAGTCTTGGTCACTGCCACCTCTTGGGCGACCTCTTCGAAGTGTTGAAATGGAGTTTCAATGAATTCGCCGTCCAATTCCACATATTTGAAGGAGTTGAGATGGTTGATCATGTATTCTTCCTCTCCATGGATAGTGATAATCTTCCCTTGAACCAGATACTTCAGCATCTGGTGCAATGTAGAGGTAACAACACCAGCGTTGTGGATCCATGGCCGGCCTAGCAGACAGGAGTAAGAAGGGCGAATATCCATTACATAAAAGGTTGAATTGAAAGTTTGGGTTCCAACCTTTATGGGGATATCCACTTCCCCGTGCACCATCCTCTTCGAGCCATCAAATGCCCTTACTACTATGTTGCTTGGCTTTAACGTCAGTCCCTCGTAGTCAAGTGTGTCAAGAGCTTTTTTCGGTAATACATTCAAAGATGAGCCAGTGTCCACCAAAACATGGGCCAGAGTTGTGCCCCTATATTCCAGAGACATGCAATTCTGCATTGTGCTTTCTCTCCCTCGGTGTCAGATCAGCATCCGAGAAGCCTAGGCCGTTATCCGCTGTCAAGTTGGCCACGCAGTCTTGGAATTGATTGGCAGACGTCTCTTGAGGCACATGGGCTATTTTTAGGAACTTCACCAAGGCTTTCGCATGTGCCTCGGAACATAGTAGTAATGCCAACATGGAGATTTTGGAGGGAGTTTTCACCAATTATTCAACTACATCGTAGTCGCTCATCTTTATAATTTTTAGGATCTCCTCCATTTCTTTCTTGGATGTCTCACAGATAGTCAATGCTTGGGCCTTCGTCCGGACATGCTAAACTAAAATACTCTTTCCTCGAGTTTCAGCAGCAGAAGTGTTGATAGGAATGATAAGAGGGGTTGTAACGTCTTTGTCAATAAGAGCACTTGCAGAGATGATTATGGGTATGGAAGTAACCTTTGGAGCAGCCACATGGATGATCACGAGTCCAGAAACTGCTTTTAGGGGAGCGATTTATGGAGAAAAGATCCTACCGCTTCGGGTAATTTTACTAGTTCCGGCGATATTGCTGATGTCGGAATCTTCTTCTTCAGAGTTTATCTCTTCAGCAGCCGGCTAGTCTTGTTTAATGCGATGGTAGTAAATGTCCCCTCCGTAATTCCACAACACAGTTTTGTTTGATACATATGGGACTGGCCCAGGCATTGTGATTATTAAAGGAGTTTCTTTTGGAACTGATGTAATTCTAACGGGTCTTTTGGTGGAGACCCTGGAAGAATTGATAGAAATGGTAATGATTGATACATATTCAACAGGAATAGGTGAAACAAGAGTATTTTCAAACAAAATCTCTTTGTTATCTATCAGGCACTGAATGCCTGCCTTTAACAAAGGACAACTAGTTAGTAATGATAAGCATAAAGGGCAAACTTCATTACAGCCTGGGAACACGCCGACTTTCAATAAGTTTATCTTAATGGTCGGAAGTGGGGTTATGAGTTCATCAAATATGGTAACAAACAAATCTTCTTCAATGGCATTGGTATTGTGACCATGTCTGGGCATAGGAGCAGAAATGAGATTTGGCTTTTCGGGTGTATCAAACTCAATTTCTTTTGCTTCAATGAGGTCTTGCATTTTGTTCTTCAAGGCCCAACAGTTATTAGTATCGTGACCAGGACTTTCAGAGTGATATGCGCAACGGGAATTGGGATGATAATGAGAGGATGTTGTATTGGGGTTTTTCGGAGCTTCTTTCAAGGTTTCCAAGTTGGATCTCAGAAGATGTGGTAATACTTGAGACAAAGTCATGTTCATTCTAGTGAAATTCCCGACTGGCCTTTCCACCCTTGGTTGATTACTTCTTTGTTGATCATACGTAGGCTTTGGAATCATAGCAGCCCCCACCATTGGTCGGCGTTCGACCCTCTCTTGGTTTCTTTGTGGATATACAACAACTATCTATTTCTTACCGATGAAAGGCTTCCTTACAGCTGTAGAAGAAGATGAATCCTTCTGAATCTTTCCACTTTTTATGCCAGCTTCCACCCTCTCTCCGGTCAATATTAGTTCCGTAAAGCCTGCAGATGAACATCTGATTAAATGGTTGAAAAAGAGACCAGATAAGGTGCCTAAGAACATGTCTACCAATTCTCTTTCAGACAGAGGGGGTTGAACTCTTCTATCCAAATCTCTCCATTTTTGCGTGTAATCCTTGAAACCTTCATTGGAAGCCATGGCCATACTCTGGAGTTGAGTACGGGTAGGCGCCAAATCAGCATTGTATTGATATTGCTTGTAGAAAGTTGAGGCAAGATCTTCCCAATTGTGGACGTTGGCTCTTTCTAGTTGGTAAAACTAGTCGAGTTGTGTTCCAGACAATCTGTCTTGGAAAAAGTGCACCCATAAGTCTTTATTAGTGGTATGGGGTTGGATTTTTCTCACATATGACCGAAGATGCATTTTAGGGCATGACACTCCATCATACTTGGAAAACATAGGCACTTTGAATTTTGGAGGAATCACAATCCCCGACACTAGTCCCAATTCCTTAAAGTCTAAGCCTGGCACCTTTTGTATTTCCATCGCGCTCAACCGCTCTTCAAGATGTCTGTACTTGTCATCAGCTGAAGGATACTTTTCCTCAGAGTAGTCTTCCTCCTCTTTAGATTCTGACGGGACCTCTGTTTCCTTGCCTTTCCCTTCTCCTTCACCAGATGTTATTGCAAAGTTCAAGGTCCTTCTAGTCTGCTCATGAAATCTTCTCCCCGTGTTTAAGACTCCAATTGCCTTCTTTGTTTTCTTTTTCCTCTCTTCAGCTAGTAGAGTCTTCAATTCTTCTTGCCCCTTGGCTAGGGTCATGAGCAATTGATGAAACTGTGTATTCTAAGCTCGGAGATCTTTCATTGTTTGCTCGATATCCTACTTACTGAAATAAACAGTAGAGAGATGAGGAGACTTGTTGCAAAAGACCTGTTTATATTATGATGAATGATATATGCATATGCAATGTTTTCAAGGATTTCAAAGATTCAAATTTGTTTTATAACAAAAAGGAAACACACGTTATATTAATAAGATAGAGTTTGAGTACATCAATTCCCCTTAGACAAAATACTACAAAAACTCTAAGATAAAAAAGTAGCGCGCATCCTCTTTGGTGCAATGTACGCGTTCAGAGTCCCTCCTCGTGAAGTAGCCTAGTGAGCTCAAAAACCTTCTTCTCGCTTGCGTAGAATTAGGCTTCAAAAGTATCTCGCTCTCCTTTGAGTTGTATCCAGTCCCTTTGTAAGTCTTCAAGAGATGTGAGGATGTCAGGATGTAGGATAGTGTATGGAACATCTCCTTCCTTAACAGGCTCAATGATTACCGGGAGAATGGAGGGGTAAGGCATCATAAGACTCTGAGCGCGAGTTCGTACCCATTTGAGGTAAGGCTCAAGAGGGATGGAATTCTTGTGCCCGAAAGTCTTGCTATCCACCTTGTTTAACATCCTCCAAGATCGGATAAATCTCTGGCGAAGACCTTGATCGTCGTTGTCATAGTCGAATACCAAACCTTGAATCAGCATCTCGTGCAGGCCATCCCTTCGGGCGTAACCAAATTGTCTTAAGGCTAAGCATGGGTTGTAGGTGATGCCTCCCCTAATTCCAAGTAGAGGGACATTAGGGAATTCTCCACATTGGTCGACGATGATAACATTCTCTTTGGATCGAGAGCACCAATGAATGTCTGAATGTTTGAGCGTCATCAACCTTTGTGACCACCTTAATCCTTGATCATTCTTTATGACTGATTGGGGAAGATGAGAAATAAACTATCTTGCCAAGATAGAAGTGCAACACATAAGGACACCTCTTTTCCTCATTGTGCGAGTGTGAAAAGAGTGTAGGATATCCCCTAGAAATGTAGGCACCGGGTTACGTGACATGAAGATTTTGACGGCGTTCACATATATGAGTTGGTCAGGATTTGGAAACAAAACCATCCCATAGATGAGAAGAGCCACAATTTCCTCAAAGGCTTGCAAGTCTAAGGAATTCCAACAGCTTTGGGCTTTCTCAAACAGGAACCTTGCTAAGAAATCTTTGACACCACTCCTAGTTTCCCAATGGGTTGTGACATCAGATAAGTGCAAGTGTAGTGCTTGAGCAATCTCTTTTGGCTTTGGGTCTCTTTCTGTACCGTTGAAAGGTAGTTGATTGAGAATGGGAATCCTCAAGAGTTGGGAGAATTCTTCCAAAGTAGGCACAAGTTAATAGTCGGGAAATTTGAAGCAATTGTGCAAAGGATCAAAGAACTGAAAGAGCACGTTCATCATATCCTTATCTGTGTTGGAGGTGACCAAGTTGAGTAGACGACCATGTCTCTCGGTGAATGGAGAGTTCTCAAGAATCTTTGAAGCTAGGTCCTTAAGTTGTGGAGTAATTCTTACAAGGTTGACTTGAATAGTTTTCCTGCGAAGTGAATCCATTTCCTACAAAACAAGAACAAAGATGAATCCCAAAATCCTTGAAATGGTTAGTGGATGTATATGATGTTCATTATGTCCATGATGTTATGTACAAGTATACATATACAAGCAAAGCAAACAAGTCCTTAGTTTAGGCTTGCATGGAGTTTTATAGGTAAGTACCCTCTTGAAGTTTAGTTGGATTAAACTTGTCCTAGTAATAGTAACCGGGTTCTAAGGAGCTCAATATCACTGGATTGTTTCCTTGGTCATTGTTTTAGCTCAAGCCTCTTTAATGGCGACCAAAATATCCCAAGAAACCAACCCTCAATGAATGTAGTATCGAGTATCTACCAACTTCGGACTGCACCAAAGTCGGTCATCTCACTACATCCTAAAGGCCAAGTTGGTCAAGTAAAGGTTCTAGAAGTTCATTAGTGCTTCATGACATCACTCAGCGGCCCCGTATTCTCTTTGATTAACTCAAAGGCTACCAGTACCCGCAAATATGTCGCACTAACGTAGCTATTGCTTAGACCATGTCGGTATACCCCGCACAGTTTCCACAACGTATTGCTACTTACCTATAATGTATCCTAAATCCAGGTAGAGGATTCAAACCCAAACAAAGAACCATAATGTAAAGCATATAAGTCAATCAATGTAAGAAAGTAAATGTGATCTCAACCCTAAGGTAACCCCACTTTTTGAATTTTCCCCAGCAGAGTCGACAATTCTGTGATACGGTGAGAGAACTGACTTGAAGGTTTTGCATTTTATCGCAAATGTTACAATTAGAAAGAGTCTCCACCGACTTTTCTTTTATCCAAAAGGAAAGGTGAAAAAGCACAGGAAAGACCTTTGAGATTGTTTCTTGAGTTCGGGGGGTTGATTATGAAAAGGGAAGGTATTAGCATCCTTTTCATCCATGGTTTTCCATGGGCTCTTAGTTACTTGCTAGATCACTCGCTTTTGTTTGAAATTGTGCTTGGTGTGGTTTTTTGAAAGTATTTTTGTAAAAGAGGCCATTGTTTAGGAAATCTTTGTAATGATTCTCGTTCGTAAGAATGTTTACAGAGATGTTTGTCTTTTTGAAAAAATGTTTTCAATGTTTGCAAGATGTTTGGAAATGTGTGTGTTTGTTTTGAAAATAGCAGGGATATTTGTTTGAAATGGAGCAAGTAACTAAAAGTAATCTACCTACTCAAATGTCTTTCTTGTTCATTTTCTTTCCCTTTGATATTGTTGTCTTACCATTGATTTGGTAAGCAACCCTATCTTTGGATGTAAACGGGACGGGCGTGGGTCATCGTATAGCCATGATTAGCAATGTTGCAAAGTATCTTAGCATTTACGAGGGACTAAGATCATTTTTAAGGCAACATTGAATAGCGTCATCGAGGGACTATGATCTTGTTTTTGTTTGTTTTGCTAAGATGTCTTACATGCGTAATATGGCCATTTTTGTATAAGGCAACCAAGTGGAGTAACCATAAGGGTGCTCTATTTGATTGGTTTTATCTTTCCATACAAACCCTAATTACTAGCATATTATATAAAAGCGATAAATTGCAAAATTTAAAGATTACTATCTATTACAACCAAATTGAATTTGTACAAATATTGGAATAAAATAATGTACAAGATAAATTAAATATGCAAAGATATGTAAATGCAAAAGAAGATTTTATTTGGTTTTTCATGTGAAAGAGTTTTAACCTAAGCCTAATAAATAAATCAAGATTAAACTCAAATTAATTAGGAAAGAAAATTATTTTTAGAAAGGATTTTGATTAAACCCTAATTCTATTTTATTAAAAGGGAATAAATTTCTTCGAGAAAAAGTAAGTATTTTTGCATTTTTATCTTGAAAATAATATATGGCATAATGAGATATTTTTGGTCTTTTTATATTAAAATAGTATATTTAATGGGTGAGAAGAAAAATAAATATTTAACCTAGTCCTAATTTAATTTACAAGTTCATTTAACAAAAATAGATAATATATAACTAAATAAAAATACTTTATGTGATAAAAATAAAATAAAACAAGTCAAAATTTAAATCTATCATTTTTATATTTTTTGTGATTTTTTAATATTAAGAAAAATATATTTAATAAAATAAAATGAAAGTAAAAATAAATAATAAAATTATATGGGCTAGAGGTGTATACAAGCAAATGGGGGGTTAAATGTTAGCAAAAACAAAAAAAAGCCCAAGATCTAAAAGCCCACACTGCAAGAAACCAAAAAAAGTGAAAAAAATGAAAAAATTGCAAAAAGGCAGGCGCCAAGGCTCGAACCCATGACCTATGGAATTTTTGCGTGCTGCCATACCACTGGGGTGGCTGTACATCCGTTTATAGAAACACAAAGATAAATATATATTAGAAAACGCCCCCTGAAGGCAACTTCATCTTCAACCTTGAGCCATGGTCGGACCACCGGTATCTCTCTCATTTCTCCATAAAAATGGAAAATCCAAACATGAAAATTACAGTGTTTCTTCCCACAATTTCAACCATATAATTCATGTAAACTAAAAGTCAAAGATCAAACCTAATTTTACTGGCCCTAATTTGAAACCTAATTTTTACAGAAATTTCAAATCCAAAATTCTCTATACACAATGAATATAAATGAAATCTATGAACATGGTTGGCTTTAGTGCAATGATATCTACATTTTGTTTTCACAAATCAAGACCAAAGGATGCTTGTATGAAGAGATAGAAGTTTGAGTTTTTACCTCTTTTAGTTGAGATTATGAATTGAGTTTGAGCAAGTTTTGATAAGGCCTGAGGATCTGTTTAGCTTGCCTGAATCTCCCTGAGTGTAATCCAATCTTTACCTTACCCTGAAAGTTCCTGAATCTCCCTACTCAAGTCAACCTGCAAGCTTGAAATGTAAAAATGGTAGATGGAGAAGGAGGAGTTAAAGTGAGGGAACAGGGGTCTGGAACATTTATATATCATGTATGTTAAGTGTTTAAATGGTTAAAACTCAAAACGCACGAGTGGTTTTTGAGGTTGCTATTTAAGGTGCAAAACTGCAAGTTATGGCAGATTTTCAATGATAGAGTGTTTGGGAGAGTTTTTGAGCTTTATCATTCGTGTTCTAGGTCACAATACATTTGTGTATATGTATGGAAAGGATTAGGGATCAAGCTTTCTCAAGATTTCTGAGTTATAGCCTTTTGGCTCTATTACTTGCTTTTTTAAGAAAAGTGAGGAGACAAGTCTCTATGTGCTTGTACAAGCCTGATCTGTGTTGGTAGAGGTTCTAGACACATTGATTTTGGTTTATAGGGTTTGTGTGTGCAGAAAGAACAAGTGCAAAGCTCAAGGAGTTGACAATTGCAAAAGTTGTGCTTTACCAAAATGGAAATGGCAACTTTGTGCCATAAATGGAATTATAGCTTGGACAAAGGCTCTAATGCTTGGATTAAAGCTCTATCAGTTGTGTAAACATTTAATTATAGAGTGAGAAACAAGTTTGAGGCCTGCAAAGCAAATATTATGCAGCCTAGGCTTGAATTTGAATTTTGGTTCATCATGAAATTGCTTGAAATCAAAGTGAGAAATTGGCAACTTTACCTCTTCGATTCTCCCTACTCAAGAATGATCTCAAGGAGTTCTTGGATATTTTGGAAAGCCTGCAATGTGATCTACAACTCATCTTCGAATTGCTTTCAAATATTCCCCTAGGAACTATGTGAAAAATTGGCATGAAGTTAGGTCAAAAACCTGCCTATCTAGGGCAAAATTTCACTAAGTTATTTTAGTTCATGAGCATGTATTCACAAAATTATATCCTGAGATCCAAGCATTTTTAAGAGAAATTGTATGAAGAAAAGTTGTATATTTCATGGATATCTACAACTTTCAAGTTGAGAACTTCCTTTGAATCATCTTGTATCATGGTGAAAATTTGGCTTAAAGTTGAGAAAAAATAAGAAATTTTCTATACTTAAAAAAATTTCTAAGTTAAGAAATTTCAAATTTCAAAACAAAATCTTCAATCCTTGATTTATTGATGAATAAATTTCACATTTTGACATGTTTTGATGAATTATGATCCTTGGCACTTGATTTTGACCAAAAAGTCAAAGTTTGACTTTAAAGTGTACAATTGACTTTTGATCAGTTGACTGAAAAATTCATCTGTCAATCCAATGAATTTGTAATGTTTTGAACCATGTAATTAGGTAAAATTGATGCAAGTGAACTTTTGAAATCATTCTCTAAACCAATTGGTCATTTGCTAGGTCAAAAATCAGAAATTTCCCCTTCTCAGTCAAAACCCTAATTTTGACCATTTTGCCCTTTTGATGATTTGATCAAATTCCTTGAGGAATGGTGGTCCAAACTTGATCAAATTATACATATGAGTTTAAAATGTTGATGTGGATCAAAAATTATGAGGTTTGACTATAAATTGGCCATGGTTGACGTTTTCCCCAATACAGCTGATTTTTAGGTCAACTGTCCAATTGACTGATCAAAAATGTGATTCAAGGTTTGAAACTTGACATGAGTAATATTAGGGGTCCATAATGATCCTTGAAATTCAAATGAAGCATTGATAGTCCAAAACTTCTTGTGCAAACTCAAACCCTAATTTTGGTCATTAGTGCATGATGAGATGTCTTGAGCTGATCAAACCCTAATCTAGTCTTGAATCAAAGAGATCTTGTGAGAAAAAATATTGATAAATGAGAGGGAAAATTTTGGGGTACAACAATGTCCTTTTCATCAGGGAGCACCAGGGCACAATGTTGAGAATTTCTATCCTTTGAAGAATCTATCTTTCAAGGATGTGGGCCCTAATGTGAAAGACAATCCTCTACCCAAGCATGGAGGAGCGAATGCTGTGAACATGGTGGTCGGTTGTCCAGGCGACTTCCGGATTTTTTATATTAATTTGGTTAGAGGAGATTTGCTGAAAATTCATGGATACCTCTGTGAATTTAGCTACTATACGCATGACCATTCCGGTTGTGCTATTTGCAGTACAAATATACAGGGTTGTGACAAGATAAAGGATGATTTACAGGAGATGATGGATGAGGGCCTCATCCATATAATCAGGCCTAGGGCAGAGTATGAAGAGGAGGTAAACATGGTTTCTATATGTCCTAGAGAGTTTAGAATTTTTTATATAGAGTATATGAATGAAGACCTTGTGCAATTGCATGCTACTTTCTGTCACTTGGCTGGTCAGGTGGAACATCAGTACGGATCTTTCCGAATTTGCTATCGAGATTCCCGAGAATGTTCAATCGTGAAGAAAGGTGTTCAGTTGTTGTTGGACAATGGAACTATCAAGGTTACAAGTCAAAGGGATGATTACCATGAAGTTGATATGATTGAGGTTTGTTTGGATGAAGAAGAGTCAGATGATGAGTACGCCTCTGCAGATGAGTATTTCTCCTCAGATGAGGATTTGTTTTATAGAGATGACTCAAGAAAGACTGATTATGTTGAAGAAGGGGTATATGTCATTGTGTCGTGCTTTGGTGCACCCGCCCATCTTGAAGTTGAGTATTATAGCAAGCCACTTGTTACCCAATTGGTGATTAGTTTGCCGGGTCATGTCCCCTACAAATCAGATAAGGTTGTACCCTACAAATATAACGCTACAATCTTGGATGATGGTGTGGAAGTTCCCATCCAGCCAATGCCTGATGTTGGAAATATTGCTGAGACTAGCAGAGTGACCTGCAACAGTCGTGTATTTGCACCAGTTGTTCGAGGAGATGTTAGCATTGGAAAGAAACTTGCTGAGAATGTTGAACCCAAGAAGGTTACGGGTGAGACTAGTGGGGATGTTAGAGAAAGAAGTGGATGATATTTTGAAGATAATCAAGATGAGCGACTACAGAATTGTAGATCAGCCACTGTAGACTCCTTCAAAAATATCTATCTTAGCTTTATTGATGAACTCCTCTGCTCACAGAGAATATTTAATGAGGGTATTGAACCAAGCTTTTATGGAGAGTTACATGCTTGTAGACCAGTTCAGCAGCGTAGTAGGGAACATTACGTCATGTAATAACCTGAGTTTCTGCGACAATGAATTGTCGGATGAATGAAGGAATCACAACCTGGCTCTCCACATCTCTATGAATTGCAAGAATGATTCACTATCCAATGTGTTGATTGACAATGGATCTACATTGAATGTCATACTAAGGAGCATGCTTATGAAGTTGAAATATCAAGGAATGCCCATGCGCCCAAGTGGAATTATTGTGAAAGCGTTTGATGGATCAAGGAAATATGTTATTGGTGAAGTGGACTTGCCTATTCATATAGGCCAACATTTGTTTCAGATTACTTTCCAGGCATAGATATTGTACCTGCTTATAGTTGCTTGATAGGAAGGCCGTGGATACATGAGGCATGGGCTGTCACTTCAACATTACACCAGAAACTGAAGTTTGTACGTGAAGGGAAAGTTGTGATCATAAATGGAGAACAAGCATTATTGATATGTCATTTGTCCTCTTTCATCATTGTGGAGGCGGATGAAGTTGCTGTTGGAACCCAGTTCCAAGATTTATCCATTGACAACATAAGAGGAAATGAGAATTCCATGGTGTTGCTCAGGAATGTGCAGCAGGTTATGCGTAATGGCCATAGTGAAGTTTAGGGATGAATTATGGACCCACCTATGAACAAAAATAGAGCTGGCTTGGGGTTCTATTGGAAGAATGACAAAGGTAAGAGCATGAAGCAGAAGTCTTCTGCAGGAAAATATCAAGACATCTTCCGTAGCGGGGTTATCTTCATCCAATTGTTTCCGGGATTAATGCCATTGTGGAAGATGAAGTAGAGCCAGAAATTCCAAATTACGTGACACAAGGAGTTAGGGTTCAGAACCGGATCACCATTGATGTTACCTCCTGCATACATGTTTCAAAGTAATTTTTTTTGTTAATCATTTTGAAAAGCTTTCACTCTGCCCAAGGTGGAAGTATTAATATTGTAGGGCTTATCTGTTTGCAGTGACTTTTAAAATCAATAATAAAATTTGTCTTTGTTTCCCAAATTGTGTGTTTATTTTCTGCTTTTTTTTGGAAAATGGTAACAAAAAAAACCTTTCAAAATAAATAATAACTGAAATACAATCTGCATGATCACTTGTTATACGTGTCAGTTTCTAAATACAATCATAAATCATATGTGCAGATTAATTAAAAAACTCGTTGAATACAATGACCCTGCACCCTCTCCCAATTTTGAATCTTCTGTGTATGGGGCCGAAGAAGAAGACTATGATGAGATTCCAGAAGAGGTCTCACGGTTGCTTGAGCACGAGGAAACTGCCATTCAGTCATATAAAGAGCCATTGGAAGTGATCAATTTGGATTCAGAAGGAGATCCAAAAGAAGTCAAGATTGGAGCATTGTTGCATCCTAATGTGAAGAGCAGGTAGATTGAGCTGTTGAAAGAGTATGTGGATATTTTTGCTTGGTCTTATCAAGATATGTCTGGTCTAGATACATACATTGTAGAGCACTGTTTTCCATTGAAGCCAGAGTGTCTTCCAATCAAACAGAAGTTGAGAAGAACTCACCGAGATATGGCAGTGAATATTAAAGAGGAGGTTCTAAAGCAGATTAATGCCGGTTTTATTGTGACATCAGTGTATCCTCAATGGATTTCCAATATTGTCCCAGTATCAAAAAAATATGGAAAAGTTCGCATGTGTGTAGATTACAGAGATCTAAACAAAGCTAGTCCAAAAGATGATTTTCCATTGCCACACATTGACATGTTAGTGAATAGCACAACAAAATTCAAAGTATTCTCGTTCATGGACGGATTTTCTGGGTATAATCAAATAAGAATGGCTCTAGAGGACATGGAAAAAACAACGTTTATCACACCCTGGGGAACATTCTGTTATAGAGTGATGCCCTTCGGGTTGAAGAACGCTAGTGCAACGTACTAGAGGGCAATGACAACCCTATTCCATGATATGATGCACAAGGAAATTGAGGTATTTGTTGATGATATAATTGCTAAATCCCAAACTGAAGAAGGGCATGTAGATGATTTGTTGAGGTTATTTCAGCGTTTGAGGAAGTATTGTCTACGCTTGAATCCAAATAAATGTACCTTCGGTGTTCGATCAGGGAAAATGTTGGGTTTCATTGTCAGCTAGAAAGGAATTGAAGTTGACCCTGATAAAGTCAAGGCAATTCAAGAGATGCCAGCGCCAAGAACTGAAAAGCAAGTCAGAGGGTTCCTGAGGCGTTTTAATTATATTTCCAGATTTATTTCCCACATCACTGCAACGTGTGAACCGATATTTAAGTTGTTAAAGAAAGATCAAGGTTTTGTATGGACAAATGACTGCCAAAGGGAATTTGAAAGTATTAAAGAATATTTGCTTGAACCTCCTATCTTTCTCCCTCCTGTTGAAGGAAGGTCGTTGATTATGTATCTGACAGTTTTAGATAATTCCATGGGTTGTATTCTGGGACAACAAGACGAAACGGGGAATAACGAGTATGTCATTTATTATCTCAGTAAAAAGTTTACTGATTGTGAGTCACGGTATTCCATGCTGGAGAAGACATGTTGTGCTCTGGCCTGGGCGGCAAAACGTTTGGGGCAGTATATGTTGAATCACACTACTTGGTTGATCTCCAAAATGGATCCAATCAAGTACATTTTTGAAAAGCTTGCTCTTCCTGGGAGAATTTCCCACTGGCAGATATTGTTATCTGAATATGACATCAAATACCGCACTCAAAAGGCTATCAAAATCAGCGTGTTGGTAGACTACCTTGCTCATCAACCAGTTAATCATCATCAGTCTGTGAAGTATGACTTTCCTGATGAGGATATAATGTTTTTGAAAATGAAAGATTATGATGAACCATTTCCCGAGGAAGGTCCTGATCCTGAATCTCGCTGGAGTATGATATTTGATGGAGTTGTGAATGCTTATGGTAAAGGAATTGGTGCCATGATTATCACTCCACATGGATCGCACATTCATTTCACTTCAAGGTTGGAATTTGATTGTACTAATAGTATGGCAGAATATGAGGCTTTCATCATGGGTCTCGCGGAAGCCATTGATCTCAGAATTAAAATTCTAGATGTGTATGGTGATTCAACTTTGGTAATAAACCAGATTAAAGGAGAATGGGATACTCGTCACCCCAACTTGATCCCTTACAAAGATTATTCTAGAAGGTTGTTACCCTTCTTTAATAAAGTTGAATTCCATCACATTCCTAGATATGAAAATCAAACGGCAGACGCTCTAGCAACTCTGACTTCTATGTATCAGGTGAATACTGGGAATGATATACCTCAAATTATGGTTCAGAGACTGGATAAGCCCGCTCATGTGTTTACAACAGAAGAGGTAGCAGATGAAAAACCTTGGTATTATGATATCAAGCATTTTCTTCAGACTCAGGAATACCCAATTGGTACTTCAAATAAAGATAGAAAGTCATTGAGAAGATTGGCTGGCAGTTTCTTCCTCAGTGAAAATGTGTTGTACAAGAGAAATTATGACATGGTCTTGCTCAGATGCATGGATAGACACGAAGCAGACATGTTGATGCATGAGGTTCATGAAGGTTCATTTGTCACTCATGCCAACGGACATTCGATGGCTAAAAAGATGCTAAGGGCAGGTTACTATTGACTGACAATGGAATCTGATTGTTACAAATTTGCAAAGAAGTGTCATAAATTCCAGATTTCCGCGGACAAGGTTCATGTGCCTCCGACACTTGTTAATGTGATCTCTTCCCCATGGCCATTCTCTATGTGGGGTGTTGACATGATTGGAATGATAGAACCCAAAAGCTTCGAATGGACACCGTTTTATCTTGGTGGCAATTGATTACTTCAACGAGTGGTTGGAGGCTGCTTCATATGCTAATGTTACCAAGTAGGTGGTTGTGCGCTTCATTAATAATAATCTTATATGTCGGTATGATGTGCCGAGCAGAATTATTACTGACAATAGCTCGAATCTGAACAACAAGATGATGACAAAACTTTGTGACGAATTCAAGATTGTCCATCACAATTCATCTCTGTACAGGCCGAAGATGAATGGGGATGTTGAAGCTGCTAATAAGAATATCAAGAAAATTATCCAGAAAATGGTTGTTACTTATAAGGATTGGCATGAAATGCTCCCTTTTGCTTTGCATGGATATCGAACATCTGTCCGCACTTCAACAGGAGCAACCACATTCTCCCTTGTGTATGGAATGGAAGTTGTGCTCCCAATCGAGGTGGAGATTCCCTCTTTGCGTGTGATAATGGAAACCAAGTTGTCAGAGGCTGAATGGGTCCAAAACAAGTTTGATCAATTGAATTTGATTGAACAGAAGAGGATGACGACTTTGTGTCATGGCAAGTTATATCAAAAAAGGATGAAGAAAGCTTTTGATAAGAAGGTCAAACCTCGTGAATTCAGAGAAGGCGACCTCATGCTCAGGAAGATCATGTCCTTTACCGCTGATTCTAGGTGCAAGTGGACTCCCAATTTTGAAGGCCCATATGTTGTTAAGAAAGCCTTCTCTGGAAGTGCATTAATTCTTGAAACTATGGATAGCGAGGAGTTCCCACGTCACATGAATGCTGATGCAGTCAAGAAATACTTCGCCTAAAGAAATAAAAGAATAGCTCGCTAAGTTGAAAACCCAAAAAGGCGGATTAGGAAAAAAAGAGTGTCCCGGTAGGCCGAAAACCCGAAAGGGAGGTCTAGGCAAAAATTAGAGACATAAACAATAAATTTCCCGCTAAGTGGAAAACCCGCAAGGGAAACTTAGGTAAAAGTTAGGGACTTTCTTGGGAAGTAACTACATCAGGCAAGACTTGATCGTTGGAGCAACAATCTTCTCGGATCCTCATCATACTTCAACAGAAGTTGCTGCTTAGGATTTCAAAAGTTGTTAGGGGGGATAGCGGTCATTGTATCTCAATGTATCATTTCCATTATATATTACCATTTTCTGAACTTTGTAATGATCCATGGAGTCTCACCATTCGCAGACTACCATTCTATTAATGAAATTTGAGCTTTTACCCAATTCTTTGTATTTCTTATTTTATTTAGCTTGCAAAGACTCCATTTATTATTGATAATAACTTTCAAAGCGAAAAGATTGAATAACAAAATTGATTTCCAAAAAGAATTTACAATTTGTTTTTACTTTAAAATTTGTGATGCAAGAGAAACAACAAAAGTGGTGATCCCAGGAATGGATGAACTCCAGTTGCTTTTAAGAAGTCTTGTTTCCCGGAGAAGTTTTGCTCAAGATGTTTCATCGTATAGGGTTTGTAACTCCAGTATCCCCGGTCAAGTTTTGGTTCATCTCTCCTCTTTTATGAGTTTGCATGGTATGAAGATCCAATCCAAGATTCTTCTAGTGAATATTTTGTTTGTTCAAAAGAAGTTCTTTCTTCCTAGAGAAGTTGGTACAATGATTACTCTCGAAGAACACGGGCCTCTGTTTTCCCCAATAAAGAACGTATATTGATTTTCCCTTTGTGAAGGTGGTGTTGACCTCCCCAATGAAGTCGGCACGAATTCCCTAGTGAATGTTTTGATGATTTGATGTCCATCTGCTCTACTTGAAATTGATTTTTCAAATCCCCAGTAGAGGCGTTACTTTTTAAAATATTTGATTTCCCGTTGAAGTCTGAGTGCTATTCCCTAGTAAAGACCTAGGAGAGGATGTTGTATCTTTGTATCTGTACTGTTTGGTCGCTATGTTTTGTTAAATTCCGAATTATGTTTATCCCCAATGAAGTTAAACCAGGTAGTATGTTTTGTTTCCTCAGTTGGTGCTTACTTTTTCTTAGATTGTTCATCTTGGATGTAATTTGGCCGAGTGTTGATTGTGCCCGAGTTGGTTTTGCCTGTTTACTCCCAGTGTTATATATATATATATATATATATATATATATATATATATATATATATATATATATATATATATATATATATATATATATATATATATATATATATATATATATATATATATATATATATATATATATATATATATATATATATATATATATATATATATGTTTTGTCAGCATATGCGCGATAAACACTCATACATTCATACATTCATACATTCATACATACATCATGCATAACTAAAATTGGCAAATCATTGCTTATTCACATTTGTTAATATTTTGTTGACATATTACCCTATTTTGCAGATGTTATGTTGTCCTCTCTCCAATAGAGTGTTGGCCTTAAGCAGAAAGCATATATTCTTTCAATTTCCCCACTGAGTTATCCCTCGTGGAATATTTTTGCTTCAGCCTTCTTGTACAACTCTTTGACTGGATGATTTGGGTCTCCCTCATGAGTTTATTTCTCAAAGGAAGTGTTTCGGACGAATGTCTCATACCAGTATATTTTTGGTTTGAATTTTTTAATCCTCGGCAATATTATTACTTTGGATTTTCGCAAGCTTTGAGCATTGGTTTGAGAATGTGCATTTATTTTGCACGAGAATACCTTTATCTCCTCAAGCAGGAATATATTTCTTTCCCTAGGAAGTCATATTTCTTTCCCCAGAAAGTATTTTTTTACAATCCTCCATAACAACAAGTGGTAGGTCTCTTTACTTGAGCAACATGTACTTCCCTGTAAAAGTCGACGTAACTGTTTTTCGCTATCTTCTCTATGAGGGGATAATTTGCAGCCCGTTTCCAAATTACTCTAGTGGATGGCAAGACTTTCAATATCACAGAGACCGTTCATTGTTAAATCTTTACAAGTGGTAGTCTCTTTATTTGAGACAACTTATATATTACCCTTTCCAGGCAGAATGCTTTGGTTAAAGAAGAAGTTGAGACCCATTCTAGGTGAAATGTCATACTTTTGGGGAAAACTTGTTATCTTTTTGCTACCTTCACTGAACGTCGGTAGTTCATCGTCAGTGAACGGTGATGTCATGATATTTTCTCTTTCTACCTTCAGTGAAAGTTGGTAGGTCACCTTCAGTGAAAGTTGGTGATTGTTATCTCTTTTGCTACCCTCAGTGAACGTTGGTAGTTCATCGTCACTGAACGGCGATGTCATGATATTTTCTCTTTCTACCTTCAGTGAAAGTTGGTAGGTCACCTTTAGTGAAAGTTGGTGATTGTTATCTTTTTTCTACCCTTAGTGAATGTTGGTAGTTCATCGTGAACGATGATGTCATGATATTTTCTCTTTCTACCTTCAGTGAAAGTTGGTAGGTCACCTTAAGTGAATGTTGCTGATTGTTATCTTTTTGCTACCCTCAGTGAACGTTGGTAGTTCATCATCAGTGAACAACAATGTCATGATATTTTCTCTTTCTACCTTCAGTGAAAGTTTGTAGGTGACCTTCAGCGAAAGTTGGTGATTATTATCTTTTTGCTACCCTCAGTGAACGTTGGTAGTTCATCATCAGTGAACGGTGATGTCATGATATTTTCTCTTTCTACCATCAGTGAAAGTTGGTAGGTCACCTTCAGTGAAAGTTGGTGATTGTTATCTTTTTGCTACCCTCAGCGAACGTTGGTAGTTCATCGTCAGTGAATGGAGATTCTATGATATTTCTTTTCCTTTTACCTTCAGTGAACGTTGGTAGCTCACCGTCAGTGAACGTCGGTGTTGTTATCTCTTTCCACTTTCTACCTTCAGTGAACGTTGGTAGTTTCTCCTTTAGTAGGAGTTGGTGTATCCTTTGACTTTTTATTACCCTTTATAAGTCAGGTCTTTTGATCCACCAATGATTTATTTTCCTGGTCGGGTTTCTCTTTTGTTTATGTATTTCCTTTGCTACATCCCCAGTGGTGTTTTGCATCTCTTTGGTTTTGTTCATATGCATTCATGCTCATAAGCATTGCATGGCATCTTAGGGCAAAAAATAGGGTTTATTTTATATTTAAGTATCTTTGATCGCGTCGACACGAAGATTTTCAACCTTCGTATTTCCGGATAGAAGAAAATTAAATAAGGGCAGCCGTTGTACCCCAATTTTCCCCCCTAAGATCCCCTCATTATACCATGTTGATTCCATCACAACAAGATCACATTAGGATTCTTGGTTCCCCTCCCTATCTTTAGCTTTGCTCTTTGAAGAATCACCAAGCACCTTGACTTGTGTTATTTTGTGGTCATGAATATTTTTGTCTTGATTTCTTCTTTTAATTAATAAAATACAATGTTGGTTTGTCTTGCTTGTTATTAATGTAGGTAAAGGCAATGAGATTTAGCAAGTTTCTCTATGGGTTCGTGAGTTTATTTCCACTCCCTAGTCAATAAAGTTTGAGAAGTTCAAACCTCACCATTGGATTTGTTTTGGAAGAAATGGGATGGCAAGGTTATTTGGGTTCACCACATTTCAAGGTTATCAAATTTGATTCAAAAACTATAAGGGGTTGATTGAAGAAGTTGTCATGCTTGGACAAGGTCTTTTTTCCATTGGTCACAAGTGCATATTTCTCTCAACTCTCAATATATGGAAGTGGTTTTGGGTGCTATGAGTTCTCATTTTCATCCTCAACAAATTCTATTTTCAAGGCATTTGTGTTGGTACAAGAAGTTTGTTCAAAATTGTCAAAGTTCCTCAAAGCATTCTCTTGATCTAGGAGCTAGGTTTTTGAACTTCAAAGAAGCATATCTTGCTCATCTTTTGTTATTTTTGAGTGATTCCAAAAGTGTCCTTCTCTTCAAATTTTTATTAATACATCACTTCAAAAGTTTTAAGGATTTTTCATGTGGAAGAAGCTTGATGATGAAGAAAGATTACAAGTCCTCCAGATGAACCCCCAATTTCTCATGTGTGACTTCAAATGATCATAACTTGGCCAATTTTTATCACCTTGATCCCATTATTTTTCCATAATGATATTGAGGAGGTGAACTTTATGACTTCTTTTATGTGTAAAGTGAGAGAATGGATGGAAGATTCCCTAAGGAAAAAAAATATTATAGGTCATTCCATGATTTTTTGAGAACTTCAACAATTCATAACTCTCTCAATTTTTGGATATTTTGAATGGTTCAAGTTTCAAAATTTCATTCAAGATATCTACTTCATGCCATCTATTTTGTTCAAGAACAAATTCCAAGTGGAAGTCCATGTTTGGATGCAAAACATTATAAGTCACTTTAAAAGAATTTTTGAAATATTTCTATGTATGGAAAGTCAACTTTTTTCTCCCAATTTTGACTCCATACAACTTTCAGCTCAAGCATCCATTTGATTCCATTCTTTTTCCATTGCAAATCTTGTAACCTCTTCTTTCTAAAGCATCAAGAATCATTCCCTAAGACCACTTGAGTTGAGAATGCCATTGATTTGAACTTGGTAACTTGGAATTGAAGTTTCTTCAAAAGTCAGAATTTGAAATCATTGGTTTAGCTTCTAAACACTTTGATTCTATGTGTTTTTGCTTCTAAACATGTTTAGTGAACTTCCAGAAGTGACTAGAATAGAAAAATGCGTGTTTTGGATGAGTTTTAATCAAATTCAAGGTCACACTTTTCTTGTTTACAACTTCACACAATTTCCCTCCAAACTTCATCATTTCACACACTTGAACATTCCATTTGATTCCCTATAAATAGAGGGTCATACCCCATTCATTTCCTCAAACTTGGATAGCCAGAATCACCCTCCCAAACTTGTTCCATAACTCAAAATTCTGCTCTTTGAAATCTTCTTTTAAGCCTTTTTCAATCCAATTTTTCCGTCAATTCATCTTCCTTGATCTTCCCTGAATCTAACCATATAATTACATTCAAGAATTGTGCCCTATATTGATCCATAGAAGTCCAGTTTCAGAGCTCTGCAACTCAAGTTCAATAGGTAGATACCTTCATCAATTCTTTAAAACTTTGATATCATTGTGAGGCTCTCATTAACCTGGTTCTAGTCGCAACCCTTACTTTTATCTAGAAACTTTTTTTGACCATAAAATTTCAAATCCCTTTTCAAAACTTTCCTTCCAAATTGCTTGAGCTACAGTTTATATAAATTTGTCATGAAGGTGTGGTTGTCTTCGTCTTAAAGAGACGAAGTGAATGGCATAGGTCTGAGCTTCTGATTTTACAGTTTGAGAGACCTGTAATTCACGTTGGCAGGAGGTTGAAGATGACCAACGTGCCATCTTCCAACCAATGATGGCACACCACTTGTTTTTTTTAAATCTGATTTGATTAATGATCCAATGCATTATTCACTAAAGTCCATAACATGCATAGTGTGTCAGGTGCACTTGATCTGTTTACTAACGCGTTTTGACATTGATCAGATCGCCCATATTTTTTTGGTTTTTATTTTCTTTTCTGATTTTTATATTTAATTGTTTTAAATTTCAAAAAATCATAGAAACTTCATATTTAGTCAAAAAAATCTGAAAAAATCATGAAAAATATTTTTGATTTTTCTCTTTCTGATTTTTTTTTCACAATTTTATTTTGTGTTTTGATATTTTTTATAAATTTTCACTTTATTTGATTTGTTTTAAATGTTTAAAAATACTTTTATGCATTTTTTAATTCTGAAAAAAATTATAAAATGATCCAATGATATTGTGACAAATATTGGTCACCTCATTCTTTTTTTCTCTGACTTTAGTATTTTTATCATTTTTGGTTCATTTTACTCATTTCTTTTAATTTTAAAAATAGTTTCCGACTTTAAAAAATTACCAAAAAATTTATAAAATTGTTTTAGTTCATTTTTGATTTTTTTATGGTCTTACTTTTTATTTCTTGATTAATTTGAACAAAGTTGATATTTTTCTCTTTTATTTCTATTTTAAAACGTTTTTAAACTTTTCAATATATATACTAAAATGCAATATTATTTTGTGATTATTTTCTGGCTGATCTCGGGTTGAATTTTTAATTATGAACTTTGTTTACATCATTGGATCCATGGTGTTGAGTTTAACTCCATCAAAATGGATGAATGATTTTAATAATAATTTAATTGAAATTTAATTCAAATGTGGTTTGTATATTCTTTCCCACCCCTCTCCATCTTATCCCTTTCTTATTGCACTAAGTGTTATTGGAGCATGATCTCTATATCATGTCTCAAAACAAATGGTGTATAGATTATTATTGACCAGCCTCAAAATATGTGCGACTTCTACATAAGTCCACTTACGATTGCTTAACATAGCGCTAAATTTTGTCCCGATTCGAATAAATAATCATTCGTGGCCCAAACCTATGTTTGCAAGCCCAAGTATGTTAATTTGATCCCTTTGATCCAATAAACTTGAGATTTATTGTGTGGAGGCTTTGGTTCTACCAATCCTATAATGGATCTACAACACTTTTGGTCAACGCGGATCACTTAAACATCGTTGGTCATTAAATGGTACTTTTGAGGATTCCAAATGGATGATATACTTGACAAAAAGAAAATGCAACTTGTTGTGTGGAGGCTTTGGTTCTACCAATCCTCTAATGAGTTCCAAATGCAAGTTTCAAGATGGTCATCCAACTAACCACTAATTATTAAATTCTTTTTACTTTGTGCCCTTTTATTTTTTATGCTTTATGTACCATTTGCTTTAAGCATTACATTTCATGTCATTTTTATTTTGCTCATTTGAGCTTTTATTTTCTCTTCTAAGACACTTAATAATCAACATGAACCATAAAAATCTTTAATGATACTTGGACTATTTGGTTACTATCCTTGGCATTATGGAGCATTGGACTTCTTGGACTTAGGATTAGAAACCTTGGCCTATGTTAGAGACCTTATGACCTTGATTGATATTTTTTATGGAGTTCTTGAGGTTTACCTTAAGACATTGGGTTGTTTTGTTTGTTTTGTATGCAGGTTATTGTGATTACATACTTTGTTTGTAATCTGGAATTCACCTGTATACAGCCGTTACTCTGCCCAATTTTTGTGAAGATTTAATATACCTGAAGTTTGGTTCTCTCAAGAGGTCTAGTATCTTTGCTTACTTGGTTCCAATCCAAAGAATTGGAATTCTATCTTGGCTCATGATGTTAAGTATTGACTTCTTGTTTGTTAGATGATCTCTATCCCTAGATTTTACCTTATGCTTTAGGATAACCTCTTCTTCTCCTCCCATCTTCTTAAATTTCAAAATATCTTCTCCCTCTTTTTTTTTGAAAATTCTTCTTATTTTTAAAATTGAACTACTTTCATAATAAAATTGGACTTAGGTCCATGCATTTTCAAAACATCTTTCACAAATAAACTTCAATCAACATTAATAAAACCTAGAATTTTTTTGTGAGAAGACTAAAAATCAATCAATCTCATTCAAACCATTTTTCCATCTTGGCTTTCATCTTAAACTTTTCTCAAAAATATTCAACTCTTGTCAATCCTTGTAGTGATGTAAACAACTATACTTCTACAATATATAGTAAAGAGAGATATTTTCCACTTGGGTGTTGAGTGAGGCATTGTTGATTTTAAAATCCAATCCATATCCTCCACTTTGAGATGATTCAAATTCTCCATTCTCATGATTATGGGTAGTAAGTATGTTTTCCACACGGACAATAACGATGATGTCTTATCTCATAAAATTAACCAACACACTTTTGTTTTAAAATTTTTAAAGGTGAGCTACGTGTACCCTGATCCCATATTGCATGAAAGGTGGTACGTAGGCACTAAAGGTTCACAACCGCGGCGGGTGCAAAAATCATTAAAAAATATATTTCTTCTCTCATCTCCACCATCTATTTTACATACAATATTTTATAGCCAAAATATACAGATTTTTACAAAGAGGTTCCTGTGGAGTACCGTAGATGTTTAGGGTGCTAATACCATCCCTTTGCATAACTAAACCCCTTACCTAGAATATTTCCCCCTCTTTTGGGTTACTCGTTATTTTCCCATTCCTTTGGAAACAATAAAGCACGATGGAGACTTTTATTTGGATCTGTAAAAGTCTAGTCAATCCAATGACTTAGCCTTAAACATTTTTATCGCTACATCGACACATAACTTTTCTTGCTCATATTTGTGTCGACACATACGCGTTTTGTGTCGACTCATGCACCTTTCATCCCCCTGTTTTAGATCCTGGATAACAGTATGAGTCAATGCATAAGGCCATGTGTCAACTCATACCCTATTTGCATCGATACATACGCGTTCGTGTCGACTCATGCACCTTTAATCTTTCTGTTTTGGGGCTGGATAACAGTATGACTTAATGCATAAGACCATGTGTTGACTCATACCATGTTTTGTCACTAGAATGAGTCGACATATGTGGGTATGTATCGACTCATGCTGCATTTTTTTTTGCCTTAATCATTTGTTTTGAATTTGAACTTCTTTCAAGATGGTGTGGTAGCCATAGTGAACCTCCATAATACTGTTCCAATCCTCCCTCTGTATTGGAAGCTTGAGCAATTTTGAAGACCTCAATGAGCATGTGTTGAGTAAAAATGGGAGGGAAAATTTTGGGGTACAACAGTTGCCCCTGTTTAATCTTCTTAAACCTGAGGATTTATATTAGTTCGTATACCTTTCGTAATATAAAGGTGGAAGATGATTGAACACCATAGTGCCCAAAAATTTGCACCCGCATGAAGCTACGTTGTTGGGTGATGATACCGGGGATGGGCTTATAGATGCCATTTGGAAAAGATAACAGAGAGTCATTGGAGATGGGCTTAAAGATGCCATCCAAAGTAGATGTTAACTTCATAAGAGGTATCTTTGTGGGGATTCCTATTCCTGTTATTTGAGGAGGACTCCGCTGGGGTAATGTTGATTTTTGTTCTTTTGCTTGAGGAAAACTCTGTGGGGAACACAGTTTAGGAGCTTCAGTTGTCCATTTCTCTACTGAGGAGTTATCTCTTGACTGGAGAGATGAAAATTAGTTGTTATCTGGTTGAAATCCAGGCTTTACAGTAACTTGCTGCGGGTAATAAAGATGACGGCTATCTGGTTGTATTCTAGGCTTCACAGTGACTTACTGGGGAATATGAAATTAACTCCTATCTGGTCAGTTCCATGCTTTGCATTAAAAATGAAATTGAATTGTTATTTGGTCGGCACCCAGGCTTCAGTAACTTGAACTGTTATCTGGTCGTGTCTAGGCTTTATTGACTTGAGTTGTTACTTGGTCGTGTCCAAGCTTCAGTAACTTGAACTGTTATCTGGTCGTGTCCAGGCTTTAGTAACTTGAAGAAATTAAGTTGTTATCTGGTCGAATCCAGCCTTCAACTTGAATTTGAGGTATATTGACATCTTTTCGGGTCCAGGCTTCATAGTAATTGACAGAGTTGGACTGTTATCTGGTCGAATTCTGGGTTTCAGCAATGATGTTAACTGTTATCTGGTCGGGTCCAGGTTTTGCAATGTGGTAGATTATACTGTCATCTGGTCGGGTCCAGGTTTCGCAATGTGGTAGATTATACTGTCATCTGGTCGGGTCCAGGCTTCATAGTAATTGACAGAATAAATTGCTATTTGGTCGAACTCTAGGCTTTGCAGTAATTTGACAGAGTAAACTACTATCTGGTCAGACTCCAGGCTTCGCAGCAACTTATACTATTATCTGGTCGGGTCCAGGCTTCATAGTAATTAACAAAATAAACTTCTATCTTGTCGGACTCGAGGATTTGCAGTAATTTGGTAAATTAAATTGCTATTTGGTCGGACTCCAGGCTTCACAACAACTTATACTGTTATCTGGTTGGGTCCAGGCTTCACAGTGTCTTGAATTGTAGATTGATTATTATCCGGTCAAATTTCGGGCTTCAGCAAAGATGTTGACTGTTATCTGGTCGGATTTCAGGCTTTATAGTGTTGTAAATTGCTACCTGGTCGGATTCCAGACTTCAGTGTTGTAAACAGCTATCTGGTCGAATTCCAGGCTTCACAGTAAATTGTATTTGACGTTAACTGCTATCTGGTCGGATCCAGGCTTCACATGATGGACGAGTTGTTACTTCAGATAATTACCCTGTCTTGTTTTAGGAATTAATCTGGAACTTGTTGAAAATTGATGATGATGTTTGTTTACCAATCTTTTTTGAAAAGGTAAAGAATTAGCTGTATGCAATTTCATGATGCATGACGCACATTGTGTGATGATGTTCTCAAAATGGATGAGATTGTGCTATATTTATTTTGTATGCATGTTTGTAAAATGATGTATGAATGCAAGATATGAACTGATTTAATCTTTGATGTGTCATTGAACTGAGGGAAAATAAATCCCTGACTGCTGTTGGGGATGAGGAATGTGATTCTTCATTATTTGTTAAAGTTGAATTGATGGGAGATGGATTTTCGTGGCTAGAGAAATACACTCTACTGGGGAAAGAAAAATTAACCTGCTTGGGGATTTTTATGAAGCTTTGTTGGGGAACCCAGGAAGTTTATAAACCATGTTAAGGAATTCTTCAAGATGTTGGGGATATGATTGGAGACTCTTACTCTGCAGGGGATGTCGGAACTCCTGACGTTATTAGGCTTGTATGCTGAAGATATGGAAATGACTTCGCAGGATGACATCTATGTCTCTATATATTGTGGGATGTATTTAAGGGGATTTGCAATTGGATTTTTATACATTTCCCCGTTTCTTAAAGCCATTGTAACTGTCTTTCTGTTTTTCTATGCGGGTATTTGTAAACGGTGATCACATTCAAATGCATATGTTCAAAAATAATCACTGGACATTTTTGCAAAAAAAACAGAAAAATAAAAAAAATAGTTTTGAACTTTCAAAAGATGATTTTGTATTGATTTGAAGAAGTTCGCCTATAACAAGTGTTTTTGTATAAAGAGACAGACATCCTAGTAAGAGAATGTTGTCGTAAGAATGAAAATTATACAAATTAGTATACAAAGAGAAACAACTATGTGAAATGATCTCATTGGGTTCCCATTCTACTATTGCCTTTATATCTTTGAGCGTCTCATCTCTTTGCTGCTTGGCCGAAGCTGACTGGATTGATTAGTATCATTTGAATCTGATAGTTGACAATGAAGGTCGGTTGTAAGGTAATCCAATAGGACATAGTTGTACGCTTTCAAATCCTTAACTTTTTCCTGGACCGCCCTTTCGGGTTTTCAGCCCACCGGGATACCCTTTTTCGCCTAAGCCGCCTTTCCAGGTTTTTGACTTGCCGGGTGTACAAATTTTTTATATATATCCCTAAATTTTTCCCGAACCCATTTGGTTCGCCGGGATGCCCTTATTTTTGCCTAGGCCAGTCAAACTAGCGGGTCTCTGTTCATGCATAGTATCTTTTAACTATGTACGCGTTTACAGGGTGCGGAAGGTCGTCGCCATCCATAGTGGTTAAGATCATGGCTCCACCAGAAAATATGTTCTTGCTCATAAATTGTCCTTCGTACATAGGAGTCCACTCGTCCCTGGGATTACCTTGTGGCAGGATGATGCGCTTGATTACTAAGTCACCAACTCGATATACCTGACGTCTGACCTTCTTGTTAAAATCTTTAATCATACATTTCTGGTACATTTGACCATGAAAAATAGTTGCGATCCTCTTCTCTTCAATCGAGTTTAATTGGTCAAGTCGAGTCTGAACCCATTCATCTTCCTTCAAAACTGCATCTTTCATGATTCTCAAGGAGGGGATCTGGACTTCGATGGGTAGGACATCTTCCATATCGTATACTAGAGAGAAATGAGTTTCCCCCATTGACGTGTGTGCTGAGGTACGGTAACCATGAAGAGAAAACGGTAACATCTTGTGTCAGTCTTTGTATGTCATTGTCATCTTCTGTATGGTCTTCTTGATGTTCTTATTGGAAGCCTCTACAGCGCCATTCATCTTCGGCCGGTAAGGAGAAGAGTTATGATGCTGGATCTTGAACTGTGTACAGAGCTCGGTGATCATAGTATTATTGAGTTTGGTACCATTATCTGTAATGATTCTTTTTAGAATACCATACCGACAGATAAGGTTATGTCTGATGAATCGGGCCATGACATTCTTGGTAACAGAAGTAAATGAGGCTGCCTCGACCCACTTTGTGAAGTAATCAATGGCGACAAGGATGAAATGATACCCATTAGAAGTGGTAGGTCTAATCTCTCCAATCATATCAAGGGAACCGGAGGCACATGTATTTTGTTAGCATAGATTTGGCATTTGTGACAAGTTCGGGAGTCCTGATAACAGTCTGCTTCCATAGTGGACCAGTAGTATCCTACCCATAGGATCTTTTTAGCCATTGTGTGCCCACTATCATGGGTTCCAAAGGTACCTTCGTGTATGTCCTCCATGATCTTCTCTGCTTCACTCTTATCCACACACCGAAGCAAAGTAGAATCTTGGTTGCACTTTTATATGATTCCATTACTGAGGAAAAACTTGAAAGAGAACCTTCTTAGGAACTTCTTATCATTAACGGAAGCTCCCTCGGGATATTCTTGGGCTTCAAGGTATCTTTTCACTTCGTGGAACCAAGGTTTGTCCACTACTTCTTCAGTATCAACCTCATAACAATATGCTGGTTCATCCAATCTCTCAATAGTGATCTGAGGAGCTTCATTATCCCACCTGACCTTGAACATGGATGACATTGTAGCTAGCGCGTTCGCTAATTGATTTTCCTCTCGTGGAAAATGCTCAAAGGTAATTTCTTCAAAGTGTGGAATCAATGTCAACATATGCTCTCGGTAAGGGATGAGATTAGGGGGCTTCGTGTTCCGTTCTCCTTTGATTTGACTAATTACCAGGGCTGAATCTCCAAATACACTCAAGAATTTGATTCTCAAGTCGATAACAGCTTTGAGACCCATAATGCATACTTCATATTCAGCCATATTGTTGGTACAGTTGAAACATAGCCTGGAAGTGAAAAGAGTATGACAACATTTAGGATATATGATCACATCACCGATTCCATTGCCAAGTGTGTTGGATGCTCCATCGAAAACCATAGTCCATCAGGATCCTTTTTCAGGTCCTTCATCCGGTCCAGGTTCTTCACAATCGGTCAATAACATGATGTTCTCGTCCAGGAACTCAAAATTCATGTATTGGTAGTCGTCCACAGCCTGATGAGCCAAATGATCATCTAGTACACTTCCTTTGATTGCTTTCTGGGTAGTGTACTGAATGTCATATTCAGTCAGGACCATTTTCCATCTTTCTATTCTTCCAGAGAGAGCGGGCTTCTCAAATATGTACTTGATATGATCCATTTTAGATATCAACAAGGTAGTGTGAGTCAACATATACAACCTCAATTGGCGAGCAACCCATGCCGAAGCGCAGCAAGTTTTCTCGAGCAGTGAGTATCTTGTTTCACAGTCGGTAAACTTGTTTCTAAGGTAGTATATTGCATGCTCTTTTCGACCAGACTCATCATGTTGCCCCAACACACACCCCATTGAATTCTCTAATACTGTTAATTACATGATTAGAGGTCTTCCTTCAACCGACAAGATCAAGATTGGAGGCTCTTGAAGATATTCCTTGATTTTTTCAAAGTAGTCCAGCAGTCGTCATTCCATTTCACTACTTGATCTTTCTTCAGTAATTTAAAGATTGGCTCACAAGTAGCGGTTAGATGGGAGATGAATCTCGCAATGTAATTTAGACGTCCCAAGAATCCTCTAACCTCCTTCTCAGTTCAGGGAGTTTGCATTTCTTGTATAGATTTAACCTTTGTAGGGTCTACCTCAATACCTTTGCCACTAACAACGAAGCCCAAGAGCTTACCAGATCTTACTCCAAAGGTGCACTTGTTCGGGTTCAGTCCCAGCTTGTACTTCCTCATTCTTTCAAACAGCTATTGCAGGTGATCAAGGTGTTCTTCTTCAGTCTGAGGCCTAGATATCATATCATTGACATAGACCTCTATCTCGTGATGGATCATGTCGTGAAAAAACTCTACCATAGCACGATGATAGGTTTCCCCAGCGTTCTTCAACCCAAATGGAACAACTTTGTAACAGAAAGTGCCCCACTGTGTGACGAAGGTTGTTTTCTCCATATCTTCAGGTGCCATTTTGATCTGATTGTGTTAGAACATAGTTTGATTCTACAACCCTTGATTAAAGTTTTGATGATAACAAAATACAAAGAATAAAATAAATTCAAAGATATATATATATATATAGAAAAAATATGCTGCTTAAAATTGTGTTTTGTATTTACAGAAGTTCTGATGGAATCAGCATCAGAAGATCAGTAATATGTCAGCATCAGAAGATCAATAACATGTGCTACATGATGAAGCTACCAGATCATACACTGAAGCTTGATGACCAGAATCTGCATATAAAACACTCTGACTCTGATCAAAGATCTTTACCAAGTCATCAGCACTCAGAAGCGTCAGCATAAGTTTAAAGCAGAAGACTCTGAAGCGTTACTATGTATTCAAGACAGAATTAATTACCAATGGCTTTATCCAGAACAAGATCTTCTCAAAAAGGAAAGAACGTTATTATCATTGAAAGTGCTTTATGGACAACAACGTATCTTTGCCTTGGCTATATAAACAAGTTTGTGTGAGAAAAGACTATGCATATACACACACACTCATAATTTGCTAAGCTTTCCAACCATGCTTACTCAAACGCTCTAGCAAATCCAGTTTCTTTCTAAGCTTAAATTTGTGTATTATCACAATTGTGGTATATTGTTTTAATAGAAAACATTAAACACATTATTGTTCAATTATTTGTAAAGAGAATTCCTTGAGATAAATCGGGTTGTGGTCATACTCAATAAGCCTTTAACAGTTGTTAAAGTAGACGGTTGTAATCCTATTGAATATAGTGGATTAAGACCTTGTTGGAGAGAGGCGAAATCACCTTGACGGGTGGACTGGAGTAGTTTGAGATCAAACAAACCAGGATAAAAATACAGTGTTGTTTAAGCTTTTGATTTAAGTTTTACAATTCAACCCCCCTTCTTGTGTTTTTCACATCTTCAATTGGCATCAGAGCGCCTGGTTCTGAGCTTATAACACTTAACTGTGTCAGTACAAGATCTAGCATCAGAAAAACACATGGCAGGACCAAATCAAAACATCAGCAATGACAACAATGAATAAAGAGACAGATTCAGTGGCAAACCTCCAGTCTTTGATGGAGATAACTTTGACTACTGGAAAGACATAATTGAGAGTTTCTTTCTGGCCCATGATGCTGATATGTGGGACATGGTGACTGATGGATACACGCACCCAGTGGATGGAAGTGGTCAGAAGATTGACAGGAAAACAATGTCTGATTAGATAAAGCGTGATTTCAAAAATCATCACAAGGCCAAAACAATTCTTCTCAGCGCCATATCTTATTCAGAATATGAGAAGATATCAAACAGAGACACTGCAAAGAATATGTTTGACTCTCTGAGAATGACGCATGAAGGAAACATTCAAGTCAAAGAAACCAAAGCCCTTGCACTCATTCAAAAGTATGAGGCATTCAAGATGGAAGAGAGTGAATCAATAGAAACTATGTTTTCAAGATTTCAGATTCTTGTTGCTGGTCTTAAAGTTCTTAACAAAGGGTATTCTACTGTTGATCACGTTAACAAGATCATCAGAAGCTTGCCAAAACAATGGAGGCCAATGGTCATAGCGCTTAAGCTAGCCAAGGATCTCAAAAAAATCTCTCTGGAGGAACTTGTCAGCTCCCTCAGAAGTCACGAGATAGAGCTAGAATCAGATGAACCTCAAAAGCAAGGTAAGCCATTAGCTTTAAAATCTAACAAAAAATCTTACTCTAAAGTTTTGCAGGCTGTGGAAGAAACCTTTGATGGGTCCTCATCAGAAGAAGATGAATTATCTCTCCTCTCCAGAAGGGTGAACCAATTATGGAAGCAGAGGCAAAGGAAGTTCAGGAATCCCAGAAGATCAGAAAATCAGAATGAATCTTTCTCTAGATACAGAAGGTCAGAATCCTCCTCTGGACACAGAAGATCTGAAGGTTCTTCAGGAAACAGAAATCCAAACAACAAAGACATCATCTTATATGAATGTAACGAGCAAGGGCATTACAAAAGTGATTGCCCAAAGCTTCAGAAAGAAAAGCCCAAAAGGAAGTTTGGCAAGGAAAAGAAGAAAAGTCTCATGGCTACATGGGATGACTCTGACACATCTGAAGCTGACTCAGAATCAGATGATGAAAGAGCAAACATAGCTCTCATGGCAAACATAACAGAAGATAGTGAAGCTTCTGAGTCAGAATTTGAATCAGATACAGAAGAGGTATTCCTTGACTTTGCTATAAACTTTACTAAGGCTGAACTAGCTGGAAGCCTTAATGAAATTCTGGAAAGATATCAGCAGATCAGAGTCAAATTCAGAAACCTGAAAAGGAATCTTGCTTCTGACTCTGATAAGACTGAGAGTCTCAAATTGGAGAATTCTGAGTTAAAAGATAAAGTTTCAAAATTACAAAACCAATTGCAAAACTCTCAGAAGGAAACAATTCCTGAAACTCCCAGCAATGCTGATGAGATCATCAAGGAGTATGATCACAGCTTTCAGAAGTTTCTAGCTAAAAACATAGATAGAAGCAAAATGGCTTCAATGATCTATGGAGTTAGCAGAAATGGCAGGAAAGGAATAGGATACCAAGGTAAGGTACCTACACCAAAAAATGCCATGGAGTTAGTTATAAAACGTACTCCACTTGATTCACACTTAATATATGGGCACACACTTGACATAAAATATACTAGTAGTGATTACTCTGTCAAACCAAAATTCAACCAGAGTTTTGGTAAAACTAACAAATCAGGACCCAAGAAAATATGGGTACCTAAGGATAAAATAATACATGTGGCAGATATCTTTAGCAGCAAAGCAGAAACACCAATCATGGTACCTGGACCCTGGCTGCTCACGACACATGACGAGAAGAAGGCATATGTTCCAAAGCCTGGAACTTAAGCCTGGAGGCCACGTAGGTTTTGGAGGCAATCAAAGAGGAAAAATCATTGGCTCTGGAACAGTAGGTAATGGAAATCTTCCCTCTATAAATAATGTTTTATTAGTTAATGGATTAATGCATAATCTGTTATCCATAAGTCAATTAAGTGATAACGTTTATGATATAATCTTCAATCAAAATTCATGCAAAGCTGTTAGTCAGAAAGATGAGGCTATCCTATTTAATGGAAAGAGGAAAAACAACATTTATAAAATAAAACTTTCTGAACTAAAAAGTCAGAATGTAAAGTGTCTTCTGTCTGTTAACAACGAGCAATGGATCTGGCACAGAAGATTGGGACATGTTAGTATGAGAAGAATATCTCAGATTAACAAACTCAATCTGGTCAGAGGACTTCCTAACCTGAAGTTCAATTCAGATGCTCTGTGTGAAGCATGTCAGAAAGGCAAGTTTGCAAAACCAGCTTTCAAATCCAAAAACGTTGTTTCCACCTCTAAGCCATTAGAACTTCTGCACATTGACTTATTTGGACTAGTTAAAACTGCTTCAGTCAGTGGCAAGAAGTATGGGTTAGTAATCGTAGATGACTATAGCAGATGGACATGGGTAAAGTTCTTAAGACACAAGGACGAGTCACACTCTGTGTTTGTCACCTTCTGCAACCAAGTTCAGAATGAAAAGGATCTTAGAATCGTCAAAGTCAGAAGTGATCATGGTGGAGAATTTGAAAACAAAGATTTTGAGTCATTCTTTAATGACAAAGGCATTCTGCATGATTTCTCTTGTCCTAGAACTCCCCAACAAAATGGAGTTGTAGAACGAAAGAACAAAACATTGCAAGAAATGGCCAGAACCATGATCAACGAGACTAACGTTGCTAAGATCTTCTGGGCAGAGGCAATAAACACAGCGTGTTACATTCAGAATATAATATCCATAAGACCTATTCTGGAAAAGACTCCATATGAATTGTGGAAGAACAGAAAGCCCAACATTTCCTATTTTCATCCATTTGGATGTACATGTTTTATTCTGAATACAAAAAATTATTTGAACAAGTTTGACTCTAAAGCACAAAAGTGTATTATGTTAGGATACTCTGAACGCTCAAGAGGGTACAGAGTATACAATACAGAAACACAGATTGTGGAAGAGTCAATCAGTGTTCGTTTTGATGATAAGCTTGACTCTCAAAAGTCAAAGCAGAATGAATTCCTTGCAGCTATGGAAGTTGAACTCACAGGTACTGAAGACAAATCATCAGAAGCTCTCAACAGAGACACTCCCTCAACATCAGAAAGAGTAACTACAAGCAATCCAGCACCTTCTATTGATCAACTCCAGAAAAGACTATCCAGAAGCAGCTTGGATCACCCAGAAGAAACAATCTTAGGAAGAAAGGAAGATCCAATCAGAACAAGATCTAGCTTCAGAAACTCTGAAGAATCCCTCATGGGACTGGTTTCTTTAATTGAACCAACAACAATTTATAAAGCACTTCTGGACAATGACTGGATTCTAACAATGCAAGAGGAGATAAATCAATTCACAAGAAATGACGTATGGGATCTAGTTCCCAAACCAAAAGGATTCAACGTCATTGGTACAAAATGGGTGTTCAGAAACAAACTGAACGAACAAGGTGAAGTCATCAGAAACAAGGCACGACTGGTAGCACAAAGTTATAGTCAGCAAGAGGGGATAGACTATACAGAAACCTTTGCTCCAGTCGCCAGGTTAGAATCTATCAGACTCTTAATTTCATTTGTTGTTAATAAAGGCATCACTCTGTATCAGATGGATGTTAAGAGTGCATTCTTAAATGGCTATATAGAAGAAGAGGTATATGTGCACCAACCCCCTGGTTTTGAAAGTTCCAAAAATCCAGAATATGTTTTCAAACTAAAGAAGTCACTCTATGGTCTGAAACAAGCTCCCAGAGCTTGGTATGAAAGACTAAGTAACTTCCTGTTAGAAAAGGAATTCACCAGAGGGAAAGTGGACACAACCTTGTTCTGTAAGACAGTTAAGAATGACATATTAGTATGTCAGATTTATGTTGATGACATCATATTTGGATCTACTAAACCCTCTCTGGGAAGAAAGTTTGCTAAATGTATGCAGGCAGAATTTGAGATGAGCCTAATGGGGGAACTAAATTTCTTTCTGGGCATTCAGATCAATCAAATCCCAGAAGGAACTTACATTCATCAGAGCAAATATGTCAGAGAACTTTTGAAGAAATTTGATCTATCAGAATGTAAGCCATCAAAGATTCCAATGCATCCCACGTGCATTCTGGAAAGAGAAGAGGTAAGTAAAAAGGTAGAACAAAAGGTCTATAGAGGTATGATTGGTTCTATACTATATCTGACGGCTTCAAGACCTGACATTTTATTCAGTGTTTTCATTTGTGCTAGATTCCAATCAGATCCTAGAGAATTTCACTTAACAGCAGTTAAGCGGATTTTCAAGTATCTGAAAGGTACTACTAATCTGGGTTTGTTTTATAGAAAATCAAGTGATTACAGCTTAGTAGGTTACTGTGATGCTGATTTCGCTGGCAGAGTAGAACGTAAAAGTACTTCTGGAAGCTGCCAGTTTCTGGGAGAAAATCTGATCTCATGGTCCAGCAAAAGACAATCCACAATTGCTCTATCAACAGTAGAAGCTGAATACATAGCAGCAGCTGGATGCAGCACACAAATGCTCTGGATGAAAAGTCAACTTGAGGACTTCCAGATATTTGAGAGTAACATTCCTATCCTCTGTGATAATACTTCTGCTATTTGCTTAAGTAAAAATCCCATTTTGCATTCTAGGGCTAAGCATATAGAAATAAAACATCACTTTATTAGGGACTATATTCATAAAGGGATTTTAAATTTTAAATTTATTAACACAGACCATCAATGGGCTGATATTTTTACAAAACCTCTTTCTGAAGATAGGTTAAACTTCATTCTGAAACATCTCAGCATGAAGCTCTGTCCAGAATAAAATTGTTTTGATTCCATATCTTAACCTTCAGAACTTTGTTTATTTTTCTGTGAAATACTGATCAATCTTTCTTCAGATCTTTAGAAGTACATATTGTATCAGAATCTATCCATGAAGATCTGAGCGCTTCATTTCAAGGATAGAAATGTGCTGTTCACTCAAGCAAACAAGTGTCATCCAGTCATCAGCTATTTTCTGAGGCTGAACATGCGTTCATGTTTCTGAAAAGGCAAAAGCGCTGATTGGATGCATTGAGACACATGTCATGGGTAACCGTTCCAAATATCTTTCTGAATCCCCTAAAATCAACTATCATTAAATGCTAATAATCATTATTAATTTCTATCTCTCTTCGTTTATGTTTTCAAAATCTTTTAGAAATCTATTTAAACACACTTCACACCATTTACACTCTTTTACCTTCACTTTCATTTTCTCTAAATATTTATGATTTCAGTTTGCATACCTTCTCAAAAACCCTTTCATTTTCTTCACAAAAACCTTCGTGTGAACATGGCTTCCTCCAGCATTCCTACTTCAAACTCTCATAAATCAGATTCCACTGAACAGTACGAAGAACCCCACATAACGCTTCTCACTCCAATCAAAAATCTAGAGGTTCTGTCAGAATTAATAGTGGATTTCAACAGTCTTCAGGAGAATGGGTTTGATCTCTCTGAAGAAATTAAAGCTCAAGGCTGGGAAAAATATTTTGACAGACTGGTGGGTCCAACATTCCCTATTCTGGTAAAGGAATTTTGGATTCACGCTTCTTCTTCAAACCATCAAGTTACGTCTTACATCATGGGGAAGAAGATTGTTATTACTGAGGACCTGATTGCAAGACTTATAGGCTACAGTGGTGGTGGTGTTCGTTGCATTGACACGGCAGAAAGGTGTGCTGATGATGCCCTAATTGCAAGGGAAATCTTCACTCTGGGGCTTCCCACTAGCAAGATAAGGGATTTAAAGGACAAACACAGAATTTGGGCCAAGATCATTCTGGGGTGCATTAACCACAGGAAGCCTACCAGCTCTCCTGATTACATCAATATTGATCAGCAGTTTATGATCTATTTCATCTCTCAGAAGGTCAAGATAAATCTGGCTCATCTTCTGTTTAACCATCTCATGACAAGTGTCAAAGAAACAAGAGAAGAGGAGCGTACAAAAAGGGATTGGATACCCTTAGGAAGATTGATATCAAATATTCTAACAGAGAATAAGCTGATTGATCATCTGACAGAAGCTCAGGAAATCAGCTCTCTGGAAGCTACTGTTGACAAACAGCTGAATGCCAAGAATCTGAAGAAAATGAAGTTGATTGATAACATTAAGAAGGAACCCAGCGTCACTCTCTTTGCTGCAATCTCCAACAGAAGAGTCCCTATGGATGACTTTCCTCTGTTCTCGGAGATTGACTCTAAACCAGTTATAATTTTGAGATATCTGGATGCTTGTAAAGCTGATGGTACAACACAAAATCTGAACATCCAGGATCTGCAGCAGAAGGCTCCATAAGTTGTTCTGAAGAAGACCAAGAAAAGGAAAGCTGAAGCAGAAGGATCATCTTAGCAGACTCCTAAAAATAAAGGTAATACTTCATCTATAACTATTTTAGATTCAATTTCTATATCAACATCTATCCCAATTTCCACTCCATCTGAAAACCCAACACCATAAACTTTTGATGATTTTGACCTTGACTTTGACCCCTCTGAATCATTAACCCTTAGAAGATCTCGCTCCCAACCTCAAAATCCAAATACTGAAGCCATACCAGAACAAGAACTTGCAAAAGTTCTATCTGATATAGATACCTTTGCTCCCATACTAGAAAATCCAAACCCTGAAACCCACACAGAAGCTCAACCAGAAATTCCCATCTCACCAATACCAGAAATTCCCCTTTCTCCAGAACCAGAAATCCCACAACCTTCATCTCCTCAACCAGAAACTAATCCACCCTCTCCTAAACCTGAACAACCTGAACAAACTGTTGATTCTGATCCTACTCCCATTCCTGGGGTCACACAACCTCTAGCTATTTGTTTGCCCCTTGGTACCATTGTGAATATTCCCCAACTTCCCTCCTCACCAGAATTAACTCCACCAAACTCCCCATTAAGTCCAATAATAATTCCTGACTCTCCCACTCCCTCACCAAAGAAAAATCCAGAAGACAACATCAAGACTGTCATTGACTTAACAGTTTTTGAACGTCTTGCTGCCATCAACCACAAAACTGCTATCCCAAAACCAAAACATCCAGATGTTGGTACCAGTATATTGAACTTTAAAACAGAAGTACAAAAGTGGATCACTTCTCTGAAACAAGCTAGTCTTTAGCTGGTTGATCCTGCTGCATCAGACTACCTTTGGACAAAGTTCAGAAGATGGGTATGCTCTGAAACCTTTAAGTTGCAAGAACAGAGCTTTGGACAGGCTCAACAGAACTTCAGCAATCTGCTGAAAGAAATTGAAGGTCCAGTTCTGAGTAAGCTACTTAAGGAAGAAGTTTTCCATCTGGACATTACTCCTTGGTCTGAACAGCGTCCAACATCCAAAGATCAACCCGAGTCAGAAGAACAGATGATTCCTGCTTAAGAACAGGGTCAAAAAGAAGATATTGCAGAAATCTCTAAGAAGCATCCTGTTTCTGAAGATCCTCAAGCTTCCTCCCTTGACAGGCAGACTCTAGAAGACTTGAAAAGATCTGATATGCTGATGCAGGAAAGAATGGATATGCAGGACACCAAAATAGATGCAATAGCGAACATGTTAACTCAGCAACAGGAAACAAACACCCAGATCAAGTGCATGTTGGAGGCTCTGTTCACACGAATTCCACCTCCCTCTTAGAATTTCCTTGTTGTTTTTACTTGTTTATCTGTAATATTTTTACAATGTTCCGAACTTATCATTGCCTCTGTTTTCAATATAAATGCATTTTTTACTCTGATTATTTGTGCTTTTTGATAACTGACAAAAAGGGGGAGAAAGAATGATATTTTTCAATAACGGATTACTGAGACATAAGTCTCAAACATTCTGACATTCTGATCTATTTGAATTTCTTTCTTCTGAAAAGCCTGAACAGGTACAAAATTCTGACGAAAGATACAGTAAAGTTCTGACGCCCAAAGACTCATGGAATTAAAGGGAAGTAATCAACTCAGGGGGAGTTTTCTCTTCTTAGCTCTGATACCTTTTATTCTTTATTTTTAATCTTTGATACCTTTTATTATTTATTTTCAATTGAAAAAATCTGGTTTTTGTCATCATCAAAAAGGGGGAGATTGTTAGAACATAGTTTGATTCTACAACCCTTGATTAAAGTTTTGATGATAACAAAATACAAAGAATAAAATAAATTCAAAGATATATATATATATATATATATATATATATATATATATATATATATATATATATATATATATATATATATATATATATATATATATATATATATATATATATATATATATATATATATATATATATATATATATATATATATATATATATATATATATATATATATATATATATATATATAACAAATATGCTGCTTAAAATTGTGTTTTGTATTTACAGAAGTCCTGATGGAATCAGCATCAGAAGATCAGTAATATGTCAGCATCAGAAGATCAATAAGATGTGCTACACGCTGAAGCTACCAGATCATACGCTGAAGCTTGATGACCAGAATCTGCGCATAAAACACTCTGACTCTGATCAAAGATCTCTACCAAGTCATCAGCACTCAGAAGCGTCAGCATAAGTTTAAAGCAGAAGACTCTGAAGCGTTACTATGTATTCAAGACAAAACTAATTACCAACGACTTTATCCAAGACAAGATCTTCTCAAAAAGGAAAGAACGTTATTATCATTGAAAGTGCTTTATGGACAACAAAGTATCTTTGCCTTGGCTATATAAACAAGTCTGTGTGAGAAAAGACTACGCATATACGCATGCACTCATAATTTTCTAAGCTTTCCAACCACGCTTACTCAAATGCTCTAGCAAATCCAGTTTCTTTCTAAGCTTAAATTTGTGTATTATCACAGTTGTGGTATATTGTTTTAATAGAAAACATTAAACACATTATTGTTCAATTATTTGTAAAGAGAATTCCTTGAGATAAACCGGGTTGTAGTCATACTCAAGAAGGCTTTAACAGGTGTTAAAGTAGACGGTTGTAATCCTATTTAATATAGTGGATTAAGACCTCATTGGAGAGAGGCGAAATCACCTTGACGGGTGGACTGGAGTAGTTTGAGATCAAACGAACCAGGATAAAAATACAGTGTTGTTTAAGCTTTTGATTTAAGTTTTACAATTCAACCCCCCTTCTTGTGTTTTTCACATCTTCAGATTGTACACGGAGAAACCATCCATGAAGGAGAATATCTTATGTTTCACGGTGTTGTCAACCAAAACATCAATATAGGGAAGCGGAAATTCATCCTTGGGGATTGCCCTATTCGAGTCTCTATAATCCACACACATACGTACATTACCGTCCTTTTTAGGTACTGGCACAACATTAGCAACTCATTATGGATAAGAAGTAACAGCTAAGAACCCGGCGTTTAACTATTTCATAACCTCATCCTTGATCTTTTCTGACATCTCAGGATGCATACGACGAAACTTTTACTTTACTGGAGGGTTGTCTTCTTTCGCTGGTAAATGATGAACCACAATATCAGTGTCCAGCCCCGGCTTGTCTTCGTATGACCAGGAAAAGACCTCAACATATTCATGTAATATCTAAATTAACTTCTCTTTGAAACTATGCTCCGAGTTGGCACCTATCTTGACTTCCTTTTTATCCTCTTCAGTACCTAAGTTTACCGTCTCAACTGGCTCTTCATGGGGATATATGGCTCTTTCCTCTTGTTGCAACAGTCTAGCCAGTTCTTCTGGTACTTCACAATCTTCCTCACCTTCGTCCTCGGCTTGGTAGATCGGATTTTCAAAGTCATAATTGGCAATAGAATAACCATTATCAATGGGATCCAGAGTGGATGTGGATATGCAGTTTCATATGTGGGTGTGTGTAAGAGAGCATAGCTATTTTGATAAAGTAAAAGTAGAAAAGAAAGACAGAAAGCGTAAAATTCGTATGAAAAAAGTCCAATGATTTATTAGTGGCATATAAGTATGAAGTAATAACCCTAAAAAATAGACCATTGTGCCTCGGGTAAAACACTTGGCTTTAGAGTTTAAATTATTCAAATATTACATATTCCAAAAAAAAAAGACAATTACTCCTGGATAAAAGTAATGGGAACAAAGTCTCTAGCCGTCCAATTCTTTAGTCCACCGCTGGTAGTTGGGAAGATCCAGTTGTCCATGTCGCAGTCACTGTCACTGTCCTCCAAAGCATTAATTCCATGGTTGCTGATGCATAATGGTGGTCCTCCAGCGCGAGCGAGACGAATAGCTTTTTGAGCTCCTGAAGTAAAACCCAAACCAAACTTGTCAGATTTTTTGGGGATGTCAAAGAGATGGCCCCAGATAGTAACTCCACCTTCTTCAAATACGGCTTTGGCATCTTTAAGACAAGCCATCTTGAACGGAGGTCTGGTAGTCCTTGGAACACTAGTAACAGTCTTGGTAGCAGCAATTGTCTGAGGAACCTCCTCAAAGTTCTGGAAAGGGGTTTCAATGAATTATCCATCCATCTCAACATACCTGAAAGAGTTCAAATGGCTCGCCATATACTCTTCTTCATCATGGACTATAACAATCTTCCCATTAACGGGATACTTCAACATTTGATGCAGAGTAGAGGTCACAACACCGACCTAATGGATCCAAGGGCGTCCTAATAAGAAAGAGTGAGATGAGCGACTGTCCATCATATAGAAAGTGGAATCAAAAGTCTGAGAACCAACTTTAACAGGAATGTCCACCTCTCAGTGTACCATTCTTTTAGAACCATAAAAAGCCCTCACCACAATATTGCTGGGTTTCAGTGTGATTCCTTCACAATCCATAATGTCCAAAGAAATCTTAGGTAAAACATTCAACGAAGAATCTGTATCTACCAGAACATGATCTAGGGTAATGCCCCTGAACTTAATAGAGACATGCAGGGCATCATTATGATTTCTTCCTTTGGACGTCAAATCAGCATCAGAGAAACCAAGTCCATTGTCAGCAGTCAGATTAGCAATGCAGTTCTCGAATTGGCCGGCAGAAGTCTCTTGAGGCACATGAGAAGACTTTAGGAACTTCACAAAAGCCTTAGCATGGGCTTCAGAATATAACAATAAGGCCAACATTGAAATTTTTAAAGGGGTCTTCCCCAATTGTTCCACAACACTGTATTCACTTTTCCGTATGATTTTCAGTATCTCTTCCATTTCTTTTTTTAGAAGCTTCATGAATGGTTTCTTTAGGTTCCTCCGTCCATGAAGGCTCAACCAGTACCACTTTGCCCCGAGTCTCAGTTGACTCAGTAGCAGGAATAAGAACAATAGTGATAGTAGGGGTAGTAACAAGAGTAGCAACAGGAACATTAGCAAGAATGACCAAAGGAGTGGCAATAGTCTTTGGAGAGATCTCAGGAGAGAAGATCCTTCCGCTTATGGTAATTTTATTGGTCCTAACAATGTTTTCGATGTTAAGATCAGTATCTTCATCAACTTCATCTTTGATAGCCAATAGGTCTTGCTTGACGCCATGGTAGTAGACGTCAGCTCCATAATTCCATGGAACAGCGTTGTCGGAGGAATATGGTATTGGCCCTGGAAAGGTGATAATTAAAGGAGCAACCATAGGAGTGGATGTGATCCTAACAGGTCTTTTAGAGGAGACCTTGGGAGGATTGTCAGAAATGGTAATAATTAACACATCTTCACACAAACGTTTTGTAGAGGGAGTCTTTTCAAACAAAATTTCCTTGTTGTTCATCAGGCATTGGAAACCTATCTTCAAGAACAAGAAACCATTAGGTAGAGAAGTACATAGGTGGAAACCTTCACCACAACCTAGAAATAAATCGGCTCGCAAAATATTCTTCTTAACAATCGAAAGAGGAATAATTAGTTCATCAACAGAAGAAACAAACAGGTTACCATCAACAACATTAACACCCCGACCATGCTTGGGCATTGGTGTAATTATCACATTAGGGGTTTCTAGAGGGTCAAGTTCAATTTTCTTTGCCTCAATAAGATCTTGCACTTTGTTCTTCAGGGCCCAACAATTATTCGTATCGTGCTCTAGATTGTTTGAGTGGAAGGCACATCGAGCATTTGAATTATAACGGGGAGATGAAGTATTTGGATTTTTAGGAGCCTCCCTCAGAGTGACCATATTGGACTTTAACAAGTGTGGAAAAACCTGAGATAAGGACATGTTAAGCCGAGTTGATTTGGCACAGGGTTGGAGATCATCACAGCTTCTACCGTTGGACGGCGTTCAGCTTTTCCTTAATTCCTCTGACCATAGGCAACACTTACTTATTTCTTCCCAAAGAATGGTTTCTTCACTATACTTGAAGATGCATCTCTCTAAATCTTACCGCTCTTGATACCAGCTTCTACTCGTTCACCAGTCAATATCAGCTTAGTAAACCCGTCTGAAGAACTTCCAATCAAATAGTTGAAAAATGGGCCTGACAAAGTACCCAAGAACATATCTACCAGCTCTCTATTAGACAGAGGAGGCGGGACTCTTCTTGAAATATCTCTCCACTTTTGGGTGTAATCTTTTAAGCCCTCACTAGAACCCATAGGCATGCTTTGAAGTTGAGTACGGGTTGGAGCGAGGTCAGCATTGTATTGGTACTACTTGTGGAAATCAATAGCCAGATCCTCCCAGTTGTGGATATTGGTTCCCTCCATCTGACAGAACCATTCCAATTAAGTCCCCGATACATTTTCTTGGAAGAAATGCACCCACAAACTCCTATCAGCGGTGTGAGGTTGGGTCTTCTTGACATAAGACCTCAGATTCAGTTTAGGACATGAAACCCTATCATATTTAGCAAACACGGGATCCTTGAACATTTGTGGAATGACCACTCCAGAAACCATCCCTAATTCTTCAAAATTCATACCAGGTACCCTCTGAATTTCCATTGCATTGAAACGATCCTCCAGCTATTTGTTTTTGTCATCAGCAAGAGGATATTGCTCTTCAGTATAATCAGCCTCTTCTTCATCGGACTCTGGGTTGTGATCTTCTACTTTTGGATTCTCCTCCTGATTGTCCCCCTCATTTGACAGAGTTGCAAATTCTAGAGCTCGCTTTGCTGGTTTCTTTGTCTTCTTCTTCTTCTTGTCTTTGAGAATTAGAGCCTTCAGGTCTTTTTGTCTCTTAGCCAGAGCCAGGAACATTTGCTGGAATTGAGCATTTTGGGTTTGAAGGTCCTTAATGTTCTGTTCGAGAGCCATTTATTTTTGCTGAAATAAACAACAAAAATATAAGAAACTTATTTTGGAACACCTGCTTATGTAAAGATATGCATGATATGCTTATGCAATGTTTTCTAGGACTTTTAAGATTTAAATTTTCTTAGAAAAAGAGAGAACAAACATTAATTGCATTAATAAGTTTAAACGGTTACAATGACGCCTCTTGGGCTTACAATGGAAGAAATAAACATAATACAAAATAAACTCCTAAAACAGAAAGGACTCAAGCTTCCCATGAGCGCATCCTCTTTGGTGCAATGTAGGCATTCAGACTATGCTCTTCATGAAGTTGTCTTATGAGCTCCAACACCTTCTTCTTGCTTGCGTAGAACTAGGTTTCAAAGGTGTCTCTTTCATCTTTGAGTTGAATCCAGGATCTTTTTAACTCCTCGAGAGTAGACGGCGTGTTAGGATGGAGAATAATGTAAGGAATATCTCTCTCGACAATAGGCTCCATGATGATATGTAGGATGGCCACATAAGGAATCATGAGATTTTGAGCGTGTTCTCGCACCCACTTAAAATAAGGCTCCAAAGGAATGGAGTTCTTATCCCCCAATGTCTCGCTATCAACTTTGTTCGCCATGCCCAAAGCTCATATGAATCTCTGACGATAACCTTGGACATTGTTCTTATAGTCGAATGCAATTCGTTGGACAAGTACATCATGAGGACCATCCCTCCTAGCATACCCAAACTGTCATAATGCCAAACAAGGGTTGTAAGTGATTCCTCCCCTAATTCCTAGGAGAGGGACATTAGGGAATTCCCCACAGCGATTAATGATGGTAACATCCTCCTAAGATCGAGGACACCAATGAATATCTAAATGCGTGAGTGACATCAACCTATTATACCATCTCATGCCTTTCTCATTCTTCAAAACATATTGAGGTAGGTGCAAAATAAACCACCTAGAAAACATAGGAGTGCAACACATAAGGGCCCCTCTTCTCTTCATGGTGCGAGTGTGAAGAGAGTGCAAAATGTCTCTAATTAAGATAGGCACCGGGTTACGAGACAGAAAAACTTTGACCACATTCACATCTGAGTTGGTCCAGATTATGAAATAGTACCATCCCATAGATGGGAAGGGCCAACACTTCTTCAAAAGCTTGTAAATCGAGAGTATCCCAAAAGTAGTGAGCCTTCTCAAACAAAAACTTGGCTAGAAACCCTTTGACACCGCTTTGTGTTTCCTAATTTTCCACAATGTCGGACTGTTGTAAATGTAGAGCTTGAGCAATCTCTTCAGGTTTTAGGTCTCTTTCAATACCGTTGAAGGGTAATTGATTAAGAATAGGCACTCCCGATAACTGAGAAAAATCCTCCAAGATTTGCCACGTACTTTTCTTTTATCCAACCAAGGAAAGGGTGAAAAGAACTGAAAAAGACCTTTCGAGAGTTTTCTGAGTAAGGGGGTAGATTATGGAAAGGAAAGGTGTTAGCACCCTTTCCATCTGTAGTTTTCTATGGGCTCTTAGATGCTTAGCTCATTTTGAAATACCTTGTTCTTTGTGTGTTTTTGAAAATTATTTTTGAAAGCGCCTTAGTGCGGCGAACTTTGTAATGTTTCTCGGAATGGTAGAGAACGTATACAAAGTGTTTGAAAATGCTTTTGAAAGAAATTTTGTATAAGTGTAAAAATTGTTTGAGCAAGCATCTAACAACTATCTACTTTACTCGAAAGGTTTGTTCTTTTCCTCTTTTCCTTTAGACAGTGCTATCCTACTATTAGTGAGTAGGTAGCCCTAGTCGTTGGATGTTTGAGGGACATTTGAAGGGACGTTTATACAGTCACAAAGGCAAATATGCAAGAAACTTTAGGAACTACCCTAGGGTTTTTAATATCATACTGAGGCAATGTCGAGAGGGTCATCGAGGGACTTATGATCTTTAAACTGGAGGGTAGCCACTAAAATCTCTCATGTTTCGAGAGATGTGACTGTTTTTCAAAGGCAACCAAAGTGGGAATACCCTAGAGGTGTATATGTGAGAGTGTGTTGTGTTCAGTTATTTTTGTCTTTGCATTAGGTTTGCTAACGTTTTATTATTAAACTCTTGCCATACAATCCTATTAGTCATGCATCTAGTCAGTTAATAGTTTACAGTAATTAAAAATGGGGAAAGGTAAATCCTAAACTATTACAAGGCTTCGGGGAGGGGGATTAATTACATGTCCAAAATGAAGGAAATAAAAGCAGTAAATGTAAAGTCCTAGCTTAATTCTATTACACCCCGTAAGCAAGTACATTAATATGGAAATAAAGTAGAAATATCAAACATGTGCGAAATAGAAGAAAAAAAAGTCTAAACCTAAAAAAGAAAAATCTTTTTGTTTGTTCTTGATTTTTATGTTAACAAAATGTTTAATTTATAATTAATTAAATGATCTAGATCTAAAGAAAAATAAAAAATGTTAATTATTAAAGAAAATTAAAATTTAAAAAGAAATTAATTCTAAGTTTTTTTTTTTTTTTTGTATTTTTGTTATGAATAAAAGAAATTAAATGAATTAAATCCTAAGTTCTATTAATTTTAAATTAAAGAAAATGGTTCAAATAATTATTAATTAATTGACAAAATTAATTTAATTAAAAAAACTAAAACTATATTTTTTTATAATTTTTTATTGTTATTAAAAAGTGATTAAAATAAATAAACAATTAAAACAAATAAATAAAGAAATATGAAAATAGGCCTGATAGCAAAAGAAATAGATGGGGTATGCAAATTGGATTTTATTTGGCCCAAATGAGACTAAGCCCAGGCCAGGTTGGGATCCTGTGTTGCTGGCCATTGAAGGTCCATCATGAGGTGGTACTCCTAGGGCGTTGGATCTAATCTCCTTATCATCGATTGGCTGGAGCTTGAAGGCGCATGGGAAGTGTTTGAAACGCAACACACTGGATCTCCAAGATGATTGTTAGAAAAACATAATGCACGACCTGGGTATCAAACCCAAGCCCTTTCCACTTCACACGTTCCCTTTTACCATCTGAGATGCTTGTTCATTCATTGATCCAAACACAAAATAATGATTATATGATAAACTGCAATAAAATATTGAATGCAAATCCGCCAACTTCGCCACCAGATCTCGCCCAAACATGTGAAGTTAAACGCCAATGGGACCCTACCCCTCTGATTTGGAGGTTACGAATCCATTGGGATCAATATTTCGGACTAAAGCGTGCGAATTTATGAGATATGGTTCAGTCAAGCATAAATATGCATGAACATGGTGATTCGTGGTTTAGGAAGTATGAGGGTTCATCTAATCGCTCAAACCTGCATATTTGGATCTCAGTAACACATTAGTATGGATGGTATGCACTGAAACAAAGCAAAAATACAAATATGAATTCACATGACTATTGGAACTGGCGATGCATATGCGTGTTTTTACAAACTTTTGCTATCAATAATGACCCATTCTAACCTTATGAACCTTCCGGAGATGATTGCAACGCTTGGTTTGGATGGAAAAGGCTTGAATTGAACTGTAGGCGCCTGCTCTGATTTCAGAAAATTTGAAACAATTTCAAGGTTTTGTGGAGCTTTGGTGAGGAAATATGTGCGCGTCTGTAATGCTTGCAGGAAGGCTATATTTATAGGAGATGGAGAGAGGGTGATAGCATGGAAAGAAATATCCCTCATAACTATTGTAATGAAGCCATGATTTAAACTTTGAAAACTTTCCAAAAATGATGATTTCATGCCATTTTGAGCCTTGAGTGAACCATGACAGGTTTTGCACGAGCATATGGGTCTTAAAACAAATTCAAACATCAACCCATGAAGAAATTTTGTGAAAACTGTCAAGACAGTGTAAAAATACAGGAAAAATTGCATTTTGAACTATTATGTGTTGACAAAATGTTGTTATGCATCAACACATAACTCTTCTTGCTATTGTTTGTGTCGACACATACGCGTTTTGTGTCTACTCATGCACCTATCATCCCACTATTTTGGATCCTGGATAATAGTAAGAGTCGATGCATAAGGCCCTGTGTCGACTCATACCTTGTTTGTATCGATACATACACATTTGTGTTGACTCATGAACCTTTCATCTTTCAGTTTTGGGGCTGGATAAAAGTATGAGTCGATGCATAAGGCCATGTGTCGACTCATAACCTGTTTTGTCACTAGAATGAGTCAACTCATGTGGGTATGTGTCGACTCATGCTGAATTTTTTTGCCTTAATCATTTGTTTTAAATTTGAACTTCTTTCAAGATGTTGTGGTAGCCATAGTGAACCTCCAGAAAACTGTTCCAGTCCTCCCTCTATGTTAGAAGCCTGAGAAATTTTGAAGACCTCAATGAGCATGTCTTAAGTAAAAATGGGAGGGCAAATTTTGGGGTACAACACCGGTCAATGAAATATTGGTTTGGGTTGAAGTTTTCTGCTCAGATTGTTGGAAATTTGTTTGTTATGGAGTGAAGAGGTTGTTACAGAAATGTTGGTGTATGAGCAGAGGGTGGAGAATGCAAGGACATGGTTTATGCAACGGTGATGGATTAAGTTTGAGTGACGAGGTTCGAAGGATTTGGCATAGATTTGATAGTGGTTCAAGAATCTTTTTTGTGATGTATCAGGTTTGAGCAGAATTGGGAGAGTGTATTGGATTATCTTTCTCCATGAGTTTTTTTGGATGTGTGTAGTTGGTACCCTTTTATGGGTCCTTATCTATGTGTTTTCTAGTGTGTTTTATAACAGCTGAGAGGTGGAAAATTTGGGGGAAATTTCATAATTTCAAACATATGTAGTATGCTGACTTTTTTGCTTTTGGGATGCAGGTTTATGTTGCCTTATTTGATGTTATTTTGGGACTATTTTGGACAGGTTTAGGGTTGGCTTTACAGGGCAGGTTGTTTAGACATTTATATTTGGGGGTTATTATGCAGAATTCAGGCTTATTATTTGGTGGTTTATACAGGTATATGGACTGGTTTATGCAGGCTGTTTTGGACTGTTTTGCAATGCTTTGTGGACAGGTTATGCACGAATGTTTGTGCATCCATAGAAGCCAGCTTTCGCAGGGATATTTATGAAGACTTTGGATGTTTTTGGTTAGGTGACATCTTCATGACCCTATTCTTTTCCTCTTTTTTTGTCTATGATGTAGAACTGCTGTTCTGCTTTTCTTAATTTCTAAAGGGCTTCTTAGTTTAGGAATATGATGATACATTTAGGGCATTGGTTATTTTCTGCATTTGCGCGGCTTTTGTGAACATGTTTCAAATAGTTTATGTATTTGATGGTTTATGTTATTGTTGGCCTTCCTTTTAGTTTCTGCAAGTTTTGGCTTTTGGTGGTTGTTGTTTTGCTTGTCATTTTTGCTGTTGTTTACCTTTTATATCGCAGCTATCTACTTGCCAATTATGATGTTGTTTGCCTTTTATATCACTGTTGTCTGCTTGCCTATTTTGCTGTTATTTTTCTTTTTGTATCACAACTGTCTGCTTGCCAGTTTTGCGGTTGTTTTGCTTGCCATTTTTTCTACTATTTTGGGTTTTATATTTGAAGATTTGAGACTATTGTTTGGCTTTTCTGTTGGACATTTTTTGACGGTAAACTTGTTTTGACTTTCTTTTCCTTTTGTGAACAAAAACTCAAACTTTGGGATTTGCAAAATAGGAGAAATAAGTCCATGATTGAAAACAAACCCCTTTGAATTTCTGATTCCGAATACAAACCATAATAATGAGATGAAAACTATCCCTTAACAATTTGTTCTTGTTTGGAATTTTTTATTCAAATATTGATTGTTTGCTAACTCTTTCTCTCTTTATTGTTTCATGAGCAATGAGGATTGTATGGCAACTTGTCATGGAGGACAAAGCATGAAGATTATTCAAGTTTTGAAAAGTGAACAATTGAAAATTGAAATTTAGGCTTAAAAAGCATCCATGTAATCTTGTAGTACTATAAAAACTAGACTTGAATGTAATTCTATTCCAATTTCTTTGTAATTGTATGAATCTTAGGATGAAAGAAATACATTTGAATCTCTTGACATTTGAATTCTTAAATCTTGTCTTGATCATTTTTGGATCTCTTATTGACCATGAAATGAATGTCGAATATTTGATATCTTAAACAAAATAATGAACAAAGGCAATGGACTTTGATATTTGTAACTCGACGATGTACTCTGTTGCTCGTTTTTACTTTGTATGCCAAGGAATCACACGAAGGAAACTTCTTAGTCTAGGATCAAACATTGACGAATCACCCTTAAGACCTTGAACTAAGATTCATTCTTCATTTCACGCTATCTTTCAATCTCAACTCCATAATAATCATCTTGATGCACAAATTTTCCCTTAATCACAAAATGTAACATGAACCAAAAGAGTGCCTTGAATCAATAAATTCTCGAAAGAACACTTAATACTCTTTACTGAGACAAAGCCTTTTCCAGTTGATGAAATTAAAACATGCATAAATGCCTTGAAATGAAGATGACTTGAGAACACGAGGATGAAACCTAGCCCTCAAGATTCTCCCCTGAAGTAATTATAGAAACCCTAGGATCAACAACTCGAATTCACCTGAGATGCACATTGAATGAAGAAGGGGGCTTGAGATATTGAGAATATACGAAGTCATGGTTTAAAGTCTTCTCAGTTGAAAATAAAGGTGAGAACGTTAACATAAAAAATTTGTAACCCTAACATCTTGCTTTTTAGATGTCTTTGAAATAGATGAAAGAGGAATTCCATAATAACCATGGGTCCAAAACCCTAGTCCCTTGACAAACAATAGGGAAATAAACCCTAATCCAGGCTCTGATGAGTTTGAATGAGAAACAGCCTTGTAACTTGATGAGAAAGAAATCCATGATAACCATATTTTAAAACTTGATTCCATAGTCCACTAATCGAGAACCAAATGAATATGGCTTTAACTAATGAAGGGACCTCAAAACCAACATGAAACCCTAGTATTGTACAAATATCGCTTCTTGAACCAAATTACCTTATTCAATGAAATGCATGATACGCAAATGAACTAGTGAAGATGATATAGATGAAATGTGAAGTTTAAGCCAGACAAAAGTAAAACAGGTAGGGAAAATTTGGGGTACGACAGCTTCCCCTATTTAATCGTCTTAAACCTGAAGGTGAGATTGGCGTCAGCCTTTCAAAAGTTCAAGGTAGAAGATGATTAAATACCAGGACCTGAAATTTGTTCTGGAGAGATGGTGTGAGTGTTATTTATTTATAACGTCTGATGGGGGATGAAAAATGAACTTTCTGGTGAACTGGTTATGATGGGTATATGCGGTTTGAATAATGATAGCTTGTACTCGGGGTAATGGTGCCAATACAAGGTTCTCGGGGAAGTGGGTGTTAAAGTGACTGAAAAGATATGGTTGATGATATCGCGGTGACTGAAAGTAGGATTAATAACAACATGATAACTTAAAGACGGTAGGTAGAACTCAACGACAACATAAAATCTATCGTGGGGGATTCACAACCCCAAAAGGAAGGTAAAGACAACAGGTAAAGATCGATGTATGATCTATGACCCAAGAGAAAGGAGATCATGAGGGTAAGACCTGCGAGCGACCTATGACCCAAGAAGAGATAACGTGAGGGTAAGATGTACGGGCGACCTACGACCCTAAAAAATATGTTGCGAGGGTAAGACCTCCTGACGACCTACGATCTTAAGAAAGATGATGCGAGGGTAAATTCTACGGACAATCTACAACCCTAGAAAAAATAAAGTGGGAGCAAGATCTACAAACGATCTACGACACAAGGTAAGATAAGGTGAGGGTAAAGTCTAAGGATGACCTATGACCCTAGAAAAGATAATGTGAGGGTAAGATCTACGGAGGACCTATGACCCTAAAAAGATAACGTGAGGGTAAAGTCTATGGACGACCTACGACCCTAGAAAAGATAAAGTGGGAGTAAGATCTAAAGATGACCTAACCCAAGATAAGATAACGCTAGGGTAAAGTTTACGGACGACCTACAACCCTAGAAAAGATAACATGAGGGTAAGATCTACGGACGACCTACGACCCTAAAAAGATAACGTGAGGGTAAAGTATACAGACGACCTACGACCCTAGAAAAGATAAATTGAGAGTAAGATCTACGGACGGCCTACGACCAAAGATAAGATAACGTGGGGGTAAAGTCTATGGATGACCTACGACCCTAGAAAAGATAACATGAGGGTAAGATCTATGGATGACCTACAACCCAAGATAAGATAACGTGAGGGTAAAGTATACGAACGACCTACGATCCTAGAAAAGATAAAGTGAGGGTAAGATCTATGGATGACCTACAATCCTAGAAAAGGTAAAGTGAGGGTAAGATCTACGGACGACCTACGACCCTAGAAAAGGTAAATTGAGGGTATTATCTACGGACGACCTACGACCCTAGAAAAGGTAAAGTGAGGGTAAGATCTACGAACGACCTACGACCATAGAAAAGGTAAAGTGAGGGTAAGATCTACAGACGACCTACGACCCTAGAAAAGGTAAATTAAGGGTAAGATCTACAGACGCCCTTCGACCCTATAAAAGGTAAAGTGAGGGTAACATCTACGGATGACCTACAACCATAGAAAGATAACATGAGGGTAGGATGACCTATGACCCTAGAAAAGATAAAGTAAGTATTGAGAGTTGGGGAGTACAATGTACTTGCAGACTTCTTTGGTTGGTAGTGTAATGACAGATATTGACTTGAAATTATTAGGATGATATTATTTGTGGGGATATTATTAGTGTGATGTAATGATCCCTTTCGATGGATATGCTATGCATTTGAGGATGCAATGTAATATGCCATGATGATTATCATATGCAAAATGAAAAATATTAGGCTCATCGGGGTCCGTTTCCTATTGTCTTGAGATGCCAAAATAGATTGGTGCTTAAAAATTAGGAGAATTTAGTTATATCCTCGTCGAGTTCACAGGGGATTAAATATTGTTGAGGAGGAGTAGTTGATATTACTTTCTCCACATGCTGGAATTCTTGTGGATGACTGAGTAGTCACATGTATCTCATCAAATGCCCCAAGTTTCTCGGTGTTGGAGAATTAGGTGCTCAGTCGTCTGCAAGGAAGTGACGAGGATGAAATCTTGGTTGAGGTGACCGTTATGACTTGCTACCTGCATAGAGAAATAACACTTGGACACCATGGCATTCCATTGGGATGCCTTTATATCCATGTAATGTCGTGTTTCATATCTTATCCTGTGATTATTATTTCCTTATTGTTTTTAATGCAATGCTTAACAAAGAATTTAAATCACAGTTCGCATAAGAAAAATAAAGTAAAAAGGACATAACAAAGACCTTTTTTGGTGGAAGAGCACATTTTTATTAATGACTCTAGTTGTGAATAGGCGTTCATACATGGAAACAACTCCTAAATGATTAAGTTGCAAGGAAAAGACCAAATACAACAAGTAAAGCGGAAATAAGAAAATCTCAAACTTCCATTAAAATTGATATTGCTATAGTTCCCATATCCCAGATCGTCCTAGTGCTGTGCTTCCGAAGGATAATAGTTGAATTGATCCATCCAGTTTTAAGAGGGTGTACTTGTTATCCGTGAAGAGTTTTTAGACTGCAGTCTCTCTCTTTTTGTCCTTAATTTTTTCCTGGATTTCCCTTTTGGGTTTTCAATCCACCGGGATACCCATTTTTGCCTAAGCCACCCTTTCAGGTTTTCAACTTAACGGGTTATTCTTTTTTTTTAGCCATAACGTTTTCCTAAGTCGCCCTTTCGGGATTTGGACTTAGCGGGTCTTTCTATGCGTAGTATTTTTTGACTGGGTCTGAATTGACTGGAAGTGGAGTGTCTTCCCCATCCATGTTTGTCAAGATTAGAGCACCTCCTGAGAAAGCTTTCTTCACGATGTACGACCCCTCATAGTTAGGGGTCCACTTGCCTCATGAATCAAAGTGAATTGGGAGAATCTTCCTTAAGACCAAGTCACCTGTGTGGAACTCTCGAGGTCGAATCTTCTTGTCAAATGCTCTCTTGAGACGCTGTTGATATAATTGACCATGACAAATGGCTGCTAGGCACTTCTCTTCGATGAGATTGAGTTGGTCGAGCCTTGTTTGAATCCATTCAGCTTTATCAAGTTTAGTATCCATCAGAACCCTCAATGAAGGAATCTCCACTTCGACTGGGAGCACCGCATTCATACCATAGACTAGTGAAAAAGGAGTTTGCCCAATGGAAGTACACACCGAAGTTCGATAGCCATGCAGGGAAAAAGGCAACATCTCATTCCAATCTTTGTATGTTCTAACCATTTTCTGGACAATCTTCTTTATGTTCTTGTTAGCTGCTTCGACTTCCCTATTCATATTTGGCCGATAGCGCGATGAATTATGGTTCTCAATCTTGAATTCTTCACACATTTCCTTCATCATTTTGTTGTTGAGATTCGACCCATTATTAGTGATGATCTTGTTAGGAGTTCCATAATGACATATGATTTCTTTCTTGATAAAGCGGGTGACGACTTTCTTGGCCACATTCTTGTATGATGCCGCTTCCACCCACTTGGTGAAGTAGTCAATAGAAACAAGGGTAAACGTGTGTCCATTTGAAGTGCTCGGCTCGATTCGTCCAATCATATCAATGCCCCATATTGCAAAGGGCCATGGTGAAGTCATCACATTCAACAGAGTGGGAGGAATATGTATCCTGTATGCGTAAAATTGACATTTGTGGCACATATTCGCATATACACAACAGTCACTTTCCATTGTCATCTAGAAATAACTTGCTCGTAGGATTTTCTTGGCCATTGAATATCCACTGGCATGAGTCCCAAAAGAGCCCTCGTGTATTTCTTGTATGATGGATTCTGCTTCGTGTCTATCCACGCATCTGAGCAGAAGCGAATCATAGTTTATTTTGTATAGAATGTCTCCTGATAGTAAAAACATGGATGATAGCCTTCTAAGAGTCTGTTTATCACAGATTGTAGCACCCTTAGGGTACTCTTTCTTCTCAAGATATCTTTGGATGTCGAAGTACCATGGCTTTTCGCCCGACACGTCTTCAGTTGTGAGGCAATGTGCAGGGAAAACGTGTGATGCCTCCTTGTAATGAAGGATTCTTATATTGGGTGCATGATTCGGATAACTGACTTTGAACATTGCTGCTAAAGTAGCCAGAGCATCTTCCAGTTGATTTACTTCTCTAGGAATATGCTCAAAGGTGATCTCATCAAAAGCGGGTAATAACTCTAATATGTAATCCCAGTATGGAACTAAATTAGAGTGTCGTGTATCGCAATCTCCTTGTACTTGATATATCACTAAGGCAGAATCCCAATAAACTTCAAGAATCTTGATCTTAAAATCAATGGTTGCTTCAAGACCCATTACACAAGCTTCATATTCTGCGACATTATTCGTGCAATCAAAACATAACCTGGCCGTGAAAGGTAGGTGCATATTGCATGGAGAAGTCAGAGCTGCCCCAATACCACAGCTCATGGCATTTGACGTACCATCGAATATGACAGTCCATCTCTCCCCTGGTTAGGGTCCTTCCTTATCGTCAAGTTTCATAACATCCTCGTCTGGAAAATTGAACTTCATTGACTGATACTCTTCCCATGGCTGGTGGGCGAGATGATCAGCAATAATGCTACCTTTGATAGCCTTTTGTGTGACGTACTGGATGTCAAACTCAAACAAAAGCATTTGCCACCGAGCCAATCTTCCTATAAGTGTTGGTTTCTCGAAGATGTACTTTATTGGATCCATCTTAGATATCAGAAGTGTAGAATGTATCAACATGTACTTCCTCAAACGTCTAGTTGTCCATGTAAGAGCGCAAGAAGTCTTCTCAAGTAAAGAATACCTTGATTCACAATCGGTAAACTTCTTGCTCAGGTAATAGATGGCGTGTTCTTTTTGTCCAGTATCATCATGTTGTCCGAGCACACAACCCATAGATCCTTCAAGCACAGTCAAATACATAATGAGAGGTCTCCCTAGAACTGAAGGTATGAGTATTGGTGGTTCTTGAAGGTACTACTTAATCTTTTCGGAAGCCTCTTGACAACTTTCATCCTAATGGACAACTTGATTCTTGTGTAAAAATTTAAAGATGGGTTCACAGGTAGCCGTAAGATGAGAAATGAACCAGGCTATGTAATTCAACTTTCCGAGGAACCCTCGTACTTCTTTTTCATTTTTCGGTGTCGGCATATCATGTATTGCTCTTACCTTGTCTGGATCTACTTCAATCCCTCGCTGACTTACAATAAAATCAAGTAACTTGCCCGATTGAACCCCGAAGGTGCACTTGTTGGGATTAAGCCTTAACCTAAACTTTCATCGAAGATCAAACAACTTCTGTAAGTGGACCAAATGTTCTTCCTCGGTTTGTGATTTTGCAAACATATCGTCCACATACACCTCGATCTCTTTATGAATCATGTCGTGAAAGAGAGTCGTCATAGCACGCTGATATATTGCACCAACATTTTTGAGACCAAAAGGCATGACTTTATAGAAAAAGGTACACCAGGGAGTTGTGAAAGCTATTTTATCCATGTCTTCAAGATCCAACTTTATCTGATTGTAACCCGAGAATCCATCCATGAAGGAGAACATTGTAGACTGAGCAGTATTATCAACCAATACATCAATATGAGGAAATGGAAAATCATCCTTTGGGCTTGCTCTATTCAAGTCACGGTAGTCAACACACATACGTACCTTACCATCTTTCTTAGGTATAGGCATAATGTTATCAATTCAAGGTGGATAATTTATCACAGATAAGAAACCCGCATCAAGTTGTTTCTGAACTTCTTCTTTGATCTTCAAAGCCATGTCGAGTCTGGTCCTTTGTGGCTTTTGCTTTACAGGAGGACATTCTGGCTTGAGTGGAAATTTGTGCATCATTATATCAGTATCTAAATCGGGCATGTCTTCATACGACCAGGCGAAGATGTCAGCATACTCTCGAAGCAACTAAATCAACCCTTTCTTTTCTTCACTCTGCATGGCATCACCTATCTTGACTTCTCTCTTTACATCTTTAGTACTGAGATTAATAACTTTTGTTTATTCTTGATATGGATGGATGACCTTCTCTTCCTCTCTCAAGAGCTTTGCGAGTTCTTCAGGGACTTCACAATCTTCCTCACTATCTTTGTTAGCATGGTCAACTACATTCTCAAGGATATTAGGAACCATAGCACTATCATTTTTGATGGAATTCGAAACGGATCTGCATAATTGATGATTTTATGTTTTATTTTAGAAAGTGCAAGAAAATATTTAGAATATGAAAAGAAAAGCATTTCCATTTTTATTTTGAAAAGTAAAAGTAAAAGGAAAGACAAGGAACAAAATTTTATGCGAAAGTGCGATTTTCATTCAATTTTAAATGGAGATTGAAACATAAGGGGCCCCTTCTACAAGTTGTCTCAATGCCTTAGGCATGGCATATGACTTAATGGAAACAGCAAATTACACATTAAGGAAAACAACTTCAGGGATGTCCACGACACTCTAATTGCTGAGCTCCTAGTCTGGCGCAACCTGATAGATAAATCTGGAAACATCTTCATCATCACCTTCATCATCTGTTGAGAGAACTTGTCCTTCTTTTCTTGTACTAGCACTGATGAACACTTCAGAAATTGGGTGAACCTATTTTCCTTTGAGAGGGACCAAACTAGATCGCACGGAGGATGATGGCTGATACCCAAGACCGAAACTATCTTTCTTCTCAGGTACTTCAATCAATTTTCCCCAACCATCATGGGATGATCTAGCTTCCATGAGGGATTTGGAATCATTCAAATAGGCTATGGATGACTCATACTTCTTACCTTCTATAACGGGGAACTTGTCAACAGAAACAATCTCCAGAGCTTGAAAGGGCTACTCCTGCACCTCACCTTCCACTTCCACATAATGGTAGGTTGTCAAATTGTTAATCACTACATCTTTTTCTCCACAAACATCGACAACTTTGTCATTTACAATGAACTTCAGGCGTTGATGAAGAGTAGATGTCACAGCTCCTGCTACATGGATTTATGGGCGACCCAAAAGGAAAGTATAATACGGACGAATGTCCATAACATAGAATGACAGATAGTAAGTGTGGGGACCAATCTTGACAGGCAAGTCCACTTCTCCCTCCATGGATCTCGTTGAACCATCAAACACTCGAACACTCATGGTGGAAGGCCTCATCATTACCCCATCCATATTCAGCTTAAACAGAGTAGCCTTAGGCATCACATTGAGTGAAGAACTTGTATCTACCAAAACTCGAGATAAAACTATATCCAAACACTTCATGGAAACATGCAGCGCTTTTTTGTGGAATCTGCCTTCAACTGGGAGCTCATCATCACAGAAACCTAAAAAATTTCCTACAGCAATATTGGTTACGATCCCTTCAAACTGGGCCATAGAAATGTCTTGAGTAACATGGGTGGAACATAAAATCTACAGTAAAGCATTACGGTGGGTCTCTGAACACAAGAGGAGAGACAAGATAAAGATCTTGGACGCCGTCTAATTGAGTTGATCCACCACTTTGTAATCACTTCGCTTAAGAATCCTCAAAAGCTTATCTGCTTCTTGTCCTATAAAAGGTTCAGGTTGGTTATCAATCACTTGCTTTCCCCTAGCCTTAGCCAGAGCATCACTATTAGTTTCATTGGGAAGCCGTGGTGGGGGAGAAAGATCATGCCACTACGAGTCATGTTACTGGTTCCTGCAATGTTGGTAATACCCTTGTCAGCTACTGGGGGACACTCATATTTCTTCCCAAGAATATAAACCACATTATAATCCCACAGAACTTCCTTTGAGTTGTTACATAGAGGATGAATAGGAGCTTGAGTTGTCTCGGGGGTAACCGGAGCTTAAATCGTTAATGGGGTAGTAAGAGCCTGAATTATCAATGGGGTACCCGATGTTCCTGAGATACTTTTCGGATAGTAAGGAATTTCCAAGACATCAATCTCTTCTTCTCTAAATATCTTCTCTACCTGTAGGACACCTTCATCCATCAGTTCTTGGATAGTCGTCTTTAAACTAGTACACTCTCCAGGTTTAGAGGAACATGTTAAGCAAAAATCATGGAGTTCCTGCAGCACCTCGTGCTCCAGCAAATGTTCTCTAACAGTTCCTAATGACATCTTGACCTCATCAACCTGGGTTACCAGAGCCTGTTCACTACTTTCTTCAACAGCATTGACCGCTGCCCCTGGGTGAGGAGGCATGGGATTATTCTGAGTATTGGGACAAACAGGGTTGAAGTTTATGGCCTTTGCATCAAGGAGGTCTTGAACTTTACATTTAAATTCTCTACAATTCTCAATGGTGTGCCCTGGGGCTCCAGAATGAAATTCACAATGACCATTAATGTCATATCCCCTAGGGAGAGGATTTGGTGGTGGACCAAGTTCACGCGGTTAAACCAACTAATTGGCAAGTAATTGAGGGAGAAGTTGGGCATAGGACATAGGAATGGGATCAAATCTTCTTTCGGGCGCTCTTTGTCTTTGTGGAGCTCTCGGACTTTGAGGTTGTTGATTTTGTTGTTGACAAGTTGGAGGTGATGTAAATTGTTGTTGTGGAAGATACTATGGTTGAGGAGTGAAAGGCCATTGTTGGGCCATCCAGGGTGCTGGAGTTGTAGCAGCATACACTTGAGGAACATGTTGATTAGGAATAGCAGCAGGTGTTGGGAAATAAGGAAATCAAACTTGAGGATATGCAGGAGCTTTTCCTTGGTTGATTATAAAAACACTAGTCTCACCCTCTTTCTTCTTGATGAAACCAGAAAATGGATTCCTATCGATGCCAGTATTATTGTTGTTATTGTTAGGGTTACCTTGGATCGCTCCAGCCTTAATACAAGTTTCAACATGTTCTCCAATAATGACCATATCAGAGAAAGAAGTAGAGGTATTGTTGAACATATGTTGGAGATAAGGACCCCGTAGAGTACCCATAAACAAATCAATCAGTTCATGATTCAAGAGAGGGCGTTGGACCCTTGCAGCCGGTTCATGCCACCTTTGAGCGTACTCTTTGAATGACTCTTCATATTTCTGTATCATCCCTTGAAGTTGAGTACGGCTAGGAGCCATGCCAGTATTATAATGATAATGTTTCAAAAAGGCGTCAACAAGTTCTCCCCAAGTACTGACATGAGTTCTTTATACTTGCATATACCAGTCCAACGATGCCCCGGTCAAGCTATCTTGGAAGAAGTGCATGAGTAACGGTTCATTATTCAGCATAGGCTGCCATCTTGCGACAGTAGGAACAAAGATGAGTCTCTAGACAGGAGGTGCCTTTGTATTTGTTAAAGTCAGGAACCTTGAATTTGGGAGGAATAACTACCCCAAGCACGCGACACATTGCAGTAGTATTGAAACCCGAAGTCTTGATACCCTCAATGGCCTTGAGACGCTCTTCAAGAGCATGGTACATTTTTGCAGTTTCAGCAACTCCAGCGGCAAGATTCACGCGGGGTTCCTCGAGATCAATGACATTGTGATGATCATCAACATCATTCCGAGGAACTCCAGTAGGGGTCTCAACATTTGCATTATCATTCCTCCCATTTGCAGAAGTGGAGGGGGCAGCAGTAGCAAGCTTGGCAACACTTTGGCGTAGCTCTTCTTGACCCTTGATGACAACATGAAGAGTTTCTATAAGCTGATCCATGTGAGTGACCATGGCATCCATATCTCAGTGGAGAGCATTCTAATTCTCTTCAAAAAGATCCATAAGTCTTCGTTGGTTTCTTCTTGTACGGCAGGGATGTGGAGAAGTCGTCTTTGTTGTTCACTGAAGTCTGCTGGAAAAGGGACCCCAATAAGTTTTTGTTGTGAGTAATGAATGCATGATAGTATGAGTGAATGTTTTATCTTCATTTCCGAGGAAATCCAAAGACTCGTCTATTTATTAAAAAATTTGTTGTCATTTTTGAAAAGCTCGACCAACGAGGCTTGTCTTTGGAATTCCTTAGATATGAAATGTATACACATGATGGAATAATGTCATGGTATGCTATGGCATGAGATTTCAGCTCCACATCTTCTGGATAACCATTGTGTAGTCCTTTGCATAAACTGAAAGTAACAGGATAAAAAGTCCGACGTCACAGGCATGGGGTCCAAGTAACCACCCATAAGGTATGTACTAGGGGTTTATCACCTGCCGAACAAGGTTCTAGGGACACCTCAGAGTCTACGCTCTTCCTTTGGATATTACCAATGTCCCAATTACTCGGTAATCAATAATATTCACAGGAAAAACTTGTCTGAGTGCAGCATCGCATGACAACTATTTCTGGATTACTCTGTTATAGTTTCGACACTACGCCTAAAAAAGGCCAGGAGGGGTTAATGGTTCTACGACCCTCAGCTTCTCTGGTTCCCAGGTCGAAAGCAACAATGTCTTCCTGATTACTCAGTAAACAACGCTACATTCAAGGGAACCTCCACTGAGTGGGGGATTTCATACCTCCTTCTTCGGATTACTCCCTCAAAGTTAGCATGACTATACCGCCCGTCCTAATCCTAAGTGTAACCCAAGTCCGGGTATAGGATTTATCAAATGTAATCACCCGACCCAACATCACAACATATCCAGAATATGTGAGTAGCAACAACATAATGCAATATATACAAGAGTAAACAATAAAGCAAAGAAATAAAGTGGTAAAGCAAATAAAGAAAATAAATAAACACCCAAAGAGACAAATACACAAAACTAGGATAGACTCGCAAAAGAAATCTCCCCAGCAGTGTTGCCAGTTGAAGCTACTGGCAAAAAAAGACAGAGCCGACACCGAACTTTATTTATCCTGAAGTAAGGAGAAATATCGAGAAAACCACAAGAGGATGGATAAGAGGGTCTTGCGACTAAGAGAAAAGGGTAAGGGAGTCGATTATGTGAGGGGAAGGTATTAGCACCCCTCACATTAGTTGTACTCAATGGGATCCATTTTGTTTGTTTGCTTCTAAGGGAGTGTTTATTTATAACTATACTTGCTAAGGGGAAAGAAAAGGTTTTTTATTAGTGCGTTTGTGAGGGTCTCTCCACCCTTTGCCTACGTATCCAATGAAGGAATCAGAACACCGTAGTTCTTCTAGAAAATGTTGGTTTGTTGGTGTTTTTTAGTGGGTGACGCTAACACACACAATCTAGCAATAGGCACGGCATGTATCGTTGTAGAACAGAGATAACATGCCCTTTTGGGGAGTTTTGATTGGTTGAGTGTTTTGCGAGTTTTAGAATGAATTCGAGTAATGATTAAATGTTTTTGTTTTTTTGATTTGTGAAAGAGAAGTTTTAATTTAATTACAAAATAAAAATCTAAAGGAGGAAGTTTACCCTAATGTTATTATTTACAAAGGGACCTAAAGTTGAGTGTTTGAAAAGGAAAATTTCTAACCTAGTTAGTTATCATGCATAGTTTGATTCTAAAGTCTAATTCAACACGAAACAATCAAAATGAATTTAATCGCTTCATGGAATCACTTAAGGGGACATGTTATCAACAATTAACAAAGCAATCAAACAAAAAAAATAACAGAAATACAAGGCTAATGTTTTTTGTGATTTTTATCAAGCAAAGAAATGTAACTAAAAATGATTAACTAAACTTAAAATAATATTAAAAACTCACAAATATTAAAAGAAATTAAATTAAACTAATCCAATTAATAAAATTAACTAATAATAAAAAACTTGAGAGTTAAACTAATTTAAAATTAAACTAAGTAGTTAAAACCAAAGAGTTAAGACAAATAAATAAAAACTAAACTAATTACTAAGAAGGTGTGAAGAAAAAAATATGTGATGATGGTGTATCAATTCACAATGGGCTTAAGGACAGAACAAATCAGCAAGGCCCTGGTATTAACAAAAACAAGGCAAATAAAGAAAACATGTTGGGCCACACCGGGTCAGAGGGTCCATACCCAACAAACCACTCAAGAGCACGGGTTAAAAACCCTAGTGTGATCGGTGAAAATAGAACTGACAATTTTTTAGCTGGTTCGCGAAATGTCGCCACCGTCTTTTATGTTCTCCAACATGGAAAGGACAAAAGCACAGCAAAATTCCTTCTTTGAGAATGTTTCTCGGTTCGGGAGGTAGATTTATAGAAATGGAAGGTATTAGCACCCTTTCTATCCGTGGTTATCCATTACCTTGGCAGGGTCCACTTGAATACCTTTGTCACTCACGACGAAGCCTAGCAATTTTCCAGATCTTACCCCAAAGGTGCATTTGTTTAGATTCAACCTCAGCTTGTATAACTTCAGACGGTCAAACAGCTTCTGTAGATGGTCAAGGTGTTCTTCCTCAATTTGGGACCTTGCAATCATATCGTCAACATAAACTTCGATCTCATGATGGATCATATCATGAAACAGAGCAACCATGGCACGTTGGTAGGTTGCCCCAACATTTTTCAACCCAAAAGGCATGACCTTGTAACAGAAGGTGTCCCACTGAGTAACAAAGGTAGTCTTTTCCATATCTTCAGGAGCCATCTTGATTTGATTATAACCGGAGAAGCCGTCCATGAAGGAGAGTACTTTGTGCTGAGCAGTATTGTCAACTAGAACGTCGATATGAGTCAGAGGGAAATCATCCTTGGGGCTGGCCCTGTTCAAATCCCTGTAATCAACACACATTCGGACCTTACCATCTTTCTTCGGTACCGGAACCACGTTGGCAACCCACTGAGGGTAAGAAGTCACTGCTAGAAACCCGGCGTCAAATTGTTTCATAACCTCAGCTTTGATTTTCTAGGACATTTCTGGACGCATACGGCGGACCTTCTGTTTTATCGGAGGGAATTCTTCCTTGGTAGGCAGGTGATGAACCACAATATCGGTATCCAACCCAGGCATGTCTTCGTAAGACCAGGTGAATATTTCCACATAATCATGCAACATCTGAATCAACCGTTGTTTCACACTGAGCTCTAGATTGGCACCAATCTTGACTTCCTTTCTGTCTGTCTCAGTACCCAGATTTACTGTTTCCACTGGCTCTTTATGTGGCTGAATGGCCCTCTCTTCCTGGAGTAGCAGCCTTTCCAGCTCACCAGGCACTTCGCAATCATCTTCACCTTCGTCTTCGGCTAAGTTGATCGGATTTTCGAAGTCATAACTGGCAGTAGCAGAGTCGTTACCAGTGATACCCAGAGTGGATTGGAACCTGTATAAGTGAGTGTGTGTAAATATATCTGTTTTGCAATATATATAAAGAAGGAAAGGGAGCACAAGATTTGAAATGCGAAAAACGTCCAATGTTTTTATTCTTGATATATGAAAATGACAAATAATAAGCCCTCACAAATGAAGCCACGGTGCCCCGGGTAAGACACCGGGCCATAAAGTTCCAAATTATTGTTCGTTACAAATTTAAAACAAAAGAGTTCATTACTGAGTAACAAAAGTAATAGGTATGTAGTCTTTAGCAGTCCAGTTGCTTGGTCCACCGTTGGTCGTTGGGTAGTTCCAGTTGTCAAATTCAGCTTCCTCCGCATTGTCTTCAATAGCATTCACTCCCGGGTTGGTGATGAATACGGGAGGTCTTCCAATCCTTGTTTACGTACAACCCTCTGAGCCTCTGCAGTGAAACCCAGCCCAAACTTGTCAGTCTTCGGAGTAAAATCAGGAAGCCGGCCCCAGTTTGCACACTCCCCCTTCTCAATCACAGCCCGGGCATCCTTTAAGGAAGCCATCTTTAAAGGAGAGTCTTCTTCAGTCACAGTCTCTGCTGACACCAATGTTGGAGGCACCTCTTCAAAGTGTTGAAAGGGGGTCTCAATGAACTCCCCGTCCATCTCTATATACCAGAACGAGTTAAGATGGCTAACCATGTATTCTTCCTCCCCTGAACTGTAACAATCTTCCCTCTGACCGGGTACTTAAGCTTTTGATGTAGAGTGGAGGTCACAGCTCCAGCCTTGTGGATCCAAGGACGGCCCAGCAAACAAGAATAGGATGGTCGGATGTCCATCACATAGAATGTTGAATCAAAGACTTGAGAACCAACCCGGATCGGAATATCTACCTCACCATGTACCATCCTATTCGACCCATCAAAGGCCCGGACAACAATGTTACTAGGCTTCAACTCCAAACCCTCACAATCCAACCTGTCTAAGGCCTTCTTGGGCAATACGTTCAACGAAGAACCGGTGTCTACCAACACATGGGCAAGAGTAGTGCCCCTGCATTCAATGGAGACATGCAGGGCATCATTATGGTTCTTTCCCTTGGCAGTCAGATCGGCGTCCGAGAAACCCAACCCATTGTCAGCGGTCAAGTTGGCCACACAATCAGTAAATTGATCAGCAGACGTTTCTTGTGGCACATGGGCCGTCTTCAGAAAGGAAATCAGGGCCTTGGCATGGGCCTCTGAACACAACAACAGTGATAGCATAGAGATCTTAGAGGGGGTGTGCCCCAGCTGTTCAACGACGTTGAAATCACTCTTCTTGATAATCTTGAGAATCTCTTCCATCTCTTGCTGGGAGGCTTCAACATTAACAGTCTTCGGTGCCTCCATCCGGGCAGGCACATCAGTAGCAATCCCCTTGCCCCGAGTGTCAGATGACTCGGCAGCAGGGGTATAAACTTGATCAGGAGGGGAAACAGGCACACTGGCAGGTGTGATAACAAGAGGTCTCTGAATGGCTGGAGGTGCAATATCAGGCGAGAAGAGCCTGCCACTGCGAGTAACTTTAGCAGGACCGGTGATGTTACTGATGCCGGCACTAGTATTGAACTCTTGTTTTACTCCGAGCACATAAACATCTGCCCCATAGTGCCACAGGACAGCTTTGTCAGATTTATAGGGGAGGGGCCCCGGAACAGTAATGATGATAGGAGCAATCTTCTAAACAGGCATAATTTGGACAGGCTTCCTCGGGGGAGCCTTGGTAGGATTATTGAAAATGGTGACAAAGGACACTTCTTCAGTAGGGATAACAGGAACAGCAATCTTCTTGAACAAGATCTCTTTGCTATCCATCAGGTTTTGGACGCCTGACTTCAGCAACGGACAACCAGCAGGTGAAACATCACATAGAAGGCAACCTTTGTTACAACCCGGAAATAAACCGGCTAGCAACAGGTTCCTTTTGACGGACAACAACGGAGTAACAATATCATCCACAGAGGTTACATACGGGTCTTCCTCAACAGCATTCACTCCATGCTGGGGCATGGGAGCGGTCATAACATTGGGCCTTTCGGGCGCCTCGAACTGTATTTCCTTAGCATCAATAAGGTCTTGAACCTTATTCCTTAGAGCCCAGCAATCATCAGTAGAATGCCCCGAGCTATCAGAGTGATAAGCACAGCGGGCGTTGGGATTATACTTCGGAGATGTTGTGTTTACCACCTTCGGAGCTTCTCTGATAGTTACCAGGTTGGTTGACAACAGTTGCGGCAAGATCTGAGACAAGGTCATACTAAGTCGAGTGTATTCTCTTCTGGGTCTCTCACCCCTTGGTTGGTTAGGTTGCCGAGGAGCGGCAGCAGGCTTTGAAATTACTACCGCGTTGACAGCTTGGCGGCGTTCTGGTTTATTTTGTCTTCTGGGACCATACACAGCACTAGCTTCCTTCTTGAAAGGCTTCTTTTCAGAACTTGAGGATGCACCTTTCTGTATCTTCCCCGACTTCATACCATCTTCTATCCTTTCACCAGTCAGAATGAGGTCTGTAAACCCTGCAGAAGAATTACCAATCAGGTGGTTGAAGAACGGCCCAGACAGGGTCCCCAAGAACATGTCCACGAGTTCACGGTCAGTCAACGGTGGCTGCACCCTGCCAGCCAGGTCTCTCCACTTTTGCGCATACTCCTTAAAACCTTCTCCCGATCCTAGCAACATACCCTGGAGTTGGGTACGTGTAGGAGCGAGGTCGGCATTGTACTGATACTGCTTGTAAAAAGCAGTAGCCAAGTCCTCCCAGTTTCGAATACTGGCTCCATCCAGCTGATAGAACCACTCGAGTTGAGCCCCTGAAAGGCTATCCTGGAAGAAATGGATCCATAAGTTCTTGTCTGCAGTATACGGCTGGATCTTCCGCACATAGGATCTGAGATGCAGTTTAGGGCAAGATGCCCCATCGTACTTCGCAAAAGAAGGTGCCTTGAACTTGTGTGGGATCACCACCCCAGAAGATAAACCCAGATCTCCAAAATCCAACCCAGGCACCTATTGAATTTCCATGGCACTCAGACGATCCTCTAACTTCTTGTACCGGTCTTCAGCGGGAGGGTACTGCTCATCATTGAAATCTGTCTCGTTGTCGGAGACCACAGGGCTAGGAACCCTTCCCCCTTGGGGACTGCCTTTCCCTACAGAGGAAGCAGCTTGATCAGCCTCATTTTGCAGTGTATTACCAAATCTCTGTCCAGTGTTGAACAATACAGTTCTCTTTTTCTTCTTCTTCACCAGCAGAGCCTTCAATTCTTCTTGACCTTGGGCTAAGCTCATGATCAACTCTTGGAACTGGGCATTCTGGGCCTGGAGGGCCTTGATGGATTTCTCAGTAGATGATTCAGGATTCATGATGAGACTGCTGAAATAAACAGCGAAGAAGATTAAGCAACCTGTAGGAAAAGAGTACCTGTTATGCACATGATGCATGATATGTTATTTATGCAATGCATTCAAGGGTTCGAAAGTTCAAATTTGTTGTAGACAAAAAGGAACACACATTATTATTAAGAAATAATCGGTTCAGTACATCAAGGCCTCATGGGCAAAACATTACAAAATAATTTAATCCCAAAAGACACTGCGCATCCTCTTTGGAGCTATGTAGGTGTTGAGAGTCTTTTCCTCGTGTAGTAGGCGGGTGAGCTCCAAGACCTTCTTCTCACTGGCATGTAGATTGGATTCAAGAGAATTCCGTTCTTCCTTGAGTTGGATCTACCTCTTTTGCATTTCTTCCCAGGATGTAGGCATGTCAGGATGTTGAATGGTGTACGGGACTTCTGCTTCCAACACTGGCTCTTTGATCACAGGGAGAACATGAGGATATGGCATCACCAGCTTCTGGGAGTGGGCTCGTACCCACTTGAGATAAGGCTCCAAAGGGATGGAGTTCTTGTGCCCCAGTGTCTTGCTATCTACCCTGTTGGGCATCCTCCAAGCTCTGATAAATCTCTGGCGAAGTCCTTGTGCATCATTGTCGAAGTCAAAAACTATGTCAGGAAGCAACATGTCGTGAGGGCCATCCCTCCGAGCATATCCAAACTATCTCAAAGCCAGACACGGGTTGTAAGTAATGCCTCCTCTGATTCCAAGTAAAGGAACATTAGGAAACTCCCCGCAACAATCAATGATGGTGACATTCTCTCTGGACCGAGAACACCAATGTATATCAGCATGCGTAAGAGTCATTAATCGTTGTGACCATCTCAAACCCCGCTCATTCTTCAAAACTGATTGGGGAAGGTGCGAAATAAACCACCTTGCCAGGAGAGGAGTGCAGCACATGAGAACACCTCTTTTTCTCATGGTTCGAGTGTAACATGACTGAAGGATGTCCCCAAGCAACGTAGGTATAGGATTCCTGGACATGAAGATCTTGATAGCATTGATATCTATAAGTTGATCGGGATTCGGGAACAACACCAACCCATAGACAAGGATAGCCACAACTTCTTCAAAGGCTTGTAGGTCAAGGGAATTCCAACATTCTTGGGCCTTCTCAAATAGGAACTTTGCCAAGAATCCTTTGATACCACTTCTAACTTCCCAATGTCCCTTGATGTCAAATGGTTGTAGGCGTAATGCTTTAGCAACCTCTTCAAGTTTTGGTTCCCTTTCCGTACCGTTGTAGGGTAGTTGACTAAGGATAGGGATCTTCAGAAGCTGGGAGAACTCTTCCAAGGTAGGCACTAGTTGATAATCCGGGAAAGTAAAGCAGTGGTGCAACGGGTCAAAGAACTGGAAGAGGACCTTTATCATATCTTCCTCAATGTTGGTGTTGACCAAGTTGATGAGTCTTCCATGTTTCTCACTGAAAGAAGAGCTCTCAGGAATCCTGGATGTAAGCTCCTTAAGCTGAGGAGGGATCCTTACAAGGTTGATCTGAATTGTCTTTCTGCGGATAGTTTCCATGTCCTACAAAACAAGAAAAAAGATGAAGATTCGAACCCCTGAAGTGGTTAGTGGATGCATATGATGTTGTATGATGTTATGATGTTATGTTAAAAACATACCACAAGTATCCAAAAAAAGCAAACATCGTAAGGCACACAAGTCACACAAGACAACCCTTAGAGTTTAGGCCAGCATGGGGTCTAGGTACTACCCTCTTGAAGTTGGTGGGCTCAAAACCTGTCCTATCAAAAGTAACCGGGTTCTAAGGATCTCAATATCATTGGGTTGTTTTCTATGTTCATTGTTTTGATTTAGCCACTGAACTGGCGATCAAAATATTCCAAGAAAACAACCCTCAATGAGTGTAGTATCGAGTATCAACCAACTTCGTACTGCACCAAAGTCGGTCATCTCACTACCCTAAAGAGGTCAGGATGGTCAAGTAAGGTTCCTAAGGTCAGTTGATGCTTCATGACACCACGCGGCGGCCCTGTACTCTCCTTGACTTGACTCAAGGGTTACCGGTACTCACCAAAGTGCCACATCAACGTAGCAAACTGCTTCAACCGTTTCGGTATACCCCGTACAGTTCCCTCACAGTTTTGTTGCTACTTTCTAAGAGGTATCCCCCAGATCCGGGTTAGGATCTATGAAACTCCCAAAACAGGCCCACAATATTAAAGCAATCAAAACAGGCAATTGAAAACATAAGTAAGATCTAATCCTAAGGTACACCTCACTTTAATACTCCCCAGCAGAGTCGCCAGTTCTGTGATCGGTGGAAATAGAACTAACTATTTTTTAGCTGGTTCGCGAAATATCGCGGTAAGCAAAAGTCGCCACCGTCTTTTATGTTCTCCAACATGGAAAGGACAACGGCACATCAAAATTCCTTCTTTGAGAATGTTTCTCGGTTCGGGAGGTAGATTTATAGAAAGGGAAGGTATTAACACCCTTTCTATCTGTGGTTATCCACGGGCTCTTAGGTACTTGCTCTTATGTTTTCAAAAGATGTTTGATTTTCAAGTGTATGTGGGTTTTGAAAAAGTTTCGTTTGAAAGATTTCTAAGTGACTCTTGTATCTGTCCTCAAGAGTGTATGAAAAACTTGTTTTGAAAACTTTTGAAAGTGTCAGTGTGAAAAGATGTTTTGTTTGTTTTTGAAGAGAGCAAGTACCCATGAGTCATCTACCTACCCTAAGGAATTAGGCTGTGTAAGAGTCCTTTAGATAGTGCTATCCCACCATTGAGAGGTAGGTAGCACCATCGTTGGAGGTGTTCGGGTCAATTCGATTAAGGGACAGTGTGGTCACCAAAGCAATGGTAGGACATCTTAGAAGTAACCCTAATGTCCTAGATCCTTTTATCCGAGGAAACCGTTTTGAGGAAACTGGATCTTTTAGACAAAAGGGCGACCTCTAAGACACCCTATACTTGATGACAACGTTCGAGGCAACGAGTGAGGCATACCCTAGAAGTGGCATGTGCTTGTGTGTTCAATTCAGTTTATGTTTATCTTTTGATCATGCAATTGTGAGCTACGAGTCGTTTTTAATTTGTCATTCAGTCTTTCATGCTTATTAACAGTTAAGAGTGCGGAAAATAAAAGTATGGGAATGTAAAGCTACGCTATTACAAGGCGCAGGTCTATACATCGCCAAAAAACAAAGACCCGTTTTGGAAAATGCGAAAATAGAAGAAAGCGGTAAATCCTAATTACTATTACATCCATTGAGCAGATACATAAATAATCAAAATAAAATAGTGCGCGAAAGAGTTAAATCGGAACGTCCTAGGGTTTTTGACCCTCTTGAGAAAATATGAATTTTTTGTCCCTTGCATTTAATTAAAATTAACCCTAATTTATTAATTAATTAATTAAAAAGAAAAATGTTTTTTATGTTTTTTTTAATGCTTTAATGAAAATAAAAAGGAATTAAAATTAAAAGTTAAGAAAAACCCTAGTTCTAAGTTTATTTTAATTATTTATTTAAAAAAAGTCCAAATTAACCTAATTTACTAAATTAATTAATTTACATTTTTTATTTACAAAGATAATAATAATTAATAAGAATAATGATTAATTAAAAAAATGTGAATGAAAATTGTCAAACCCTAATTCTACATGATTTTATTTATTTATGAAAAAGGTGAAAATTAAACCTAAATTAAACTAAATTAAAGGTTAGTATTTATTTATAAAATTAATAGTTAATAGTAAAAATAATAAAATATATTTACAATTTTTGATTTCTGAACTTATTATGAAAAATTAGTTTATTAGTTAATAATAATTAATAATAATAATAATTTGTAAAAAGAATTAAAAAGAGAAAGAAAATAAAAAAAATAAAAAAATAGTGAACCAGGGGGGTTTGTTGGCCCAATGTAGAGGTATGATTCTGGAACTCAGGCCCATTAAGAAGCAAGTCTCGTTGACCTTGGGGATTGACCACACGCTTGTTGACTAGGGAGTACCATGCTCTTCATCTCCTGGCCATTGGATGTATGCTGAGAGACACATGGCGCATTGCTGGTTGAAGCGCATGGTGGAACACATTGGAAAGCTGCATGAGATCAGGTTATGAAAAATAGAAACAAACATTGGGTGGACCTGGGAATCGAACCCAGGTCCCAACGATTGCAAGCCACGCCACCAACCACCAAGCTACTTTGCACTCTTTGTTATTATACTGGCTAATGAAAATAATGTATTAAAAACTCAATTATGCTTGGACATTAAAAAATGCACGCCATTGTTTGAACCAACCAACAAAATGATTCCACGTCTCATCTTCTTCATCTTTTCCTGTAAAACAAAAACAAGATATCGGGGGTTTTTAACCCCCACAAACCAAAACTGCCAAGAATAGCGATTAGAGTTACAGATAACATAAAAAAGGCGCGATGGTATCAATGAATTCGTCTTGTCCTGACGAGTTTAACCATATATGTCTTGAGGTCTAATTTTATAGTATGAGAAAAGCCCTAATATGAAAGCTCTGAAACCCTAGCATTCGTCCATGGTAGTTTTCGATTCAAGATGTTTCAACACAATTAATCCATACCAAAAGCTTCAGGAGGATGTTAGTAATGCAAATCAATAATCAAAACATGTCAATGATGCACAAAAATTGAATTTCGATTATGGAAAAGTTTGTTCAAACCGTGGTTCTGTTTGGCCGTTTCCTTGAGTGCTAGGGCTTGTTCTTGATGGCAATAGGTTCCTGGAAATGTCAGTAACGTGATGGAACCAAGAAAAGGGTGTGAATTATCCTGCAAGTGAGAATTCAGTTTGCCAATTTTCTTGAACTTTTGGAATTTTGTTATATCGTTTTTAGCAGCTCTTGCCCTTTCTTATGAATAGGGTTAGGTTTCTTGCATATATGGGAAGGGAATTAGGTCAACTTTAGGCCCAAAGATCCATTGCATTCATGTTTCATTATGTGATTGCCAATCAAATCTTTTTCAACCTTTTTCTTTGATAAAACCTTGCCAATCATGGAGATTTGGATATCCTTGATGTGTACACGAATTGCCAGCTTGCCCTAAGTGTATTTGCATCACAAAAAGATTCAAAAATCATATCTTTTGAATTTTCCTACAATTAAAATCAATTAAATGAATTAATATTAATAAAAATTCAGTTAATTAATTAAAAATAAGAAAATAAATCATTTTAAGTTCAATGGGTCGTGCATAAGCCTTGGGCAAAGATTCAAGAAGGAATTTGAAGCCCATTAGCAAAAATGAAGTGTTTTAGGCAAAGTTGACTTTTGAAAGTTCCCAAAAATTTCCCAACTTCTCCAATGCATATCTTGCTCAATTTTGAAGCTATGAACATTTTCTTGGACATTTTGGAATGGTCTTGAAGTCCTCTAACCAATGCCTTTGGTCCCATGTCATTTTGATTTGCCAATATCAAGTTATGGTCTTTGACTTAAAGTGCCTTTTTGTTGACTTTTGAAAATGACCTATAATGTAGAAATTGATAACTTTTTATGAGAGCATTTCTTGAACTTGGAGTGTGAAGATGAGTTGTAGGAAATGTCATCCCATTCAAAATGAGCATTGGATGGGATTTTTCTTATGAACCATGAAAAAGTTATGCCTTGGTCAAGTTACAGTTGACTTTTCAATTGTCCAAAAATAGAAACTTTTGCATCTTGATGATTTTTGAGCCATGCTTGTGGAATCATGATCAAGACTTGATAAAATGATGATTGTGGCTTCAAAATAAGATGTTTAGCAAAAATTTTGACTTTTGACTGCCAAATGACCATTTTGCCCCTACAGTTGACTGTGAAGCAATTAGGGCTTTTGACTGTGCAATTTGATGATGTGAGCCTTGAAATTTGACATGTAGATGCTTGACAATGTATATAGGCATATGGGACTTGATTGGACCCTTGAAAACCTCCAATTCACTGAAGGAACCAAAACCCTAGTTTTTGACTGGCTTAGGAGATGTTGGGACTGTGCAACCCTTGAGTAGACTTGAGCAAATTGAGATGATGCTTGTCAAAACTTTGAAGAATATGGGAGGGAAAATTTTGGGGTACAACACCTAGAAACATACAACTAACACCTCTCTTTCTTTGTTAACACTAAAACCATGAAATCACATCTTCTTGCTCCAATTCTGGGTTACAACCACAACAACACTTCTTCTTGGCTCAACCGTTCAATAATCCCAATCCCATAAAAAATTATCTCTTCTGATTCGGCTGCAACAATAACACTCTATTCAAACTTCTATCTCAATCTCATCTAATCTCTCAAATCGATTTCCCAGTTCCCACATCATCATTTCTCAAGCGATAAATAAATAACAACAACGAATCTCAACCTGATATTTCAGACACAAACGTGTTAGAAAAGGTGTAAATGAAAGCAAGCGACCATAACCCTATATCCCGGTCGAAACCCGTAGTCCCCACATTCATTAATATTCTCATATAATTTTTGAATGCACATGGAGATCAGATACAAAAAATGAAGCAAAAGAAAAAGGTAATTCGATGATAGAGGTAAGTTATAAACCTGGTTCTTCTTTCTTCTTCTTCTTTTTACCTCCTTCTTCTGCTTTCTTCTTCGTGAATTTCTTCTATGTTATGAATGTGTTCATGTTGCAAAAGTAAGTTTATGGGTGTGATTTGGTGTGTCTCGGTTTTGATAGACCGTGGATGAGTTGGTTTATGAAAATGATGTTTGAGCGATACGTAGAGCAGAGAAGTTGCAGTATGTGGGGTTTGGTTTCTGAGGAAGTTAATCAATGAGGTTTGGGGTTATGGAGAGGGATAAGTTGTAATGGTGAAAAGAGAAGATTATGGAGTTCAGTAAGTGTAGTTTTGAGCAGGGTTTGAAGATGAGTATTGTTGATCAATGAAATATTGGTTTAGGTTGAAGTTTGCTGCTCAGATTATTGGTATACTGGTTTGTTATGGAGTGAAGAAGTTATTATGGAAATGTTGGTGTATGAGCAGAGGATGGAGAATGCAAGTACATGGTTTATGCAGTGGTGAGGGATTCGGGTTGAATGGCAAGGTTCGAAGGATTTGCAGAGATTTGAAGGTGGTTCATGAATGTTTTTTGTGATGTATCAGGTTTGACAAAATTGGGAGAGTGTATTGGATTATCTTTCTCCATGAGTTTTTTTGGATGTGTGTAGTTGGTATCCTTTTCTGGGTCCTTCTCTATGTGTTTTCTAGTGTGTTTTATAACAGTTGAGAGGTGGAAAATTGGGGTGAAACTTCATAAGTTCAAACATATGTAGTATGTTGACTTTTTTTGCTTTTGGGATGCAGGTTTATGTTGCCTTATTTGATGTTATTTTTGGACTGTTTTAGACAGGTTTCGGGTTGGCTTTACAGGGTAGGCGGCTTAGACATTTATATTTTGGGGTTATTATGCAGAATTCTGGCTTGTTATTTTGGTGGTTTATGTAGGGATAAGGACTGGTTTATGTAGGCTGTTTTGGATTGTTTTGCAATGCTTTATGGACAGGTTATGCAAGGCTGTTTGTGCAGCCATAACAGCCTACTTTCGTAGGGCTATTTGTGTATACTTTAGATGGTTTTAGTTAGGTGACATATTTCTGACCCTATTCTTTTCCTCTTTTTCTGTGTGTGATGCAGAACTATTGTTCTGCTTTTCTTAATTTCTGAAGGGTTTATTAGTTTAGGAATATGATGATACATTTAGGGCTTTGGTTATTTTCCATGTTTACGCGGCTTTTGTGAACTTGTTTCGAACAATTTCTATATTTGATGGTTTATGTTGTTGTTGGCCTGCCTTTTGGTTGCTGCAAGTTTTGGCTTTTAGTGACTGCTGTTTTGCTTGTCATTTTAGCTATGGTTTTCCTTTTATATTGTTGCTGTCTGTTGCTAGTTTTGTTGTTGTTTGCCTTTTGTATCGCAGTTGTCTGCTTGCCAGTTTTGCTGCCGTTTTTATTTTTATATCATAATTGTCTGCTTGCCAGTTTTGCTATTGTTTTGCTTTCCATTTTTGCTGCTGTTTTGGGTTTTATATTTGGACAGTTGAGTCTGTGTTGTTTGGCTTTTCTGTTGGACAGTTTTTCGACAGTAAACTTGTTTTGACTTTCTTTTCCTTTTGTGAACCAAAACTCAAACTTTGTGATTTGTAAAATAGGAGAAATAAGTCCATGATTGAAAATAAACCCCTTTAAATTTATGATTCCGAATATAAACCCTAATGATGAGATTAAAACTCTCCCTAAACAATTTGTTCTTGTTGGAATTTTTTATTCAAATATTGATGGTTTGCTAACTCTTTCTCTCTTTCTTGTTTCATAAGCAATGAGGATTGGATGGAAACTTTTCATGGAGGACAAAGCATGAAGATGATTCAAGTTTTGAAGAGTGAACAATTGAAAATTGAAATTTAGGCTTAGAAAGCATCCATGTAATCTTATAGTACTATAAAAAATAGACTTGAATGTAATTTTATTCCAATTTCTTTGTAATTGTATGAATCTTAGGATGAAACCAAACAAAATCATTTCTTTTTCCATTTGCATTTGTACATTATTTATTCAATTCTTGTACATTTATTCAATATTGTTGTAATAGATAATTAGGTTTAATTTTCTTGCAAATCTCCATTTGTAAATTTGTATACCCCTCCCCTAATGATGTAATAACTTAGTATTTTTACTTTCCCCAATTTATCGCTTCATATAAATTCTAGTAATTAGGGTTTGTATGGAAAGATAAAATCAACAATTAGCAAACCCTAATTCAAGATAAACAACACATGTAAATCAAACACATTTACACACTTGCACCCTTAGGGTAATTCCACTTTGTTTCCTTACAAAAATGGTCATGTTATGCATGTGGGATATCTTAGAAAAAGAAATAAAAAAAATACAAGATCATGGTCCTTCGATGACGCTATCAATGTTGCCTTTCAAAATGATCTTAGTCCCTCAAAGAGAAATGCTAAGATATCTGACAACATTGCTATCATGGATATACGATAACTCACGCCCGTCCCTTTACATCCAAAGATAAGGCTTATTAATAAATCAATGGTAAGATAACAATATCAAAGGAAGGGAAGAAATGAACTAAGACTTTTGAGTAGGTAGATTATTCATAGTTGCTTGATCAATTTCAAATTAAAACATCCTTGCTTATTTTCAAAATAAACACCAACACTTTCAAAACATTTTCCAAACATGAAACATTTTCAAAAGATTAACACTTTGTATACGTTCTTACCAACGAGAACTATTACAAAGTTTGCCTAAACAATGACGCCTTTTCAAAATACTTTCAAAAAACCACACAAAGCACATTTTCAAACAAAAGCAAGTGATCTAGCAAGCAACTAAGATCCCATGGATAACTATGGATGAAAAGGGTGCTAACACCTTCCCTTTTCATAATCTACCCCCAGAACTCAAGAAACAATCTCAAAGGTCTTTCCTGTTCTTTTCAGCCTTTCCTTTTGGATAAAAGAAAAGTCGATGGCGACTCTTGCTAACCGCAACATTTGCGATAAAACGCAAAACACCCAAGCCAGTTCTCCCACCGTATCACTGAACTGGAGACTCTGTTGGGGATTTAGTTAAAAGTGGGGTTACCTTAGGGATATATCACCTTTACTTGCTTTCATTGTTTGAATTGTTTGCTTTACATTTTTGGTTCCTTGTTTGGGCTTGTTCTAATCCTCTACCCGGATTTGGGATACCTTATAGGTAAGTAGCAATACGTTATGGAAACTGTGCGGGGTATACCAACATGGTCTAAGCAATAGCTACGTTAGTGTGACATATTTGTGGGTACTGGTAGCCCTTGAGTAGTCAAGGAGAATACGAGGCCACTGTGTCATGTCCTGAAGAACTAATTGACTTTTAGAACCTTTACTTGACCAACTTGGTCATTAGGACGTAGTGAGATAACCGACTTTGGTGCAGTCCGAAGTTGGTTGATACTCAATACTACACTCATTGAGGTTTGATTTTCTGGATATTTCGGTCTTCGTGAAAGAGGCTTGTGTTGAAACAATGCCCGAGAAGACAAATCAGTGATATTGAGATCCCTTAGAACCCGGTTACTATTTCTAGGACATGTTTGAGCCAACTAAATTTTAAGAGGGTACTTACCTATGAGACTCCATGCAAGCCTAAACCTAAGGACTTGCTTGCCTTGTTTGTATATATTTACTTGTACATGACATCATAAACATCATAACATCATACTCATACTCACTAACCATTTCAAGGATTTTTGGGATTTATTTTTGTTCTGTCTGCAGGAATACTATCCAAGTCAATCTCGTAAGAATTCCTCCTCAACTCAAAGAGTTAGCATCAAGGGTTCCTGAGAATTCTCCGTTCACTGAAATACATGGTCGCCTCCTAAACTTGATTACCTCCAACACTGATGAAGATATGATGAAGGTGATTTTTCAATTCTTTGATCCTCTACACCATTGCTTCACTTTTCCTGATTATCAAATTGTACCAACTTTGGAAGAATTATCTTAACTCTTGAGGATTCCCATTCTCAATCAACTACCCTTCAACGGTACAGAAAGAAATCCAAAACCTGAAGAGATTGCCCAAGCACTACACTTGCAACAATCTGAAATCACAACTAATTGGGAAACAATGAGTGGTGTCAAAGGTTTCTTAGCCAAGTTCTTGTTCGAGAAAGCTCAAGATTGTTGGAACTCTTTGGAATTACAAGATTTTGAAGAAATCTTGGCCCTTCTCATCTATGGGATGCTTTTGTTTCCAAACCCTGACCAACTCATAGATGTAAATGCTGTCAAAATCTTCATGTCTCGCAATCCGGTGCCTACCTTGTTGGGAGATATCCTACATTCTTTTCACTCTCGCACTATGAGGAAGAGAGGGATCCTCAGGTGTTGCACTCCTCTATTGGCTAGATGGATTATTTCTCATCTTCCCCGATCTGTGTTGAAGAACGAGCAAGGTTCGAGATGGTCCCATAGGTTGATGATGCTCAGACATTCAGATGTTCATTAGTGTTCTCAATCCTTGGAGAACGTTACTATCATTGACCGTTGTGGTGAATTCCCTAGTGTACCTTTACTTGGAATTAGGGGAGGTATCACTTACAACCCTTGTTTATCCTTGCGACAGTTTGGTTATGCCCGAAAGGATGGACCACATGAGATGCTCATCCAAGAAGTGGTATTCGACTACGAGAGCAACGATCAAAGCTACCGTCAGAGGTTTATTCGATCTTGGAGGATGGTAAGAAAAGTGGATAGCAAGACGCTGGAACACAATAATTCTATTACCCTCGAGACTTACCTTAAGTGGGTACGAGCTCGTTCTCAGAAACTTGTAATGCGTTATCCCTCCATCTTACTAGTCATCATGGAACCTGTGGTCGAAGGAGATGTTACCTACACTGTCCTCCACCCCGACATGCCTACCTCTCTTGAAGACTTGTAAAAAGTTTGGATTCAGTTGAAGGTAGAACAAGATACTTTCTAAGTTCAATTCTATGCTAGCGAGAAGAGGGTCTTGGAGCTTACAAAGCAGCTACAAGAAGAGCAAAGTGTGAACTCCTACCTTGCACCGAAAAGGATGCGTTCAGTCTTTTTATCTTAGAGAGTTATTTTGTAAGCCCAAGAGGCATGTTGTAATCTTTCCAAGCTAATTAATGAAAATTTACGTTTCTTCATTCTTTTGTCTATGCAAATTTAAATTCCATAAATCCTTGAAATCATTTGCATATACATATTCCATGCATCATAACATGACATGTTTTCTCATAACAGGTTTCCTTATCTTTCTGCTATTTATTTAAGCAAGATGGATCTAGAGAAAATTGTGAAGGATCTTCAAGCACAAAACTCTCAATTCCAAGAGACTCTACTAGCCCTAGCCAAGGGGCAGCAAGATATGATGGCATTACTGGTAGTTAAGAAGAAGCCCAAGAAGAAAGCTCTGCTCAACATGGGTAGAAGGGTCAAAGAGTCAGTTTGTCAGATCCCGGTAGTGGAAGACTCATCTGAAGAAGAAGAGAATCAGATTCGTGAGGTTAAGAGTACCCAGGCTGACTGTGTTAATGATCAAGCATCTGATGATGATTATTTCAACGAGCAATATCCACCTGCTGATGTCAAGTACAAGCAGTTAGAAGACAGATTGAAGGCCGTCGAGATCCAAGCCGTCCCTAGTTTAGATTTTGGTGATTTGGGTTTGATCTATGGGGTTGTTATTCCCCACAAATTCAAAATACCAGTCTTTGCAAAGTACGATGGAGTTTCTTGTCCAAAACATCACCTAAAATCTTATGTATGCAAGATACATCCGTACACTACTGATATGAAACTTCGGGTTCACTTTTTCCAAGAGAGCTTGACTGGAACGCAACTAGAATGGTTCTACCAGTTAGATGGTTCCCGTATCAATACTTGGGAGGATTTAGCTACCGCCTTCTACCATCAGTACCATTATAATGCCGACTTGGCGCCAACAAGAGTACAATTGCAAGATATGACAATGGGGAAGAATGAAGGATTTAAAGAATATGCACAAAAGTGGAGAGACCTCTCCAGTAGGGTTCAACCACCTTTGACTAATAGGGAGCACATTGCCATGTTTATGGGCACTTTATCTAGTTCATTCTTTAATCTATTGGTTGGCTGTTCTTCTTATGGATTCACCGAGTTGATCTTAACCTGTGAAAGAGTTGAAAGCGACATCAAAAGTGGGAAGATCTCTGTGGCATCTGCCTCCACTTCCAATCCTGTAAAGAAACCTTTTGCTGCAAAGAAGGAAATCAATGTTGTGTACGGGGAAAGGGCCCATACCAAGAAGAATGATCACCCGTCTGTTAACGCTGTCTGAATCTCTAATCTAACACCTACTCCAAGACCATCTGCTAATCATCAATGTTTTAAAACTCCAAGAGGAAAATTTACGAGGTTAGGCATGTCACTGTCTCAAGCCTTACAACACTTGCTAAAGGCTAATTAGGTGACATTGTGCGATCCTCCTTCCAACCCAGATACCTCTTCACCAAAGTATAATCCGAACCCTAAATGTTCTTACCACTGAAGTAGCCCTGGGCATGAGACTGACCAATGCTGGGCCTTGAAGAATAAAATTCAGGATTTGATTGATAATAAGACTATTGAGTTAGATCCTCCTCCAACACCGAATGAAATCACCGCGCCTATGCCAAATCATGGCAAGGGCGTCAATGTTGTTGAAGATACAATTTTTTTTGCCTCTATTAAAGACTTGACTTCTTCGCTGAATATCATCAAAAAGAATTTGTTGAAAGCCGAGATATTCCCTGGCTGTGTGAAAGATTATGTTTGTTGTTCCAAACAACTCAATGGATGCGAAGGGCTGAAGGAAGGCATTCAACGCCTGATGGATAGCCATGAAATTCTACTTGAGAAGACTCCGCTTGTCGAAAGTTTGACTAACAAATGTGAAGATCTCTCCATTATCACTATCTCAAACAAGCCTCTTAGGATCTCCTCCAAAGGTCCTATTAGTATTTCAAATGAACTTATTGTTGCTCCCTTATTAATTACCAATCCCGGACCAATTCCCTACTCTTCAAACAAGGCAGTATCATGGAACTATGGTGCTGAGGTGTTTTACCATGGGATTAAACAAGACGCTTGAATCAAAGAAGAAAAATATGATGATGTTGGTAACATAAATGGCTCAAGTAAGGTAACTCGAACTGGGAGAATCTTTTCACCCAATATTTCACCACCAATTGTTGCAAAGACACTGGTCCGCATCTCTGCCGCTAAGCCAAGTACCGATACAAGAGGGAAGGAGAAGGTTGTTGAGTCGGTCGTAACATAAATACCCGCAAAAGACGTTGCTGATGAAGAACCCTCCACTTGTGAGATGGACGAAATCTTGAAGATAATAAAAAGGAGCGACTTCAAGATTGTGGAACAGTTGGGGAAAACCCCTCCTAAGATTTCTATGTTGTCTTTGCTACTCTGTTCAGATACCCATGCTCGGACATTAATCAAATTCTTGAAAAAGGCTCATGTCCCCCATGATACCACACGGGATCAATTTGATAATTGTGTGGCTAGCTTGACGGTTGATAATGGCTTGGGATTTTCAGATGCTGACCTAACACCGCTTGGGAAGAACCATAATAAAGCTCTACATGTTTATGTCGAGTGAAAGGTGACCACCCTAGCACATGTTCTAGTCGACATTGTTTCTTCTCTAAACATGCTACCCAAGGGGGCGTTAGACCGTCTAGACTGTGAAGGTTTAGTCTTGAAGCCAAGTGATATCATTGTAAGGGCCTTCGATGGATCAAAAAGAACAGTTCATGGAGAAGTAGATCTTCCAATCAAGGTGGGCTCCAAAATTTTCAACTCCACCTTCTACATCATGGATATCCGTCCTGCCTATTCTTATTTGTTGGGTCTCCCTTGGATCCATAAAGATGGGGCAGTAACATCAACTCTCCATCAGAAACTCAAATATCCAGTCAATGGAAGAATTGTCACCGTCTGTGGAGAGGAAGATTTTATGGTAAGCCACCTCAACTCGTTCAAATACATAGAGATTGATGGAGAATTCATTGATACCCCGTGTCAAGCCTTTGAAGTTGTGTCGCCGATGGTTTCTGCTATCAAATATTCCTCTGATAAGTCCAAAGTTGTTAAAGTTATGCCGAAGATGGTTTCAGTCAAAGATGCTTGTGATGCAATTGAAGAAGGAAGTTGTGATAGTTGGGTGCAACTCCTTGATATCCCATTCAAAGTGGACAAGTTTGGTTTGGGCTTCACTGTCAAGGCTCAGAAGGAAGAGAGGCGTGCTCGTGTAGGAAAACCACCTCTCCGCATTAGAAGCCATGAGGTCAACGCTGTAGGTGATTCTGATGAAGAATCTGCATTTGAAGATTGGGTGTATCCTACTATAATGTAGATGAAGAATTGGCATGCAAAGGACTTCGTGCCCATCTCCTTCATTGAGGAGTAATCTACTTGTTTATTGCTTTTCTTTTAATTCAAGAACATTTTGTCTGTAATATTTAACAATGGCTTTTAAGCCATGTGCCTAGCCCATGGCACTTTAGTCCAGTTTTCAAGGGTTTTATTTATGCTCATTAATGTGAGGGAAAAATGAAAGAACCGAGTTTTAATGATTGTCAAAAACCCATTTGTGCAAATATGCCTTGCTTCAAAACAGGTGCAAGTTAGAAACATAAAAAATAAGCATCTATCTCAAAACAGACTGCATGAGCCGGCTCATGGATTCTCAGGTCGGCTCATGAGAAGAAGTTCTTCGCATGGAAATGTCCGGGAAGGCGCACGCCTCCTCTATGCATCGACGCATGGTTCTAGTAGAACATGAGTCAGCGCATTAGGGAATGAGTCGGCGCATAACAGAAGAAATTTCAACCTCTCTCGCTCGGGAAGGCGCACGCCTTTTTTATGCGTCGACGCACTGTTCTGGGAAAAAATGAGTCAGCGCATCAAAACAATGAGTCGGTGCATAACTAAAGGAACTTCAATCTCTCTCTCGCTCGGGAAGGCGCACGCTTTCTGTATGCCCTGCATGAGTCGACACATCGCTAAATTGTCTTAATTTTCTGCTATGTTGTTACATCATGGGATAGACTTATAAATATAATTTTGGCCTCTATTTTAAAACAACAAGAAAAAGTGAAAGAAATACACAAGAGTTCTCTTCATCTTTAACCTCTCATCAATCATCAATAACTACACACAATCATTCTTGTTGATCAAGTTCTTGGAATTGTGTTGATAACGTCCTAATTGAAAGTGCAATTTTAGATTTGGGTTGAGATCTTTGTGGGTTTTTTCTTGAATAAAACCATTGGGGTTTTGTCCTCCAAATTGGGGTTTTTTATCACAAATCTTTGCTTCATTGAATTCAGCCGAGCTAAGGGATTGGAAGACCGTGGGGTGTACAATCGGGTAGCGATAACCGGAGGATTGTGAAGAAGGATTTGGTGCCAAAGATTCTGGAGTACAAAATCATTCAAGGTAGAAGAAGTTTTTGTTCAAGATTTGGCATACTTGATTCATCTGGAATCAAGGGAAGAAGAGTGCATCATATAAGATTCATCAAGTGATTTTGAATTGTGGTGATTGTATCTTCTCTTACAAACTTTGCAAAATTAATTTCATATCCTAATTCTAGATTCTAGAATTCAGGGCAGAGTAGCCCACGCGAGGACGACAGGGTGAATTGCCTTAACAAATACCGTGTCAAATTTAGTTTTCTGCATTTGATTTCTATTTGCTTAAATTTGCGAGTTATCAATTTTCTTATGCATACAAAATAATTGTAGTGATAAACTAAAATTTAAAACTCATATAGCATTCATTCGAATTGCTACAATCACTACAATTTGAGTATAACCAAACCTTGTGTAGTACGTACACCAAGTGTTTGGTGAATTTACAACTCACAAATTTGCTTTATCTTCTCCGCAACTAATTGGTAATAACTTACACCTTGTTAAACTTGCTAAAGCGATTCATCATATTCATTTTTAATTATGATTCTATTCTCATCATTTTCATCAAATTAGTTCGCATATCCGATCTTTCCAATACATAAAGTTTAGACGATCAGATTCAAGGTTGTCGCTCTCTGATAAAAATAATTTTACAAAATGCACAAATTTTTAAAGGGATCTTTTCAACCCCCCCTTCTAGATCTGTCACATCATCTAACAATTTAATCATATGATCATTCAATACAAATCATTTGACTCTTTTGCATTCAAATCTTTGTGTTCATTGTATTTCCTTTCTTACATTTTTTAAAATAGCCATGTATCTTACATGCACACACACACACACACACACACTCTTGCAGGTCCTCATCCACTCTGGATCTTGTTACCAATGACTCTACTATTTCCGACTATGTCTTCGAATATCCAATTAACCAAGCCGAAGACGAAGGCGAGGAAGATTGTGAAATACCGGGAGAACTAGCCAGACTTCTATTACAAGTGGAAAAAGCTCATCAGCCGCACGAAGAGTCAATTGAAGTCATCAATCTGGGTACTGAGACGGACAAGAAAGAGGTTAAGATTAGAGCTAACTTAGAAGACGATGTCAAGAGTAGGTTGGTTCAGATGTTGCATGATTATGTGGAAGTATTTGCTTGGTCTTATGAAGATATTTCAGGGTTGGATACCGACATCGTAGTTCATCGTTTGCCGACAAAAGAAAACTGTCCTCCTGTCAAACAAAAGGTTCGTCGCATGAGGCTTGATATGTTCGAGAAGATAAAAGCTGAAGTGATGAATCAATTTGATGTTGGGTTCTTAGCTGTGACATCCTATCCCCAATGGGTTGCCAATGTGGTGCCAATACCAAAGAAAGACGGAAAAGTTCACATGTGTGTAGACTATAGGGATCTGAATATGGCAAGCCCCAAGGATGATTTTCCTTTACCTCACATTGACGTCTTGGTCGATAATAATGCTCATCATAAAGTCTTCTCTTTCATGGATGGCTTCTCCGACAATAATCAGATAAGGATGGCTCCCGAAGACATGGAGAAGACAACTTTCGTTACGCAATGGGGCACCTTTTGCTATAAGGTCATGTCGTTCGGATTGAAGAATGCAATGGTAACATATCAAAGAGCTATGGTAGCTTTGTTTCATGATATGATTCATCATGAAATAAATGTCTATGTGGATGATATGATTACAAGATCACAAACTGAAGAGGAACATCTCTATCACCTGTACAAGCTATTCGAAAGGTTGAAAAAGTAAAAGTTGAGGTTAAACTCTAACAAGTGCACATTTGGTGTACGATCTGGAAAGCTTCTAGGTTTTGTTGTCAGCAATAAAGGCATTAAACTTGATCCTGCCAAGGTGAAGGCCATCCAAGAAATTCCAGTCCCTCATTCTGAAAAGGAAGTTCGAGGATTCTTGGGTCATCTTAATTACATCGCCTGCTTCATATCTCACTTGACTTCCACTTGTGAACCAATCTTCAAACTCTTGAAGAAAGATCAGGTAGTTAGATGGAATGATGAATGCCAAGCTGCCTTCGACAAAATAAAAGAATATCTACAAGAGCCTCCTATTCTCATGCCTCCAGTTGAAGGAAGACCCTTGATCATGTATTTGACAGTACTAGTGAACTCTATGGGGTGTGTTTTGGGCCAACATGACGAGTCTGGCCGAAAAGAGCATGCTTTTATTACCCGAGCAAAACGTTTACTGACTTTGAAACTAGATATTCACTGCTCGAGAAAACTTGTTGTGCTCTGTCATGGGCTGCTCGCCGGCTAAGAAAATATATGTTGACTCATACCACTCTGTTGATTTCTAAGATGGACCCAATCAAGTACATCTTCGAGAAACCTTCCCTCTCCGGACGGATAGCCAGTTGGAAAATGATCTTGACTGAGTACAACATTCAATACACTACACAAAAGGCCATCAAAGGAAGCGTACAAGCAGATCATTTGGCCCATCAAGCTGTTGATGATTATCTGTCCATGAACTTTGACTTCCCGGATGAGAACATTATGCTGGTGATCGATTGTGCGAAACCTGGACCGTATGATAGACCTAAATAAGGATCCCGATGGACTATGGTCTTCGATGAGGCTTCCAACGCCTTAGGTAATGGAATTAGTGTAGTGATTATCTCCTTTGAAGGTTGCCACACTCCATTCACTACCATATTATGCTTCTATTGCACCAACAATATGGCTGAGTACGAAGCATGCATTTTGGGTCTGAAGGCTGCCATTGATTTAAGGATCAAGCATTTGAATATGTTTGGATATTTGCTCTAGTGATTAGCCAAGTAAAAGGATATTGGGACACTAAACACCCTAATCTCATCCCTTACAAGGAACTTGTGCTATCCCTGATTCCCTACTTCGAAGAGATCACCTTTGAGAACTTCCCTAGGGAAGAAAATCAGTTGGCTGACGCTTTGATAACCATGTCTTCAATGATCAAGGTCAGATGGGACAACTAAGCTCCTATGATTACCATTGAAAGATTCGACGAACCTGCACACTGCTGTGAGCTTGACACTGATACAGAAAAGCCATCGTACCATGAGGTGATGAGATATCTTGAAGCACAAGAGTATCCAGAGGGAGCATCCATCAATGACAGAAAGTTCTTACAAATATTTTCAGCCAAATTCTTCCTAAGCAATGAAATATTGTACAAGCGCAACCATGATTCTACTCCACTCTGATGTATGAACAAGAAGGAGGCAGAGGAAATTATGGAAGACATGCACGATGGTCTCTTTGGCACTCACTCAAGTGGACATACAATGGCAAAGAAGATCTTAAGAGTTGGATACTATTGGTCAACGATGGAGACTGATTGCCATCAACATTCAAGAACTTGTCACAAATTCCAAATCTATGCTGACAAGGTCCATGTGCCTCCTATCCCTCTGAACGTCATGACCGCTCCGTGGACATTTGAAAATGATGTGTTTTGACACTCTAAATGATCCAAACATTTATGCTAATAATGTTTAAGTAAAAACATGCACAAATTTGGTGATTAGAATTCGAATTATGAAAATTACAATCTGACTGCCATGAGAATAATCAGTTCCAAGGTACCAACTTTGAATCCATGATGCACACAACTCGGGATGCTTTATGACATGATTCTTGAAGCATTTGAAAGAGAATGTCACAATCTTTACAATGTGACAAGAAATTTTCCATTTGGATAGTTGAGATGGAAGTTATGTCCTCTTGAAATCTTGAAAAACAAACTTTCTTTTGTACTTGGAAATATTTCTAAGTATGGAGCTTCAAAATGACATATAATGTTCTTCAAAATTACATGAATTTCCACTAAAAATTTGATCTTGTTATTTGAAGATTAAATTAAGTAGACTTCTTGAATTTAATGTTTGAATTGAGATCACTCAAAAATCATAAAAAATGAAAGAGTTATGGTCTTTGGAAGATGATGAAAAAAGTTGGGAAAATTCACAAAAGACCAATAATCTTTTTAATTCTTCAACAACTTTCCAAGCATTTTCAAGTCATACATATTGAAACAAAGTTGTGGTAGACATCACCAAGATTATTATGGAAAAAATGGGCTCAAGGAGATAAAAATTGACCAAGTTATGATCATTTGAAGTCAAACCCTGAGATTCAAAGGCTTTTCAAAGAGACTTGTAATCTTTCTCATCTATTAGTGATCTTCCACTAAAAATTAGCCTTAGATCCTTGAAGAGAGATTGTTAAGGACCCTTCAAAGAGAATCATGGATTTGGAATAAATAAAAAATATCAAAAAATGAGCAAGATATGGTCCTTGGAAGTCAACAAACCCTAGCTCAGAGGGTGTCAAAATGACTTGAAACCCCTTTCAACTTTTGATGATTTTTCTTGCACAATAGGATCTTGTCATGCGAAGAGAAGTTATTGTAGATGATGATAAGTACAAATATGAAAAATAACTAACTAAAAATATTAAAAATAGAGAGAGTTTGCAATTGTGATCACCGAATCAAGCACTTTCTCAATTAGGTCAAACTTGTTGAAATAACCTTAAATCTTTTTAAACTTTCTTGGAAAAATAAAGCATGATGGATCAAAATAGGCTCTTGAAATGATGTTGTCTTGAGGCACACTCAAATATGGAGCTTAAGCCTCAATGAAGCTTGTTGAATAAGGCATGGAAATAAACACATGAACCTATGAATCTTCTTGATGAATACCACCACCAACCTTGAGCAAAACTTGACCTATAAAGTGAGAGAGCTCTTTGAACCCAAAAATTTAATATCATAGACATAGCCTTGAACCTTAATCCCTTTAAATCCATTGAGGAATCATTTGATTGAGGACCAACCCTTAAACCCTAGGTTAGATGGTGAGATGGATGCAATTGTGTCATCACCTACAACATTAAAATTCAAAGAAACATATATACATATTTTGATTTTAGTTAAAAAAAAACATGTACAAGATACACAATTCAAGGTACTTGGTGATCTCTCAAGAGAAAACTTAAAAATATGATTAAGTAGAAACATATAACCAACTTTAATGTGTGATCTTGATGTATTGATAAAATGAGATAATGAGAGATCTTAGGGGCAAATATTGGGGTATAACACAAAGGTACGAAGGTGGTTTATTATGAGGCGACCATTAACATGGTTTTGGGCTTTAATAATGTTGGTGACACTTACTTACATTTGTTGAAGACCTTTGATGAAGACGACTATGATGTTTTAAAGGATTCCTTGTGAAACCCATATAGAATATGAATTGATTCAAGCTTATAAAGGATAGTCAGGAGGATGGATCTTCTCTATGACTCTGAATTATGGTAACAATTCATCGAACACTCTCTCTGACTCACTACCCACAATGATACCGTGAATAAGGCTAATCTGGTGCTTCTTTATTGCATTACTTTCTTTAGTGCAGTGAATGTTTCTAAGATTATATTTCAAGAAAACCATGCTTGTTACAAAAATAAGGAGGGAATGATCTACTTTCCTTGTTTGATCATAACCCTGTGTATAAGACACGGTGTCCCTGAATGCCTAATTGATGCGGTTTGTCATCCACAAGAAACATTTGAAAAATTTGCAATTCAAACACTCATGAAGCCAAAATGAAGAAGAAGGTAACCAGAGGCAAGATATAAGGCAATAAATGAATAAACCTCTTTTGAAACTGATAAAGTCTTATGGGGAGTTCTACTTCAAATGCATAACGACCAGATGGATTTTTATAAATTTGTAAGAGACTGAGATACGGTGGCAGAACTGACTGTTAATACTGGTTTGCATTTTTTGTTAGCAAATGTCGCGGTAAGCAAGAGTCGCCACCGACTTTTTTTTATCCAACAAAGGAAAGGGCGAAAAGAACAGAAAAAGACATTTTTCGAGATTTTCTTGAGTTTGGGGGGTAGATTATGGAAAGGGAAGGTGTTAGCACCCTTCCATCTGTGGTTTTCCACGGGATCTTAGGTACTAGCTCATTTTTTGAAAAACAAATGTTTGTGTTTGTGTGTTTTGAAAAGTTTTGTTACTTTATGGTAACTCTTTTATTAGTCCTCAAGAGTGTGATAAAGCGTTTTTGAAAATAGTTTTTTTGAAAAGTGTGTAAGTGCGAAAAGGTTGTTCTTGAGCAAGTACTTAAGAGTCATCTACCTACTCGAAAAAAGGACATTCTTTTCCTCCTTTCCTTTAGATAGTGCTATACTACTATTAGCGAGTAGGTAGCCCTATCGTCGGATGTTGAAGGACTATCGAAAGGGACGCTATGGTTATCGAAGGCAATGTGTATGAATATCTTAGCGTTCAAAGGGACTGTCATCATATAGGCAACATTGAGGGACAAGATCATTTACCGAAAGGCAAATCGAGGGACGTTTAGGGACCATGATCTTTTATGATGACTTTTATACCGAGGGTCTTTGCTAAGATATCACTATGTTCGAGGGACGTGACCATTTCCAAGGCAGCCGAGTGAGGAATACCCTAAGGGTGTAAGTGTGAGAAGTGTGTTTTTTCAGTTATATTGTCTTGAGGTTAGTGATCTAACAATTAATTTGATTAATCTTTTCATGCACTCCTACTTACTAGCAAGTATATACAAGCATACAAAAATGTAAAAAAGCGAGAAATAAAGGTTCCTACGCTATTACAGGACTTTGGTGTAGATACATAATAATGGACGAAAAGTAAAGTGCATAATTAAAAGTGCGGAAATTTAAGTCCTAAACTATTACAACTGTAAGCAGTTACAATATTATATAAGATGCGAGAAAAAGATAAACACGCGTGAAAATGGAAAGAAGCGCCTAACAACCTAAGAAAAAGTCTAAGTAAAAAACTTATTTGTTTGATTTTTGTTTTGATTAAGAAAAATAATTAGATTAAACATCCTAAAGTCTATTTAAAAAATAAAAATTAATTAAGAAAAATGATCTAAGTTTTTTTTGTTTTTTTATTATGAAAAGAAAATAATTAAATCTAATTAAATCATAAGTTCTACTTCATTTTAAATTAAATTAAATAGTTAAAATATTTATTTAAATTATTTCTAAAATTAGTTTAATAAAAAATACTAATCTAATATTTTGGTGACTTTTTTATGATTTTTATGGTTAATTAAATAAATGAAAGCAAAAATAATAAATAAATAAAATTAAAAAAAAATTGGTCTGGGGTTAAATATTAAACATGGGGTGTTGTTCTAAAAAACGTTGGGCCTAATAGATAGCCCAAGTTGGCTTTGGATCCTGTGTGGCAGCTTCTGAGGGTCTATGGTGATCTGCATGCTTGACACCATTTGATTTAAGCCAAACAGGATCTAATGGACATGACTCGGAGACAAATGGTACACCCTTGGAGATGCAAAGCATGTAACCTGCATGAGTTTTGTTAGAAAAATATGAAAATGCTGGACCTGGGGCTCGAACCCAGGTCCCTTCCCTCACAAGCACGCTGCTTCCATTTGAGCTACATGACCATTCGTTAATCCAAATAACAAAATAATATTATATACAAAAATTATTCAGAAGTATTAAAAAAAATAAAAACGCGCGCTGGATTTGAATGAGCCAGTAGGGGTCTGCCACACAATTATCTCCTACCTCCCTTCGTCGTCTTAGGTAGAAATACCTATAGTGACATATTTTTGTCAGTCACTACAACCTTTGCTCCCTAAAATAAGCCAAATACGCAGTAGAAATTATATGTGAGGCCATGATTCGACTGGAATCACTCTCCTGAGCATGATGGTGCCCCTGTTTAAGCCTAACTTTGGCCAATGTAAAAATGCCCAAATCTAAGCTTTAAACCCTAGAAATGGTAACACACAGTTCCTGCATCAAAAACTCAATCCAACCATATGGGAAGCTTGCAAATGATTAATAAACCATAAATGCATGGTTAAATCACATGGAAATTACATGAATTGTACAAAACGAAATTTGAAAATGAAGCAAACCGTGGATGTTGTTGGACGCGTTAGGCGATGCTTTCTGGCTTGATAATGGCTGAAAATGATTCAGGGGATCTCCAGGAGTGGATTAGAATCCTTGGTTTGGAGCAAGGGAGGCTGGGATTTGAAATCTGAGTTTGACAACTTTGAAATTTTTTGCAAAATGGATAGAGGTTCTCTAGGTTGTCTGTGTGTCTTTGGCTTGCCAATGTATTGTTCTTATAGTATGGAAGGAAGAGACAATATAACATGGAAAGAATCAAGTCATAATATTATGTTTTCATGTCAAAATCCAACCAATTTAAAAGCTTCCATATTTCCAAACCTTGCCCTTTCCATGCACGAATGAACCTGGTCATTCTTTGTAAGAATTTGTGGGCCTGAAATTAAGTCAAAACAAAAGCCCATTGGTCATGATCCAATCATTTTCTATTTTATATGATTTATCTTGTATTTATGTGAATAAAAACAAAATAAATATGAATAAAAAAGCTAAAAAATGCAAGGCAAGGCAAGAGTGAAATTAGAGGTCCTTTATAAGCTTAGGAAGATGTTTGAGGCCTAAGAAAACAAGCCATTGCTTCAAAAGTTCAAATTTGCTCAATGCACCATTCTTGAAAATTCCAAAATTTTCCCAACTTGGGCAAGCCATAACTTGCTCAATTTTTATCTCATGATGATGATCTTCTACTTTTTATAAAGCCTAAGACGTCTACTTCAATCCCTCTTGTGATCAAATTTTCATTTGAAGATGTTATCTTGATGTAAAAGGTCTTGGCAAAAAGTGGCTTTTATTGACTTTCTAAAAATGACCTGTAATGTATGAACATGTATCTTTCAAATGGGGAATTTATTGAACTTGAGGACTGAAGATAAGTTGTAGGGAATTGGAATCTATTCAAAATGAGCTTTGGTTGGAAAATTTCTGATAAAGTATGAGAAAGTTATGCTTGGTCAAAGTTTGGTTGACTTTTCCTATAGAAACCCTAATTTGCCATTTTTGACTTTTGATGGGTTATGAGAATTTATTGAGGAATCATGATCAACCCTTGATCAAATGATGTATATCACTTCAAAATGTTGATGTTGACCAAAAATCTTGAAGTTTGACTGTACATGGGCCACAGTTGACTTTTGACTTAGCATAGTTGACTTTCCAATACTTGAGCAGTTGACTGAGCAAACTTGTTGAGCAAGGCATGAAAATTGGCATGGATGATCTTGAAGATATATTAGGACCATGAAAATCATTTGAAACCATTTGAGCTAAACCATCTTGATGGAAATTGAAACCCTAGTTGGGGGTTCATTGCCTTAGGAGGAGAATTGTCTGGTTAATTCTTGGTCAACCTTTGAGCAATTGAGAACCTCTAGGAGTATGTCTTGAATAAAATGAGAGGGAAAACTTTGGGGTACAACAGTTTCCCCTGTTCAATCTTTTTAGACCTGAGGATGTAGATTTACTTGTCTGCCTTTCGTGATCTGAAGGCGGAAGATGATTGAACACTAGAGTGCCTAAAAATTTGCACTCGCCCGAAGTGAGACTGTTGGTGAATAATATCGGGAATGGACTTACAGATGCCATTTGGAAAAGATGACAGAAGACTGTCGGAGATGGGCTTAAAGATGTCATCCGAGGAATATGACGGAGATTCGTCGGAGATGGGCTTAAAGATGCCATCCAAAATAGATGCTGACTTCATAATGAGTCTCTTCGTGGGGATTCCTGTTCCTGCTGCCCAAGAAGGAGTCCGCTGGGGAATATTTTTTAGGGGAATTATGTCTAGGAGCTTCGGTTGTCCATTACTCTAATGTGGAGTCATCTCTTGACTGAAGAGACGGAAGTGAATTGTTATATGGTCAGGATCCAGGCTTCGCAGTGACTTGCTGAGGATGATAAGGCTAACTGCTATTTGGTCGTATTCCAGGCTTCACAGCGACTTACTAGGGAAATGAGATTAAACTGTCATCTGGTCATACTCCATGCTTTGTAGTTTCTCTAATAACAGAGGTATTGATTTATCTTTAACTGGATAAGAATCAGAAAAATCTTAGTGTCGATTCAACTGAACCAGAAAAGGGTCTACCAGAAAAGAATCAGTAACAAATCAATGGTTGATTCAAACTGAACAAGCAGAGGTCTTGGTTTATCTTTGACTGGATAAGAATTAGAAAACTCTTAGGACCTACTTAACTGAACTAGACAAAAGTCTCGGAATATCTTCAACTGGAATAGGAATCAGAGAGATCTTAGTGTCAGTCTGACTGAACCAGAGAAGGTCTTGAATTAACTTTGACTGGATAAGAATCAGAAAAATCTTAGGATCGATTTAACTGAACCAGACAAAAGTCTTGGAATATCTTCATCTAGAATAGGAATCAGAGATATCTTAGCGTCGATTTGATTGAACCATAGAAGGTCTTGAATTAACTTTGACTAGATAAGAATCAGAAAAATCTTAGGATCAATTTAACTGAAACAGACAAAAGTCTTGGAATATCTTCAACTGGAATAAGAATCAGAGAGATCTTAGTGTCGATCTAACTAAACCAGAGAAGGTATTTAATTAACTTTGACTGGATAATAATTAGAAAAATCTTAGGATCAATTTAACTAAACCAGACAAAATTCTTGGAATATCTTCAACTGGAATAGGAATCAGAGAGATCTTAGTGGCGATCTGACTGAACCAGAGAAGGTCTTGAATTAACTTTGACTGGATAAGAATCAGAAAAATCTTAGGATCGATTTAACTGAAATAGATAAAAGTCTTGGAATATCTTCAACCGGAATAAGAATTAGAGAGATCTTAGTGCTGATCTGACTGAACCAAAGAAGGTCTTTAATTAACTTTGACTGAATAAAAATCAGAAAAATCTTAGGATCGATTTAACTGAACTAGACAAAAGTTTTGGAATATCTTCAAATAGAATAGGAATCAGAGAGATCTTAGTGGTGATTTGACTGAACCAGAGAAGGTCTTGAATTAACTTTGACTGGATAAGAATCAGAAAAATCTTAGGATCGATTTAACTGAACTAGACAAAAGTCTTGGAATATGTTCAACTGGAATAGGAATTAGAGAGATCTTAGTGTCGATCTGACTGAACCAGAGAAGGTCTTGTGAGGACATCTTTCTGAGGAAAATCATGAAATAACCCTTCATTAGACGTAGCTTTTGAGAAGACTACCAGGTCAGATAAGTAGTCAGTAGTGTTTATTGATTTGATCGTTTCCCTGAAAAAGGTAAATAGTTAGTCGTATGCAAAGTCATGATGTATGAAATGCATTGTGGTGATGTTCTCAAAATAAATGGGATTATGTTGTATGCGATGTGTATGTGCATGCCATGATGTATGAACATGGGATGCTATTGAGATGTTTCCCAGTCTATGAAAATAAATCCCAGACTACTGCTGGAGAGTATTGGGAAGCTAAATCCTTCACCTCCGCTGAGGATGATGAATAGAGATGATTCGCTGGGGATTTCCTCTTTCTGTTTAAGAATACTCTACAGGGGATTGATTTTGCTTGAGAATAACTCTGTAGAGGGAGGATGCTTTGTTGGAAGATTTTGCCGATGTGGAGAAATAAACTTTGTTGGGGAATGAGCTTCCACAGTTGGAGAAATAAACTCTACCCAGGAGGAAGTTATAAACTGTTTAAGATTATAAAGCTCGGATGGGGGATACAGATTTCAGTTGGAACAAGTAAATCCTGCTTGGGGAAGAAAGAATCCAGAACATGGTTATTTATGCTCTGTGGGGAAACATAGGCGTCACAGGGTCGTATGTAATGGTGACTTTGTCTCAAACGGTCCTTGCCCCTGTACCTGCTGGAGGGAGTAACTGTCGGGACTGCAAATGGTTTTTTATATTTTTCCCCGTTCCTTAAAGTCATTAGGAATTGTCTTTCTGTTTTTTATGCAAATATTTGTGAATAGCAATCATATTCAAATGCATATGTCAAGAATAATTCATTGGACGTTTTTGAAAAACAAAACAGTAAAAGAAAAACAGACAATTTTGTACTTTCAAAGAATGATTTGTATTGATTTTTTTTTAAGTTCACCTATAACATGCATTTTGTACAAAGAGGTTGAAGTTCTAGTAAGAGAATTCCGCCATGATATTGAAAGCTATAAAAAATAGTGTACAAAGAGAAAACAACTATGTGTAACAATCCCATTGAGTTCCAAATCTGCTATTGCCCCTATGTCTTCGAGCGTCTCATCACTTTACTACTTCTCTGAAGCTGACTGGATTGATCAATACCATTTGATTTTGATAGTTGATACTGAAATCTGGTTGCAAGGTGATCCAATGGGACATAGTGATACATTTCAAATCCCTAATTTTTTCCTGGACCACCCTTTCGAGTTTTCAGTCCACCGGGATACCCTTTTTTGCCCAAGCCGCCTTTTCAAGTTTTCGACTTGCCGGGTGTACAGATTTTTTTGTCTTTATCCCTAATTTTTGCCCGAACCCTTTTGGTTCACCGGGATACCCTTATTTTTGCACACGCCAGTCAACCTAGCTGTTCTTTTTCTATGCGTAGTATCTTTTCACTATGTCCGCATTCACAGGGTGAGGAAGGTCGTCACCATCCATGGTGGTCAAAATCATGGGTCCACCGGAAAATATGCTTTTGATCACAAATGGCCCTTCATACGTGGGAGCCCATTTGTCCCTGGGGTCACCTTGTGGCAGTATGATGCGCTTGATTACCAAATCACAGACTTGATACACTTGACGTCTGACCTTTTTGTTGAATGCCTTGATCATCCGTTTTTGATACATTTGACCATGGCAGACAATAATAAGTCTTTTCTCATCGATCAGATTCAATTGATCAAGTCGAGTCTAGATCTAATTGTCTTCATTCAAGCCTGCATCCTTCATGATCCTCAAAGAAGGGATCTGGACCTCAATAGGCAGGACAACCTCCATACCATATACCAGAGAGTAGGGTGTTGCCCCTGTCAACGTACGCGCTAAGGTGTGGTAACCATGAAGAGTAAATGGTAACATCTCGTGCCAGTCTTTGTATGTCACAATCATCTTCTGTATGATTTTCTTAATATTCTTGTTATCAGCCTCCATAGAGCCATTCATCTTTGGCTGGTAAGGGGAAGAATTATGATGCTGGATCTTGAATTTTTTAGAGTTATGTGATCATTGTATTGTTCAAATTTATACCATTGTCTGTAATGATTCTCTCTGGCACACCATACCGACAAATTAGGTTATGCTTGATAAACGGTGCCACAATGTTCTTGGTAACAGTACCAAAAGAGGCATCCTCAACCCACTTTGTAAAGTAATCAATGGTGACTAAGATGAAGCGATTCCCGTTGGAAGAGGTAGGTTTGATCTCTCCAATCATGTCAATTCCCCACATTGAGAAAGGCCATGGAGCCGTCAATACATTCAAAGGAACCGGAGGTACATATAATTTATTAGCGTAGATCTGGAATTTGTGACAAGTTCGGGAATGCTGGTAATAGTCTGCTTCCATAGTGGACCAATAGCATCCTGCCCGTAGGATCTTTTTAGCAATGGTATGTCCACTAGAATGGGTGCCAAAGGTACCTTCGTGTAAATATGCCATAATCCTCTCTGCTTCGCTCTTGTCTACGTACCGAAGTAAAGTAGAGTCATGGTTGCGCTTGTAGAGGATTACATTATTGAGGAAGAACTTTGCGGCGAACCTTCTCAAAAACTTCTTATCATTGACAAATGCCTCCTCAGGATATTCTTGAGCCTTGAGATACATTTTCACTTCATGGAACCAACATTTTCCTGCTACCTCTTTAGTTTCAATCTCGTAGCAGTATACTGGTTCATCCAACCTCTCAAAAGTGATCTGAGGAGCCTCGTTGTCCCACTTGACCTTGAACTAAGATGACATAGTAGCTAACACGTCCGCTAACTGGTTCTCTTCTCGTGGAAAGTGTTCAAAGGTGACCTCTTCAAAGTGTGGGAGCAATGTCAACACATGTTCCTTGTAAGGAATGAGATTTGGGTGCTTCGTGTCCCACTCACCTTTGATTTTACTTATTACCAAGGATGAATCACCGAAAATGCTCAAGGACTTGATTCTTAGGTCAATAGCAGCTTTGAGACCTATAATGCATGTTTCATACTCCGCCATATTGTTGGTACATTTGAAACATAATCTGGCCGTGAAAGGAGTATGAAAACCTTCAGGAGATATAATTATAGCACTGATGCCATTTCTGAGTGCGTTGGAAGCTCCGTCAAAAACCATAGTCCATCAGGATCCTTTATCGGGTCCTTCATCCAGTCCAGGTTCTTCATAGTCGGCCACTAGCATAATATTCTCGTCCAGGAATTCAAAGTTCATGGACTGGTAGTCATCCATGGCCTAATGAGCCAAATGATTAGCTATTACACTTCCCTTGATTGCTTTCTAGGTTGTGTATTAGATATCGTATTCGGTCAAGATCATTTGACATCTTGCTATTCTTCTGGAGAGAGCGGGCTTCTCGAATATTTACTTAATCGGATCCATCTTAGATATCAACAAACTGGTGTGGGTTAACATATACTATCTTAGTCGACGAGCAGCCCATGTCAAAGTGCAACAAGTTTTCTCGAGCAGTGAGTATCTTGTCTCACAGTCGGTAAACTTTTTGCTAAGGTAGTATACTGCATGCTCTTTTCGACCGGACTCGTCGTGCTGCCGCAGCACACAACCCATTGAATTATCTAACACTGTTAAATACATTATCAAAGGTCTTCCTTCAATCAGAGGCATCATAATTGGAGGCTCTTGAAGGTATTCCTTGATTCTCTCGAAGGCGGACTGGCATTCGTCATTCCACTTTACCACTTGATATTTATTTAGGAGTTTTAAGATTGGCTCACAAGTAGAAGTTAAATGGTAAATGAACCTGGCAATGTAATTTGGATGTCCTAAGAAGCCTATGACCTCCTTCTCAGTGCAAGGAGTCGGCATCTCTTGTATACCCTTCACCTTGGCAGGGTCTACCTGAATACCCTTGTTACTGACAATGAAACCTAGGAGTTTACTAGACATTGCTGTGAAGGTGAATTTGTTCGGATTTAACCTCAGCTTGTACGTATTCAACCTATCAAACAACTTTTGCAGATGATCAAGGTGTTCTTCCTCAGTTTGAGACTGGCTATCATGTCATCCACATAGACCTCTATCTCATGGTGAATAATGTCATGAAACAAAGCTACCATGGCTTGCTGATAGGTTTCCCCGTCGTTCTTCAAACCAAATGGCATCACTTTGTAACAGAAAGTGCCCCATTGTGTGACGAAGGTTGTCTTCTCCATGTCTTCGGGTGCCATCTTGATCTGATTGTAACCAGAGAAACCATCCATGAAGGAAAAGATCTTGTGATGCATGGTGTTGTCAACCAGAACGTTAATGTGGGGAAGCGAAAAGTCATCCTTGGGGATTGCCCTGTTCAAATCTTGGTAGTCCACACACATTCATACCTTGTCGTCCTTTTTAGGCACCGGGACTATGTTAGCAACCCATTGGGGATACGAGTTGACAACTAGGGACCCAACATCGAACTGTTTCATAACCTCTGCTTTGATCTTCTCTAACATTTTAGGGTGCATACGACGGACCTTCTGCTTTACCAGAGGGTAGTCTTCTTTAGTCGGCAGAAGATGAACCACAATATCCATGTCTAGTCCTCGCATGTCTTCATATGACCAGGAAAAGATCTCGACATAATCATGAAACATCTGTATCAACCGCTGTTTAACACCAAGCTCCATATTTGCACCTATCTTGACTTCTTTTTTGTCTTCCTTTGTGCCCAAGTTCATTGTCTCAATTGGCTCTTCATGAGGCTATATAGCCCTTTCTTCCTGCTGTAATAGTCTAGCAAGTTCTCCAGTTAGCTCACAATCTTCCTCACCTTTGTCCCCGACTTAGTTGATCGGATTTTCAAAGTCATAACCGACAATAGCAGAACTGTTATCAATGCGATCCAGACTGGATATCGATCTGTAGTCGATACATGAGTGTGTGTAAGAGCATAGTTGTATAGACAGAGTAAAAGCAGAAAAGAAAAACAAATAGTGCAAAATTTGTATGCATAAACGTCCAATGCTTTATTAATTCCATATGTAATTGAAATATGATAACCCTCACAAATAAACCAATGTGCCCCAGGTAAGACACATGGCCATAAAGTTATACTTTTTATTACATATCCAAAAAACAAAAAAGACAATTACTTATGAACAAAAGTAATTGGTACAAAGTCTTTTTACGTCCATTTACTGGGTCCACCATTGGTAGTAGGGAAGATCTAGCTATCCATGTCATCATCACCATCACTGTCTTCTAGAGTGTTAACCCCGTGATTGCTGATGCGTAGGGGAGGTCTTCCAACATGAGCACGACGGACAGCCCTTTGAGCCCCTGAAGAGAAACCCAAACCAAACTTATCAGACTTGCATGGAATATCAAGGAGCTGACCCCAAATGGTAGACCCGCCTTCTTCAATAGCTGCTTTTGCATCCTTGAGAGAATCCATCTTCAAGGGAGGTCCGGTGATCTTAGGCAGATTAGTGACAGTTTCAGTTGCAGCCATAGTCTGAGGCACCTCTTCGAAATTCTCACACGGAGTCTCGATGAACTCGCCATCCATTTCCACGTACTTGAAGGAGTTCAGGTGACTGACCATGTATTCTTCTTCACCGTGTACCATGATAATCTTTCCTCTTACCGGATACTTCATCATCTGATGCAGAGTAGACGTGACAGCTCCTGCCCCATGGATCTAAGGGCAACCCAACAAACAAGAACAAGACGGTCTAATATCCATCACGTAGAAGGTGGAGTCAAAGTTCTGAGAACCAACTTTGATGGGGATGTCCACCTCCTCGTGCACCATTCTCTTTGAACCATCGAAAGCTCTCACTACTATGTTGTTGGGCTTCAAGGTCAAACCTTCACAGCCTAGTGTATCCAGAGCCTTCTTGGGAAGAACATTCAACGACGAACCAATATCTACCAGGACATGGGCCAAAGTAGTTCCCCTGCACTCGACAGAAACATGCAGTGCATCATTGTGTTTTTTCCCTCTGGGTGTCATGTCAGCATCACAGAAACCCAAACCGTTGTCATCCGTCAAACTAGCCACACAATCTTCAAATTGGTCAGCAGAGGTTTCTTGTTGCATATGGGTCGTCTTAAGAAATTTCACTAGAGCCTTCGCATGAGCTTCGGAGCACAACAGTAAGGCTAGCATAGAAATCTTTGAAGGGGTCTACCCCAGCTGTTCGACCACGTTGTAGTCGCTTTTCTTGATAATTTTAAAAATTTTCTTCCATCTCCTCCTTGGAAGCCTCTGGGATAGATATTGACTGCGCCTTCGTTTGGACAGGCTCAATCAATATGTCTTTGCCCCGAGTCTCAGTCGACTCAATGATAGAGGTGTCAGCAGGGGTAATCACATGAATTGTAGTAGTAGTAGTATCAGCGGGAACAAAAGTGGGAATAATCACAGGACCAGTTACAGCTTTCGGAGGAGAAATCTCAAGGGAGAACACTCTTCCACTTCTGGTTATTTTGCTGGTTCTAACAATGTTACCAATGTCGGGATCATCCTTCTCAGAAACCTGGTCTTCATCAGCCAGCAGATCTTGCTTGACATCGTGGTAGTAGACGTCACCCCCATAGTTCCAGGAAATTTTTTTGTCTGAGGAGTATGGGATTGGCCCTGGCATAGTAATTATTAGTGGAGCCACCTGCAGAACATATGTAATCCTAAATGGTATTTTTGTTGAGACCCTGGGAGAATTGTAGGAAATGGTTATTATTGAAATATCCTTGCACGAAATGGTTGGAATGGGAGTCTTCTCAAACAAAATCTCTCTATCATCCATCAGGCGTTGAACACCTGCCTTCAAAAAATGACAACCAGTCAGTAGAGATAAACATAATTGGCAACATTCGCCACAACCCAGAAATAAAATGGCATTCAACAAGTTCCTCTTGACAATCAGGAGAGGAGTAACAAGTTCATCAACAACAGTAACAAACACATCATCTTCAACAGTGTTAACACCACGACCGTGCTTGGGCATAGGAGCAATGATAACATTTGGAATCTCAGGGGCGTTAAATTCAATTTCCTTCGCCTCGAGAAGGTCTTGCACCTTGTTTTTCAAAGCGCAACAGTTGTTGTTATCATGGCATAGACTTTCTGAATCGTAAGCACAACGAGCATTAGGGTTGTAGTGAGGAGAGGCAGTGTTGGGATTCTTCGGAGCTTCCTTCAAAGTTACCAGATTAGACTTCATTAAATGTGGAAAGACTTGAGATAGAGTCATATTTATTCGGGTAAACTGTCTTACCGACATTTCTGTTCTCGACTGACTATTCCTTTGTTGAGTAGGTGCAGGCTTAGAGATCATGACAACCCCTACCGCTGGACGGAATTCAGTTTTGTCCTGATTCCTTTGATTGTACACGACACTAACCTCTTTCTTCCTACAAATGACTTCCTTGCAGCACTGGAGGAGGCATCCTTTTGGATCTTACCACTCCTAATTCCAGCTTCCACCCTTTCTCCTGTTAGAATTAATTTAGTGAAGCCGACTGAAGAGCTTCCAATCAGGTGATTGAAAAATGGACCAGATAAGGTACCCAAAAACATATCCACTAGCTCCCTATCCGACAGGGGAGGTTGAACTCTTCCTGCTAAGTCCCTCCATTTCTGAGCATAGTCCTTAAAGCTCTCGCTCGAACCCATAGACATACTTTGGAGTTGAGTACGGGTGGGAGAAAGGTCTGCATTGTACTGATATTGCTTGTAGAAAGATGCAACCAAGTCTTCCCAATTATGAATGTTGGCCATTTCCAGCTGGTAGAACCATTCTAGTTGAGTTCCGGACATACTATCTTGAAAGAAGTGGACCCATAAGTCCTTGTCAGTAGTGTGAGGTTGGATCTTCCTCACATAAGATTAGAGGTGCATTTTGGGACATGAAACCCCATAATATTTGGCAAACACTAGAACCTTGAACTTTTTTGGGATAACAACCCCCAAGAACAAACCCAGCTCTTCAAAGTCCAGACCCGGTACCTTCCGGACCTCCATTGCATTCAAACGATCCTCCAACTGTTTGTATTTTTCCTCAGCATGAGGATACTGCTCCTCCTCATAGTCAGATTCATTATCAGATTCCTGTGGACTGGGGTCTTCCTCTCTTGTCTCCCCTTCTTGATTTTCCCCTTCCTTTGATGAAGTTACTAGTCCAGAGGCTCGCTGCACTGGTCCTCTGATCCTTCTTCCCAGATTCACTAACCCATTTGGCTTCTTTGGCTTCTTCTTTCCTTTAATAAGCAGGTCTTTCAATTCTTGTTGACCCTTGGTCAGAGCCATGATCATCTGTTGGAACTGGGCATTCTGAGTTTGTAGATCCTTCACTGTTTATTCTAGAGCCATTGCCGAAATAAACAGCGAAGAGGATGAGAAACCTGCTTTGAAACCTGCTTATGCAATGATATGTATGATATATTTATGCAATGTTTTCAAGGATTTCTAAGACTCAAATTTGCTTAAACAGAAAGAGAACAAACGTTAATTGTATTAAGATGTTTTATTGATCACAATAATGCCGCTTGGACTCACAAAGGGATGAAAGAAACAATAAAATATCCAAGAAAAAGAAGACTCAAGTTTCCCATGGGCGCATCCTCTTCGGTGAAATGTAGGAATTTATATTCCTCTCCTCGTGAAGTAACCGGGTGAGCTCTAAAACCTTCTTCTCACTGGCATAAAATTGGGTTTCGAAAGTATCTCGTTCTTCTTTGAGTTGGATCCAGGACCTCCGTAACTCCTCAAGATCAGTTGGCATATCAGGATGAAGAACAACATAAGGAGTGTCTCCTTCAGAAATTGGCTCCCCAATCACAGGTAAGATGGAAGGGTAAGGCATCATAAGACATTGAGCATGAGCTTGCACCCAGTTGAGGTAAGGCTAAATAGGGATATAATTCTTGTGCCCCAGTGTCTTGCTATCAACCCTATTTATCATTCCCCAAGCTCGAATGAACCTCTTACGATAACCCTGAACATCATTCTCATAGTCAAATGCGACTCATTGGACGAGCGTGTCGTGAGGACTATCTCTTCTAGCATAACCAAACTGTCGTAACTCCAAACAAGGATTATAAGTGATTCCTCCCCTAATGCCCAAGAGAGAGACATTAGGGAATTCCCCACAGCGATCAATGATGGTGACACTCTCCAAGGACCGAGAACACCAATGAATATCCGAATGTGTAAGGGACATCAACCTACGAGACCATCTCATACCCTGCTCATTTCTAAAAACAGACCGAGGTAGGTGCAAAATAAAACACCTAGCCAATAGAGGAGTACAACACAAAAGGGTCCCTTTTCTCTTAAGAGTGCGAGTATGCAGAGAGTGTAGAATATCCCCAAGTAAGGTAGGCACCGGATTATGCGACAGAAAAATCTTAACCGCATTCACATCTATGAGTTGGTCTATGTTAGGGAATAGTACCATCCCATAGATGAGAAGGGCCAACACCTATTCAAAAGCTTGTAAATCCAAGTTATCCCAAAAATGGTGAGCTTTCTCAAATAGAAACTCGACTAGAATTCCTTGGACACCTCTTATGGTTTCGCAATTTGCCATTACATCAGACCGTTGTAAAGACATAGCTTGAGCAATCTCTTCAGGCTTTGGGTATCCTTCTATATGGTTGAATGGTAGCTAATTAAGGATAGGTACCCCCAATAACTGATAAAACTCCTCCTTAGTAGGCACTAACTGGTAATCTGGAAAAGTGAAGCAGTGGTGCAACGGGTCAAAGAACTGAAAGAGCACCTTTAACATTTCTTCATCAGGGGTTGAAGTGACCAAGTTGAGAAGTCGAACATGTTTTGAAGTGGAGGGATAGATTTCAGGAATCCTTGATGCTAACTTCTTGAGTTGAGGATTCACTTTCACAAGGTTGATTTGGATAGTGTTCCTGCGAGCGGATGTCATGTCCTACAAAACAAGACAAAGATAAGCCCTAGAAAATCCTTGAAATGGTTAGGATGATATGACATGTTACAATGTCATGATTATGCTAAGAAATCACATATATAGCAAGCAACAAGAAAATCACACCAAAACCTTAGATTTAAGGCTTGCATGGGGTTTAAGGTCATACCCTCTTGAAGTTGGATTGGTTCAACCTATCCTATAAATAGTAACTGGGTTCTAAGGGATCTCAATATCACTGACCTTTCCCACAAGCTTCGTTCGATAGGCGACTGACTCACAACCAAACAAAACTCAGGAGTCGAGTCTCAATGAGTGTAGCATCGAGTATCTGCCGACTTTGGTAATACACCAAAGACGGTCATCTCGCTACGTCCTAATGACCAAGTTGTTCATTTAAAGGTTCTAAGGTCAGTTGACGCTTCATGACACCATGTGGCGGCCCCGTATTCTCCTTGATTAACTCACAGGCTACCAGTACCAATCAAAGTGTCCGATCAACGTAGTCATCGCTTCAACCGTGTCGGTATACCCCGCACAGTTTCCATGATCTATTACTACTTACCTAAAAGGTTTCCCTAGATCCGGGTGTAGGATCTATAGTACCTAAAAAATACCCTTAAAATTAAAGCAAACAAATAAGAAAACAATTTAGAAATGATCTAGACCTTAAGGTAAACCCCACTTTTATATTTTGTCCCCAACAGAGTCGCCAGTTCTGTGATACGGTGGCAGAACTGACTGTTAATATTGATTTGCATTTTTTGTTCACAAATGTCGCGGTAAGCAAGAGTCGCCATTGACTTTTCTTTTATCCAACAAAGGAAAGGGTGAAAAGAACATAAAAATACCTTTTTCGAGATTTTCTTGAGTTCGGCGGGTAGATTATGGAAAGGGAAGGTGTTAGCACCCTTTCCATCCGTGGTTTTCCATGCTCTCTTAGGTACTTGATCATTTTTTGAAAAAAAACTGTTTGTGTTTGTGTGTTTTGAAAAGTTTTGTTGCTTTATGGTAACTCTTGTATTAGTCCTGAAGAGTGTGATAAAGCATTTTTGAAAATAGTTTTTTTGAAAAGTGTGTAAGTGTGAAAAAGGTATTCTTGAGCAAGTACTTAAGAGTCATCTACCTACTCGAAAAAAGGACGTTCTTTTCCTCCTTTCCTTTAGATAGTGCTATCCTACTATTAGCGAGTAGGTAGCCCTATCGTCGGATGTTGAGGGACTATTGAAAGGGGCGCTATGGTCATCGAAGGCAACGTGTATGGATATCTTAGCGTTTGAAGGGACTGTCATCATATAGGCAACATCGAGGGACCATATCATTTATCGAAAGGCAACTCGAGGGACGTTTAGGGACCATGATCTTTTATTATGACTTTTATACCAAGGGTCATTGCTAAGATGTCCCTACGTTCGAGGGACATGACCATTTCCAAGGCAACTGAGTGAGGAATACCCTAAGGGTGTAAGTGTGAGAAGTGTGTTTGTTCAGTTATATTGTCTTGAGGTTAGTGATCTAACGATTAATTTGACTAATCTTGTCATGCACTCCTACTTACTATCAAGTATATACAAGCATACAAAAATGTAAACAAAACGAGAAATAAAGGTTCCTACGCTATTACAGGGCTTTGGTGTAGATACATAATAATGGAAGAAAAGTAAAGTGCGGAATTAAAAGTGCGGAATTAAAAGTGCAGAAATTTAAGTCCTAAACTATTACAACCGTAAGGAGTTACAATATTATAAAAGATGCGAGAATAAGATAAACGCGCGTGAAAATGGAAAGAAGCGTCTAACAACCTAAGAAAAAGTCTAAGTAAAAAACTTATTTGTTTGATTTTTGTTTTGATTAAGAAAAATAATTAGATTAAACATCCTAAACTCTATTTAAAAAAATAAAAATTAATTAAGAAAAATAGTCTAAGTTTTTTTTTTGTTTTTTTATTATGAAAAGAAAATAATTAAATCTAATTAAATCCTAAGTTCTACTTCATTTTAAACTAAAGAAAATAGTTAAAATATTTATTTAAATTATTTAGAAAATTAGTTTAATAAAAAAATACTAATCTAATATTTTGGTGACTTTTTTCTGATTTTTATGGTTAATTAAATAAATGAAGAAAAAAATTAAAACAAAACAAATGGGCCTGGGGTTAAATAATAAACAAGGGGGTGTTGTTCTAAAAAACGTTGGGCCCAATAGATAGCCCATGTTGGCTTTGGATCCTATGTGGTAGCTTCTGAGGGTCTATGGTGATCTTCATGCTTGACACCATTTGATTTAAGCCAAACAGGATCTAATGGACATGACTTGGAGATATATGGTACACCCCTGGAGACGCAAAGCATGTAACCTGCATGAGTTTTGTTAGAAAAATATGAAAATGCTGGACATGGGACTCAAACCCAAGTCCCTTCCCTCACAAGCGCGCTGCTTCACCATTTGAGCTACATGACCATTCGTTAATCCAAACAACAAAATAATATTATATACAAAAATTATTCAGAAGTATTAAAAAAAACGCGCGCTGGATTTGTATGGGCCAGTAGGGGTCTGCCACGCAATTATCTCCTACGTCCCTCCGTCGTCTTAGGTAGAAATACCTATAGTGACAGATTTTTGTCTGTCACTACAACCTTTTCTCCCTGAAATAAGCCAAATACGCAATAGAAATTATATGTGAGGCCATGAATAAATTGGCCTCACTCTCCTGAGCATGATGGTGTCCCTGTTTAAGCCTAATTTTGGCCAATGTAAAAGCGCCCAAATCTAAGCTTTAAACCCTAGAAATGGTAACGCACAGTTCCTTCATCAAAAACTCAATCCAACCATATCGGAAGCTTACAAATGATTAATAAACTAGAAATGCATGGTTAAATCACATGGAAATTACATGAAGTGTACAAAACGAAATTTGAAAATGAAGCAAACCGTGGATGTTGGTGGACGCGTTAGGCGATGCTTTCAGGCTTGATAATGGATGTAAATGATTAAGGGGATCTCCAGGAGTGGATTAGAATCCTTGGTTTGGAGCAAGGGAAGCTGGAATTTGAAATCCGAGTTTGACAACTTTGAATTTTTTTGCAAAATGGACAGAGGTTCTCTAGGTTATGTGTGCGTATCTTTGGCTTGCCAATATGTTGTTCTTATAGTATGGAAGGAGGAGACAATATAACATGGAAAGAATCAAGTCATAATGCTATATTTTCATGTAATAATCCAAATAATTTAAAAGCTTCCTTATTTGAAAACCTTTCCCTTTCCATGTATGAATGAACCTGGTCATTCTTTGTACGAATTTGTGGGCTTGAAATTAAGTCAAAACAAAAGCCCAATGGTCATGATCTAATCATTTTCTATTTTATATGATTTATCTTTTATTTATGTGAATAAAAACAAAATAAATATGAATAAAATAGCTAAAAAATGCAAGGCAAGAGTGAAATTAGAGGTCCTTTATAAGCTTAGGAAGATTTTTTAGGCCTAAGAAAACGAGCCATTGCTTCAAAAGTTAAAATTTTCTCAATGCACCATTCTTGAAATTTCCAAACTTTTCCCAACTTGGGCAAGCCATAACTTGCTCAATTTGTATCTCATGATGATGATCTTGTAATTTTTGGAAATCCCAAGATGTCCGATTCAATCCCTCTTTTGATCAATTTTGCATTTGAAGATGTTATCTTGATGTAAAAGGTCTTGGCAAAAAGTGGCTTTTGTTGACTTTCTAAAAATGACCTGTAATGTATGAACATGTACCTTTAAAATGGTGAATTTCTTTAACTTGAGGACTGAAGAGAAGTTTTAGGGCATTGGATTCTCTTCAAAATGAGCTTTGGTTGGAAATTTTCTGATAAAATATGAGAAAGTTATGCTTGGTCAAAGTTTGGTTGACTTTTCCCATAGAAACCCTAATTTGTCATTTTTTACTTTTGATGGGTTATGAGCATTTCTTGAGGAATCATGATCAAACCTTGATCAAATGATGGATATTACTTCAAAATGTTTTGTTGACCAAAAATCTTGAAGTTTGACTGTACATGGGCCACAATTGACTTTTGACTTAGCATAGTTGATTTTCCAATACTTGATCAATTGACTGAGCAAACTTGTTGAGCAAGGCATGGAACTTGGCATGGATGATCTTGAAGGAATATTAGGACCTTTAAAAGCATTTGATACCATTGGAGCTTAACCATCTTGATGGAAATTGAAACCCTAGTTGGGGGTTCATTGCCTTAGGAGGGGAATTGTCTGGTTAATTCATGGTCAGCCTTTGAGAAATTGAGAACCTCTAGGAGTATGTCTTGAATAAAAGTAGTGGGAAAATTTTTGGGTACAACATATACCAACAACAATGGAAAGAGAGGATGTATTCCCTTAACCATTGAGAGACCTTGGAGAATCCACCTATCTTCCGATATCATATTCTGGGGGAATTAGTTCATGAAAAAGACCAGAATGACCAGGAAGGAAAATATGAAGGAGAAGACAAGGAGTTGAAGAGAAAGAAGAAAGGAAAGAAAAAATTAAGAAAAATGTCTCTTTTAGGTCACAACCAGAGTCCATCTCTGGCGTGCCGAAAGAAGACAGTGCTGAGTAACCCAAGAAGAGGCCTAGTAAAGATAACAAGCCAAATAAAGTTAAGACCACTGTGCATCCAATACCAGACAACCCAGTTAGGGAATTTGATATTAATCACCCATTTGAATAAGAGGATTCAAAATAAGATGGTATAACCTTTAATGAGTTACTCAAACAGGCCAACAAAGAAAATTTTGAGTTGAAGAAAGGTACAGTTGTTGAAGAGCATGATGTTTAAGAAGATATCCAAAAGGATGAAGACGATCAAGTAAATGAGGAAGATAATGAGAAGGATGACCATGTGAAGGACGTTGAAACTGTGATATAGGATCAAAGCAAAAAGGTGGAAGCTGACACTTTTACTGAATTTAAGGAGAATGACATTATTTATGAATCAAAAGAATTTGAGTTTGAATCAAAATCTGAGGAAGAAAAGGAGAAGAGCTTTGACATGCCACCACTCAGCATCCCAGTAAAAGAGATGACACCTTAAAAACCCAGTAACCCTACCCTAGAGAAGACACCCACCAAGAAGAAATGCCTAACAAAAGCTAAAAACCCTATGAAAAAGAGCCTTGAGAAAGAAAAGGAGTCGATTATAGCTGTCAGAATAGAAGCTCTATGTGAGGAATCCAAGGCAGGAAAAGTAACAGCAAAAACCCATGGGGAGCTGAAAATAAGAAGGAGGAGCATAAGAAAAATAAGGAGGATAAAGTAATAAGGATGAGTAGCAGTCTTCGAGCCTAACTGTTATTTACTTCAATCTATGCAGTTTGACAAGTTATGGAATGTCATACTCACCAAATGACAGCGAAGACATTGTCCTTACTCTATGTTTGGGGGTGCGGAAGCTCCTTTCATGACATCTTTCTATTGAACCTAACTTACCATAATCATTTGTTAGTTATAGGATTTCATTTAAGTTAATTAAAATTATGTTATTTCAATTTCCAAGCAATGGATGAATGAATTTATGTTGTGTGCTTTCATTTTTTCAAGTAGTTATGTTAAAAAAATAATAAAAACAAAGGAAAAATAATTCATTTCATCCCCAAAATAACATAAATTATAAAGACTTAGAACAATTATGATTGGGATGTGACAATATGGGAAACAAGGTCTTGATAGGTAATAAATGCACCTTCTTTTGATTTTCTGATAAACCCTGTCGCATCTATAGTAATCAGGAAAGTAGTTAGCCTTTTAAAAATTTGAATTGTTTTAAAATATTGAATGAGGATTCATGGTAGGATTTAGCCTACGGGAGGATAATTTAGTTTCTTAAGGCTAGCACAAAGGATACACTGCATGTATAAATAAACACACAAAAGTGTGCCAAAAGAATGAAATGCCAATGTGTGTGATGAATAAGTTCTCGTTCCTGAAACTGGAGAAATAATGGATGTCTTCACCATTAGTAACAAGTTGGACTAATTACAAGTTAGATCTCGTCAGGTGAAAAAGTGGAGCATCTAGCAAAAATTGGCAATAATAAAAATGCATGTGTAAGCCTCAAGTTCAAAATGAAGAAAAAAAAGTCTAAAGAAGATCATTCAAATCCTCCTTCTGAAATTGAAAGAAATGAATTCTTGGACCATAGGATAAGACAACCAAATTAGGATTTAGGCTGGCTATCTTAGCTGAAGATTATTGGCATGACATGTAGCATCAGGAAAAGTGCACACACACACAAGTTGAATAGTAACAAGACTCAATTGTGCTAATTTTTTAAAGCACTCCCCTGAGATGACTTCTAAGTTGATTATGAGTTTAGCTGTTAGAATAGGAGATAACAAGCAGTGAATTTTTTTCTATTGTTACATGTCGCATCACTTAAGGACATGTAATGATTCAAGTCTGAGGGTGTGATAACCCACATTTTGTGAGGTTACAAGTCCTAATACTTGGATATTTCTATTTGTTTTACCATTCAATAGTTAAATTAATTGCATTTTTCTTTTTTTAGAGTAGTTTCTAAACACAACAATAGGTGATCTCTTTTGTAGTTTTCATGCATTTGCTGCTTTTGAAAGGTTAGTTCTGCTGAGGTCATACATGATAGCCTGGGACAATAGCCGGTACCCAAAGGAGAGTAGAAGGATGGAAGCATCTGAGAGAAAAGGAGAAACATAAATTGCATTCTAGACCACACGTGGCAACAATCTAGGTGGGAAGGAAAACTGATTTGAAAGGATAAGAACAGGATGCTATAAGACAAAATTGAGTACACAATACAATCATAAGTGCACCATGCCGCAAAAAGGATATTTCATCCTTCTCCTATATGCCAGTAGACTTCCACACTACACTTTGTCTCACACTATTACATGTACCTGATTCCACTGTTGTACGAATGGGAAAAAATGGAGGAACTTTGGTGATTCTCTTTTTATCCTTATTTGGTTTATTCTCAAGCCCATGATCCAAGACAATTTGTAAAACCCTAGATGAAGCATCTATAAAAGAAACCCTTGAAGAAGGAAAACATGTTCAACATCTATTAGAGAAAATCACGTAGAAGAAACCATTGAAGAAAGTGAGTTGTGTGAAAATGGAGATTCTTCCCTTGGTGATACTTGGCGTGATAGAACACATCTCTTGGTGATTAGCCATTACAATAAGACGAATTCATTTATCTTAGGTTTTTATTTATTTTTCACTACGTGTTTGAGAATGATTAACTTAATAACCAATATTGTTGTATGTATTCAGCTCATTATGAGCTAAACCTTTTATGTTGAGCAATGAGAAGTTGATATAATATAGTCTTTGTGTTAAATGATGTTTCATTAATGCTTTGTTTTATCATGTGTTAAAATTATATTTTTTTTATTTGAATGATCAACTTGGAAAAAGATACAAACTTGTTGTTGTGAGAGATCCAACAACAAGCGGATTTCATGATAAAAGTGGTTGAAAATAGTAGGATAGAGATATTCACTAGATTAGCTTCTTAGAGATAAGAGGATAAAACCATAAAGGACATTTTGAATAAAAATAGACATGCCTTAGGGTTACAAGTGAGGCTTAGAGATTTGTCCCCTTTCCCTGAAGTATACATTTTAATGATGTAGAGATACACTGTTAGATTTCTTTCTGACCTATCCTGGCATGACAAACACAGAATGTACATATAAATGACCAACTTATATTAATGGATCATTATCCAACATGTTCTCTATAATTATAATCATTTACCATATAAACATTGTTCTACTCTTGTTTGCTACTAAACTAAATCTATGCCAATCATAAACTATTTTTATTTTGTTCATGCTTATTTACAAATTATAGTTCTTTGCAAAATTAATCAAAGTTACTTTTACTCTCAGTGGGTTCAACACCCTTACTGTTTTATCACTTTCTACTTAAAATATGCATGTAAACTTGCATGTGACACCATACATTTTTTAACAATGGCACAACTACTTTCTTGACCCTTAACATATGCCATCTCATCCTGCAAGTAGTCTTTTCTTCCTTATCTTTTCTTTGAGCTCCTACAAACTCACTTAGCGAGCAAATCCTTGCTTGTCCACAAGTAAATTAGTATTAAGTCATGAACTATCATAGCTCATTTAGTGTGCCTGATAAAGTGCTAAATGAGTTTTCTCGTCTGTAAAACACCAAAGTTCATCTTACATTCTGTTATTTTACTTTATGTATTCAGAAACTGTCAAACATCTGATAAATCATTCTTAAAGTCATAAAAACTATTGATCAGTTTTTAAAACATAAACAATTCCAGTGGAGACAACATACAGATACTTGCTTATGTATTGACAATAATGGCATGTGGAGTATTTAACTAAAGTACGTTAGATATTTGATGTCTTCCACTTTCTAGGGATTTACTCCCTGCTCAGGATTTCTAAAGTGTATAATCTATTTCCAGTGCTAGCCTTGATCTTGTATGGTACTTCCAAATTGGTTGTCAACTTTCCATCCTCGATATTCTTCCTTGTGATGTAGGCTTAACTTAGTATTGTTATACTATGACGACTTATCTAGAGGGGGGGTGAATAGATCCCAAAATAAAAAATTACCTTTCAAAATGGTTACTTAAAAACTTATTTGAAAAACAATGTTGATTGGAAGGTTTTATGCCTAGATCAATAAATTAGTCTAAACGAGCCTAGTTATTAGAAACTTGAATATGTACAAGCCATATGGAATTAAGATAATGATAAAATTAATCAACATAGTAATATCTCAATTAATTGTTTAATATCAAACACAACGGTTTCATATTTCAAATAAAATCATATTAAAAACATAACTTGACACTTTATCGAACATGTCATGCACAATCAATTTTTCTGAATTTTATTTGAGTTTGTTGATATGAAAAAGCACTTACAAAAGTGATAATAAGCTAATCAACAAAGCAATATAAACTTTAACAATCAAAGAAATGTTTTGTAAGAATCGATCGATCAAACAAACCATTCAACAAATTGCATATAGATAGTAAATGAGAGTAAGAGATAAAACATTACAATTTGTCAAACACTTGGTGTGAATTTGAATTTTCAGAATTTTTCTTTGAGTTATTTTGATGTGAAAACCACTTATAATGAAAGTGATTATAACCTAATAAACATACCACTTTAAACAAAACAATTGCAGAAAAATTCTTACGAGTCAGTCGATTAAACAATGCTATTTGGAAAGTTACTTAATGAAATTCAAAAGAGACTAAAGAGATAATAGAGAGAGACACAAGAATTTTTCTACACAGTTCCCCACTTTTGTCCTCGCATGTGGGTACGTCTGCGCCCAATTCCAATGTGGAATTAGGATACTTTCTTACTTTGCAAAAAGTATGAATACAAGAGAAGTGTTCCAAGAGCAACCCTACAAACATAACCGTTTGATGTTAATTCAACTCATTCTCTTCCTTTGATCTTTAATAAGACCAAGACACAATAGCTATTAATTTATTATCTGGATCTTGCTACACCTTTGCGTAACTTATATCCAAAGCTTTCGTTCACCATCAATTGTACCTATTGCAACATAAGACTTCAATTTGATTCGTCGTTCTCGTGCTACTTCCTTTGTGTTCTTTATCTCTAAAGGATCATTTATGTTATTTATCTCCAAAGGGCTTTCACTAGGCCGGAATCCTCTCTTGAATGTCTTGCACGAAAACCCCTAAATCAATCAATGATCTTGGTGGACAAACCCGCAGTTTTCTGGATGAAGACCCCTATAAATATCAACCCACTAATCTTGACTACACAAGGACCTAATCGAACGTTATCAAACTTCCTCTATATGGCACCCCAATAAAGAATCATTACAATGATCTGTTGGAATGAAGAGAAAATGTAGGCTAATTTTATGGTGTCATCAAGTTGGAATGATGCATGAATGATATATTTATAGTTGGGACACTTTTAGGAAAAAGAGGGGAGTTTAGGAATGAAAAAATTATGAAAAAATTACCCACAAAACAGTATGTGTTGACCTGAAAAGGTTATGTGCCAACACGTACAAAACAATAGCTACAAGCTTTAATAATGAAGTTCATGTGTCGGCACATAAATCGTATGTTTCGATGCATAAATCGTATGTGTTCACACAAACCGAAGTTTTTCATAAATTGCAGAAATTTTTATTTTATGTGTCCACACATACAAATTTCAGATCGACACATAAACATGTTTTTTATGCAGAAACTGATTTTTCATGATCGGGACTAATTTTAAACTTGTTCTAAATAATTCCTAATACCTCTAATGCAAGGAAGTGCCACATAACATAGAGATACCATCCAATATACAAAAATGCTAAGTTTTCAAAATTTTGACATCATGCAAAACATCTAATGGTGAAGTTGCACTCACATACTCTCCCTTTTTTATAATGGCAAAACTTGCGGCGATGCATTTAATGTAGTTATCAAAGGCGCCCATGACTTTGTCATTCCCATATTCATCTTGCATATGCTTCTCCCTCTTTGAAAACATCAAAAAGAAAGAAGACAAATCGTGAGAAGTATCATATTCCAATACCAATACTAATATATCACTCAGAGGCGCTTTTGCAAAGAAGAGCATACAATTACATATCCTCATATATATGTAATGATGAAAAATTAATAGATAACAAGCATAAAACATTACCAAACATGTAATGCAATTACGTGAATAATAATGAATGCGATGCAAGAGCAAGCTAGTCAAGTTGCTTCTATAGCGTCACGATTATGTAACACAATACAATGGAACTCCCGATGTCACACACACATGTGCCTAGCATAGCAACAAGAACATATCACTAGTCAATCCAAAATGAAAATATTGTTATAAGATGTGACTTAACTACAATAAGAATCATACATGCAATTAGCATGCTTACATTCAACTCATGCACGAATGCAAGAAATAATAATAGAAACACATGTTTGTACACACAAGAGAAAACTTATACAAATGTGAAAGAATTAAAACCTAAGGTCATTATAAGCATATTGTAGTGGTAGAAATGTTGAGACTAAACAATTGGATTGACTTAACTCACACAGATCAAATAATAATCGCCACCGTGCTTTATTGTTTCAAAAGGAAATGGGAAAATAGAGAATAAACCCAAAAAGAGAGGGGAGAAAATCTAGGTACGGGGGTTGATTATTCAAAGGGAAGGTATTAGCACCCTAAACATCTATTGTACTCTGCATGAACCTCTTTGAAAATTTGTTTATTTTGGCTATAAAAGGTGTATACAAAAATAGGATGGTGGAGATGAGAAAATAAGTTTTTTTTTTACAATTTTACACCCGCCGCGGGTGTGAACCTTTAGTGCCTACGTACCATCTTCCGTGCAATAGGGGATCAGGGTACTCGTAGTTCACCTTAAAAAATTTAAAACATATATATGTTGGTTAATTTCAAGAGAAGAGACATCATCGTCATATCCGATTGGAAGACATACTTACTACCCACAATTATGATAAAGGAGGATTTGCATCATCTCAAAGCGGAGGATATAGCTTGGATTTTAAAATCAACAAAGCCTCACTCAACACCCAAGTTGAAAATATCTCACTTTACTACATATCGATGAAGTATAGTAGCTCGCAACAGTACAACAATCGACAATAGTCTAATCTTTTGAGAAAAAGGTTTTAAAGTAAAAAGCCAAAGTGGAAAAATGGTTTAAATGAGTTTAATGGCTTTTAGTCTTTCAAAAAGATGCCAAAGTATGGTTAAATTGATTAAAGTTTGATTAAGAAAAGATTTTTGAAAATGCATGGACCTAAGTCCAAGTTTATTAAGAAAGTGATTCAAGTTAGAAAACAAGAAGTGTTTTGAAGAGAGAGAAGATTTTTGAAATTAAAGAAGATGAGAGGAGATGAAGGGACTATCCTAAAGCATAAGGTAAAAAGCTAAAGAAAATAATGACCTAACCAACAAGAAGACAACACTTGACATATGAAGTCAATGTAGAATTCTCATCCTTTGGATTAAAACCAAACAAGAAAAAAAATACTAAACCTCTAAGAAATATCAAGCTTTAGATAAATTAAGTCTTCACAAAAATTGGGCAGAGTAACAGCTATATACAAAGGAATTATCAATCACAGACAAAGCATATAATCAGAATAACCTGCACACAAAGAAAGTCAACCCAATGTCTTGGAGTAGACCCCAAGAAATTTAGACAAAATAACACCAGAGCCACAAGGTCTGAAGTATGAAGGCTTCTAATCTTAAGTCTGAGAGATCCGCAACTCCATAATGCCAAGGATAGTAACCAAGTAGTCCAAGTAACCTTTTTTTTTTATTATTCAAGTTTATTATTAAGTGTGTTTAAAAAGAAAATAAATGCTCAAATGAGTAAAGATAAAATCATATAAAGATAAATGCTCAAGTGAGCAAAGATAAAATGGCATGGAATGTAAATGTTAACATAAATGATACATAAAAATAAAGGCACAAAATAAACGCATAAAGTAAAAGCATAAAGTAACGTCAATTGTTAGTGAATTAGAAGTTAGAGGTTAGTAGAATGACCATCTTGAAGCTTGCATTTGAAAAATTATTAGAAGATTGATAAAATCAAACTTCTCAATAACAAGTCTTATTTGCTTTTTGTCAAGTATATCATTCATTTTAAATGCTCGAAGCTACCATATATGATCAATGATGTTAAACTGATTCACTTAGACCAAAGTCTATGAAGTTAATTAGAGGATTGGTAGAATCAAAGCCTCCTAACAATGAACTTCAAAGTTATTGGATTAAAAGTTTCAAATTAAACATACTTGGGCTTGCAAACATAAGTTTGGGCCACGAATGATCATTTTCAAATCGAGACAAATTTAACGTTATGTGAAGCAATCATAAGTGGACTTCTGTAGAAGTCAAATATATTTTGAGGCCGGTCAATAGCAATTTATGTACCAGCATGTTAGAGAAATGATATGTAGATCATTCTCCGAAACACGTAGCACAAGTAAAAAACAAGACATGGATAAGATGAAGAAGGGGGGATGTATCAAACGAAATTAGAGTTTCAAATATCATCAACATCATTCATTCATTTTGGTGGATTTGGTTTTTCAACCTATCAACACCAAAGATCCAATGAGGTTGAGGAACTTGTCCCAAAATAATACTCAAATCAAGACCAAACAAAAATAATAAAATAAATTTAATAAAAAAATATTTAAATGATTAATAAAAAGATAAATAATTGGTAAAATACACAAAATGTATTAAAACAACAAATAAAAATCCTAAAAAATATCAGAAGTCAAACATGAGTCAAGAAGTGTTGACAAAAAATTTTAGAAATTTTTTTAAAGTCAGAAACTATTTTTAAAATTTAAAGAAATAAGAAAAATAGACCAAAATTTATGAAAAATAGTAAAATCAAAAATAAAAATAAAATGAGGTCACCAATATTTGTCAATAGGTCATTGGATCGTTCCATAATTTTTTCAGAATTTAAAAATCAAGAAAAGAATTTTTTTAAACAATTAAAACAAATAAAATGAAGTGAAAAATCATAAAAAATACCAAATCACAAAGTAAAAATCAGAAAAAGAAAAATCAAAAGTATTTTTGATAATTTTTTCACAATTTTAGAAGTTGAAATGAATTTTATGAATTTTTAAAGTTTAAAACAATTAAAACATAAAATCAGAAAATATAAAAATAAACAAAAAATATAGACCATTGGATCATAGTCAAAACAAGTTAGTAAACAGATCCAAGGGACCTGGCGTGGTGTTCTTGATATGAACCTTAGCAAAAATACACAAAATCAAATAAATCCGAGCCAATCAAAATAAAACAATTGGCACGCTCTGGTTGGTTGCGACGAAACATGTCATCATCTTTAACCTCCAGTCTTCAGAAAAGCCAGAGAAATCAAGATTCTTCAAATGGAAAAATTAGAGGTTCAGACCAATGACATTCGCTTCATGTCATCAAGACAAATAAAATTGTACCATCGCAGAAAATTTATTTAACTTGTAGCTCATTCGATTTTTGAAAAACCAGAGTATTTTGATAATTTTTGAAATCAGAAACAGATGCATCAATTAATAGAAATTAAACCATCAGCAATCATCAATGAACATCATAGATCATTCCAGTAATTTGAGTTATAAGAATTGATGCCTTAAACTACGTGAACGGAGTATAAAGAAATTTCTCTGAAACATGACTTGGCTTGCGCGATTTGGAGTACCTAAAGACTTAATTCTTCTTCTGTTAGCTTCAGTGAAGTTCAATAGAAGAAGAATTAATAATTAAATTTGATTTGGAAGTGCTCTAAATAGGAATTTGAAGTTGCAGAAATGGAGCTTTACAAGTGAGTTTGGTAGGGATTTTTTGGCTCTTCAAGCTTGTTAAAATGTTATAGATGAGGTCTCTATTTATAGGAGAATGTGATGCAATGTTAAGAGAGGATGAATGATAAGTAATCATGTGAAATTGTGTGCATCCTAAACATGAAAAAAGTGTGACTTCTAACTCATCAAAACTCAGCTAATTCTTGTGTTTCAACCCTTAATCTAGCCTTAGCAACTTTATTAAACATGTTTATGAGGAAAACATGCGAAAAAATTGATCATTAGAAGCCACATTACGGAAATTGCAATCTCACTGTAAGTGAAACTTTAGTTCCAAGGTATCAACTTTGAATCCATGGTGCACACAACTCAGGAGGATTTAGGGCATGGTTCTTGAGCCATTTGAAAGAGAAGGTCACAATCTTTACAATATGCCAATAAATACTCCATTTTAATAATTGAGATGGAAGTTATGTCTTCTTGAAATCGTGAAAAACAAACTGATTTTTTTACTTAGAAAAATTTCTAAGTGTGAGACGACAAAATGACCTATAATGTTCTTAAAAATTACATGATCTTCCGCTCAAAATTTGGTCTTGATATCTGAAGATGGCATTAAGTGGACCTATTTAATTAAAATTTAGAATTGATATCACTCAAAAATCATAAAAAATTGAAAGAGTTATGGTCTTTGAAAGATGATAAACAAATTTGGGGAAATTCATAAAAGATCTATAATCTTTTCATTTCTTCAACCACTTTCAAAGCATCTTCAAGTCTTGCACATTGAAACAAAGTTATAGTAGACATCCTAAATATTATTGTGGAAAATGAATGGGCTCAAGGAGATAAAAATTGACCAAGTTATGATCATTTGAAGTCAAAACCTAAAATTCAAAGGCTTTTCAAAGAGACTTATAATCTTTCTCAACCATTAGTGATCTTCAATTCAAAATCAGCCTTAGCTTCCTGAAGAGATCTAGTAAGGACACTTTAAAGAGAGCCACACATTTAGATTCAATAAAAAATATCAAAAAATGAGCAAGATATGGTCCTTGGAAGTCAACAAACCCTAGCTCAGAGAGTGTCAAAATTACTTGAAACCCCTTTCAACTTTTGATAATGTTTCTTTCACAATTGGATATTGTCATGTAAAAAGAGGTTGTTGTATATGATGATAATAATCCTTAGAAAAAAGAACCAACTCAAAATGTTGAAAATTGAGAGAGTTATGCACCTGTGATCACTGAATCAAGCACTTGCTCAATTAGGTCAAACTTATTAAATCAACCTTGAATCTTTTTGATCTTATTTGAAAAATAAATCATGATTAATAATAATAGGCCTTGAAATGATGTTATCTTTAAGCACACTCAAAGATGGATCTTAAGTCTCAAAGAAACATGTTGAAAAGGGAACGGAAATAAATACATGAACCTATGAATCTTTTTGATGAATGCCACCACCAACTTTGAGGAAAAATTTACCTAAATAAAGTGAGGGAGCTCTTTGAACCACAAATATTTGATATCATAGACATAGCCTTGAAGCTTGAGCTCTTGCAATCCATTGAAGAAACATTTGACTAAGAACCACCCCTCAAACCCTAGGTTAGATGGTGAGATGAATGGAACTGTGATAACCTACAATATGAACATTCAAAGAGACATATATACATATTTTGATGTTATTATAAGTAAACATGTATTAGATACACAATTCAAAGTTCTTGGTGATCCCTCAAGATCAAACTTAAAGATAGGATAAAGTAGAGAGAGAACCAACCCTAATGTGTGATCTTGATGTATTGATGACATACGATGATGAGAGATCTTAGTAGAAAATTTAGGGTATAACACATATATATTGAGAACACACAAGGGTTATCAATCAAAATTTTAAAAAATTAACATTAATGGTTTTCATCATTTGATAACATATCAAGAATTTTTAATCAACTAAAACATGTACTAAGAAAGATCTTACTTTCAAGGAGAAATTTGGAACAATATTACCTCACTCTTGATGGAATAGAAGTAGCACTCACATGATGTAAAATACTTCAAACAAAGTGTTAGAGCAAAAGTATAAAAGTGCAAGCATCATAATAAAGAAAGCAATGTTAGAGACATTAATAATCCTCAATTCCTTTTTTTTCTTGAAAAACGGTTTGGTTGCAAACGTTTTGTGAAAACATCATAAAGTTGATTTTCACTATCAAAATGCTCGAACACAATATCCACTTTTTCAACATGATCGCGAAGGTAATTCCCCATGAATGTTCCTTCCTTGAGTTACTTTATTTGAAATCTGAGAAAGTAATTCAACTCCCTATAAGACTCATTTCAAACACTCCCTGCATACGCTTAGAGAACTATTAAACAAGTTCCATGTTAGTAGAATCAAATATGATATAGTGTCAAATGTGTTATGCTTGATGTTTAATGAAGCTAAACATGTTTTGTACATATAAGTGTTTTTAAAGAATAAATAATACATGAAAATATAATATGATGAGGTCATTTCAAGTATATAAGTTGATAAGTCACCGTGATTATCAATTAATAATTATGTTGCAAATGAATACTTATAATATATATCATACGCCAAGTATGACATGTACTTAGAGAAATAAACAAGTAAAAGAGAGAACTTACTAACAAAGTGAAAGTTAAATTGACACTACCTCATCGTATAATATGACAGAGGATGCACTTGCATTTCACCAGAAACATCTCGAAATAAAGTTGAACCAAATGCAAAGTATGCCACAGAGATTTTAGAACAAAACGATCTTACCACTTTTCACTTTGACAAAGTACCCAAAAGTATAACTTGTGATGAAGCCAAAAGGTTATTGATTTAACGATCATTAATTTTGATTGAACTTTCATATTTATTATTTTCATGTTAGTTATCTTTTTCCTCTTCATTTTTCACCGATTCAGGCTAATCAATTCCTTCTTCGGCATCGTTGAGTATGTTTCTTGAAGATACACCTACATCATGAAATGAAATACCTTTTCCGAGCATTCTCAGATACAACATCAAAAGTAATTTATTCCTTTTTTACCTACAAAACAAAACTCTTTTTTGCTTTCTAGATCTCATAACTCATCTTTCTGCCACATATACAATAGGATTAGAATATGTTCATATGTCTTGAGCCACCATAAATGAGAACCCATATTCTTTTCATATAGTCAAGAAAATGTTCCTACAAAAACAACAAGACAAGTTAGGTATCCAATCTTCATTAGGTCCTTGGGGATTAGTGAAAAATTGGTTACATTTGGGCAAGCCTTTCATACAACCACAGTGACAATTTAAATTTTCACCATCACTAAAATCACTATCATATATGTGCTCACTTTTTAAGGAACTTGAAATTGACGCTCTAAAAGCTTTAGACTTTGTTCTTTCCTCCTTATCAGTGTCTTTCTCCTTTTTCTTCTTCCCCTCAATATTTTTCTCATACTTGTCTAAGCAAGTAAGTTCTTGCTCATATCTTGGAACTTACCAAACAATGTAATGAGATCAAGTGTTGTAAGATCATTATCTTCCTTGATCACAGTGACCTTTGGTTACCAAATCCTAGTAAGACATCTCACAACTTTTTAGTAGCAATTGCATTGGAAATTAGATTACCAAGTGCGTTCAAATGATTAATGAGATTTAATGTATTTTAGTTATCATCATTATTCCATGGTGCTTCCGGCTTAGATGTGACAGCTCCATTAGCATCATTTTGAGTAATACTGTCACACATATCCTTGTTATATGAATTAACATGAATGTGCATACAAGCTTTCCAACAACTATAGTTTTCTTCTGGAAAAAACTAGGGTTGTTTTGTAATCCCCTTTAGGTTCGTACGCCATTTTCTAATAAGAGTTTCGAAGCACATAATTAATCGGAGCTCTGATACCACTTGTTAGACTACGATGAATTATCTAGAGGGGGTGAATATATTCCCAAATAAAAAATTACCTTTCAAAATGGTTACTTAAAAAATTATTTGAAAAACAATGTTTAGCGGAATGTTTTTGGCCAAGATCAATAAAGTAGTCTAAACGAACCTAGTTATTGGAAACTCGGATATGCACAAGCCATATAGAATTAAGATAATGATAAAATCAATCAACATTATAATATCTCAATTAATAGTTTAATATCAAACACAAGGTTTCCTATTTCTAATGAAATCATATTTAAAACATAACTTGACACTTTATCGAACATTTCGCGCGCAATCAATTTTTCTGAAGTTTCCTCGAGCTTTGTTGATATGAAAAAGCACTTAAAATAAATAATTATACGCTAATAAATAAAGAAATTTAAACTTTAACAATCAAATATAAATTATGTATGAATTAATTGATCAAACCACACATTCAACAAATTACATATAGATAGTAAATAAGAGTAAGAGATAGAACATTATAATTTGTCAAACACTTGGTGTGCGTTCGAATTTTCAGAATTTTTCTTTGAGTTATGTTGATATGAAAACCACTTATAATCAAAGTGATTTTAAGCTAATCAACACATAACTTTAAACAAAACAATTGCAGAAAAATTCTTACGAGTCAATCGATTAAACAATGTTATTCGACAAATCACGTAATGAAATACAAAAGCGAGTAAAGAGAAAATAGAGAGAGACACAAGAATTTGTCTACACAGTTCCCCACTTTCATCCTTGCATGTGGGTACGTCTGCGCCTAATTCCAATGTGGAATTAGGATACTTTCTTACTTTGCAAAAAGTATGAATACAAGAGAAGTATCTAAGAGAAACCTGAAAAACACAACCCTTTGATGTTGATTCAACTCCTTCTTTTCCTTTGATCTTCAACAAGACCAAGACACAATAAATACCAATTAATTATGCGGATCTTGCTACTCCTTTGAGTACTTTATCTCCAAATCTTTCGTGCACCATCAATTGTACCTATTGCAACACAAGACTTTAATTTGATTTGCCGTTCTCGTGCTACTTCCTTTGTGTTATTTATCTCCAAAGTAACTTTTGCATTCTTTATCTCCAAATGGATTTCACTAGGCCATTTTCCTCTCTTCAATGTCTTGCACGAAAACCCCCAAATTAATCAATTATCTTGAAGGATAAACCTGCAGTTTTTCCAAGTGAAGACCCCTACAAATCTTAACCCAATATTCTTGGCTACACAAGAATTTAATCGGACATTATCAAACCTCCTCTAGATGGCACCCCAACAAAGAATCATTACAACGGTTTGTTAGTGTGTATGCATAGGTTGGAAGTTGAATATGAAGAGCAAATGTAGGCTAATTTTATGGTGCCATCAAGATATAATGATGCATGAATGATATATTTATAGTTGAGACCTTTTTAGGAAAAAGAGAGAAGTTTCAAAATGAAAAAATGACCCTCAAAATAGTATGTGCCGACCTGAAAAGGTTATGTGCTGACACATACAAAACAGTAGCTATAAGCTAATAATGCAGTACATGTGTCAGCGCATAAATTGTATGTGTCGGCGCATAAATCGTATGTGTTGACACATACTGAATTTTTTCATAAACTGTAGAAATTTTTATTTTATGTATCGACACATACAAATTTTAGGTCGACACATAAACATGTTTTTTGTGCAGAAATTGATTTTTCATGATCGGGGCCAATTTTAAACTTGTTTTAAATAATTCCTAAGACCTCTAATGCAAGGGAGTGCCACATGACATAGATACCATCCAATATACAAAAATGATAAGTTTTCCTAGTTTTGACATGATGAAAAACATATAATGGTGAAGTTGCACTCAAAAGTATGAGGTCTCCCAGTTGAAAAACTCGAGGTCTAACTTGTTTGTTGTATCTTGGTGTAGTTGTCTGCTTCAACACAACATGCATGAGGATGGTAGACGCTATTATTTATTCTAAAAAGTGGATCTCCTCCTTAATAGCCTGGACATTATCTTCCTCTTGGAAGCGTGTATCATATGTTCTACCCCAAAATTTTCCCTCTTATTTCTCTAGAAATCTCTCATAAGATCTCCATTAATTCAAGACTACAAAAGGTTTGATCAGCTCAAGACACCTCCTTAAGCACTGATGACTCAAATTAGGGTTTGAGTTTGCACAAGGACAAATGGAATTTTAATGCCTCATATGAATTTCATGGATCATTTTGTACCCTCAAGATTGTTCATGTCATGTTTCAAGTCTTGGATCACATTTTTGCTCAATCAACTGATCAGTTGACCTAAAATCAGTTGTATTGGGGAAAAAGTCAATTATGGTAAATTTACAATAAAACTTCATAATTTTTTATCCATATCAACATCATGAACTCATATTTTTCAATTGATCAAGTTTGGATCATAATGCCTCAAGAAATTTGACCAAATCATCAAAAGGGCAAAATGGTCAAAATTAGGGTTTTGACTGAGGAGGTTCAATTTTTGAGTTTTGACCTAACAAATGACTTATTGGTTATAGACATGATCTCAAGGATTAAAATATTTCACTTAGACATAATGTCATGGCTCAAAACATTTCTCAAGATCAATTGATTGACAGTTGAATTTCAGTCAACTTATGAAAAGTCAATTGTACACTAAAAAGTCAAACTTTGACTTTTTGATCAAAATCAAGTTTCAAAGATTACAATTCATCAAGACATGTAAAAATATGAACTTTGTTCATCAAGAAATATAAAAGTCAAAATTCATCTTTGAAAAGTCAACATTTCCAAGACTTAGAATTTTTCTAAGTGTTGAAAATTCACATTTTTTCATAACTTTGAGCCAAATTTTCACCATGATGCAAGATGATTCAATGGAAACTTCCAACATGAAAGTTTTAGATCTCAATGAGATATAAAACATTGTAGGGCATAAATTTTCCTAGAAATAATTAGATTTCAAGTTATGATTTTGTGAAGACATGCTCATGAAACTTAAATTACTTAGTGAAATTTTTCCCTAGTTAGGCAGGATTTTGGCCTAACTTCATGGCAATTTTTCACCTAGTTCCAAATTGAATTTTCAAAAATGTCCAACATGAAGGTTGTATAGGATGTTTCAAGCTTCCCAAAATGTCCAAGAACTCATTGCGATTATATTTTAGCTAAGAGAATCGAAGCCATGAAGTTAGGGTTTAATTCTTGTATTATAAGTCAATATTGTGATGAACACTTGATCCAATCTTCAAGCATGTTGTACAAATCCCACTTTGCAGGCTTCTAAATTGCTTTTCAATCCATAATTAAATGTCTACACTGTTGTTAGAAGCTTTAATCCAAGCACTCAATGCATTTCCCATGCTTAATACCATTTTAGGAAGAAAGGCAACATTGCCATTTTGGAAAAGTGGCTTTATGCACAAAGTCCACTCTTCTTGAGCCTCTAACTTGCTGTTCTTAACACACACAATATATATGCTCAGAAGAAACATGTTTAAAGCTTCTAAGCCACTCTATAAGTCAAGTACTTGTGCATTGCAACCACATTTTTCAAGCTTTTTAAAAAATAAGCAAAGAGCCACAAACATGTGATTCTTGATTTCTGACTTCTCCAAGCATCCAAACTTGTTGCTTCTAAATAGAGGCCCTATTTGTGAGCTAAGACACGAGCTAGAACACCCTAAAACTCTCTCAAACTCCCTCAAATTAGAACTTTCATCAAAACTCCATTTATGTTCACATTCTGACTTTGAAACCTAAACTCACATTTCCCTCGTGTGTTTTCATTCCTAATCAATCACAAAGCTTCTATACATCAAATATAGTCCATCTCCATCCCTGTTTCATAATTGTAACTCCATCTTCATCATCTTCCAAACTCAAAAACAGAGATCTTCAACTGGACTTCTCCAGGCCATTCCAGCCATCCATTGCTCAAGCTAATCATTGCATTAGCTTCCTGGGAACTTGAGGAAGCTAACATGATCATTGCAGCACCTTGAATCAAGCTCATTTGCATTTCACAATTTCCAGTTTTGAGGTATTTTTTCTGAACTTCTATCTTTTCATTTAGGCATTATTAAGCTTGCATTTGTGAAGATAAAATGTAGATATCATTGCCCTGAAACTGTACATGTCCATAGATTTCATTTATATTGATTGAGCTTAGAGAATTTTAGGTTTGAATCTCTGAAAAAAGTTAGGTCAGAATTTGGTAATTTTAGAAATTCTCATTCATCTTTGATTTATAGCTTATGATATTTATATGGTTGGATTCGTATGGAAAAATGGAGCAACTTCCATGTTTACATCTTTCATTTTTGTTGAGAAATGGGCAAGTTACAGGAACCATGGCTGGAGGTTGAAGATGAAGTCATTTTCAGGACTGGATTTATGTTATATATTTATTGTTTTGTTTAAGTTAACGAATGTATAGCCACCCTAGTGGTAAGGCAGCGCGCGTTTCATGTACAGGGCGTGGGTTCAAGCCCCAGTGCTGCCACTTATTGATTTTTTCAACATTTTCCTTTCTTTTTTTGCCAGCAACAAGTGCATGGGCCTCCTCTCCATGGGCTTTCCATTTTTGCTGCCCCATACCCCTTGCCTTCACTTTCACACACCTGGCCCAACATTTTTATCATTTTAATTTAATTTATTTTCTTTTGCTTATTTTATTTTTTTTCTTTATTATTTTTTTTTTATTAAAAAATCCAAAAATATATTTTATTTATTATTTACACTCTTATATTTTTATTTTCTTTATAAAACGAAAAGACAAAAAACATTTTCTTAACAAATTAATTTATTTTCCTTATAAATTAATAATTAGATTTAGGTTTAATTATTTTTTTCTTTTTATTTAAAATCAACTTAGAATTTAGGTTTCTTTTAATTAATTAATTTCCATATTATTTTATTAAACTTAAAACCTTTTCACAAAAAACACTAAAGATGCTTTCTAACATATTTTCTTTTCTTAATTAGTTTAGTTTTAATTTTATTTAATTTTAATTAATTATTTTTCTTAATTAGGTCAAAACTAAACCCTTTCATTAAAACCAAACAAAATCATTTCATTTCCACTTATTTTCTTGCACATTTATTCAATTCTTGTACATTATTCAATATGGTTGTAATAGATAATTAGGTTTAATTTTTATTGCAATCCCCATTTGTAAATTTGTATACCCCCTCCCCTAATGATGTAATAGCATAGTAATTTTACTTTCCGCAATTTATCGCTTTCATATAAATGTTAGTAATTAGGGTTTGTATGGCAAGATTAAAATCAACAATTAGTAAACCATAATTCAAGATAAACAATGCATGCAAATAAAACACACTATTCACACATCCACCCCTAGGGTTAACTCCACTTGTTGCCTTACAAAAATGGTAATGTTATGCATGTGGGATGTCTTAGGAAAAACAATAAAAAATACAAGATCATAGTCCCTCGATGACGCTACAATTATTTCCTTTCAAAATGATCTTAGTCCCTCAAAGAGAAAATCTAATATATCTCACAACATTGCTATCATGACTATACGATGACCCATGCCCGTCCCTTTACATCCAAAGATAAGGCTTCTTACCAATTAATGGTAAGATAGAAATATCAATGGAAAGGATCAGTGATATTGAGATCCCTTAGAACCTGGTTACTATTTTTAGGACAGGTTTGAGCCAACTAAACTTCAAGAGGGTACTTACCTATAAGACTCCATGCAAGCCTAAACCTAAGGACTTGTTTGTCTTGTTTGTCTTGTTTGTATATGTTTACTTGTACATAACATCATAAACATCATAACATCATACTCATTCTCACTAACCATTTCAAGGATTATTTGGATTTATCTTTGTTCTGTTTTGTAGGATATGGCTTCTATCCGCAGGAATAATATCCAAGTCAACCTCGTAAGAACTCCTTCTCAACTCAAAGAGTTAGTATCAAGGGTCCCTGAGAACTCTTCATTCACCGAAAGACATGGTCGCCTCCTAAACTTGGTTACCTCTAGCACTGATGGAAATATGATGGAGGTGCTTTTCCAGTTCTTTGATCCTCTACACCATTGCTTCACTTTTCTCGATTATAAGCTTGTGCCTACTATTCTCTCAACTCTTGAGGATTCCCATTCTCAATCAAATACCCTTCAATGGTATGGAAAGTGATCCAAGACCTGAAGAAATTTCCCGAGCACTACACTTGCAACAATCTGATGTCACAACTAATTAGGAAACAAGGAGTGGTGTAAAAGGGTTCTTAGCCAAGTTCTTGTTTGAGAAAGCTCAAGATTGTTGGAAATCTTTGGACTTACAAGCTTTTGAAGAAATATTGGCCCTTCTCATCTATGGGATGGTTTTATTTCCAAACCCTGACCAACTTATATATGTAAACGCTGTCAAAATCTTCATGTCTCGCAATCCGGTGCCTACTTTGTTGGGAGATATCCTACATTCTTTTCACTCTCGCACTATGAGGAAGAGAGGGATCCTCGTGTGTTGCACTCATCTCTTGGCTAGATGGTTTATTTCTCATCTTCCCCGGTATGTGTTGAAGAACGAGCAAGGTTTGAGGTGGTCTCATAGGTTGATGACGCTCAGACATTCGAATATTCATTGGTGTTCTCGATCCTTGGAGAATGTTACAATCATCGACCATTGCGGGGAATCCCATAATATCCCCTTGCTTGACATTAGAGGAGCTATCACTTACAACCCTTGCTTAGCCTTGTGACAGTTTGGTTATGCCCGAAGAGATGGTCCTCATGATATGCTTATCCAAGGAGTGGTATTCGACTACGAGAGCAACGATCAAGGCTACCGGCAGAGGTTTATACGAGCTTGGAGGATGGTAAGCAAAGTGGATAGTAAGACGCTGGGACACAAGAATTCCATTCCCCTTGATCCTTACCTTAGGTGGGTACGAGATCGTGCTCAGAAACTTGTGATGCCTTATCCCTCCATCTTACCATTTATCATGGAACCTGTGGTCGAAGGAGATGTCCCGTAAACTGTCATCCATCCTGACAAGCCTACTTATATTGAAGACTTGCAAAAGGGTTGGATTTATATAAAGGAATAACGAGATACCTTAGAAGCTCAATTCTATGCTAGTGAGAAAAGGGTCTTGGAGCTTACAAAACAGCTACATGAAGAACAAAGCTTGAATGCCTACATTGCACCGAAGAGGATGCGTTCGGTCTTTTTATCTTAGAGATTTATTTTGTAAGCCCAAGGGGAATGTTGTAATCATTTTGAACTAATTAATGAAATTTGACGTTTGTTCATTCTTTTTTTAGACAAATTTAAATTTCAATAAATCCTTGAAATCATTTTCATACACATCTCCCATGCATCATAACATAACAGGTTTTCCATGACATGTTTCCTTATCTTTCTGCTGTTTATTTCAGCAAGATGGATCTCGAGATAACTGTGAAGGACCTACAAGCACAAAACTCTCAGTTTCAAGAGACTCTATTGGCCCTAGCCAAGGGGAAACAAGATCTGAAGGCGTTGCTGGCAGCCAAAAAGAAACCCAAGAGGAAAGCTCTAGTCAACATGGGTAGAAGGTTCAAAGATTCGGTCCGTCAAATCCCGGTAGTGGAAGACTCGTCTGAGGAAGACGGGAATCAGATTGGAGAATCTAGGAGTACCCAGGCTGGGTGTATTAATGATCAAGCGTCTGATGATGATGATTATTTTGACGAGCAGTATGCTCCTTCCGATGTCAAATACAAGCAGCTAGAAGACAGATTGAAGGCCGTTGAGATTCAAGTTGTCCCCAGTTTGGATTGATGATTTGGGTTTAATATATGGGATTGTCATTCCCCACAAATTCAAGATACAAGTCTTTGAAAAGTACGATGGAGTTTCATGTCCAAAAATTCACCTGAAATCTTATGTGTGCAAGATACATCCGCACACCGCTGATAAGAAACTTTGGGTTCACTTTTTTCAAGAAAGCTTGGTTGGGACACAACTAGATTGGTTTTACTAGTTGGATGGTTCCCGTATCAATACATGGGAAGACTTATCTACCACTTTCTACCACCAATACCAGTATAATATCGACGTGGAGCCGATAAGAGTTCAGTTGCAAGACATGACAATGGGGAAGAATGAAGGATTTAAAGAATACACCCAAAAGTGGAGAGACCTTTCCAGTAGGGTTCAACCACCTTTGACTAATAGGGAGCACATTGATATGTTTATGGGAACTTTATCTGGTCCATACTTTAACTTATTGGTTGGCTGTTCTTCTTCATGTTTCACGAGCTGATCTTAACCGATGAAAGAGTTGACAGCAGCATCAAAAGCGGGAAGATTCCCATGGCATCTGCCTCCACTTCCAATCCCGTAAAGAAAACATTTTCTGTAAAGAAAGAAATTAATGTTGTGTATAGGGAAAGGGTCCGTACCAATAAGGATGACCGCCAATTTGTTAATGTCCTCTGAATTTCTAATCTAACTCCTACTCAATGACCATCTGCCAATCATCAACGATTTGAAACTCCACGAAGACAATTCACGAGGATAGGCATGTCACTATCCCAAGCCTTAAAACACTTACTAAATTCTAATTTGGTGACATTATGCGATCCTCCGGCCAATCCAGATACCTTTTCACCAAAGTACAATCCGAATGTTAAATGTGCATGTCACTCAAGTAGTCTCGGGCATGAGACTGACCAATGCTGGGCACTGAAGAATAAAATTCAAGACTTGATAGATAACAAGACCATTGAATTTGATCCTCCTCCAACTCTGAAACTAATCACCGCGCCTATGCCAAATCATTGCAAGGGTGTCAATTCTGTTTAAGATACAATTTTTGTTTCTTCTATCGAAGACTTGACTACTCTGTTACACATCATCAAAAAGAATCTGTTGAAAGCCGGGATTTTCCCTGGCTGTTGGAAGGACTGTGTTTTCTGTGCCAAACAACTCAATGGATGCAAAGGGCTGAAGGAAGGCATTCAACGCCTAATGAATAGCTACGAGATCCTATTTGAAAAGACTCCGCTTGCCAAAATTTTGACCAAAAAGTGTGAAGATCTCTCCATCATAACCATATCAAACAAGCCTCTTAGGATCTTCTCCAAGGGTTCTATCAGGATTTCAAATGAACCAATTGTTGCTCCTCTGATAATTACCAATCCCAGACCAATTCCCTACTCTTCTAATAAAGCAGTGCCATGGAACTATGGTGCTGAGGTGTTTTACCATAGGATAAAACAAGACGCTTGGATTGAAGAAAACAAAGCTGATGATATTGGTAACATAACTGGCTCTATCAAGGTGACCAGAACTGGGAGAATCTTTTCACCCAACATCTCACCACTAGTTTTTACAAAGGCACCTATTTGTATCACTGCTGCTAAGCCAAGTACTGACACAAGGGGAAAAGAGAAGGTAGTCGAGCCTGTTGAGACAGAAATACCCGCAAAGGACATTTCTGATGGACAACCTTCCGCTCGTGAAATGGATGAGATCTTAAAAATTATAAAAAGGAGTGATTTCAAGATTGTGGAGCAGTTGGGGCAAACCCCTTCCAAGATTTGTATGTTTTCTTTGCTACTTTGTTCCGATGCTCATGCTCGGACATTAATCAAATTCTTGAAGAAGGCCCATGTCCCTCATGAGACCATAACTCACCAGTTTGAAAATTGAGTGGAAAGCTTGACGACCGATAATGGATTGGGGTTCTCAGATGCTGATCTGACACCGCTCGGAAAAAACCATAATAAAGCTCTACATGTTTCTGTTGAATGCAAACGGACTACCTTAGCACATGTTCAAGTCGACACTGGCTCTTCTTTATAAGTTCTACCCAAGGGGCTTTAGACCGCTTAGACTGTGAAGGTTTAGTTTTGAAACCAAGTGATATCATTGTGAGGGCTTTCGATGGGTCCAAAAGGACAGTTCATTGAGAGGTGGACCTCCCGATCAAGGTGGGATCACAAGTTTTCAACTCTACCTTCTACATCATGGATATTCGTCCTGCCTACTCCTGTTTGTTGGGTCACTCTTGGATCCATGGAGCTGGGGTATTAACCTCAAGTCTTCATCAAAAGCTCAAGTATCCGGTCAAAGGAAGGATTGTCACTGTCTGTGGTGAGGAGGAGTTCATGGTAAGCCACCTAAACTCTTTCAAATATGTGGAGATAGATGGAGAATTTATAGAGACCCCGTGTCAAGCTTTTAAAGTTGTGCCACCAATGGTTTCTTCTACCAAATGTTCCTCTGATATGTCCAAAGTTGTTAAGGTCGTTCCGAAGATGGTTTCATTCAAAGATGCTCGTGTTGCAGTTGAAGAAGGAAGTTGTGATACTTGGGGGAAAATCCTCGAAATCCCATTCAAAGCGGACAAATTTGGTTTGGGTTTCACCGTCAAGTCTCAGAAGGAAGTGAGGCGCGCTCGTGCAGGGAAGCCCCCTCTCCGTATTGTAAGCCATGAAGTTAACGTTGTAGGTGATTCTAATGATGAGTGTGCATTTGAAGATTGGGTGTATCCTACTATAACGGAACTCAACAATTGGAAAGCAAAGGACTTAGTTCCCATCTACTTCATTAAGGAGTAATCACTTGTTTATTGTTTTCTTTTAATTCAAGAACATTTTGTCTGTAATATTAAACAATGACTTTTATGCCATATGCCTGGTCTGAGGCACTTTGGTCCATTTGTCAAGGGTTTTATTTATGTTCATCTTATCATATGATCATTCAATATTAACCATTGGACTCTTTTGCATTCAAAATCTTTGTGCTTATTGTCTTTATTTTTCTTCCAATACATTTTTCAAAATAGCCATGTATCTTACTTGCACACACGCATACTCTTGTAGGTCCTCATCAACTCTGGATCTCATTGCCAATGACTCTACTATTGCCTACTATGATTTCGAACGTCCAATTAACCAAGCTGAAGACGAAGGATAGGAACATTGTGAAATACCGGGAGAACTAGCCAGACTTCTATTACAAGAGGAAAAACAATTCAGCCGCACGAAGAGTCAGTTGAAGTCATCAATCTGGGTACCAAGACAGACAAGAAAGAGATCAAAATTAGCGCTAACATGGAAAGCAGTGTCAAAAGCAGATTGGTTCCGATGTTGCATGACTATGTGGAAGTGTTTTCTTGGTCGTATGAAGATATGCCAGGGTTGGATACTGACATTGTAGTTCATCGTCTTCCGACAACGGAAGATTGTCCTCCTGTCAAACAAAAAGTTCATCACATGAGGCCTGACATGTCTAAAAAGATAAAAGCTGAAGTGATGAAACAATTTGATGTAGGATTCTTAGTTGTGACATCTTATCCCCGATGGGTTGCAAATGTGGTGCCAGTACCGAAGAAAGATGGAAAAGTTTGCATGTGTGTAGACTATAGGGATATGAATAGGGCAAGCCCCAAGGATGTCTTCCCCTACCTCATATTGATGTCTTGGTCGATAATACTGCTCAGCATAAAGTCTTCTCTTTCATGGATGGTTTCTCCATCTATAATCAAATTAGGATGTCTGTAACACCCCAATTCTACCCTAAGCAAATATGCAATTAAATCAGAGTTATAAAATTTCAATCATACAAATGAATCGGGACGTCACAAATTCTTCTAACAAATTCATTGCATTCATCATAGATATATAACACGTTTTCAAAACATCGGATGAACCATCAACATAACATCCTTCATTAAATAATTCAATAACTACGTAGTGGAATTCTTCAATAACATCTTTAAAATAAACAGCAACTTCGAAACATCTCATATTTAGTAAATAAACAATTTAAAGTCCAACAACTAAAATCAGCAATCAAAAATCAGCAAGCGTTCATCCCCCCGAGTGTTACATATCAGAGAAATGACACCGACTCGATCTATTGAAGGTATACGGCCTTCACTCTCGATTACCTGCACGTTACCAACATAGGGGCAACATTCAAACAGAAGGGGTGAGATATCTAACAATATAATAAAGCGCATGATAATTAATATATTAAATTAGATCAATAATATCACCACTTCTCATCTCATTATCAACAACAATTACAGCATATATACTCATTCATCAACATGAAATACACTTCATTATTCAATCATATGATGTGACTCAAAACTATGCAAATGCATGTGGTACCATTGGAGCAGAACTCCCATCTCAAAAATCTGCCAATTAATAGAGGCATCAACAAGGCATAGCCTTCATCTCAAAAATCTGCCAATTAATAGAGGCATCAACAAGGCATAGCCTTCATCTCAAAATTTTCCAATACAGGCCATCTCAACGAGCATAAGCTCCATCTCAAAAATGCAATGTATGCGACTCATCATGAATGTAATGTCAACACTCAATCAACCACATCTCAATCATCTCAAAACAACAACATCTCATAAACATATCAGAACAACAACATCTCATAAATATCTCAGAACAACAACATCTCATAAACATCTCAGAAAAACAACATCTCATATACATCTCAGAACAACAACGTCTCATAAACATCTCAGAACAACAAAATCTCATAAACATCTCAAAATAATTTATTAAACATCATTGATTCATCATAATTATCAAACACAACTTCATCAATAACATCACACTAATACTCAACTGTATACTAATAGTACAGTAAGCCATCATGTCATTCTGCTAATTTATATTGTTGATGTCACTAATCCTACTGTCATATTTCTAACAGCAGTCTCTAACATCTCATATTCATCGTTCTATCTAAAATCCAGCATAACTGTCAATCACGGGAATTAATCCTAAATTAGTTACTAGGATTACACTTCTTATTCATCATCTAAATCATCTAGAATAAATTTCATCGCGTTAGCTACCCAACGCTTCGAACGGCATCTCAAACAGCATCCTAAAACTCAAGTTACAGCAATTAAAATCCAATCTGTCAAAATTAGTCAGTATGGGTCGACACAAAACCTTATGGATCGACTCATCATGCTTCTCCTTTACATCATGGGTCGACGCAAAACCTTATGGATCGACTCATCCTGACTTCAAAACACGGCATGTATCGACACATACATCGCACCGGTCGACTCATCCTGAGTCTTGTACTCATCATGCATCGACGCAAGCCCTCCATGCATCGACTCATCCTGAGTCTAACCTCGCCCATGTATCGACTCATCCAGCTTGAGGTCGACACATCCTGCTACAGTCTGCATAATTTTCTGTGTTTTCTGCTGTAATTTCACTACGGGAATCTAATTACAGTCCTACAAACCTTATTATAAACATAATAATTCATCACTTAACATTATACTCTATTACTCCATCGATCAATCAATATAATAACATCATTATTCATCAAGAATTCATCAATCTTCATCATACATCATTCAATTCAAGAACAAACAACAATCACATCTAACCCCATATATCAAACATCATGAACCCAATTATAAAGCCAGAACTCCACCCTTACCTTGGATTGAAGGTCGCTCTACAATTTTCCGGGTTGAATCTTTGTTCTTGTCGTTTCCTTCTATTTCCAACAGCTTCACGTTCTCTTCCAAATCCTTATTTTCTTCTTACTGCTTCCTTCTTCTATTCTTACAACAAATAATAAAATAACCTAATATTATTATATTATTCTTATTGGGCTCCAAACCTACACCCCCTTTTTACTTCCACTCACACAATATAGGCCCACATTAAATAATATTAGCTTCTAACATTATTTCACCACATAATAATATAATGCCTCTAATATATTATTATTTCTCCATTTAATAAAATAAATCCAATTATAATATCAAAACTTCACAAATATTCCAAAAATAATTTAATTAAATAATTAATTAAATTACGGGCGTTACAACTCTCCCCCACTTAGAATATTTTTGTCCTCGAAAATTTACCTCAATCAAATAATTCAAGATAGGAGTCTCGCATCTTGCTCTCCAATTCCCAAGTCATGCTTTCACCAGCAGCTCCTAGCCAAACCACTTTAACCAAGGAAATCTCTTTGCCCCTCAGAGTCTTCATTTCACGATCCGCGATCCGTACTGGCATCGTCTCCACCGTAAGATTATACCGTACTTGCACATCGTCCATATGTATCACATGAGATGGATCTGAAATATACTTACAAAGTTGCGACACATGAAACACATCATGAAAATTCTAAAGATTAGGCGGTAAAGCCACTCTATAAGCAACATTCCCCACTCTCTCAGAAATCTGATACGGTCCAATAAAATGAGAAGTGAGCTTCTTAGACTTTAATGCTCGCCCAACAACAGTCACAGGTGTAACTCTCAAAAACACATGATCACCAGCTTGAAACTCTAAATCCTTCCTTCGCTTGTCATGATAACTCTTCTGTCTACTTTGTGAAGCTTTCATCTTTTCTCGAATCAACTTCACCTTCTCAGTAGTCTCACGAACAAGTTCAGGTCCAAGCACTCCACTCTCACCAGATTCATGCCAACATAACAGAGTTCTACATCTCCGACCATACAACGCTTCAAAAGGTTCCATTCCGATACTAGAATGGTAACTATTATTATATGTGAACTCTATCAACGGAAGATAAGTATCCCACGAACCTTCCAGCTCAAGAACACATGCCCTTAACAAGTCTTCCAACGATTGAATTGTCCGTTCAGTCTGACCATCTGTCTGAGGATGATACGCGGAACTCAACCTCAACTTAGAACCCAACACTTCTTGCAAACTCTTCCAAAACTCAGAAGTAAATATTGGATCTCTATTTGACACAATGCACAAAAGAACACCATGCAGCTTCACAATCACACTAACATAAATCTCAGCCAACTTCGACACTGGAAAACGGATGTTAATAGGAATAAAATGAGCTGACTTCGTAAGCCTATCAACAATCACCCAAATCGAATCATGTCCTCTTATAGTACTAGGTAACCCCGTCACAAAGTCCATTAAAATTCTATCCCATTTCCATTCTGGAACTTCCAATGGTTGCATCAATCCTGCAGGCTTCTGATGTTCAACTTTCGACTTATGACAAGTCAAACATGCATACACAAACCGAGCCACATCACTCTTCATCCCAGGCCACCAAAATAAACCTTTCAAATCTTGATACATCTTTGTAGCTCCTGGATGAATACTCAACTTACTTCTATGACTCTCTTCAAGTATCACTTTCTTCATCTCAACATCATCAAGAATACAAATCCGGTTACGAAACCTCAACACACCTTGCTCATCTAACTTGAAATCACTATTCTCAGATTGATAAATCCCAACCATCAAATCTACCAGTTTCACATCAAACTTCTGATCTTCTCTGATACTGTCTAAAAATTCATTATTAATCTTCAACATACCCAACATAACACTTCGCAGAGTAACCTCGCAAACTAAGCTCATATCTCTGAACTGCTCAATCAATTCCAACTCTCTAATCATCATTGCTGACATATGTAAAGCCTTTCGACTCAACGCATTAGCTACCACATTAGCCTTTCCTAGATGATAATTCAAACTGAAATCATAATCCTTTAACAATTCTAACCATCTTCGCTGCCTCATATTCAACTCTTTCTGATCAAACAAATACTTCAAACTCTTATGTCACTAAACACTTCAAATCTAGAACCATAAAGATAATGCCTCCAAATCTTCAACACAAAAACAACTGCAGCAAGCTCTGAATCATGCGTAGGATAGTTCTTCTCATGAGTCATTAACTGCCTGGACGCATAAGCAACTACCTTACCATTCTGCATAAGCACACCTCCTAAACCAATCTTAGAAGCATCACAATACACCACAAAAGGATCTCCTGGATTAGGCAACATCAAAATCGGAGCCGACGTCAACCTCTTCTTCAATTTCGTAAAAATTTCTTCGCATTGAACATCCCAAACAAAAGCTCTACCTTTACAAGTCAACTTAGTCAACGGAAGTGACAACTTAGAAAACCCTTCGATAAACCTTCTATAATAACCAGCTAATCCCAAGAAGCTTCTAATCTCAATAGCTGACTTTGGAGTTTCCCATTGCAACACAGTATCAACCTTCGATGGATCTACAGCAATGCCACTACCTGAAATCACATGACTAAGAAAACTAACCTCTTTCAGCCAGAATTCACACTTGGACAGCTTTGCATACAACTTCTTCTCTTTCAAAATCTGCAATACTACTCTTAAATGTTCAGCATGCTCTTCTTCTGACTTAGAGTAAATCAAAATATCATCGATGAACACAACTACAAACTGATCCAAATAAGTATGAAAGATACGATTCATATATTCCATGAATACTCTCCGCTCCTTAGTAACACCGAAAGGCATCACCGAATACTCGTAATGTCCATAACATGTTCTGAAAGTCGTCTTTTGAATATCTTCATCCTTCACTTTAATCTGATGGTAACCCGACCTCAAATCAATCTTACTAAACACACGAGCATCCACCAATTGGTCCATCAAGTCATCTATTCTTGGAAGCGGATACTTGTTCTTAATCGTCACCTTGTTCAACTGTCTATAATCAACACAAAGCCTCATACTTCCATCTTTCTTCTTCACTAACAACACTGGAGCTCCCCACGGTGATACACTTGGTCTTACAAACCTCTTCTCAAGTAACTCTTCCAATTGCTTCTTCAACTCTGTCAATTCAGATGCAGACATCCTGTATGGTGCCATAGACATAGGTTTGGTACCAGGTACAAGATCAATTGCAAATTCGACTTCCCTCTCTGGCGGTACATCAGGAATCTCATCAGGGAAAACTTCAGGAAATTCACACACCACCTGCAATTCCTCAATTATAGCTTGAGTCTCTACAGATAGAGACGCCATCAACGAAAACATATACACTTCCTCTTGCATCAACTTTCTCAACTGACTAGCAGACAACAAACCATCTTCCTCTTCTTCAGGAGTAGAAAACTTCACTGACTTGTCATAACAATTAATATGAACACAGTTATGCTCTAACCAGTTCATACCCAGAATTACATCCAAACCTCTTAACGGCAAACAAACCAAATCAACAACAAAGTCTCTATCGAAGATCGACAAGGGACACTTAGCACACACAAAAGAAGTAGTCACCAACCCCTTGACTGGAGTATCGACGACCGTTTCTCCATCCAGAGAAGACAACACAAGTCTCAATCTTTCAACACAATCAGTAGCAATAAAACAATGCGTAGCACCAGTATCAATAATAGTAATTAAAGGAGTACTATTAATGAAACATGTACCTCTAATAAGTCTGTCCTCGGCAGCTGTCTGATCCTCAACCAAAGCAAACACTTTACCACTTGACTGAGCCCTCTTCGGCTTCAGACACTGGCTACCAATGTGCCATTCTTCTTTACAGTTGAAAAAAACCATATTCTTGTGCTCACACTCAGATACAACATGTCCATTCTTACCACAACGGTAACACCTTTTCACTTCAGCAGTGCACACATTACTCTTGTGCCCAGGTTTCCCACACTTAAAGCAAATCACACCAGCAGGAGCATCTCCCCCACTAGTCCTCTGACCATGAACAACTCTCTGCTTACCCTTACCAGCTGGGGAATCATAAGGCTTACCACGATTTTGTGGGTGCTTACCCCTCCTCTCACTAATAATCTTATAATGTGCATTATTATCTTCCTCATAAATTCTACAGCTATTAACCAAATCAGCAAAGACACGGATCTTCTGATATCCAACTGCCTTCTTAATCTCTGGGCGCAACCCGTTCTCAAACTTAATACACTTCGAAAACTCAGCATTTTCCTCAGCGTAATGCGGATAAAACTTAGCCAACTCAGCAAACTTGGCAGCATACTCAACAACAGACATACTTCCTTGTTTCAGCTCAAGGAACTCAATCTCCTTCTTACCACGGACATCTTCAGGAAAATACTTCCTCAAAAACTCCCTACGGAATATAGCCCAAGTGACATTCTCACCTGCAGCTTCCAACTTCTGGCAAGTCTCTAGCCACCAGTCATCAACCTCGACTGCTAGCATATGAGTCCCATAACGAACCTTCTGAACCGGAGTGCAGTCCATCACGCGAAAGATTCTCTCAATCTCTTTCAACCACTCCAATGCTCCGTCGGGATCATACTTTCCCTTGAACGTAGGTGGATTCTCTCTCTGGAAAGTCACCAAGCTACGAGATCCAGCATTCCCGTCAGCATTCAGCTGATTTTCCATTGCATGAGCCATTGCTTCTAGAGCAGCAGCAAGAGCAGCATCATTCCTTCCAGCCATCTCAACTTCCCACTACAACACAAACAACTGTTAGAACTCAAAATAACAATACTCGATTGTTAGACAACTAAGACTCAACGACAAGTTCAGACCAACCTTTTGCTCTGATACCAACTTTGTAACACCCCAATTCTACCCCAAGAAAATATGCAATTAAATCATAGTTATAAAATTTCAATCATACAAATGAATCGGGACGTCACAAATTCTTCTAACAAATTCATTGCATTCATCATGGATATATAACCTGTTTTCAAAACATCGGATGAACCATCAACATAACATCTTTCATTAAATAATTCAACAACTACGCAGCGGAATTTTTCAATAACATCTTTAAAATAAACAGCAACTTCGAAATATCTCATATTTAGTAAATAAACAATTTAAAGTCCAACAACTAAAAATCAACAATCAAAAATCAGCAAGCGTTCATCCCCCCGAGTGTTACATATCAGAGCAATGACACTGACTCGATCTATTGAAGGTAAACGGACTTCACTCTCGATTACCTGCACGTTACCAACATAGGGGCAACATTCAAACAGAAGGGGTGAGATATCTAACAATATAATAAAGCGCATGATAATTAATATATTAAATTAGATCAATAATATCACCACTTCTCATCTCATAATAAACAACAATTACAGCACATATACTCATTCATCAACATCAAATACACTTCATTATTCAATCATATGATGCGACTCAAAACTATGCAAATGCATGTGGTACCATTGGAGCAGAACTCCCATCTCAAAAATCTGCCAATTAACAGAGGCATCAACAAGGCATAGCCTCCATCTTAAAATTTGCCAATACAGGCCATCTCAACGAGCATAAGCTCCATCTCAAAAATGCAATGTATGCGACTCATCATGAATGTAATGTCAACACTCAATCAACCACATCTCAATCATCTCAAAATAACAACATCTCATAAACATCTCAGAACAACAACATCTCATAAACATCTCAGAACAACAACATCTCATAAACATCTCAGAACAATAACATCTCATAAACATCTCAGAACAACAACGTCTCATAAACATCTCAGAACAACAACATCTCATAAACATCTCAAAATAATTTATTAAACATCATTGATTCATCATAATTATCAAACACAACTTCATCAATAACATCTCACTAATACTAAACTGTATACTAATAGTACAGTAAGCCATCCTGTCATTCTGCTAATTTATATTGTTGATGTCACTAATCCTACTGTCATATTTCTAACAGCAGTCTCTAACATCTCATATTCATCGTTATGTCCAAAATCCAGCATAACTGTCAATCACGGGAATTAATCCTAAATTAGTTACTAGGATTACACTTCTTATTCATCATCTAAATCATCTAGAATAAAGTTCATCGCGTTAGCTATCCAACGCTTCGAACGAAATCTCAAACAGCATCCTAAAACTCAAGTTACAGCAATTAAAAGCCAATCTGTCAAAATTAGTCAGTATGGGTTGACACAAAACCTTATGGATCGACTCATCCTTCTTCTCCTTTACATCACGGGTCGACGTAAAACCTTATGGATAGACTCATCATGGCTTCAAAACGCGGCATGTATTGACACATACATCACACCGGTCGACTCATCCTGAGTCTTGTACTCATCATGCATCGACGCAAGCCCTCCATGCATCGACTCATCCTGAGTCTAACTTCGCCCATGTATCGACTCATCCAGCTTGAGGTCGACACATCCTGCTACAGTCTGCATAATTTTATGCGTTTTCTGCTGTGATTTCACTATGGGAATCTAATTACAGTCCTACAAACCATATTATAAACATAATAATTCATCACTTAACATTATACTCTATTACTACATCGATCAATCAACATAATGACATCATTATTCATCAAGAATTCATCAATATTCATCATACATCATTCAATTTAAGAACAAACAACAATCACATCTAACCCCATATATCAAACATCATGAACCCAATTATAAAGCCAGAACCCCACCCTTACCTTAGATTGAAGGTCGCTCTACAATTTTTTGGGTTGAATCTTTGTTCTTTCTGTTTCCTTCTATTTCTAGCAACTTCACGTTCTCTTCCAAATCCTTATTTTATTCTTACTGCATCCTTCTTCTATTCTTACAACAAATAATAAAATAACCTAATATTATTATATTATTCTTATTGAGCTCCAAACCTACACCCCCTTTTTACTTCCACTCACACAATATAGGCCCACATTAAATAATATTAGCTTCTAACATTATTTCACCACATAATAATATAATGCCTCTAATATATTATTATTTCTCCATTTAATAAAATAAATCCAATTATAATATCACAACTTCACAAATATTCCTAAAATAATTTAATTAAATAATAAATTAAATTACGGGCGTTACAATGTCTCCTGATGACATGGAGAAGACTACTTTCGTTACGCAATGGGGCACCTTTTGCTACAAGGTCATGCCGTTCGGGTTGAAGAATGCAGGGGCAACATATCAAAGGGCTATGGTAGCTTTCTTTCATGATATGATCCATCATGAAATAGAGGTATATTTGGATGATATGATTTCAAGATCACAAATTGAGGAGGAATATCTCGATCATCTGTACAAGCTATTTGAAAGGTTGAAAAGGTACAAGTTGAGGTTAAACCCTAACAAGTGCATATTCGGAGTACGATCTGGAAAGCTTCTAGGTTTTGTTGTCATTAGTAAAGGCATTAAAGTTAATCCTGCAAAGGTGAAGGCCATCCAAGAAATGTCAGTTCCCCACTCTGAAAAGGAAGTTAGAGGATTCTTGGGTCGTCTCAATTACATCGCCCGCTTCATATCTCACTTGACTTCTACTTGTGAGACAATCTTCAAACTCTTGAAGAAAGATCAAGTAGTCAGATGGAATGATGAATGCCAAACTGCCTTCGATAAAATCAAAGAATATCTACAAGAGACTCCTATACTCATGCCTCCAGTTGAAAGAAGACCCTTGATCATGTGCTTGACAGTGCTAGAGAATTCTATGGGGTGTATTTTGGGCCAACATGATGAGTCTGGTCGAAAATAACATGCTATTTACTACCTGAGCAAAAAGTTTACCGACTATGAAACCAGATATTCACTGCTCGAGAAAACTTGTTGCACTCTGGCATGGGCTGCTCACCAGCTAAGATAGTATATGTTGAGTCATACCACTTTGTTGATTTCTAAGATGGACCCAATCAAGTACATCTTCGAGAAACCTGCTGTTTCTGGACAGATAGTTAGATGGAAAATGATCTTGACTGAGTATGATATTCAATACAAAATGCAAAATACCATCAAAAGAAGCGTATTAGCAGATCATTTGGCCCATCAAGCTGTTGAAGATTATCCGTCTATGAACTTTGACTTCCCGGATGAGAACTTCGTGTTAGTGACCGACTGTGCAAAACCTGGACCGTATGACGGACCTGAACAAGGATCCCAATAGACTATGGTATTCGATGGTGCTTCCAACGCTTTAGGTAACAAAATTGGTGTTGTGATCATCTCCCCTAAAGGTTGCCACACTCCTTTCACTTCCAGACTATGCTTCGATTGTACGAACAATATGGCTGAGTACGAAGCATGCATTTTGGGTCTGAAGGTTGCCATTGATTTGAGGATCAAGCATTTAAATGTGTTTATGGATTCCGCTCTAGTGATTAGCCAAGTAAAAGGAGATTAGGACACTAAGGACCCTAATCTCATCCCTTACAAGGAGCTTGTGATATTTCTGATTCCTTACTTCGAAGAGGTCACCTTTGAACACTTCCCTAGGGAAGAAAATTAGTTAGCCGGTGCTTTAGCTACCATGTCTTCAATGTTCAAGGTCAGATTGGACAACAAAGCTCCTTTGATTACCATTGAGAGATTCCACGAACCTACACACTGCTACGAGCTTGAGACTGGCACAGAAAAGCCTTGGTACCATGAGATGAAGAGATACCTTGAAGCACAAGAATACCCTGAAGGAGCATCCATCAATGACAGAAAGTTCTTACGATGATTTTCAGCCAAATTCTTCCTAAGCAACAGAATATTGTACAAGCACAACCATGATTCTACTCTACTTCAATGTGTGGACAAGAAGGAGGAAGAGGAAATTATGGAAGATTATGCACGATGTTCTCTTTGGAACTCACTCTAGCGAACATACTATGGCCAAGAAGATCCTAAGAGCTGGCTACTATTGGTCAACAATGGAGACTGATTGCCATCAACATTCAAGAACTTGTCACAAATTCTAGATCTATGCTGACAAGGTCCATGTGCCTCATATCCCTCTGAACATCATAATCGCTTCATGGCCATTTGCAATGTGGGGCATTGGCATGATTGGAGAGATCAAGCCCACTTCTTCCAATGGACATCGCTTCATTCTGGTCGCTATTGATTATTTCACCAAATGGGTCGAAGTCACTTCATTTTCCTCAGTCAGAAAGAACGTGGTAGCCAGATTCATCAAACATAACCTCATATGCCGCTATGGTATCCCCGAAAGGATCATCACCGACAATGGGACTAACATCAACAATGTTATGATTACCGAACTTTGCACTCAGTTCAAATTCAAGCATCACAATTATTCTCCTTATAGACCTAAAATGAATGGCGCGGTCGAAGCAGCCAACAAAAACATTAAGAAGATTGTGCAGAATATGATAGTAACATAAAAGGATTGGCATGAGATGTTACCGTTTTCTATTTATGGCTATCGTACTTCACCTAGAACATCAACTGGGGAAACTCCCTTTTCTTTAGTCTATGGCATGGAAGTTGTTTCGCCAGTGGAAGTTCAGATTCCCTCACTGAGGATTATGAATGAGGCAGGCCTAGGCAAAGACGAGTGAATTTAGACAAGATTGGATCAGTTGAACTTGATTGATGAGAAGAGAATGGCTGCTATTTGTTATGGTCAGGCGTACCAAAAACGTATGATCAAGGCTTTCAACAAAAAGATCAAGCCTCGAGTATATCAAGTTGGTGACTTGGTGATAAATCGCATCATTCTGCCATAAGGAGACCTCAGAGGCAAATGGACTCCCACCTACGAAGGCCCATTTATTATCAATAGAGTGTTCTCTGAAGGTTCCATGATGCTGAGTACCATGGATGGTGAAGACATCCCACATCCTGTGAACACGGACATAGTTAAGAAATACTACGCATAAGAGACCCGCTAGGTCCACACACCTAGGCAAAATAAAGGCATCCCGGCAAACCAAAAGGTTTAGGCAAAAATTAGGGATATATGCAAAAGATTGTACACTCGGCAAGTTGAAAACTCGAAAGGGAGACTTGGGCAAAAATGGGTACCTTGGTGGGCTGAAAACCCGAAAGGGCGGTCCAGGCAAAAATTAAGGATTGAAAGTGTATGACTATGTCCCGTGGAATCACCACAGTCGACTTTATTATCTAGTTCCGAGTTCAAACGGTCCAAGATCAATCCAATCAACTTATGTCAACGGAAAGGGGCATTCGAAGACTTTGGAGCAATAGTAGAGTTGGAATGCACTGAGATCATTTGCACATGGCTATTTGTTTTTGTTTTTAATTTTTGTTTTCCTTTTGACGATTTCCTCTTACTATGATCTCTTTCTCTTTGTACAAAAACGCCTATTCATGGGCAAAATATCAATACAAGTATACTTTAAAGTGCAAACTTTTTGTTTTTGTTATGAATGCAAAGTTGTCCAATGACTAAAATTGAACGAAAATATGCATGTGAACATAATAAAAACTATTTGACACATGTGTCCTTCTAAGCATATCTTTAATGTATATGGAATATCCCCACAGAGTTATTTCATTAGCATTATCCCCACAAGACCGGCTACAATAAACCAATCCTCAACAGAGTTACCTATAAAATCTCTTTGCATAGGTTGATTCCCATCCAGAGTCTCAATCTCTTGGCAGTTTTCTCCCCAGCTAAATTGGTCCTAAAAGAAGAAGCCTTGTGGATCTCTTTCTAAAAGAACTCACCTCGTCAGCGGTTCATCAAGTATTCATCAACAGGGTTTATTTCCCCAACAAACAACGAACAACAATTTTCCCCGGCATAGTCTATCTTCCCCAGCTGAGTCTGTCTTCCCTGGCTGAGTCTATACTCTCCAGTTTGAGTTTTTCTTTCAGACTATTACAAATCAAAGGGACACAACCCCTAATCCCTAGTAAAGTAGTCAACAAAACCTTTACTACCTCCAAAAGATACTATGAAGCCTGGACCCGACCAAATATTAGTATAATTTCCAAGCTTAGCCTGGACCCGACCAAATAATAGTTAACTTCTCAAGATACTATGTAACCGGGGCCCGACCAGATAATAGTTTATCTCTTCAAGATATTAAAGAACATGGACTCAACCAGACCAGAGGTTTAACTTTTTTTCCCCAGTAGAGTTTTCCTCTACCCCAGCAAGTTACTGTGAAGCCTGGATCCGACCAGATATCAGTTTTCAACTTCATCTTTTCAAGTAAGTTATTGTGAAGCCTAGATCCGAACAGATATCAATTCTCCTCAGAAGTTCGTTGTGAAACCTAGAATCCAACCAGATAACAACTAAGTTCCAAGCAAGTTACTGTAAAGCCTGGACCCGACCAGATATCAGTTTAAATTTATCTCTTCAGACAAGTTTATTGTGAAGCCTGGACCCGACCAAATAGCAATTAACTTCATCCACCTCAAAATTTGTGAAGCCTAGATCCAACCAGATATCAGTTCAACTTCGTCTATTCAAGCAAATAACAACTAGCTACAATCCCCAGCAAGACACTATGAAGCCTGGACCCACTAGATAATAGTATAACTTTTACTAAAAAAACCACGAAGCCTGGACCCGACCAGATAGTAGTTACCACTTCAAGAAATCTGTGAAGCCTGGATCCGACCAGATAACATTTCAATTTCAAGAAATTTTATGTGAAGCCCGGAATCCGACCAGATAACAGATAATTTATTCTTCCCCAATAAGTTACCGTGAAGCCTGTATCTAACCAGATAACTGTTGACTTCCTCATCCTTAGCAAATTATTGTGAATCCTGGACCCGACCAGATAACAACTAACATTCAAGAGATAATCCCCAATAGCAATCCTGGATTCAGAACTCCTCAGCAGCAGTCAAGGATTTATTTTCCCAGACAAATATGCATCCCACATTCATGCATCATAGCATATACATACAAAATTCATTTAGCATAATACCACATCTTGCAAACATCATGCATACATCGCATTTAACTAACCTTTTTTCCCACAGGTAAAACATCAAGTTTTAGTATAAATCGACCAAATATTTGTGCTAATACTTCTTCCAGTATTTACCATCATTCCTCCAAATGGAATCTATAAGCCCATTCCCAATATATCTTCGAGTGCAAATTTTTGGGCACTCTAGTGTTCAATCATCATCCGCCTTCAAGTCACGAATGGCGGATCCGACAATCTAACTCTTCAGGTTTAAGAATATTGAACAAGGTCAGTTGTTGTACCCCAAAATTTTCCCTCTCATTTCTTAAGAAATCTCTCATAAGATCTCCATTAATTCAAGACTGCACATGGTTTGATCAGCTCAAGACATCTCCTTAAGCACTGATGACTCAAATTAGGGTTTGAGTTTGCACAAGGAAGAATGGACTTTTAATGCCTCATATGACTTTCATGGATAATTTTGGACCCTCAAGATTGTTCATGTCAAGTTTTAAGTCTTGGATCACATTTTTGCTCAGTCAATTGATCAGTTAACCTAAAATCAGCTAGATTGGGGGAAAAGTCAACTTTGGTCAATTTACAGTCAAACTTCATAATTTTTTATCCATATAAACATCATGAACTCATATTTGTCAATTGGTCAAGATTGGATCACAATCCCTCAAGAAATTTGATCAGATCATCAAAATGACAAAATGGTCAAAATTAGGGTTTTGACTAAGGAGGTTCAATTTTTGACTTTTGACCTAACAAATGACTTATTGGTTCAAGACATGATCTCAAGGATTCAAATATTTCACTTTGACCTAATGGAATCGCTCAAAACATTTCTCAAGATCAATTGATTGACAGTTGAATTTCAGTCAAATGTACACTGAAAAATCACTTTGACTTTTTGATCAAAATCAAGTTTCAAAGATTATAATTCATCAAGACATGTCAAAATATGAAAATTGTTCATCAATAAATAGAAAAGTCAAAATTCATCTTTGAAAAGTCAAAATTTCCAAGACTTAGAATTTTTCTAAGTGTTGAAAATTCACATTTTTTCAAAACTTTGAGCCAAATTTTCACCATGATACAAGATGATTCAATGGAAACTTCCAACATGAAAGTTGTAGATCTCAATGAGATCTAAAACATTGTATGACAAAAAGTTTCCTATAAATTCTTATATTTCAAGTTATTATTTTGTGAAGACATGCTCGTGAAACTTAAAAGACTTAGTGAAATTTTGCCCTAGTTAGGTAGGATTTTGACCTAACTTCATGGCAATTTTTCACCCAGTTCCAAAGTGAATTTTCAAAAATGTCCAACTTGAAGGTTGTAAATTATGTTACAAGCTTTCCAAAATGTCTAAGAACTCATTGATATCATATTTGAGCTAAGATAATCGAATCCATGAAGTTAGGGTTTCATTCTTGTATTACATGTCAATTTTGTGATGAACACTTGATCCAATCTTCAAGCATGCTGTACAAATCCCACTTTGCAGGATTCTAACTTGATTTTCACTCCATAATTAAATGTCTACACAAATGTTAGAATCTTTAATCCAAGAATTCAATGCATTTCCCATGCTTAATACCATTTTAGGAAGAAATGCAACATTGCCATTTTGGAAAAGTGGCTTTATGCATAAACTCCACTCTTCTTGAGCCTCTAACTTGTTGTTATGAACACACATAACATATATGCTAAGAAAAAATATGTTTAAAGCTTCTAAGCCACCCTATAAGCCAGGTACTTGTGCATTAGAACCACGTTTTTCAAGCTTTCTTCAAAAACAAGCAAAGAGCCACAAACATGTGATTCTTGATTTCTGACTTATCCAAGCATCCAAACTTGTTGCTTATAAATAGAGGAACTACTTGTGAGCTAAGACACGAGCTAAAATACTCTGAAACTCTCCCAAACTCCCTCAAATCAGAACTTGCATCAAAATTCCATTTATGTGCATATTCTGACTTTGAAACCTAAACTCACATTTCCCTCGTGCGTTTTCATTCCTAATCAATCACAAAGCTTCTATACATCAAATATAGTCCATCTCCATCCCTGTTTCATAACAGTAACTCCATCTTCATCATCTTCCATAATCAAAAATAGAGCTGTGCAACTCGACTTCTCCAGGCCATTTCAGTCATCCATTGCTCAAGCTAATCATTACATTAGCTTCCTGGGAACTTGAGGAAGATAACCTGATCATTGCAGGACCTTGAATCAAGATCATTTTAATTTCATGATTTCCAGTTTTGAGGTATTTTTTCTGAACTTCTATCTTTTCATTTAGGCATTGTTAAGATTGCATTTGTGAAGATAAAATGTAGATATCATTGCCCTGAAAGTGTACATGTCCATAGATTTCATTTATATTGCTTGAGCTTAGAGAATTTTAGGTTTGAATCTCTAGAAAAAAGTTAGGTCAGAATTTGGTACTTTTAGAAATTCTCATTCATCTTTAATTTATAGCTTATGATATTTATATGGTTGGATTCGTATGGAAAAATGGAGCAACTTCCATGTTTACATCTTTAATTTTTGTTGAGAAATGGGTAAATTATAGGAACCATGGCTGGAGGTTGAAGATGAAGTCATTTTCAGGACTGGATTTATGTTATGTATTTATTGTTTTGTTTAAGTTGACGGATGTATAGCCGCCCTAGTGGTAAGGCAGCGCGCGTTTCATGTACAGGGCGTGGGTTCAAGCCCCAGCGCTGCCACTTTTTGATTTTTTCAACATTTTCCTTTCTTTTTTGCCAGCAACAAGCGCATGGGCCTCCTCTCTGTGGGCTTTCCATTTTTGCTGCCCCATACCCCTTGCCTTCACGTTAACACACCTAGCCCAAACATTTTTATCATTTTAATTTAATTTATTTTCTTTTGCTTATTTTATTTTATTTTTCTTTATTATTTATTATTATTATTATCATTATTATTTATTTATTTTATTAAAAAATCCAAAAATATATTTTATTTATTATTTACACTCTTATATTTTTATTTTCTTTATAAAACAAAAAGACAAAAAATATTTTCTTAAAAAACTAATTTCTTTTTCTTAATATATTAATAATTAGATTTAGGTTTACTTATTATTTTCCTTTTATTTAAAATCAACTTAGAATTAAGGTTTCTTTTAATTAATTAATTTCCATATTATTTTATTAAACTTAAAACCTTTTCACAAAAAATCCTAAAGATGCTTTCTAACTTATTTTCTTTTCTTAATAGTTTAGGTTTAATTTTATTTAATTTTAATTAATCATTTTTCTTAATTAGGTCAAAACTAAACCCTTTCATTAAAACCAAACAAAATCATTTCCTTTCCACTTATTTTCTTGCATATTTATTCAATTCTTGTACATTATTCAATATGGTTGTAATAGATAATTAGGTTTAATTTTTCTTGCAATCCCCATTTGTAAATTTGTATACACCCTCCCCTAATGACGTAATAGCGTAGTAATTTTACTTTCCTCAATTTATCGCTTTCATATAAATGTTAGTAATTAGGGTTTGTACGGAAAGACTAAAATCAACAATTAGTAAATCCTAATTCAAGATAAACAATGCATGCAAATCAAACACACTACTTACACATGCACCCCTAGGGTTAACTTCACTTGTTGCCTTACAAAAATGGTCATGTTATGCGTGTGAGATGTCTTAGCAAAAACAATCAAAAATACAATATCATAGTCCCTCGATGACGCTACAAATGATTCCTTTCAAAATGATCTTAGTCCCTCAAAGAGAAAAGTTAAGATATCTCACAACATTGCTATCATGACTATACGATGACCCATGCTCATCCCTTTACATCCAAAGATAAGGCTTCTTACCAATCAATTGTAAGATAGCAATATCAAAGGAAAGAAGGAAAAGAACAAAAGACTTTTGAGTAGGTAGATTGTTCCTAGTTGCTTTCTCACTTTCAAAACAAACATCCTTGCTCATTTTCAAAACAAACACCAAACACTTTCAAAAACAAACTTTCAAAACATGAAATATTTTCAAAGTCTAACACTTTGTATACGTTCTTACAAACGAGAACCATTACAAAGTTCGCCTAAACGAAGGCGCCTTTTCAAAATACTTTCAAAACCACCACAAAGCACATTTTAAAACAAAAGCAAGAGATCTAGAAAGCAACTAAGAGCCCATAGATAACTATGGATGAAAAGGATGCTAACACCTTCCCTTTTCATAATCTACCCCCGAACTCAACAAATAATCTCAAAGGTCTTTCCTGTTCTTTTCCATGTTTCCTTTTGGATAAAAGAAAAGTCGGTGGCGACTCTTGCTAACCGCAACATTTACGATCAAATGCAAAATATATCAAGTTAGTTCTCCCACCGTATTACATCATCCTTCAACTAAGTTCCTCTATATTAACAAGGATGATAACTAAGATTCCATAGGAAAGTAAGAAGGTGTTTCTCCTATTGATTATGGGGGTATATGGTTATGTATGACCAAAGTACAAGTGGAAGTTCATATTCCAAAATTTCCTTGGTTGCTTCCAGTATTGACTTTAGGAATTTAAGTTATCCTAATGCTAGGGGAAAGGATCGAGAATACGCATATCCTAATGTGAGAAAGCCTAAAGGGATGTCAACATGAGCAATTCAGATGCATGGGCATTATTGATGCCCTTGTGCTTGTGGAACTGATATCACTTTTCACATTATCTTTGACATCCTGGACCATAGACGATCAATAATATTTGGCTCTGAGGAATTTCTTGTCTAGAGCCCAGACACTCAAATGTTGTCTAACTACCCCTTAGTGTACTTAGGTCATGGTGTATGTGTCTTATTACCCTTCCATACATTTCACTAGAGGGATTGATAAGCCTCTTATATACAAGGTTCCTTCTATCATGAAATATGAGTTGGCTCTTCTCTTCATAGGGGAGATCTCGGCTGGATCGGAGGGAAGCGTTCACCATTAATATACTTTGCAAGAAGGTTGTGAGGCATTTTCTATGAACATCATCTTCGCTCTGGAGTCTCGATGCTTGGTCCTCTTAATGTCTCATGGATCAAGGAATGATTTACGCTAAAGGACCATGTGCTAGCTGTAACACCCCAAAATAATTAGATTATTTATTTAATTATTTAATTAACTATGATGACTATTTGTGATGTATTTATGAGTATATGTGATGTTTGATGAATATGATGTGTGATGTGATGCTATATGGGGCATAGTGGGAATTAAGTGATATTGAGTGGTTTAGATGATTTTAGATAGTTAGAGTAATTATTTTGAATTATTTAATTAGTAAAATTAGATAATATGTGGTGTAAAAATAATATGGACCAGATTATAATTGGAGAAGTGATTAGTGAGAGTAAGATGGGAAAACCATAAAAAGGATCAAAGGGTTAAACAAGGAATAAAGGGAAAGGGTGTCATTTTGTGTAATCGTGAAAGAGTTGGAAGAACGCAGCAAAGCTAGGGCAGGAAGAGAACAAAGGGATTTTTGGTAGAACACATAGAAGAAGATCAAAGATATAGTCTAAGGTAAGGGGGTTATCGTTATTATTATGATTGATATATGGTTTAGATGTATGTAGGTTATTTGGGGTTTTTATGATGAATTTGATAGCATGATGATTGTGATGATTTTGGTGATAAATTGATGTTGTAGTGTTGTGAAATGATGTACATTAAGCTTGCTATGATGTGTTTATATGGTGTGGTGAAACCCTGGTGAACTATGTAAATTTTGGGTCTGTTATCTGGTGAAATTGCCAGCAAAATTGGGACTTAACTGTGCAGAAAATGCAACAGCGGGTTGTTGTCACACGTGTCTCGTCGGATGAGCAAGATACTTCGATGGGTGAAGGTGCCTCTCCCCTAATGCTCCAGACAAGAGAGAAGCGAAAGGAAAGGGTTGAATCGAAATAGAGCCCTGGATTTTTGTATGGAGGGGGTGACTTGTCCCAGCTTAGCGGGGCAAAGAGGAGGCAGGAGTGATCCCGCCAGGCGAGCGATTAGGGTCGTCGTGTGAAGGAAGTAGAAGAAAAGAGAGCTCCTGGAATTTCATATGGGGGAAGGATTTTCTCCCCAACTTCACTGGGCGAGCCTCGGGCCAGCAAGTTACTTCGTCGGACGAGCCTCGGGCGAGAGACAGATGGAAGAATCTTCAATGTGTCATAGCTTAAGTTCCCGGACTCTGTTAGATGCACCGTTCAAAGTATTGGGTAGCTATCGCGATGAACTATAATCAGGTTGAATAAAATATGTAAAAGTATGAATATATATAGTAACTATTCTATGATGAAATTAGACTTCTATGTGACAGATTACAATTACGTTTGTTGTATAATAAGTTATTGATACTATGATGATATTGTGTTGTTGCTATGATGATATGACAATATTGTGATTATGACATGTATATATGATGTATGTGATGATATTATGATGATTACATGAATTAATGATGTGTTATAACTAGCAGTGGTCATGTTTTATTATGTTGTTGCGCATCATGCATGCATGGCATATGTTAAGACTTGGTCCATTGATGTTATTAGGATGATTGGTCTAGTGATGGTGATAAGACGTTGGTCCAATGATGGCCTCAATCCCATAGTGTGGATTGAGTAAAATATTATGATGTGCCATGGTTCCAAGCGGGTATTGATCCTATTGGTAGGGATATGTGAAGGAAAGATGACTGAGTCATAAGTGAAGATTTGGTACCACATGCATGAGTCAATGACGTTGCATTGCATTATATGTGACATTGCATAATTCTTATTTAAGTGATGTAGATGATGTTGTAATTTTTTGATGCTTGATTATTGTTGTTAATGTGATGATATAATAATATAATTGATTTGTATTGTTGAAGAAAATGTTTGAGTACAAAATATGAAATATGATGATATGTGGAATCCATGATAATTTGTTGTTGTACTACCATATATATTCCATATATATTTTATGATAATTTTATATTACTCACCCTTTCTACTTGGAAATGTTGCCTCTATATGTGGGTAACTTGCAGGTGATCATGAAAAGTTCGTCGATGCTTAGATGATAGCTTCAGTGGCGTTGTTTATTTCCATTGATTTTAGAAAGTCTTGCTCTGATATGTAACATCAAGGTCTTTAGGATCGTTTGAACCGAACTATATGTTCCTTTCTAACATGACTTGTTGAGATGCTTTATTTTGCTTTAAGATGTTTTAAAGTTTAACTTTTGAATTATGAAGTGTGATGGTATTTTATTTGAAGTATTTATTAAAGATGTTTTGAGAAAATATTTCCACTTTGATGTCTTGAAGTTTCATGATATTATCAAGAGATAAATGTTTTAATTTTTGAAAACTCGTGTTACGGAGTAAGATATGCATGTATCATGTTTTATATGAAGATGTGACACTTTTTTCTTGGTGATTTACTTTGATTTATTATTCATAATATTCGTGGCGTTTAGAAGGGTGTTACATTAATGATATCAGAGCAGGTTGATCCATCCGACCAGGTTTTCTTATGATATGCATGTCCTATCGGTCAATTAGTGTGAATACACTGTCGATATGTTGTTTTTTCTGACATTAATTTCCTGTGTGTATAACAACTAGAAGAAACGATGTTGCGATTTCTGCTGCTTTGCAAGCTGTTACTCAAGTTGTGAAACATCATCCTAATACTTGAAAGAATGATGGATCCCGTGTCTTGGAGTGATTTCAGAGGAACCATCCACCTATTTTCAAAGGTCGGTATGATCCTGATGGAGCACAGACTTGGTTGAAGGAGATTGAAAGGAACTTTCGAGTCATGGATTTATCAGAGGCACAGAAGGTACAGTTCGGTATGCATATGGTTGCAGAGGAAGTCGATGACTGGTGGGTTGGCACTCGTCAGAGACTGGAAGCAGTGGGTGAAGTCGTTACTTGGGTTGTGTTCATCAGGGAGTTTATGAGGAAGTACTTCATCGAGCATGTGCATGGAAAGAAAGAGATTGAGTTTCTAGAGTTGAAATAAGGGAATTTGACTATGACTGAGTATGAATCAAGGTTTGTGGAACTGATAATGTATTATCCATATTACAGTGAAGCCACTGCCGAGTACTTAAAGTGTATCAAGTTTGAGAATGGTTTGCGTCCGAAAATCAAGTGGGCAATTGGATATCGGAAGATCCATAGTTTCCAGATTTGGTTAACAATTGCATGATCTATGAAGAATATGACAAATCTCATTCGGCTCACTACTAGAGTCTAAATGAGAAGAGAGGAAAACCGTATCAAGACTGTAGAAAGCCTTATGATGCTCCAGATGATTAAGGGAAACAAAAGGTTTTTGATGGGAAGAAGACAAGTGGGGGGGGGGAGCTCCCGCTCCTATCAAGTGTTATAAGTGTGGTGAATAGGGTCACTTTCTAATAAATTTGATAATAAGGTTCTGAAATGTTACAAATGTGGTAAGGCGGGTAATCGTGCTCTTGAATGCAAGAACGATGGTCTAACTTATTTTAATTATGCAGAGCAGGGCCATATTAACCCATTGTCAGAATCCAAAAAAGGACGTTGCTACCCATACTAATGGTAGAGTGTTCGCTCTGAGTGGATCAGAGGATTCTAAGAAGGACAACATGATTCGAGGTACTTATTTTATTAACGATGTTAAATTGGTTGCTATTTTTTATACTGGTGCTACTCATTTGTTTATTTCGTGTTAACGTGCTATAATGTTGGGTTTGAAGTTGTCTTATATGAAACGTGGTTTGGTAATAGATACTCATAATAGTGGTTCTGTTACTATTACTTTTGTTTGTTCAAGATGTCCTCTTACCATTTATGGTAAGAGTTTTATGATGTATTTGGTGTGTTTACCCTTACACCAAAATTGATGTTATTCTTGGAATGAACTGGTTGGTGTAACACCCCAAATTTTAGATTAATTAATTAATTAATATAGTATGATTATATGAGTCTATGTGAAGTAGATGGTGTTTTGATGTTTTGATGCTTATTTATGATATTTTAGTGCCTTGTGTGAGTCTTTGTGACAGTATATGATGTGTATTCGTGATTCAATTGTGATGCAAATAGCGATGATTTGATGAATAAGTTGTTTAAGATGATGAGTTGTGTGGTGTAGGATGATTTAGTAAGAAGGTTTGGAACTTAAATAATTATTTTGGAATTATTTAGATTTAATTGTGATTAATTAGAATTATTTGGATTTAAGTAATTAGAATAATAGAATAATAGAAGTGTAGAGAAAATAAGGACAAGATGGTAATTAATTAAAGAGAATAAGGGTATTTTTGGGATATAGGTATTAGGGGTCTAAATTATGTTATAAGAAAAACAATAGTGAGAGTACGACAAAACAGATTGTAGAACGAGAAAAGGCAAAGATAAGGGAAAAAGCTAGGGCAAGAGGATTCCACAGCTTTTGGGAAGATCAAAGCTTTGAATTAAGGTAAGGGAGGTGAATGGATTCTCTAATTGGTGATCTTACATGAGAGGGTGGTGAGGGTTCCTTTCCCTCTTAGGTTGTTTCATATGATTGATACATAATTTGTTTGGTTTGATTGAATTAATGTGTTGTATATGATTATACATGGATCTGTGATGACATGTTGTGATTGTTATTGTGATTGCATTGTTATGATGATTGTTGCATAAAACCCCAATCTAGAACCTATAAGTAATGAGAATTAGGATTTGAGGATTTTGGAAGAGGATTTGATGAAATATAAGATGAATAATAATTCCCAAATGATGTATAATTGATGTAGGAACATATGGTGATAATGGATGATGAGTTCCTATGATTAGATGATGTTTTAGGATCCAAAATTTAGTGAAATCGCAGAAAAATCGTAGAAAAACTCAGAATTTAACAGTTTGCATCGACGCAAACAAGGAAGCAGTTGACACAAACAGCAACAGCAGTGAGCGGAAAATAGAAATAGCAGTGAGCGGCAAACAGCAACAGCAGGGGAGGTCGATGCAAAATCCAGGAGCGGTCGACGCAAGGGTTGACGCAACCTAACCCGAGGGAAGCCCAATTTTTGACAATTTTTTTTAACAGCCATAACTTTTGAACCGCAACTCCGTTTGATGTGTCGTTCGAAGAATTGGATAGATAACACCATAAAATTGAATTAGGTAGAATAAAATAAATATTTAGTAGGATACTTCTTGTAACTAAGTTAAAATAGGAATTATTCCCCGTTGTTACACCAAAACAGTGGGTTGTTTTCCTGCGATGCTCTTTTGATGATGATGTCGGTATGAGGCAATGTTGGTGATTATGATGAGTGTTATACCCCAAAATTTTCCCTCTCGTTTATCAAATAATATCTCACAGGATCTCCTTTGGTTCAAGATTGCACTAGGGTTGATCAGCTCAAGACACCTCCTTAAGCACTAATGACTGAAAATTAGGGTTTGAGATTGTACAAGGATAAATGGAGTTTTAATGCCTCATATGACACTCATGGATCATTTTGGACTATCAAGATTGCTCATGTCAAGTTTCAAGTCTTGGATCACATTTTTGCTCAGTCAATTGACAAGTTGACCTAAAAATCAGTTGTATTTGGGAAAAAGTCAATTGTGGTCAATTTACAGTCAAACTTCATAATTTTGGATCCATATCAACATTATGAACTCATATATGTCATTTGATCAAGTTTGGACCACAATTCCTCAAGAAATTTGATCAAATCATCAAAAGGGCAAAATGGTCAAAATTAGGGTTTTAACTGAGAAAGGACAATTTTTGATTTTTGACCTAGCAAATGGTTGATTGGTTGGAGACATGATCTCAAGGATTCCATTGCATAATTTTTACCTAATGGCATGACTAAAAATATTGCTCAAGATAAATTGATTGATAGTTGATTTTCAGTCAACTTATCAAAAGTCAACTACACACTGAAAAGTCAAACTTTGACTTTTTGGTCAAAATCAAGTGTCAAAGTTTACAATTCATCAAAACATTTAAAAACATGAAATTTATTCATCAAGAAATCAAAAATTCAAGATTTCATTTTGAAAAGTCAAAATGTCTAAACTTAGAAATTTTTCTAAGTGTTGAAAATTTCATATTTTTCACAACTTTGAGCAAAATTTTCACCACGGTGCAAGATGATTCAAAGGAAACTTTAAACATGAAAGTTGTAGATCTCAATGAGATCTAAAACATTTTAGAACACAACTTCTCCTATAAATGCATGGATTTCATGTTATGATTTTGTGAATACATGTTCATGAAACTTGGAAACTTAGTAAAATTTTGCCCTAGTTTAGGCAGGATTTTGACCTAACTTCATGGCAATTTTTCACATAGTTCCAAGGGGAATTTTAGAAAGTGATCAACATAGAGGTTTTATAGGACGTTACAAGCTTTCTAAAATGTCAAAGAACTCATTGAGATCATGCTTGAGCAAAGAGAATCGAAGACAAGAAGTTGGACATTCATTCTTGAATTATAGGTTATTTCCATGATGAACAAGAATTCAAATACAAGCCTAGGATGCATAATATTTGCTTTGCAGACCTTAAAATTGTTTTTCACTCCATAATTAAATGTTTACACATTTGTTAGAAGCTTTAATCCAAGCATTCAATGCATTTCTCATGCTTAATACCATTTTAGGAAGAAAGGGCAACATTGACATTTTGGAAAAGTGGCTTTTATGCACAAATTCAATTCTTGAGCTTTGCACTTGTTTTTTTCTGATCACACATAATCTAAAAGCCATAAGAAACTTGTTTAAATCCTCTAACAACTCATACCATGCTTGTACCATGCCTTGAAACTATGTTTTTCACTTTTCTTCAAAATCAAGTAACATAGCCATAACCCCATATCTCACACTTCTGACCACATCAAGTGTTAGGATCTTTTTCATATAACTATACAAGTTTATTGCAATCTAACACATGATTTCAAGCTTCAAAAAACTATCCCAAACACCCTTGCTGCACAGGACTACTCAACTTGACAGTTTTGAGCCAAAACTCTCCATCTCCATTTCCACTCGTGCGTTTTGATTCTTAATCATTCAGACACCTTGCATACATCATATAAAAGTGATCCAAGCCCCTGTTTCAAGACTGTAACTCCTCCACCACTATTCACCATTTCCAAAACTCAAGCTTGCAACTTGACTTGAGTTAGGAGTTTCAGCCATCCTCAAAGAAAAGTAGGAGTTGGAACACATTCAAGGAGGTCCAGGCAAGCTACAGAATTCATTAGGCCATCTCAAAGGTTGCTCAAACTCCATACACGACTCCAGTTGCAAGAGGTAAATTTTCAAACTTTTATCTCTTCATACAAGCATCATTTGATTCTGATTTATGAAGATAAGATGTAGATATCATTGCCCTGAAACTGTACATGTCCTTAGATTTCATTTATATTGATTAACCTTAGATAATTTTAGGTTTGAATATCTGAAAAAAGTTAGGTCAGAATTTGGTACTTTTAGAAATTCTCATTCATCTTTGATTTATAGCTTATGATATTTATATGGTTGGATTCGTATGGAAAAATGGAGAAACTTTCATGTTTGCATCTTTCATTTTTGTTGAGAAATGGTGAAGTTACAAGATCCATGGCTGGAGGTTGAAGATGAAGTTGTATTCAGGGTATAACTTGTGTTAATATTTATTGTTGTGCCAATGTTAATGGATGTACAGCCACCCCAGTGGCAAAGGTAGCGCGTGTATGCATAAGGTCCAGGGTTCAACACCCAGCGCTACCTTTTGGTGTTATTTTTTAATTTCTGCTCTCTTTTTTTGTCACAAACACACACGTCTGGGCCTCAATACAGTGGGCCTTGGTCTTTTGCTAGCTTATAACCCCCTGCCTTGCTTCAGCACCCCCTGGCACATTATTTCTTTATTTGATTTTATTTTTATTTTAGTTATTTTACTTTAATATTTTCATTTTATTATTTTTATTACTAATATTATTTTTTTTATTATTAATAGAAAAATCCAAAAATATTTATTTTATTATTTTTACACTCATATTTTATTTTTCTTTATAAAAACTAAAAAGAACAAAAACAATTTTCTTAACAAATTAATTTCTTTTTTTAATTAATATTTAGATAATTAGGTTTAATTACTATATTATATTATTTTCTTGTAAATTAAAATTAATTTAGAATTTAGGTTTATCTTAATTAAATAATTTTTATATTATTCTTGAGACTTTTTCATTAAAAAACCCTAAAAAATCTTTTTTAGTTAATTTCTTTTCTTAATTAGTTTAAGTTAATTTTATTTGATTTTCACTAATTATTTTCTTAATTAGGTCAAGATTAAAACCCTTCATAAAATCAAATGAAAATCATTTCTTTTTCCATTTTGCATTCTTGCATTTTATCTTTAATTTTGTACAATATTCAATATGATTGTAATGATTAATTAGATTTAATTTCCTTGCAATTCCCCCATTTGTAAATTTGTATACCCCTTCCCCTATTGATGTAATAGCTTAGTATTTTTATTTTCCGTAATTTAATACTTTATATAAATGCTAGTAAATTAGGGTTTGTATGGAAAGATTAAAATCAACAAGTTAGCAAACCCTAATTATAGATAAACAAGCATGTAAATCAACACACTTGCACCCTTAGGGTAAATCCACTTTATTGCCTTATAAAAATGGCCATGTTATGCATGTGGGATATCTTAGCAAAAAGCAATAAAAAATACAAGATCATAGTCCCTCGATGACACTATCAAATGTTGCCTTTCAAAATGATCTTAGTCCCTCCAAGAGAATTGCTAAGATATTTCACAACATTGCTATCATGGATATATGATGACCCACGCCCATCCCTTTACATCCAAAGATAGGGCTTCTTACCAAATCAATGGTAAGATAGCAATGTCAAAGGAAAGGAAGAAATGAACCAATAATTTTGAGTAGGTAGATTGTTCCTAGTTGCTTGCTCAATTTCAAATTAAACATTCTTGCTTATTTCCAAAACAAACAAAACCACTTTCAAAAACACTTTCAAAACATCTTCCAAACTTGAAACATTTTCAAAAGCTCAACACTTTGTATACGTTCTCACGAACGAGAATTATTACAAAGTTTTCCTAAATGATGGCGGCTTTTTAAAATACTTTCAAAAACCACACAAAGCACATTTTCAAACAAAAACAAGTGATCTAGCAACAAACTAAGAGCCAATAGATAACTATGGATGAAAATGGTGCTAACACCTTCCCTTTTCATAATCTACCCCCGAACTCAAGAAATAATCTCAAAGGTATTTCCTGTTCTTTTCAGCCATTCCTTTTGGATAAAATAAAAGTCGGTGGCGACTCTTGCTAACTGCAACATTTGCGATAAAACAGAAAACACCCAAGTCAGTGCTCCCACCATATCACAATGAGGATGATGTGGATGGCTTAAATTGCCATGGTGATGAAGGCTTATGCCTTGTGGTTGTATGATTTCACGGTGTTGCATGTTTATATTGCATGCATTCATGGATGAGAGCTTATGCCCTGATGTTGGCCTGGATTGGCGTTGTATTGAGGGCTTATGCTTTGTTACTGACCAAATCGCATCGAGTTGAAGTTTTATGCCTTAATGGTACCACATGCATGTTGAGGTAGGACTATTGCATTGCATAAACACTGAATTGATGTTGTATGATGTGATGATGGTTGTTTGTGATAAATTTTGTGTATGTTGTGATTTACTACTCCTTAGCATGTTTTATTTCATCTGTAATTATTGAATGAAATTCTCACCCCTTTTGTGTTGTTGTGTCTGTACTCTTCAGGAGTATAGATAATCAGGTACCCGAGTAGTACTTGAAGTGATGTTACCAGATCGAGTCTTAGGAGTCTCTCTGATATGTAACACTGGATTTGGGATTTTCATTATGTTTTGCATAATTTCAAATGTTGCACATTTTCTTTTAAACTTATGATGGACCACGTATTGTGGATTTGAATTTTTGTTAAGTCTAGAATGCCAATGAACTACTTTTATGTTGATTTTCCGCTGCCGAATAACTGTTTTTGGATACACGGAGTAATAAAGTATTTTGAGAAATTTATGGATTTTATGATTTATGTGGCATCCCATTGTGAACTCTGATGCATTTGTCGTATATTTCATTATAAATATTCATATGGGAAAATGGGGTGTTACAATTGGTATCAGAGCAGTTCGTTCCGTCCGTCCAAGTTGTCTAATGTTGTTTGTTCCTTAGTGTGCGACATGTGTGTGAAACACTGCCGGTACTTGCTTGTTTTTCTAACTATTTATCGACAAGGGTTGGTTTGAAACAAGTAGGGGAGAAGCTTTTTATTCTCTGAGATGTTTCAGGTATGGGAGTTGGTGCAATACACTACTGAGTTACAAAGAGCACAAGTATTGTTGAAGCTATGTTGTTTCTGGAAACTGAAGAGAGTACAAATTCGTGATTTTGTCTGCAGGTCAAGTTGGGATGTCTTCATAAAGAATTATCAGGTATTTTTTATGTTTTCTTCTCGAAGAATAGAAAGAAATGTGACGGCTAGTGATATGCCAGTGTTGTGTGATTCCTAATATTTTTCCTAAAGATGTTTGCGACTTGCCTCTAGAGTGTGGATTTGAGTTCAGTGACAGTAGAGAACTGGTGTTTGTATCTGCTAAGCAAGTAGGATAACCCTTGGGATATAGGGCTTAGAGGTTTGCATGTTTGTGACAACAATTGAATGAGGTCGTGTGTGGATTATCGACCATTGAGTAAAGTAATGATTGAGATTAAATATCCACTTCAAAAGGATTGACGATTTGATGGAGTAACTGAGTATGTCTACAGTATAATCGAATTAATGAGGGTTACCTTCATATTTGGATGAAGGGTGAGGATAGTTAGAGGACAAATTTTAGAACTTGTGTAGGCATTAAAAATATTTTGGTTAGTTTTTTGCGGTGTTTATTGAGGACATTATGAGTTAATCTAAGTAAAAATAAGGGAATGTCGAACATTGTGATTTGAATTACAATGTTGAAAAGGAAGGGACTTTATGCTAAGTTGTCAAGGTGTAGATCATGGTTTGAGGAGACATTAATTGGACCATGGTGCTTTAGTTAACTTTGAGCATAAGTTCTAAAGAAACACTATTCCAGTTTAGTAACAATGGTTTATGCGCCATCATGATTGTCGGCTACCTATTGACAAATTGAGGAACTGATCACCCTTAATCTCTTGTTGATAGTAGACGGGATCATGTTGGAAGAGATAGACTTGTCTTATTAGCTTTATGGTATGTAAAGTGATTGATGTTCTATCGAAAGGATAGTCGTTCATCATTTCAAGTATGGGATGTTGCATGTGAAGAAAGTTTGTAGATTTAAGAAAATATTGACGACTGATTTGGTATTGGTTTTTCATAATCCGAGTGAGTCATTTGTAGTGTATTATGAATGCGTCTAAGATGGTACTTAGTAGTGTGCTAATACTGAATGGATAAGTTGTTGCTTGTGCTTCTAGACAACTTATTGTTCATGAGAGGAATTATCCTATATGTGACTTAGAGTTAGCAGTGGTAGTGTTTATGTTGAAGATTTGGAGACATATTCTTTTTGGTTCTAAGTTTGAGGTGCTTAGTGATCATAAGAGTTTGAAGTATTTGTTTGACTAGAAGGAATTAAACATGAGACAGAGAAGGTGGCTTGAATTACTGAAGAATATGACTTTTATTTGAGTTATCATCATGATAAAGCAAATGTAGTTGTCGATGCATTGAGTAGGAAGTCGTTATATGTGTCGATGCTTATGGTTCGAGAATTGGAGATAATCGAACAATTCCGAGATACGAGCTTGGTGTGTGTAGAAACTATTGATAGTTTGAAGTTCGGTATGTTAAAGCTGACTAGTGGTATAATATAAAAAATTCGAGAAGGTCATAAGTTTGATTTGAAATTGGTTGATCAATTGACTTTAATTAACCAAGGTAAAGGAGATATGTTCAGAATTGATGAGAATGGTGCGGTGAGGTTTGGTGATAGAGTGTATGTTCCAGAATTTAAGAAGATTATTCTTGAGGAAGATTCATCCAGGTGCTACAAAAATGTATCAAGACTTAAATAAGTTATTTTGGTGGCTGGAAATGAAAAAGGAAATTGTTAATTTTGTTTATGCTTATTTGGCTTGTCAGAAGTCGAAATATGAGCATCAGAAGCCGATGGGTATTATGCAACCGTTGATTATTCCTGAGTGGAAATGGGATATTGTTTCCATGGACTTTGTGATGATATTTCTAAAGACTGTTAGAGGCAATGATTCGATTTGGGCAATAGTTGACAGATTGACTAATTCAGTGCATTTTCTGCCGATGAAGATCGAGCATCCGGTGGAGAAGCTAGTTGAGATGTATATTGAAGAAATTGTGAGATCGCATGGAATACCTTCGAGTATTGTGTCAGATAGAGATCCAAGGCTTACTTCGAATTTTTGGATGGGTTGCAAAATGATTTTGGTACTAAGTTAAGGTTGAGTTCTGCATATCATCCGCAGACGAACGGTCAGACAAAGAGGACTATCTAATCTTTGGAAGATTTATTGAGGGCTTATGTGTTGGAACAAGGAGGTGCTTGGGACAGCCACTTGTAGTTGGTTGAGTTTACCAATAATAATAGTTTCCATTCTTGTATTGGGATGGCATTGTGTGAAGCCTCGTATGGTAGGAGGTGTAAAATTCCATTGTGTTGGTATGAGTCAGGCGAGAGTGTTATGCTCGGACTTGAGGTTGTGCAAGAAACAACTAAGAAGATAAATATGATACAAGAGAAGATAAATGCTTATTAAAGTCTTCTAAATAGTTACCATGATAAGAGGAGAAAGGACATTGAGTTCAAGAAAGATGATCATGTGTTTTCGAGAGTTACTCCAGCAACAGGTGTCGGTAGAGCATTGAAATCGAGGAAACTTGCACCGCAATTTGTTGGACCATATCAGATATCAGAGAAGGTAGCTGAGGTAGCTTACCAAGTTAATTAGCCATTGTCACTGGAGAATTTTCATGATGTGTTTCATGTGTCTCAATTGAGGAAGTATATGCCAGATTCTTCGCATGTGATTCAGATGGATGATGTACAGGTGAGAGATAACCTTACTATTGAGATGTTGCCAATGTAAATAGAAGGTCAAGAAGTGAAGCAATTACGAGGCAAAGAGATTTACTTAGTGAAGGTGGTGTGGGGTAGACCAGATGGTGAGAGTTGGACTTGGGAACGGAAGGATCAGATGAGATAGTCTTATCCAATGTTGTTTCTGTCAGGTAATTTTCGAGGACGAAAATTCTTTTAAGTGGGGAAGAGTTGTAACACCCTAAATATTAGATTAATCATTTAATTAATTAATTTAGTATGATTATATGAGTATATGTGAAGTAGATGATGTTTTGATGTTTTGATGCTTATTTATGATGTTTTGGTGCCTTGTGTGAGTCCTTGTAACGGTATATGATGTGTATTCGTGATGCAATTGTGATGTAAATAGAGATTAATTGATGAATAAGGTGTTTAAGATGATGAGTTGTGATGTGTAGGATGAGTTAGTAAGAAGTTTTGGAATTTAAATAATTATTTTTGAATTACTTAGATTTAAAAATGATTAATTGGAATTATTTGGATTTAAGTAATTGGAAAAATAGAATAATAGAAGTGTAGAGAAAATAAGAACAAGACGGTAATTAATTAAAGAGAATAATGGCATTTTTTGGATATAGGTATTAGGTGTCTAAATTGTGTTATAAGAAAAACAAGGGTGAGAGTACGACAAAACAAATCGTAGAATGAGAAAAGGCAAGGAGAAGGGAAAAGCTAGGGCAAGAGGATTCCACGGCTTTTGGGAAGATCAAAGCTTTGAATTAAGGTAAGGGGGTGAATGGATTCTCTATTTGGTGATCTTACATGAGAGGGTAGTGAGGGTTCATTTCCCTCTTAGGTTGTTTTATATGATTGATGCATAATTAGTTTGGTTTGATTGAATTGATGTGTCGTACATGATTATACATGGATCTGTGATGCTATGTTGTGATTGTTGTTGTGATTGCGTTGTTATGATGATTGTTGCATAAAACCCCAATCTAGAACCTATAAGTAATGAGAATTAGGATTTGAGGATTTTGGATGATGATTTGATGAAATATAAGATGAATAATAATTCCCAAATGATGTATAATTTATATAGAAACATAGGATGATAATGGACGATGAATTCCTATGATTAGATGATGTTTTAGGACCCAAAATTTAGTGAAATCGCATAAAAACTCAAAATTTAACAGTTTGCATCGATGCAAACAGGGATGCGATTGATGAAAACAGCAACAACAGTGAGCAGAAAACAACAATAGCAGGGGCGGTCGATGCAAAATCCAGGAGCGGTCGATGCAAGGGTCCATGCAACCTAACCCGAGGGAAGCCCAATTTTTGACAATTTATGTAACGGCCATAACTTTTGAACATCAACTCTGTTTGATACGCCATTCGAAGCGTTGGATAGCTAACAACATAAACTTGAAGTAGGTAGAATAAAATAAAGATTTAGAACGATAATTCTAGTAACTAAGTTAAAATAGGAATTATTCCCCGTTGTTACACTGTAACAGTGGGTTGTTTTCTTGCGATGTTCTTTTGCTGATGATATCAGTATGAGGAAATGTTGGTGATTATGATGAGGATGACACATATGTCTTAAATTGCCATGGTAATAGAGGCTTATGCCTTGTGGTTGTATGACTTCACGTTGTTGCATGTTCATATTGCATTCATTCATGGATGAGGGCTTATGCCCTGATGTTGGCCTGGATTGGCGTTGTATTGAGGGCTTATGCTCTGTTATTGCCCAATTAGTATTGAGTTGAAGGCTTATGCCTTGATGGTACCACATGCATGTTGAGGTAGGACTATTACATTGCATAAACACTGAATTGATGTTGTATGATGTGATGATGGTTGTTTGTGATGAATTTTGTGTATGTTGTGATTTACTACTCCTTGGCATGTTTTATTTCATCATGTAATTATTGAATGAAATTCTCACCCCTTTTGTGTTGTTGTGTATGTACTCTTCAGGACTATAGATAATCAGGTACACGAGTAGTACTTGAGGTGATGTTACCAGATTGAGTCTTAGGAGTCTCTCTGATATGTAACACTTGATTTGGGATTTTCATTATGTTTTGCATAATTTCAAATGTTGCACATTTTATTTTAAACTTATGATGGACCATGTATTGTGGATTTGAATTGTTGTTAAGGCTAGAATGCCAATGAACTACTTTTATGTTGATTTTCCGATGCTGAATAAACATTTCTGGATACACGAAGTAAAAAAAGTATTTTGAGAACTTTATGAATTTTATGATTTATGTGGCATCCCATTGTGAGCTCTGATGCATTTGTCATATATTTCATTATAAATATTCATATGGGAAAATGGGGTGTTACAGTTGGAGTTCAACTATGTTCACATTAATTAAACTTTGAGGTTACCTAATTTTGGTGAAAATTGAGAATGAATGTTGTTGTCTGCGAAGCAAGTGAATAAACTCCTGGAGGAAGAAGTTTGATGTTTGCAATGTTTGCATCTTTGCATGTTAATCGTGAAGATTCAAGTGTTGAATTATCTGTTGTCTGTGAATTTCCAGAATTGTTTCCAGATGATATAAGCGATTTACCTCCAGAACATGAAGTAGAATTTTCTATAGAATTGGTGCCAGGTATAAGTCTGGTGTCAATGACTCCTTACAGAATGTCAGCTTCAGAGCTGAGTGAGTTTAATAAATAAATGGAAGACATTCTTGATAAGAATTTCATTCGACCGAGTGTTTCTCTATGGGGTGCTCCGGTGTTGTTAGTTAAGAAGAAATATGGAAGTATGAGACTATGTGTAGACTACATACAGTTGAATAAAGTGACTATTAAGAATAAGTATCCACTCCTGAGGATTGACGATTTGATGGATTAGTTAGTGGGTGCTTGTGTTTTCAGCAAGATTGATTTAAGTTTGGGTTATCATTAGATTTGTGTTAAACCATATGATATTCCGAAGACGGCTTTTCGAACAAGGTATGGTCATTATGAGTACACTATGATGTCATTTGGTGTATCTAATACGCTGGGTGTTTTCATGGAGTATATGAATCAAACATTTCATTTGTATTTGGATAAGTTTGTTGTGGTCTTAATTTATGGTATTTTAATTTATTCGAAATCAGAAGAAGAACATGTTGAGCATTTGTGAATTGTGGTGCAAGTGTTGAAAGAGAATAAGTTGTATGCAAAGTTTCTGAAGTGTGATTTTTGGTTGAATGAAGTGATTTTCCTTGGCCATATGATTTCTAGTGGTGGAATTATTGTGGATCCTTCTAAAATTGATGCAGTGTTGCAATGGGAGACTCCAAAGTCTGTGAATGGGATTCAAAGTTTTCTCTGTTTAGCAGGTTATTATCGAAGGTTCATTGATGGATTTTCTAAGTTGGTGTTACCGTTAAATCAGTTGACTCGAAAGGATCAAGCTTATGTTTGGGATGTTGCAAGTGAAGAAAGTTTTATAGAATTAAAGAAGAAGTTGACGACCACTCCGGTATTGATTTTTTCCAATCCGAGTGAGCCTTTCATAGTGTATTGTGATGCGTCTAAGATGGGTCTTGGTGGTGTGCTAATGTAAAATCGGCAGGTTATTATTTATGCTTCTAGGAAACTGAAGGTTCATGAAATTATTATACTATGCATGACTTAGAGCTAGCAATTGTGGTGTTTGTGTTGAATATTTATAGGCATTATCTTTTTGGCTATAAATTTGAAGTATTTAGCGATCATAAGAGTCTAAAGTACTTATTTGATTAAAAGGAATTAAATATGAGATAGAGAAGGTGGCTTGAATTGTTAAAAGATTATGACTTTGATTTGAGTTACCATCCTGGTAAAGCAAATGTGGTTACTGATGCATTGAGTAGAGAGTCGTTACATATGTCGATGCTTATGGTTCGAGAGTTAGAAAATTTCGAACAATTCAGAGATATGAGCTTGATGTGTAAGGAGACACCTGATAGTGTGAATTTAGGAATGTTAAAACTAACTAGTGGTATTATAGAAGAAATCCAAGAATGTCAGAAGTTTAATTTGAAGTTGTTTGATTAATTGACCTTGATTATCCAAGGTAATGGAGGTGAATTCCGAGTTAAAGAGAATGGTGTGATGAGGTTTGGATGTAGAGTTTATATTCCAGATGTGCCAGAACTTAAGAAGTGTATTCTTGAGGAAGGACATTGAAGTAGGTTATATTCATCACGGTGCTATTAAGATGTATCAAGACCTGAAGAAGTTGTTTTGGATTCCAGGTATGAAAAAGGAAGTTGCTAAATTTATATATGCTTGTTTGAATTGTCAAAAGTCGAAGATTAAGCATCAGAAGCTTTGGGTCTAATGCAATTGTTGAACATTCCATAATGGAAATAGAACAATATTTTTATGGATTTCTTGTTAGGTTTTCCGAAGACTGCTAAGGGAAATGATTTGATTTGAATGATTGTGGATAGGTTGACTAAGTCGACTCAATTATTACCGATGAAAATCAATCATCCTTTGGAGAAACTAGCTAAGATGTATATTGAAGAGATTGTGATATTGAATAGGATACCTTCAAGTATCGTATCAGATAGAGATCTGAAGTTTACGTCAATGTTCTGATAAGGTTTTTAGAATGCTTTTGGCACAAATTTGAGGTTATTTCTGCATATCATCCATAAACGGGCGGTCACACAGAGAGGACTATTCAGTATTTGGAGGATTTGTTGAGGGCTTGTGTGTTGGAACAAGGAAGTGCTTGGGACAACCACTTGTCATTGATTGAGTTTACATACAACAATAATTCTCATGCGAGTATGGGTATGGAACCGCATAAAATGTTATATGGTAAGATGTGTAGAAATCCATTGTGTTGGTATGAGTCAGACGAGAGTGTTGCACGTGGACCTGAGATTTTGCAGGAAACGATTGAAAATATCAAGATGAACGAAGAGAGGATGAAAGCTTCTAAGAGTTGTCCAAAGAGTTATCATGATAAGAGGAGGAAGGCACTTGAATTCCAAAAAGATGAACATGTTTTTTTAGAATTACTATGGTGACTGATGTGTGTAGAGCTTTGAAGTCGAGAAATCTTACACCTCAATTTATTGGTCCATATCAGATATTAGAGAAGATAGGTGAACTGGCTTATTGTATTACCTTACCGTCGTAACTTGCAAATATTTATGATGTGTTTCATGTGTCTCAGTTGAGGAGGTATATTTTAGATCCTTTGCATGTGATCCAAATGGATGATGTACAAGTGAGAGATAACCTGACTATTGAAGTGTCACCCGTGCAGATAGAAGAACGGGAAGTGAAACAATTTGGGGGTAAAGACATTGCCTTAGTGAAGGTATTATGGGATGGACCATTTGGTTAAAGTTGGACTTGGGAACGTGAGGATTAGATGAGAGAGTCTTATCTGATTTTGTTTCCTCACTTTAACAAATAACACCTTTCATGAGGAAGCTTACACCTTGAACAATGAAAAAATGAGGGTATAGGTCATGGGAGCGCTATGTTGTATTAAAGTTTTTTTAATAAAAAACATTAAAACTCGGATATTGAATATAAACGAGGTAAGGTAGCAATAAGGGAGCTCCCTCTGACTCCTAGATGTTGCATTTTATGTTTTTTCAATTGTTTAGTAGGTATTTCTCACTTGGCGCCTTTCCAATTTCCATTTTTGTTTTTTTTATTTGTTTTATTAATATTTGCCTCGACTATAGGATCCAACTGAGACATATTATATTTTGCATTAACAATTTCATAATACTAATTTCAAAATCTTATTTTAATACTTTATTTGATATATTTCAACCCCTCAGTTTTCTTAAATATCCGACGTGATATATCTTTTAAATGAATTCTCAGAATATGGCACTGTGAATTTTTTTTTGTATTTTATATTTTTAATAAAACAACAACGTCGGTCATTTTGTAAAACCGAAATGAAACTTATTTTGCATGATATACTTCATAGAACTATCTAGATATTTTCTATTTTTTCATTTACCTATCAACACTCAAACACCAGTTCGTCACTCTCATTTTGCAAAAAACCCTAGGCGATATCAAAAATCTTCCAACATATATTCATCAAACTTTATTTTTGCAACATGTTTGTTCTTTACTGAATCGTTAGTTTGTATATTCATCAACGTTAGTTTTTCACTTTGTTTATTGATCATTTTGCTTAGAGTTTCTTCGTTACTTTGTCTATTGATCATTTTGTTTCTATTATTTTACATTTGTATATTCATCAACATTAGTTTTTCACTTTGTCTATTCATCTTGATAGTCATGGACAATTCGACAAGCACCTCCCATACAACATCTGTTGCAAACTCTGTTAGTACACAAAGTCGTAAAAGAAAAACTATAGGTGTCACGATGTATACAGAGGTGAAAAAGCCAATGAATCTAGTATTCGACATCCACTGGCAAGGTTGAAGGTGAGCATGCTGATGATTTTTTGGGTTACATTGTGTTACAAGGTAGAAGTAAAGTGAGTATTTTGGTAAATAGTTGGCATGACATTGACGATGAATTTAAAAACGACATACGGTCCTATATTACGGTATTGATATTGTATCATATCATTTTTTTTACAAGTATATATTTTTTGTGCAATACTAATAAAATCTCTATTGTGTAAACATATGATCACTTCATTGTTACTCCAAATGATAAGTGTGTAAAAAAGAAAATGCTTACTTATTATGGTGAGCGTTGGAGGGGGTTTAAAACACAGCTCACCCATGGTTATACTAAACATCATAAAGAACCACCTCTATACGAGATATATTCATTTATTGATCGAGCTACTTGGGAGAAATTTGTAGAGTCTCGCAAAACTCGTGAATTCTTGGCAAAGAGCCAAAAAGGAAAGGAAAATCGATCTAGAAATATCTATCCACATAGGTTGTCTCGTGGATGATATTAGAATTAAAAAACTTTGATAGACGAAAAAAGAAAAAAATGGAAGAAGAGTTGGGAGATTATATAAGTCTTGATCGAATTCCATCTCCATTATCACTCCACGAGAAATGGAAGAGGGAACGCCAAAGAAAATATAGCGAGTACACATCAGATGATATGCGTGAAGTGGCTCAAAGGATTGTAAGTAGGTACTATTTTCAAGAATATTTATTTTAGTTAAATCAATTTGGTAAAGATAAAATTAAATGTGTTTTGGATTATCTTGTTGAACAAATCAAAGTCGGCATCTTCACTTCACAAGGTCATCATGACATCTTAGTAGAAGCGATTGGAATCGAGGAGCATCTTGGACGTGTCCGTGGTCTCAATAGAGACATTGACTTCAAGGTTGAAATTATGGTATATCAGACTTCAGATGTCATATGACATGTTGAGACATCTAAATCTGATCTAAACAACAAAGGCAAGGTATAAACATACAAAAACAATATTGAAAAGTAAACAACACACTAGAATTGTTAACCCTGTTTGGAGAAACTCTCCTACTTTGGGGACATACCAAGACAAGGATAAAGTCCACTATAATACTATCAATTCGAAGCTAAACTCCCCATTTTACAACTTCTCACTTAATCACTACATGTGCTAACTTTCTAGCTAAGACTCACCTAGGTATGAGTCCCTCCTCAACTCAATCATCAATCACATACATCGATTAGATCAAAACAGAAAGATACACTTCCATGATAAGAAAACTAGAAGACAAAATTCCATGACAATACCTAGCCAAAACTATTGACCAAGAACAATACTTAGGTTTGCTTACAAGCTTCCTCCAAGAACAATAATAAACTCTATTCTTAAAAGCTTAAGAGAGATAATAGAACCTTATAACTCAAGGAACACAGTCCGACTCACATGTCAAGTGGATTACACATACTAACTCTTCTAGAGAGTGGCTTACAGACTCAACCCTAATAATATTACATTTTTGGCTAGTACCTTATTCTAGGTTACAATGCTTATATTTATAACCTTTTTTCCCAACTAGATTTGGGCTTCAAGTCATAACATATAAGCTGCTACAAATCAGCAGAAACTTCTGCTACAAAATAGGTCTCTAAGTAAATCTTTCCTAATTTATCTCCATAATTAGAAAGTCAATATTCTTCAATATTCTTCTTGATTCTGACTTGAATATTCTAGACCTATAAAACAATGCCATATAGGATAGCATAATATTTCCATAATATTCTACATTTGTTAAATCTTAAACTGATCCAACTATCCATCCCAGCACAGGCGCGGTGTCGAATGACCCTTCATATGACATCTTATCTAACATGTTGCTCCAAATGATGAGAACTTCTCATCTCAACATGTCTCAACATAAAATAGGAATTCTTGCTCAACATGTTCTTCATAGCAAATAATCACATCCTATTAAACATATTGTTGTTATATTTATTTTACTAAAATTAATGCCAATCCTAAAAACAGAAAACTAACAATCTCCCCTCTTGGCAATTTTTGGCTAAAACAAATAACATAAATTACAATCCAGATTACAACAATAAAAAAATCACACCCATCATCAGTAGTCTTCAGAAACTACCGAACACAGCATAATAGCAACATGGAAGGACATATCTTCACAAGAAAAATGATGTCAGGATATCATGTTCGACATCTTCTTCATAACAACTCCATTGCAACACAAAAACTCAACACCAAAGAACAACAACCTCGGGATAAAAGGAGTAGAAATTCTTGAAGTCATTTGGTGTATATGAGGAAGAAGACATGTAACACTCCTCCTCAACCCAAGAATAGATAACACTCCCCCTCAACCTAGGAACATAAAATACCAATGGTGGCATAAGAGAACCCTTAATCATTAACAATTGCCAACCTACCACCATCCTGGGTAACTCAGAACACAAGTCAAAATTATGTTCATCACGCAGATCAAAGGTCAATAAATAAAACACAAACAAGATCGAACATCTTATCTGACATCTATGTATAACATTTATAAAGACAAATTCATGTGGCATGAACATCTGAACAAAACTTTTCTCCTCCTTTTTAGCCAAAATTTGCAGAGAAGGCCTTCACAAAACCATACCCAAACATAGCTTACGCATACCCGAACAAAACCCATAAATATTATGGATACACCAAACAACCCCATGGTGAAAGAGGACAAGAGTAACCTCTATAAATAGAAGATCATTTACTTGGGAAATAACGATCCTTGAATCTATTAGTGATCTTGGTCAAAAGGAAATGTTATTTGCGGAGAAAAATTGCACCAAGCATAAATGCGCCCTGTCCAAAGCAGTTTTGAATACCTTTAATTTATTTAAACATGTTCTTCTGGAGATGACAGTTACCAATACTTGCACAAACACAGTCAAACACACGTTTAACACCTCCTTATGTCACTCTCAAAAGACTAAAGTCCTGATCAATATCCTGACATCCAGCCAGACATTATCTGCTTGCTCTTGTATTCTCAACCTATACCAAAACTACTTCAGCCACCAGTCAGGGATGCTTCACAAAATTATCCATATGTTCTTAAGCATAAACACATTGTCTTCCATTGGACTCTAAGTATACTCCCTTCACTTATAATAAGTAAAACACACTAAGGAATCAAAGAATCTCATGTGTGACATCTCCCATCAAGAAACACTCTTTATAAAGTCCTTCCAAAATATGCAGAAAAAAATAAATTCTCCCAGACATAAACACATTGTTTCTAGAGTAGAACAACACCAATCAACTTCTCATAGTTGCAACCACACAGGTCTTGTTAAGGTTACAAATAACTACATCCAGTAGTCTTATGTCATGACATGTTTTTTGACATCACAACATCATCAGAGATATATACTCTCCACAAGCTTGACCAACACGCAAGCTTCACCAGGTCTTCCCCGAAGCAGCCATAACCCATAGGCAAGTACTTCACTCCCCCTGTCATAGATAACCAATGCTTCTGCTGAAGATGAACCCTTGATCACCATATGAAAACACAAGAAGATTTTCACATTCTCATAGTGAAGGACCGCAACTTTACACCCTTGCTTCACACCTCCACACATGTTACCATGACTCTTTGGATGGCTAAGTGAAACAACCAGATGAACAATCAACTGATAACAAAATCAATGAAGTCGTCATCGAACGTTTTTTATCCCACATGAAGGGGAAAGGTAAATATCGAGTAAACCTGAGAAGGGTGAAATCATGATCAAACGACCAAGAGATACAGGTAAGGGAGTCTATTATGCGAGGGGAAGGTATTAGCATGCCAAAGAAAGTCTAGCAAAAACTACCCTATATGGAACATGCAATGAGAGCGAAGTCGTGATCTCAATTTCTAAATTGAGTAACTCATCGATCAACAAGAAATAAAGGAATGCGATAAAATCCTACAGGGAGCATGCACTGAGAGCGAAGTCGTGATCTCAATTTCTAAATTGAGTGACTCATCGATCAACAAGAAAGTAAACAAACACAAGCATAACACATATAGCAAATGAAGTGCGGAATGCCTGCTACAGGTCTTTAAACAGCTGCTTCGAGCGCACGCTCTTTATTTCCTACTTCTCATGATATCTAGAAAGCAATAAAATGTGAAATGAGATAAACAAGAGAAAATACCAAACGGATATCAATCCGTAGCGAAATGTATCAAAACAAAGAAACTCGACGATCTTCACGAAAGCTTCGCCAAACCAAGAAAAGAGTCAGAAATCAAACATTCGAAATAAGTGCCAAAGCATCATCGATGTGAAAATAAATCACAATTGAAAAACTCAAGTATATCCGCATATCCTGCATAGGACTCAAGTCTCAACAAGCAAAAGTGAATTACAAATCTCAAATATAATCGGATAATCGGGATTTAATTCCTAAAATCACATAAAAAAACTAACAAATTTTTATATTTCACTTTATTATTATTTTTTATCATGTAAAAGAAACAAAGTTCAAGCAAATCTAAACAATTCACAAAATTATTTAAAAGGGAAATATTGAAAGAGTAAACTCAGGGGGTATTATACTAAAGTCAGGGGTAGTTTTCAGCAAGTCCCAAAATCCCAACCAAATAGAGTCCATAAGCTGTTTTTGGTTGTAATCCACTCTAGTTACCAAAAATCAGGGACGAGCCTATGGAATTATGTACGAATTATGTACAAATGCCAAGCCCAAGAGATTTTTTGTTGCAAGATTCTTTAGTCACAAAAATGAACAAGGAAAGGGCCAATAAGAACTGTGATTCGGTCCAGCCCATATTCCATAAGCAAAATCTACTTCACCATTTTTTATTTCAAATTGTATTATTATTATTATTCAAAAATAATTTTAAAAAATAAGTAAATGAAAAGAGGGTTTAGGGTAACAAGTTGCGGCTCTTCATCTCTCTCGCACGATCCTCTGCACTCTCTCCTTAACGGCGGCCGATCGACTCCCTCTTCCCCGCCAATGAACACCAACGCCACTGCCACTTCGCATCTCTGTTTTGATCTCAAGCCATATCCTCTTAATATGGTATGGTCTTTCATCTCCATTCAAAAAGGCGACTCACCTCCTCTCAACATCGTCTCAATTTCAAACACCGCCAGCTTCTTCAGACATCATACACTCTGAATTCATTCTCATGTCATGCTCTCTATCACAGATTCAAGATTTTAAAACAAAATTTGTAGAAGGATAAGTATAGAGGACTCACTAATCGGAGACATTCCGGTGATTCTTCGAAGTGACAGAGAACAAGAAGACCCGGGGTAATACTATTGCTTCCCTAACTGCTTCAGATTCCTCTTTCTTTTTTGTCTTCTTCTTTAGTAATTCTGATTCTGTTTTGATTATCGCTTGAACGAATTCGTTGTTGCGGAATTGATGGAGGTGATGTTGCAGGTTATGGGGTCGCGCTGATTCGACGTGTGAACAATGATAAGCGGAATGGTTGAAGATGATGTGGAACTGCAGATTTTCTGTTATGAATTGGTTGTATGAGTTGGCAAATTCTGTTACATGTGTTAGAATTTCTAAACTCACCTTATGATTCTCTTTTTTTTATGCGTACATTGAGCTCGTAATTGATTTATATCTGGTGACTGCATAATGAGATGAAATTATATTATTCTTGGTTATTGGCTTTGCAGCTTTTATTCTGACCGAAGCATACTCTCACAGCAGATTGTTATAAAAGGAATGGGTGAGATGCATTTGATAAAGGTTAGCTATCTATGTTTTAATTCAGTTATGGACAGTTAGGAGTTTAGTTATAGTTTGGAAAGTTAATTGGTTCTATTATAGGGATTAGAGCCGGTTGGTAATTAGGTTTAGCATAAATCATGTTAGTTTTTTCTTCTGGTTTTTGCAAGGCTGGTTATTGGTCTATTATGCTAACTGTAAGTTTGAAACAGGACTAATCACAGCAACTGTTTTAGCATGGTGCAAATGACGTCTTAGATTAAGATTCACCAAGCCTTTTTAGGACTTATTTGGCATGATTTAGACAATTGTATGCAGAACTGTTTTGGTCTAACTGCCAACTTGGTCTGGAGACATGAAAGAAAACATGGAATTTGGTTGAGGTATGAAGACGGAGAGCATGGCAAGCTGGGCTCTATATTCTCACATATGGTCTTTTGCCAATTCTTGCAATGTCCATGATATTTATATTTTGAGCTTCTCGCTTTATTATTGGTGTAATGACTTGAGTTTGTAAATGACAATGGTGTACTCTGGCACTTGAACTTTGAATGAGGAAGTTTTGGATGAAATTTGGATAGATTTTGAATAAGTTTTTCTTAACATTTCGCATGAAATTATAACTCTTGATCAAGAATGTAGTTTGAAATCTTTAGAATTCAATATCAATCTTTTTCAAGTATTCCAAAAGTGTATGCTTTTCTCCCTCAAATTGAATTTGAATTTCACTTAATTGCTTTTGAACTTGCAACTAAGTACTCATTTCTTTGATCCTGAAATACCGTTGATAGAATAATAAAGAATATTGTGGACTTTGATGATGAATGTGTTTGAACCATGATTTCACAATATTCTTTATTTCTCCAATATTTCATGCTTATCACGACTCGAAAGTATCAATGAACGAAAATACCAATGCACCAAAACCTTCTCCCAATTTCCCCTTTGACATTTAGAGCTTTCTTTTTGATTTTGCAATATAGAATAAATCTCGAATGAAACTTGAATTTTTATGAATCTTGTTTGAACCAGGAATCTTGAATCTCAATCAAACTTCATTCTATGTTTGCACCAACAAATCCATATATGAAAACCTCAATAGCTTAAACTTAACTTTGAGATAATCTTGTATCAAATCCACAATATTTTCTTGTAAAGCACATAACCAAATGAACCAGCCTTCTCCTGATGATTCACAACACTCAATTGTGAGGTGTGCCCCATGAATGTCATGAAACCAAACACTACATATCCATTTGATGACCAATAGCACAACAAAGCGAATCCCCATCCGTGATTAAATCTCAAATCCCATGCCTTGTTTTGAAGCAAATCACTATGAAAAATCCCAACTTGTGATCGATGATTCCCGAAGAAGAACCTCCATTAGAGTATGATAGCTGAAAAAAGTCCTGATCTTTGCTCGTACTTAGAGAAACAAACCCCAATAGCCCTGTAGCTTGATGAAGAGATAAATTCTCAATGACCACGACTCACAACCCTAATTCCACTGCTCATTTCCTGAATAAGAAATCAACCTTTATTAGATATGAACTCCTTAACTACTGTGAAACCCTAATATTGCACGACCACTGAACTTTGAACCTCAAACTCTTTATTGAATGCAATGCATGCTACGTTAGTGACATAATGGAATATATGCGAATGAATGTGAAGGTCTAAGACGAATAAAAGAAATTAGGAGGGAAAATTTTGGGGTGCAACAGCTGCCCCTATTTAATCGCCTTCAACCTTAAGGTGATATTGGCGCTAGCCTTTTGAATATTCAAGGTGGAAGAAGATTAAATACTAAAAGAACCCGGAAATTTGTGCTCCGAAACCAGTCAGGAACTATTATATTTTTTGGTTTTATATATTTTCTTTTTTTTTCTTTTTTGATTGCAATAGTCTTCTGAGTAAATCTCTTGGATGTCGGGTCAAGGCTAGACATACATAAGATAGAGACCGATCGAAGAAGACTCTAACGAAGGGACGACAATTGAAGGCGAACTTACTGAGGATACAAATATACATTGACTCTGAATAGAACACCGATCAAAGGCGGACTTTACCAACAAAAAGGGATACCGGGAAAAGGTAAACCTAAGATGGAAAGACACCGGGAGAAGGCGAATTATGGGGAAGAGAGAACGTAGGGTGAAGATGATCCTTAACCAACAAGAAAGGACATTGGGCGAAGGTGGGCCTAGAATGGAAAGACACCGGGAAAAGATGAACTTACCGAAGAAAAGAGAACGTCGGGCAAAGACGAACCTTAACAACCAAGAAGGGACACCGGGCGAAGGTGAACCTAAGGTGGAAAGACATTGGGCGAAGGTGAACTTACTGAAGAAAAGAGAACATCGGGTGAAGATGAACCTTTACCAACAAAAAGGGACATCGGGTGAAGGTGAACCTAAGGGAGAAAGACATCGGGCGGAGGTGAACTTACCAAAGGAAAGAGAACGTCGGGCGAAGACGAACCTTAACCAACAAAAGGGGACACTGGGTGAAGGTGGACCTAAGATGGAAAGACACCGGGAAAAGGTGAACTTAGTGGAGGAAAGAGAACTTCGGGCGAAGACGAACCTTAACCAACAAGAAGGGACACCAGGCGAAGGTGAACCTAAGGGGGAAAGACACCGGGCGAAGGTGAACTTACCAAAGGAAAGAGAACGTCGAGCAAAGACGATCCTTAGCCAACAAAAGGGGACACCGGGCGAAGATGGACCTAAGATGGAAAGACACCGGGCGAAGATGAACTTACCGGAGTAAAGATAATGTTAGGTGAAGATGAACCTTAACCAACAAGAAGGGACACCGGGCGAATGTGGACCTAGAATGGAAATAAATCGGGCGAAGGTGAACTTACCAAAGGAAGGAGAACATTGGGCGAAGATGAACCTTAACCAATAAAAGGGGACACCGGGCAAAGGTGGACCTAAGATGGAAAGACATTGGGCAAAGGTGAACTTATCAAAGAAAAGAGAACGTCGGGCGAAGACGAACCTTAACCAACAAGAAGGGACACGGGGCGAAGGTGAACCTAAGGGGGAAAGACGCCGGCGAAGGTGAACCTAAGGGGGAATGACACCAGGAAAAGGTGAACTTACCAAAGGAAAGAGAACGTCGGGCGAAGATGAACCTTAACCAACAAAAGGGGACACCGGGCGAAGGTGGACCTAAGATGGAAAGACACCAGGCGAAGGTGAACTTACCGAAGAAAAGAGTACGTTGGGCGAAGACGAACCTTAACCAATAAGAAGGGACACTGGGCGAAGGTGAACCTAAGGGGGAAAGACACCGGGCGAAAGTGAACTTACCAAAGGAAAGAGAACGTCGGGTGAAGACGAACCTTAACCAACAAAAGGGGACACCGGGCGAAGGTGGACCTAAAATGGAAAGACACCGGGCGAAGGTGAACTTACCGGAGGAACGAGAACGTCGGGCGAAGACAAACCTTAACCAACAAGAAGGGACACCGGGCGAAGGTGGACCTAGAATGGAAAGACACCGGGGGAAGGTGAATTCCGGAGGAAAGATAATGTCGGGCAAAGAAGAACTCTTAAAGGAAGAAAGACCAATCAAAGGGGACTCTAAACAGGGATTACCAACACGCGTTGGGCTTTAAGAGTTTGCAAATATGCAAGAACTGCAAAATCCTTCAGGCCAAAGGCAGGGTGTAATTCTTCAAGAGTGGCAATTATCTGAATTACCACACACCAAGTATGGATACTCAAACACTTGAAAAGCAAGAAAGGCTATACACTGACTCTTACTCGCACTATAACGACAAAGTAAACACGGGTAAAATAACCAAAGGCTTGCAAGGGCAAGCGCAAACCACAAACTTACCGCGGATTCCCATATATATTGAACTCAAACAGAACATCGGTCGAAGCCGTACTTGTGATTAGAAAAAGATACCAACTGTAAGGACTCTAAACAAAGATTTCCAACACGCTTTGGGCTTTAAGAGTTTGCAAATATGCAAGAACTACAAAATCCCTCAGGCCAAAGGCGGGGTGTAATTCTTCAAGGGCGGAAATTATCTTAATTAACATACACCAAGTATGGATACTCAAACACTTGAGAAGCAAGAAAGGCTATACATCGACTCTTAATCGCACTCTAACGATAAAGCAAACACGGGTAAAATAACCAAATGCTTGCAAGGGCAAACACAAACAATAAACTTACTGGAGATTCCCATATGTATTGAACTCAAACAGAACATCGGTCGAAGGCGGACTTGTGATTAGAAAAAGAGACCAACTGTAGGGACTCTAAACAAAGATTGCCAACACACATTGGGCTTTAAGAATTTGCAAATACGCAAGAACTACAAAATCTCTCAAGCCAAAGGCGAGGTGTAATTCTTCAAGAGTGACAATTATCTGAATTACCACACACCAAGTATGGATACTCAAACACTTGAAAAGCAAGAAAGGCTATACACCGACTCTTACTCGCACTCTAACGGCAAAGCAAACACGGTTAAAATAACCAAGGGCAAGAGAAAAACCATGACTCACTGGGGAAATGAAGACATACCAAAGACCCAACTGGTGGTAAGTCAAATAGACTCCGCTGGGGAAATAGAATATAATCACCCTAAGCTTCGTGTGGAGATAATTAAATTCTGAGTGTGTAACAATTGATTCACTATAGGTAAATATAATTGGCTTATACTCATGCATGTTTGAGTTTTTTAGAGTAATGCTCCATACAATGGAAATGCTACATGTTTTGGAAGATGCAATGTAATGATACAGGTTTAGCAATATGCTGGGAAGACACAACAATAATCGGCCGCTGAGAAGACAATGAACTTCCGGATGATTATTCTCGTACATCTGATCTTCTGTAGAGAAAAGGCAATCTGAACTTCAATAGGGCACCGAGATTCGGAACCACCACCCTCAAAACATCAATATCACTGGGGAAGTAACTTTCCGAAGAGAAATAATGCAAAAATAAATTGCAGCTCAGAAAATCTTGAATTCTGATCAGACTCCCAACTTTCTGGGGAACAAATTATTTATCCTTTGTTAGAAAGAGGAGAGCTTCGTTGGGGATGAAAACTTTCTCGCATAGAATTTCTTGACGAAGACAGCTTCTACTAGGGAGTATAGAAATTCTTAAATAAAAAGAATTCCACTCAGATAACATTGGGGATAACACTACCTGGGTACAAAGATCATCACTTGAGGAAGAAACAAACATCTTGGGACAAAAACACCACTGGTGATATCTCAATAAAAGAATTTTGTCACCGGGGATGAAAGAGCTATGACTGGCACTCCCACGTACTCCACACTGGGGAGATAGGACACTTTCTCCACTAAGGAAAGAAGAATAGCTCCATTAGGGAATAATAGGTACACCTTGCTTTGACAGGTTCTCGAAATTCGGCTTTGACTAGGACAAACACTACCTCTTACACTGGGGAACCAAAAGACTTAGATGGTAACACCAACAATATCCATTAAACTGGGTATATCCATCTCCGCAAGATTCAAGCCGACAAAAAGTTATGTACTGGGGAGCAGAAATAATTTCATTACGAATGATAGTCGTCTTCATGAGGATAACAAACTAGAATCTCTTGTATGTAAACATGAGTTTCTTCAAGAACTCTGATATAGCCAAGCCCCGTTGGAGAGAGAGGGTGCACCCGTTACTAGGGAGGAGAACGCATACTTCATAGGGAGGATGAATGAAAACCTCACTGGGGATGCCATGGAAAGTCGACTTCAAGGGGAGTAAACTCAGAATCTCTGGTTAGTGAATAAAATGATTCTTCCGAGAAAACATGGAAAGAAACAGGCTGCATTGAGAAAGAATTGATACTTGGGAAAAAGTATTCCTTTCCTGGGGAGAATACTGCAAAAATAAATTGCAGTTCAAAGAAAATTTTGAACTCCGATCCAACTCCCAACCTCCTGGGGAAAAGATTCAACATTTCTTTCCAATGATAAAGAGAATCTTGCTGGGGATTGAGATCTTCTGATGTAAATCCTCAATAAAAGTGACTTCGACTGGGGGATCACAAAAATTATTGAGTAAAAGAAATATACCCATGCCACGCGTGGAATACCACCGTTGAGGGTAACAATCTTCACTTGAATAAGAGAAGGGCGCCTTTGAACCATAAGCTTGAGGTTCAGAACTACACCGAGAAAATATTTCAGCAATACTCCATCACTGGGGATAAAATAATTCTAAACGGCATTCGTCCATGCACACTGCCCCAGAAAAATAAGAGATCCGCTCCACTGGGCATAACAAACATGTTAATCAAACCTCTCTTCAAGAGAACCTGACTTGGGAAAAACTTCCCCGAGGAGAAAAGATACGAACTTCATAGAGACGACGAATGACAACCTCACGAGGAGGATAAATTCCAACCAAGGAGACGCATGGTATCAACTTCAAGAGGATATAACAAAGGTATCTAGTCCATAGAAGCAATTCTTCCTAGATTCTTCATAGCAAAGTAGCCTGTGTTGAAGAAGAAGGTCGTACAAAATCTTGTTGAAATGCACTTTTTCGAAGATAAGCCCTCTGGAAGGGACACACTCTTAAAAAAACTCTTATCAAGAGTGCTGACTTCAGTGGAGATTATGCATGGGTATACTTTCACTGGAGATAAAGAATTATGTCTGGGCAAGAGTACGCCTTTACTGGGGATAAATGATTCTGTTATAAGCAGAAGTGGGCATTCACTGGGGAGATTGGATCCCATTTTATAGAAATCCTCATGTTGGTCGCATACACGCCTTTCTTGATTCATTTGCTCGTATGCTTCTTGTCATAAAAGATCAATAGAACTTGCAAAAAAGAGAAATTGTGGCAACATACCCCTTCTTGGAATAGCAAACTTCACTGAAGAATAAACAATTCAAACTACCGACCACTGAGTAATAACTGCGATGTAAGATCATAGCTGTATCACGTCAACTCCGAGGAAGAATGCCACTGAAAAGTGGACTTTGGAGAAGATGCTGCAACAATAAATTGCAGCCCACTGAAAAGAAATCATCTTGACTTCAAACAGCCTCTGAATTTCCGGGGAGAAGAACCATTCTCCTCTTGCAGAGAAATGAGGATACTTTGCTGGGGAAAGGAACTCTCCTAGGAAACAACATTTCCATCGCGAACTTGTACGGGTAAACAACCTCAAATGATCTTTACATTATTGCTTATATCCTGCTGAGGATAACGATCCAACTTCGACTGGAGACAGTGATCCTGACTTCTGATGAAGGAACATCAGTAATGGACTTAAGTCTCTGATGAGCTGAGGATAACAATCCTGACTTCCTGGTGTACTTTTAAAATTCACAAGTCATTTAGCCTTCATATGGACTTGATCTGATCAACCCTTAAAGAGGAGAAAATTCCCCTGCATGAGGCCTTTCCCCAGTCTATAGGGTCTTTGAAGAAAACTGTCCCGAGAAGACTTTCTGATATCTGTACCAGCAAGATAATTTTCCCCAGTGTTGTGAACTTCATAACACTGCCCCTGACTAACCAAAGTGGGATATGGTTTCAACCATGCCTGAGTAAATGCATATGCATCTTCAGATTCCAAAAATATTTTCCTCTAATCAACAGATTCTTGGAGAAATTTATCAAATCTTGACATAATTTCCCTAGTTTGACTGTACTTTGAGGGGAAAAATCCCGATTTGAATGCCTCAGATTGGCTTAACACCTACTCGACAGAGTATTTAACACGCTTACCCCTGTTCAACAGATTCTTGACAAACCTTTTCTTCATCTCATGCTAGGGGAGAAATAAGAAGTTCACAGAGTTTCGAAGATAACACAACCTTAGGGTGGCTGGCTTACATCTTGAAAGTAGGTTAGTACGCAATTGTACTCCTCAACTTGAGCTGCCTCATGTTTAAGCAAATATTTTAAGCAACATGTCCCTCGGGACCAACTGAAAGTAACACACCACTGCTCGACAAAGACTTTGGACAATCAACTTTTGCAATTTGTTTTAGACCATTTCTCAAATTGGTATTCTTTCATTCAACGGAACCAATAGAAGCTTGGCCCAGATTAAGATCATCTTCAAAAATGATTTACCTTTCAACGGTATCCTGAAGCAATTTGTCCCTTGAGATAATCAAAATTCCATCTGATGCTCATTATGCAAGCTTACTTGATGTTTAAGCACTTGTTCATATGCAAAGAATGTTTATTCTAAGAATGATAATTGTAATGAAAAGCTCATATTTGTATTGAAGTTTAAGAAACTTTTATTGAAAAGATTAAACATCAAAAATCTTATGCGAAAGAAAGTAAAAGATGGAATGATACCAACTCAAAAGTTTTAGCAAGCCTCCTAGGAGTCAGATTATCGTATTCTCATTACGGTGCGCTTTCGAATTAACCCATGCTTCAGTTAGTACTTTTAAGGGTTGTAATGTGGCATGGTTCACGGTTTTAGAAAAAAGGATTCAAGGCTCAAAATTATTTGGTGCCCGCCCCCTTCATGATGTTCTCCATTCCTACATTCAGTTAACTCGATACGAGCACTCATCTCTCAAGAAGAGTTTACAATGATTGAGGAATCAAACGAGGTTTTTTTTCGGACATGGCAGTCACTCACCTCTTTCATTTTTGGTGTATGATCACACGACTTAATTCATTGCTGAGGATTTTTATTTATTAATCCCTTTTTCTTTTTTGCACGTTTTGCTTTCCCTAAATTTTTCCTGGACAAATTCTTTTTGAATTTGACTTTGAAGTCCAGCAGGGTGCCCTGACTTTTGCCTAAGCGACTTGTTTTTCCAAGTTTCGAATTAGCGGGGATTTTTGTCTCTTTCTTTCATCATTTCATTTTTGAACAAGTCGTTGATCTTTGCATCGTCTTTGATTTATTGGAAGTGATCGTGACTGTTTGAGTCTTTAGTAGATGATGAATAGCCATTGTTATATCATCACTTGTTTTTCCTGACGTGCGAGAGATACCCATTGGGATATCATTTTCTTTGATGCACATTGTTAACCATTGTGGTTTTTTTCTTTCTAAACCTTCTGAAGGATAACCATTGTTATATCCTTTGATGCACACTCCTAATGAGTTTTGAACGCTCGATCGGATTAACTGAAATCCACCCTTCCCCGGGTTAAATGTGAGGGTTTTTTCCGAACAGAAAAGAAACTCCTACTTCAAGGCTCAAAGGGGTTTAAAAGGGTTTATCTCCCTTATATCTTTGGTGTTTAGGAATTGAAACAATACCTGTACATCATCATCATGGTTTTTATTCAAAAGCACACCATTTAAAATTTTTAGTATATTACTCATCATCCTCCCTCCAAAGGTATTTTTCTTTGTTTAACAAGAGTTAAGTATCAAAAGGAAAATAAAAACATTAATGAGTGAATACGAATGGATTAATTCAAGACAAACAAATTTAATGCATTGTGATTAATATTCAACAATAAGCAAGTATAGCATACAAGAAAGTACTGAACCAAAGCAAGAAAGATTAAAAATTAGAATTGCAAATGAAACTAGAAATTGCCATGTTGAGGAGACTAGTCTCTGTATGGACTTGTTGCTTCAGATGATGATCTGGAAGTCTTGACATTTACTGAGTCAAATGAGACTTCAAATTTAACTGGCTGGCCCAAAATTGATAGCCTTTACATCAAGAAGGTCTTGCACATTTTCTTTGAAAGCCATGCAGTCTTCAATGGAATGGCCTAGTGCCCCAGCATGGTAATCACATTGCACATTAGGATTGAAATCCATAGGATAAGGAGGAATGACAGGCTTCAGTGGCTTGGGTTCCACCAAGGAAAGCTTGAGCAACTTAGAGAACAACTTGCCATAAGTTATGGGAACAATATCGAACACTCTCTTTGGCTTCCTATCCCTTTGCTTACCTTGTTGCATACATCTTTGTTGATAGGTTTGCTGTTGAGGAGCATACCGAGCTAGATGAACATGAGGAACATTTTGATTTTGATTAACCAACTGATTTCCACAACTTGCAAACAGATGTTGGTGAGAACTTTCTGGGATTATAGGTTGTGGATTAGGTGAAACCAGTCGTGAGATAGAACTTTGAACAGGAGAAGGCGTAACCCTATTCTTTGTAGCGGTTGGCATAAGATTGATTTGCACACTCAGACCTTCGGGAGTGAAGAGAATTGTCCCTGCATCAAGCAAGTCTTGGACTTGATGCTTAAAAGCTATGGAATATTCAGTATCATGATCGGGTGCCCCAGTATGGAATTCACACCTAGAATTGTCGTCAAAGCCACGAGGAAGCCTTTCATGTGTAGTGAAGATTCAGAGTTTGACCAAATGAAATCCTAGTAGGGGAGGAAGCAATTGTGCATACAACATTGTAATAGGTTCAAACAGCCGTTCAGGCTGTTTTGGCCTCTGCTGAAAAACTTTACCCTTTGGATCCTCTTGGGAGATGACAACTAGTTGCGGATAGGAAGATCCTGGAACACAAGGTGGTGGAGGAGATACTCCCTGACTTAAAAGAGTCCCCAGATTATGGGGGGAATGGTAGCTCCTATTGTAACGGGCATAGAAACATCTTCTTTCTTCAACATTGTCCCCAAAATTTCCATAACCAAATTCAATTGAGTGTTCTTTTCTCTTAGGAGTCCTTGTCCATGGACCAAATCCTGCATGTCTAGCATCAAAAATCCCATATGCTCTTTCATCTCGTCCAATTCCCCACGAAGTTGTTCCATATCTTGAATCTGATCACGGAGCGGCGAGAAGTCAAGATTTGCAGCTCTGGAAAGAAAATACCGAGTCTGAATAAGGACTCCCCATTCTGAGTACCTGCTATGGATGCATGAAGAGGCATGAGGTGAATGAACGGATTCAATGCCATGTTCGAACATTTTTTTGCATACCATCTTTAACGTTTCCTTTTTTTGTAAAATAAACATGCTATTGTTGTAACCCAATTTTTACCCCTAAGATCCCACCATCATACCATGCTGATTCAATCACAATAAGACCACATTAGGTTACTTTGGTTCTCCTCTGTATATTTAGTTTTTCTCCTTGAGGAACCACCAAGCACCTTGACTTGTTTTCTTTTGTGATCATGAATATTTTGTCTTGATTTTCCTTTTAATTAATAAAATTGAATGTTGGTTTGTCTTACTTGTTACTAATGTAGGTAAAGGCAATGAGGTTTAGCAAGTTGTTACATGGGTTCATGAGTTTATTTCCATGCCCTAGGCAATAGAGCTTGAGAAGTCCAAACCTCACCATTGAAGTTGTTTTGGAAGGGATGGCATGGCAAGGTTATTTTGGTTCACTACATTTCCAAGATATCAAGATTGATTCAAAAGTGCAGGGGATTGATTGAAGAAGTTGTCATGCTTGGACAAGGTTTTGTTCCCATTGGTCACAAGTGCATATTTCTCCCAATTCTCAAGATACGGAAGTGGTTTTGGTGTCTATGAATTCTCATTTTTATCCTCAACAACTTCTATTTACAAATCATTTGTGTTGGTACAAGAAGTTTGTTCAAAATTGTCAAAGTTCCTCAAAGCATTTTCTTGATCTGGGAGCTAGGGTTTTGAACTTCAAAGAAGTATATCTTGGTCATATTTTGGTATTTTTGAGTGATTCCAAAGACATCCTACTCTTCAAAGGGTTATCAACAAATCACTTCAAAAGTTTCAAGGAGTTTTCATGTGGAAGAAGCTTGATGATGAAGAAAGATTACAAGTCCTCTAGATGAACCCCCAATTTCTCATGTGTGACTTCAAATGATCATAAGTTGGTCAATATGTATCAAATTGAGACCATTCTTTTTCCAAAATTATCTTGAGGATGTGAACTTTATGCCTTCTTTTATATGTAAAGTGAGAAAATGGATGGAAAATGCCCTAAGGATACAAAAGATTATAGGTCATTTCATGATTTTTTTTTCCAACTTCAACAACTCACAACTCTCAATTTTTGGATATTTTGATTGGTTCAAGTTTCAAAATGTCATTCAAGAGGTCTATTTCATGCCATCTTTTTTGGTCAAGAGAAAATTCCTAGTGGAAGGCCATGTTTGGATGCAAAACATTATAGGTCACTTTTGAAAGAAAAATTGAAATATTTCTAAGTATGGAAAGTCAACTTCATTTTCCTAACTTTGACTCAATGAAACTTTCAGCTCAAGCATCTATTTGATTCCATTCTTTTTCCATTGCAAATCTGGTAACCTCATATTTCTAAAGCATCAAGAACCATGCCTTAAGACCCCTTGAGTTGAGAATGCCATTGGATTGAACTTGGTAACTTGGAACTGAAGTTTCTCCATAAGTCAGAATTTGAAATCTTTGTTTTGGCTTCTAATCATAAGTTTTCCACGCGTTTTTGCCTCTAAACATGTTTAGTGAACTTCCAGAATTGATTAGCACAACAAAATGCGTGTTTTGGATGAGTTTTGATCAAATTAGAAGTCACACTTTTCTTGTTTGCAACTTCACACGATTTCCATCCAAACTGCATCATTTCACATGCTTGGACATTCCATTTGATTCCCTATAAATAGAGGGTTATCCCCCATTCATTTCCTCAAGCTTGGATAGCCAGAATCACCCTGCCAAACTTGTTCCATAACTCAAAATTCTGCAACTTCAAAATCTATTCTCAAGTCTTTTTTAATTCATTTTTTCCATCAATTCACCTTCCTTGATCTTCCCTGAAGCTAACCATATAATTACATTCAAGAATCGTGCCCTATATTGCTCCATAGAAGTCCAGTTTCAGAGCTCTGCAACTCAACTTCAATAGGTAGATTCCTTCATCAATTCTTCAAAACTTTGATATCATTGTGATGCTCTCATTGCCCTGGTTCTAGTCCCAACACTTACCTTTATCTGGAAACATGTTTTGACCATGAAATTTCAAATCCCTTTTCAAAACTTTCTTTCCAAATTGCTTGAGCTACAGTTTATATAAATTTGTCGCGAGGCTGTGGTTGTCTTCGTCTTGAAGAGGCGAAGCGAATGGCATAGATCTGAGCTTCTGATTTTACAGTTTTAGAGACCTACAACTCACGATGGCTGGAGGTTGAAGACGACCAACGTGTCATCTTCCAACCAATGATGGCGCGCCATCTTTTTTTTTTTTGAAAATCTAATTTTATTAATGATCCTATGTTTTATTCACTAATGACCATGATATGCACACCGCGCTAGATCCCTTGGATTTGATTACTAACGCATTTTGACTCTCATCCATTGGTCCACATTTTTTTGGTTTTTATTTTATTTTCTGGTTTTTATATTTAATTGTTTTAAACTTCAAAAAATCATAGAAAATTCATTTTTAGTCCAAAACAATCTAAAAAAATTATGAAAAATATTTCTGATTATTCTCTTTCTGATTTTTATTTTTTCACATTTAAATTTTGTGTTTTTGTATTTTTTTTATAAATTTTCACTTTATTTGAATTATTTTAAATGTTTAAAAATACTTTGATACATTTTTAAATTCTGAAAAAATTATGGAATGATCCAATGATATTGTAAAAACTATTGGTGACCTCATTTTACTTTTGTTTCTGATTTTGTTATTTTTTATCATTTTTTTGTTTATTTTACTCATTTCTTTTAATTTAAAAAATAGTTTCTGACTTTAAAAAATTACCAAAAATTTTGTAAAAATATTTGAGCCCTTTTCTGATTTTTCTATGGTATCACTTTTTATTTCTTGATTAATTTGAATATATTTGATATTTTTCTCTTTTATTTCCATTTTAAAAACATTTTAAAAATCTTTTTAATGTATATATTAAATGCAATATTATTTTGTGATTATTTTCTGTCTGATCTTGGGTTAATTTTTTTTTTATCATGAGCTTTATTAACATCATTGGATCCAGGGTGTTGAGTCTAACTCCACAAAAATGGATGAATGATTTTAATAGTTTGATTTGAATTTAATTCAAAAGTGGTTTGTATATTCTCTCCCACCCCTCTTCATCTCATCCCCTTCTTATTGCACTAAGTGTTATTGGAGCATGATCTCTATATCTTGTCTCAAAACAAATAGTGCATAGATTTCTATTGACCGACCTCAAAATAGGTACGACTTCTATATAAGTCCACTTACGATTGCTTCACATAGCGCTAAATTTTGTCTCAATTCGAATAAATGATCATTCGTGGCCCAAACCTATGTTTGCAAGCCCAAGTATGTTAATTTGATCTCTTTGATCCAATAACTTTGAGATTCATTGTGTGGAGGCTTTGGTTCTACCAATCCTCTAATGGATCTACAACACTTTTGGTCAACGCGGATCACTTAAACATCGTTGATCATTAAATGGTATTTGTGAAGATTCCAAATGGATGATATACTTGACAAAAAAGCAAATGCAGCTTGTTGTGTGGAGGCTTTGGTTCTACCAATCCTCTAATGAGTTCCAAATGCAATTTTCAAGATGGTCATTCAACTAACCACTAATTATTAATTTATTTTTACTTTATACGCTTTTATGCTTTATGCACCATTTACTTTTAGTATTTACATTCCATGCTATTTTCATCTTTGCTCATTTGGGAATTTACTTTCTTGTCATTTTTGTTTTTTGCTCATTTGAGCTCTTATTTCCTTTTTGAAGACACTTAATAATTAATATAAACCCTAAAAAAAACTTTAATGATACTTGGACTATTTGGTTACTATCCTTGGCATTATGGAGCATTGGACTTCTTGGACTTAGGATTAGAAACCTTGGCCTATATTGGAGACCTTGTGATCTTAATTGGTATTTTGTCTGGAGTTCTTGAGGTTTACCTCAAGACATTAGTTTGTTTGTTTTTTTGCGCAGGTTATTGTGATTACTTTCTTTGTTTGTAATCTGGAATTCACCTGTATACAGCCATTACTCTGCCCAATTTTTGTGAAGACTTAATACACTTGAAGTTTGGTTCTCACAAGAGGTTTAGTATCTTTGCTTGCTTGGTTTTAATCCAAAGAATGGGAATTCTATCTTGGCTCATAATGTCAAGTATTGGCTTCTTGTTGGTTAGATGGTTCTTATCCCTATATTTTACCTTATGCTTTAGGATAGTCCCTTCTTCTCCTCCCATCTTCTTTAATTTCAAAAATCCTCTCCCTCCTTTTGAAAATTCTTCTTGTTTTTAAACTTAGACTTAGGTCCATGCGTTTTCAAAACATTTTCATAAATAAACTTCAACCAACTTAATAATACTTTAACATTTTTTGTAAGAAGACTAAAAGTCAATCAATCTCATTTCAAACCATTTTGCTACTTTGGCTTTTTACTTTAAAAATTTTCTCAAAAGATTGGACGCTTGTCAATCCTTGTAGTGATGCAAACAACTATAATTCTACAGTATGTAGTGAAGAGAGATATTTCCCACTTGGGTGTTGAGTAAGGCATTGTTGATTTTAAAATCCAAGCCATATCCTCCACTTTAAGATGACACAAATTCTCCTTTCTCATGATTGTGGGCAGTAAGTATGTTTTCCACACGGAAAATGGAGATGATGTCCTAGCTCATAAAATTAACCAACACACATGAGGGAGTAATCCAAAAAAAGGAGGCATGAGATCCCCCACTCAGTGGAGGCCCCTTTGACTGTAGTGTCGTTTACCGAGTAATCGGGAAGACGTATTGCTTTCAACCTAGGAGCCTGCTGAAGCTGAGGACCGTAGAATACCTAACCCATCTTGGCCTTTTAGGTGTAGTGCGGAAGCTACGACGGAGTAATCCGGAAATAGTTGTCCCGCGATACTACGCTTGAACGAGTTTTTCTTGAGAATATTACTAATTATCGAGTTAATCGGGAAGTTGATAATATCCGAAGGAAGGATGTAGACTCTGGGAATCTCTAGAACCTTGTTCGGCAGGTGATAAATTTTAGACCATACCTTATGGGTAGTACCTTTGACCTCATGTTCGTGACGTTGAACCTATGAACCCTATATGTGTCATCTTGTATGTCATTGTTGCATCATGCATCCATGCATTCATAAGCATCTTTTGAAGAAATTTTATTTCAGGGGACTTAAAAGTTGACCATTTGTGAATATCTCAGGTACTTTTTAACCATGGACTCTGGAAAAAGAAAGACCTGGAAATACAGTTTCAAGGATCCCAAGATAGATGAGTTGATCAGTCTAATTCCCGAGATCGAGTGTTCTGTAGATTTTCTAAAGAAGTGTGGATCCATATTTCCTCTCATGAAGTTGAAGATGAAGGAGGGTATTCTCTCGACATTGGTCCAGTTCTATGATCCAATGTATTATTGCTTTACTTTTCCCGACTATCAGTTGATGCCTACACTAGAGGAGTATTCTTATCTGTCGGATTTACCCGTTACTGATCGTGTTCCTTTCATTGGTTTGGAGGGTGAGCCAAAATCACATGAGATTCATGTTTTGATCCACCTGGGGAAGTATGAGGTTGAAGCCCATATGACTACTAAAGGAGGGATTAGAGGATTACCAGCTCAGTTCTTATTGGAGAAAGCTCGTTACTTTACTAGGATGAAGAGTACAGTCGCTTTTGAGGCCATCTTTGCTCTACTTGCTTATGGTTTATTCTTATTTCCTAATATGGACAAGTTTGTTGACGTTAATTCTATCAGGATCTTCATGATCGGAAACCCAGTTCCTACATTGTTGGGTAATGCTTATTACTCTATTCATCTTTGGAATTCTTATCATGGCGGGATGATTATCTGTTGCATGCCTTTGTTGTATCGGTGGTTTATCTCTCATATGCCTCAGTCTGATGCTTTCTGGGATGTCATGAAGGAACCCCGTTGGGCCCTAAAGATCATGGCACTCACTCACTCGGATATTGATTGGTATCATCGGACTTATCAGGATATAGAGATTATTGATAGTTGTGGTAGTTTCCCCAATGTACCTCTTCTTGGTACAAAGGGAGGAATTAACTATAAACCTGTTCTTGCACGACGACAGCTTGGTTATCCAATAAGGGATAAACCAAATAGTATTCATTTGAGCAGTTTCTTTCTAAAGGAGGGAGAAGACCATAGGTAAGCTAGGGAGAAGATTGCGAAGGCATGGCGTCACATTCATAAGAAGAGTAGGAAAGACTTGGGACCTAGGGGAGTTATTTATTTGGAGCGATATCTTCAGTGGGTCCAAACGAAAGCTATTCAGTTGAAGATGTCGTATTCCTAGGAGACACCTATGCCTGATTTATTTGTGAAGACCACTCCTCCCTTATTGGATGATCTAGAAGAGCTGCAACTTGCTTTAGTCATAATGCAGTAGGAAATGGATGCTTGGAAGAATAAGTGCCAAACTTTAGAGATTTCCTATAGAGCAGACTTAAAGGAGAAAGATGACTTAATTGAGATTCTTGAGAGTAGGGCTATAGAGACCATGGAAAGGAAGGGGGTTTATTTTCTCCTAAGCCTCAGTCAGATGCTATTTGCTCACTTCCTGATTCAGGTAATTGGAAGGGGGTTGCTGCCAGATATGCGGAAGAAAATCAGAGGTTGAAGGCTCGGGTTGCCAGGCTTATAGGGAAGCGCCAGTGTATAGAGTGATCTCCATCAGCTTCACTTCTTAGGGTTTTAGACTTTATTTTCATCTTGTACTTGGGATTATTGAGACTTGTAACCTATTTTGAAGTTATTATAATAAAAAATCCAAGTGTTTCAAATGCGTTATTACTTTGATATTTTCAATGTGTCTATAAATCTTTAAGTCCCTTGAAATATTAATAATAAAAAAATCATACGCATTGCATATCATGCATCATATTGCACATAGTTCTTGCATTTGTTATGCATATCCTAGTGTCTTACCAAGCTTCTTTACTTTGTTCAACAAGCTTACTCACCACTATAACACTCAGGCTAATTTTAGAAGGAAGATGGACAAATTAGAACAAGAGAATCGCGAGCTCCGTGAGGAAGTTTCTGCTTTGAAGGCTGGCATGGCCAATCTTACTGCTCTGGTGGATGCTCATAATCAGCCACCGAGTGTTCAACCTCAACCAACAAGGGCTATTACTGAAGCTCTGAATGTTCCTGTGTCTGCTGCTCCAGTTGTTGTTCAGAACTGCATGCCTCAAGGTTATCCATGGGGAATGCCAGAGAACTTTGAGCATGAAGGTTTCAATCTTGGTCCTCAAGATACTCCAGTTGTCCATATTATTGTTACTCATGTACCTCATGTGGTGCATACTGCTCCTGCTGCACCTCCTTTGGTGAATTTGATTTCATTTGTTAATGATGATGTGTGTCGTCATTTTCCTCCACCAAGTTAAGACTTGGGTCTCTATGATAGAAAGGATGATTTTCAAGAGCAGTTTGACAAAATGCAGATGGAGATGAAGGCCCTCAGGGGGAAATAGTTATTTGGGCAGAATGTGAATGAGTTATGCTTGGTACCGAATGTTAAGATACCTGCAAAGTTTAAGGTCCCGGAGTTTGAGAAATACAAGGGAAACACTTGCCCTCGTGATCATCTGGTAATGTATGTAAGGAGAATGTCTACCCATACTGATGATCAGCGTCTACTGATTCACTTTTTTTAGGATAGTTTGACCGGTGCTGCGCTGAAGTGGTATATGAGCTTGGACAGCGTCAACATCCATACTTTTAATGACTTGGGAGAAGCGTTTATCAGACAATACAAGTACAACATGGACATGGCGCCTAACCGTGATCAACTCAGGGCCATGGTTCAGAAAGACAGGGAATCATTCAAAGAATATGCACAATGATGGCGTGAGGTAGCCGCCCAAGTGATTCCTCCCATGGAAGAGAAGGAGATGACTAAGATTTTCTTGAAGACTCTGGGTGCTTTCTACTATGAAAGGATCGTAGCAGGTGCGCCAAGTGACTTTACTTAAATGGTAGGCATGGGTATCCATTTAGAGAAGGTTGTAAGAGAGGGTCGTTTAACAAAGAGTGAAGGATCTGGAGGTGCGAAGAAGCCATTTTATTGGTTTACCAAGAAGAAGGAAGTGGATGCAAATGTTGTTATGCAAGAGAGGAGGGTTAATCCTCCTAGAAGAAATTATCAGTGTCATCAACAAGTCGCCTCAGTTACTCCAGTTATTGGTGTAGCTCCAACCATTGTTGCTTATCAGATACCATCTCAGTAGGGGAATCAAGGGTATAATCAGAGAAGGAAGAGTTATGATCTTATTCCTATGAGTTATACGGAGTTACTACCGGCATTGATTCAGAAGAAGTTGGTTCAGACCTGAGTACCTCCCGTTATACCATCACCATTGCCTTGGTATTACAAAGCAGACCAAACATGTTCTTTTCATCATGGAGCACCAGGGCATAATGTTGAGAATTGCTATCCTTTGAAGACTGAAGTACAGAAATTGGTGCAGTCTGGTATTCTATCTTTTAAAGATGTGGGCCCTAATGTGAAAGACAATCCTCTGCCCAAGCATGGATGAGAAAATGATGTGAATATGGCGGCCGGTTGTCCAGGCGACTTCCAGATTTTTGATATTCATCTGTTTAGAGGAGATTTGGTGAAAATGCATGCAGAACTCTGAATTTAGCTACTATACGCATGACCATGCCGGTTGTGCTATTTTCAATACAGACATACAGGGTTGCAAAAAGATAAAGGCTGATTTATAGGAGATGATGGATGATGGCCTCATCCACATAATCAGGCCTAGGGTAGAGTATGAAGAGGAGGTGAATATGGTTTCTGGATGTCCTAGAGAGTTTATAATTTTTGATGTGGAGTATATGAATGAAGACCTTGTGCAATTGCATGCTACTTTCTGTCATTTGGCTGGTTAGGTGGAGCATCAGTATGGATCTTATCGAATTTACTGTCGAGACTCCTGAGGATGTTCAATCGTGAAGAAAGGTATTCAGTTGTTGTTGGACAATGGAACTATCAAGGTTACAGGTCAAAGGGATGATTACCATGAAGTTGATATGATTGAGGTTTGTTTGGCTGAAGAAGAGTCGGATGATGAGTATGCCTATGCAGATGAGTATTTCTCCTCAGATGAGGATTTGTTTCCCAGAGATGACTTAATAATGACTGATTATGTTAAAGAAGGAGTAAATGTTATTGTGCCATGTTTTGGTACACCTGCCCATTCTGAAGTCGAGTATCATAGCATGTCGGCTATTACTCCATTGGTGATTAGTTTACCGGGTCCTGTCCCCTATAAGTCAGATAAGGCTGTACCTTACAAATATAACGCTAAAATCTTTGAGGATGGTGTGGAAGTTCCCATCCAGCCAATGCCTGATGTTGGAAATATTGCTAAGACTAGCAGAGTCACCCGTAGCGGTCGTGTGTTTGCACCAGTTGTTCGAGGAGATGTTAGTGCTGGAAAGAAAATTACTGAGAATGTTGAACCCAAGAAGTCTACGGGTGAATCCAGTGGAGCTATGTTAGAGAAAGAAGTGGATGATATTTTGAAGATAATCAAGATGAGCGACTACAGAATTGTAGATCAGCTACTACAGACTCCTTCAAAAATATATATCTTGGCTTTATTGATGAACTCCTCTGCTCACAGGGAATCTTTGATGAGGGTATTGGACCAAGCTTTTGTGGAAAGTGACATACCTATAGACCAATTCAGCAGTGTAGTAGGGAACATTACGTCATGTAATAACCTGAGTTTCTGCGATGATGAACTGCCCGATGAAGGAAGGAATCACAACCTGGACCTCCACATCTCTTTGAATTGCAAGAATGATTCACTGTCCAATGTACTGATTGATAATGGACCCGCTTTGAACGTTATACCGAGGAGCACGCTTATGAAGTTGAAATATTAGGGAACGCCCATGCGCCCGAGTGGCATCATTGTGAAAGCGTTTGATGGATCAAGGAAATCTGTTATTGGTGAAGTGGACTTTCCTATTCATATAGGCCAACATTTGTTTCAGATTACTTTCTAGGTCATGGATATTGTACCTGCTTACAGTATTTTTTTGGGATGGCCATGGATACATGAGGTAGGGGCTGTCACTTCAACTTTACACCAGAAGTTGAAGTTTGTACGTGAAGGAAAAGTGGTAATCATAAATGGAGAACGGGCATTATTGATATCTCATTTGTCCTCTTTCAGCATTGTGGAGGCGGATGAAGCTGCTGTTGGAACCCAGTTCCAAGATTTATCCATTGACAACATAAGAGGAAATGAGAATTCTATGATTTCGCTTAAGGATGCGCAGCAGGTTGTGTGTAAGGGTCATAGTGAAGTTTGGGGACAGATTGTGGGTCCTCCTGTAAACAAGACCAGAGCCGGCTTGGGGTTCTCTTTGAAGGATGACAAAGGTAAGAGCATGAAGCTGAAGTCTACTGCAGGAAAGTATAAAGACATCTTTCGTAGTGGGGGTTATCTTAATCCGACTATTTCCAGGATTAACGCCATTGTGGAAGATGAATTAGAGCCGGAAATGCCAAATTACGTGACGCATGGAGTTAGGGTTCAGAACTGGATCACCATTGATGTTCCCTCTTGCATACATGTTTCAAAGTAATTTGATTTGTTAATCTTTTTGAAAATCTTTCACTCTTCCCAAGGTGGAAGTATTAACGATGTAGGGCTTATCTGTTTGCTGTGACTTTTAAAATCAATAATAAAAGTTGTCTTTGTTTCCCAAAATTGTGTCTTTATTTTTCGCTTTTTCTTGGAAAATGGTAATCAGAAAAAAAAACTTTCAAAATAAATAATAACTGAAATACAATATGCATGATCACTTGTTATATGTGTCAGTTTCTAAATGCAATCATAAACCATATGTGCAGATTAATTAAAAAAACCCGTTGAATACAATGACCCTACACGCTCTCCCAATTTTGAATGTCCTGTGTATAGGGCCGAAGAAGAAGACTATGATGAGATTCTAGAATAGGTCTCACGGTTGCTTGAGCGCGAGGAAAATGCCATTCAGCCATATAAAGAGCCATTGGAAGTAATCAATTTGGGTTCAGAAGAAGATCCGAAGGAAGTCAAGATTGGAGTGTTGATGCATCCTGATGTGAAGAGCAGGTTGATTGAGCTGTTGAAAGAGTATGTGTATATTTTTGCTTGGTCTTATCAAGATATGCCTGGTCTAGATGCAGATATTGTAGAGCACCATTTGTCGTTGAAGCCAGAGTGTCCGCCAATCAAACAGAAGTTGAGAAGAACTCACCCAGATATGGAAGTAAAGATTAAAGAGGAGGTTCTAAAGCATATTAATGCTGGTTTTCTTGTGACGTCAGAGTATCCTCAATGGATTGCCAATATTTTTCCAGTACCAAAAAAAGAAGGAAAAGTCCGCATGTGCGTAGATTACATAGATCTAAATAAAGCTAGTCCAAAGGATGATTTTCCATTGCCACACATTGATATGTTAGTGGATAGCACAGAAATATTCAAAGTATTCTCGTTCATGGATGGATTTTCCGGGTATAATCAAATAAGAATGGCTCCAGAGGACATGGAAAAAACAACGTTTATCACACCCTGTGGAACATTCTATTACCGAGTGATGCCCTTCGGGTTGAATAACGCTGGTGCAATGTACCAGAGGGCTATGACAACCCTATTCCATGATCTGATGCACAAGGAAATCTAAGTATATGTTGATGATATGATTGCTAAATCCCAGACTGAAGAAGGGCATGTAGAAGATTTATTGAAGTTGTTTCAGCGTTTGAGGAAGTATCGTCTCCGCTTAAATCCAAATAAATGTACGTTCGATGTTTGATCAGGGAAATTGTTAGGTTTCATTGTTAGCCATAAAGGAATTAAAGTTAACCCTGATAAAGTCAAAGCAATTCAAGAAATTTCAGCGCCAAGAACTGAAAAGCAAGTCAGAGGGTTCCTCGGGCGTTTTAATTATATTTCCATATTCATTTCCCACATGACTGCAACATGTGAACCGATCTTTAATTTGTTAAAGAAAGATCAAGGTTGTGTATGGACGAAATACTGACAAAGGGAATTTGAAAGTATTAAAGAATATCTGCTTGAACCTCCTATCTTGATCCCTCCTGTTGAAGGAAGACCATTGATTATGTATCTGACAGTGTTAGATAATTCCATGGGCTGTATTCTGGGACAACAAGATGAAACGGGGAAGAAAGAGTATTCCATTTATTATCTCTGTAAAAAGTTTACTGATTGTGAGTCACGGTATTCCATGCTGGAAAAGACATGTTGTGCTCTGGCCTGGGCGGCCAAACATTTGCGGCAGTATATGTTGAATCACACTACTTGGTTGATCTCCAAAATGGATCCTATCAAGTACATTTTTGAAAAGCCTGCTCTTACCGGGAGAATTTCCCGCTGGCATATGTTGTTATCTGAATATGACATCGAATATTGCACTCAAAAAGCTATTAAAAGCAGCGTGTTGGCAGATTATCTTACTCACCAACCAGTTGATAATTATTAGTCTGTGAAGTATGATTTCCCCGATGAGGATATGATGTTTCTGAAAGTGAAAGAATGTGATGAACCATTGCCTGAGGAAGGTCTTGATCCTGAATCTCGTTGGAGTATGATATTTTATGGAGTTGTGAATGCTTATGGTAAAGGAATTGGTGATGTGATTGTCACTCCACATGGATCACACGTTCCTTTTACTGCAAGGTTGACATTTAATTTACTAATTATATGGCAGAATATGAGGCTTGCATCATGGGTCTCGAGGAAGCTATTGATCTCAGAATTAAAATTCTAGATGTGTATGGTGATTCAGCTTTGGTAATAAATCGGATTAAAGGAGAGTGGGATACTCGTCACCCCATCTTGATCTCTTATAAAGATTATGCTAGAAGGTTGTTACCCTTCTTTAATAAAGTTGAATTCCATCACATTCCTAGAGATGAAAATCAAATGGCAGATTCTCTGGCAACTCTGGCTTCTATGTATTAAGTGACTACTTAGAATTATATACCTCAAATTATGATTCGGAGATTGGATAGGCCCGCTCATGTGTTTACAATAGAAGAGATAGCAGATGAGAAATCTTGGTATTATGATATCAAGCATTTTCTTCAGACTCAGGAATACCCGATTGGTGCTTCGAAGAAAGATAGAAAGATATTGAGAAGATTGGTTGTCAGTTTCTTCCTTAGTGAAAATGTGTTGTACAAGAGAAATTATGACATGGTCCTGCTCAGATGTGTGGATAGACACGAAGCAGACATGTTGATGCATGAGATTCATGAAGGTTCATTTGGCACTCATGCCAACGGATATTCGATGGCTAAAAAGATGCTAAGGGTAGGTTACTATTGGCTGATAAAGGAATCTAATGGTTACAAATTTGCAAAGAAGTGTCATAAATGCCAGATTTATGCGGACAAGGTTCATGTGCCTCCGACACTTCTCAATGTTATTTCTTCCCCGTGGCCTTTCTCTATGTGGGGTATTGACATGATTGGGATGATAGAACCAAAATCTTCGAATGGAAACCGTTTTATCTTGGTAGCAATTGATTACTTCACCAAGTGGGTGGAGGCTGCTTCATATGCTAATGTTATTAAGCAGGTGGTTGTGTGCTTCATTAAGAATAATCTTATATGTCGATATGGCTTGTCGAGCAGAATAATCACCGACAATGGCTCGAATCTGAATAATAAGATGATGACCGAACTGTGTGAAGAATTCAAGATTGTCCATCACAACTCATCTTCGTACATGCCGAAGATGAATGAGGCTATTGAAGCTGTAATAAGAATATCAAGAAGATCATCCAGAAGATGGTTGTTACTTATAAAGTTTGGCATGAACTGCTCCCTTTTTCTTTGCATGGATATCAGACATTTGTACGCACTTCAACAAGAGAAACCATGTTATCCCTTGTGTATGGAATGGAAGTTGTGCTCCCAATAGAGGTTGAGATTCCCTCTTTGCGTGTGATAATGGAAACCAAGTTGTCAGAGGCTGAATGGATCCAGAACAGGTTTGACCAATTGAATTTGATCGAATATAAGAGAATGACAGCTTTGTGTCATGGACAGTTATATCAGAAAAGGATGAAGAAAGCTTTTGATAAGAAGGTCAAACCTCGTGAATTCAGAGAAGGCGGCCTCGTGCTCAGGAAGATCATGTCTTTTAACGCTGATTCTAGGGGCAAGTGGACTCCCAATTTTGAAGGCCCATATGTTGTCAAGAAAGCCTTCTCTGGCGGTGCATTAATCCTTGAAACTATGGATGGTGAGGAGTTCCCACGTCCCATGAATGCTGATGTAGTCAAGAAATACTTCGCCTAAAAGAAATAAAAGAACAGCTTGCTAATTTTCAACCCGAAAGGGCGGCTTAGGCAAAAAAAAAAGAGCGTCTCGGTAGGCCGAAAACCCGAAAGGGCGGTCTAGGCAAAAATTAGAGACCTAAACAGAATAAATTTCCTGCTAAGTTAAAAGCCCGCAAGGGCATCTTAGGCAAAAGTTAGGGACTTTCCTGGCAAGTAACTACATCAGACAAGTCTTGATCGTTGAAGCAACAATCTTCTCGGATCCTCATCATACTTCAGTGGAAGCTGCTGCTCAAGATTTCAAAAGTTGTTAGAGGGGATATTGGTCATTGTATCTCAATGTATTTTTTCCAATATACGTTACCATTTTCTAAACTTTGTAATCATCCATGGAGTCTCTCCATTCGCATACTACCATTCTATTAATGAAATTTGAGTTTTTACCCAATTCTTTGTATTTCTTATTTTATTTAGCTTGCAAAGACTCTGTTTATTATTGATAATAACTTTCAAAGCGAAAAGATTAAAAAATAAAAGTGATTTTTAAAAAGAATTTATAATTTTCTTTTACTTTAAAATTTGTGACGCAAGAGAAAAACAAAAGTGGTGATCCCAAGAACGAACGAACTCTAGTTGTTTTAAGAAGTTTTATTTCCCGGGGAAGTTTTTCTCAAGATGTTTTCGCTGTATTGGGTTTGTGGCTCCAGTATCCCCGAGAAGTTGGTACAATAATTACTCTCGAAGAACACGGGACTCTGGTTTCTCCGGTGAAGAACTTCTTTTGGTTTTCCCTTTGAGAATGTGGTGTTAACCTCCCCAATGAAGTCAGCACGAAATCCCCGTTTGATGTCTTGATGATGGGACATTATTTGCCTTAATGAAGTTTGTATGTTTTCCTCTTTCAAGATGGGCCTGAATTCCCCAATGAATGTTTTGGTGATTTGGTGTCCATCTGCTTTACTAGAAATTGATTCTGCAATCCCCATTAGAAGTGTTACATTTGAAAGCATTTGTTTCCCCGTTGAAGTCTTAGTGTTATTCCATGGTGAAGCCTGGAGAAGGATGTTATATCCCTATATCTGTACTATTTTGTCGCTTTGATCTGTTTGCTTCCGGATTACGTTTCTCCCCAGTAAAGTTAAGCCATGCAGTAGGACTTTGTTTCCTCAGTTGGTGCTTATTTTTATTCTGAGATGTTCATCTTGGATGTGATTTAGCCAAGTGTTGATTGTGCCCAAGTTAATTTTTCCTGGTTACTCCCAGTGTTATATGTATATTTTGTCAGCATATACATGATAATACTCATGCATTCATACATACATCTGCATAGTTAAATTTAGCAGATCATTGCTCATTCACGTTCATTAATATTTTGTTGACATACTAGCTGTTTTGCAGAGTTATGTTATCCTCTCTCCAATAGAGTGTTGGCTTTAAGCAGAAAACGTATATTTTTTCAATTTTCCCACTGAGTTATCCCTCGTGGAAGATTTTTGCTTTAGCCTTCCTGTACAGCTCTTTGTCTGGATAAACTGGTTTTCCCTCTTGAGTTTATTTCTCAAGGGATGCATTTTGGTTGACTGTTTCACCCCAATTTATTTCTGGTTTGAATCTTTGTTTCCCAGCATTATTATCGCTTTAGATTTCTGTAAGCTTCGAGCATTGGTTGGGGAAATGTGAATTTATTTTGGCATGAGAAGACTTTTATCGCCTCATCAAGAATATGTTCTTCATTCCCTAGGAAGTTATTCTTCATTCCCCAAAAATTCATCTTACAATCCTCCATAACAGCATGTAACATGTCTCTTTATTTTATCAACTTGTACTTCCCCGTAAAATTCGACATTACTTTTTTGCTATCTTCTCTATGAATGGATAGTTTGCAGTTCGTTTCCAAATCACTCCAGTGGATGGCAAGTATTTCAATATTGCTGAGATAGTTCATTGAGAAATCTCTGCAAGTGCTGGTATCTTTATTTGAGACGGCTTATATATTACCCTTTCTAGGCAGAATGCCTTGGTTAAAGAAGAAGTTGAGACCCGTTCTAGGTGAAATTCCAGAATTTTGGGGAAACTTATTATCTTTTTGCTACCTTCAGTGAACGTTGGTAGTTCATCGTCAATGAACGGCAGTGTTATAATATTCTCTTTCTACCTTCAGTGAAAGTTGGTAGGTCACCTTCAGTGAAAGTTGGTGATTGTTATCTTTTTGCTACCTTCAGTGAATGTTGGTAGTTCATCGTCAGTGAACGACGACATTATGATATTCTCTTTCTACCTTAAATGAAATTTGGTAGGTCACCTTCAGTGAAAGTTGGTGATTGTTATCTTTTTGCTACCTTCAATGAACGTTGGTAGTTCATCGTCAGTGAACGGCGGTGTTATGATATTCTCTTTCTACCTTCAGTGAAAGTTGGTAGGTCACCTTCAGTATAAGTGGTGATTGTTATCTTTTTGCTACCTTCAGTGAATGTTGGTAGTTCATCGTCAGTGAACGGCAGTGTTATGATATTCTCTTTCTACCTTCAGTGAAAGTTGGAAGGTCACCTTCAGTGAAAGTTGGTGATTGTTATCTTTTTGCTACCTTCAGTGAATGTTGGTAGTTCATCGTCAGTGAACAGCGGTGTTATGATATTCTCTTTCTACCTTCAATGAAATTTGGTAGGTCACCTTCAGTGAAAGTTGGTGATTGTTATCTTTTTGCTACCTTCATTGAACGTTGGCAGTTCATCATTAGTGAACGGCGGTGTTATGATATTCTCTTTCTACCTTCAGTGAAACTTGGTAGGTCACCTTCAGTGAAACTTGGTGATTGTCATCTTTTTGCTACCTTTAGTGAATGTTGGTATTTCATCGTCAGTGAACGGAGATATTATGATATTCTCTTTCTACCTTCAGTGAAAGTTGGTAGGTCACCTTCAGTGAAAGTTGGTGATTGTTATCTTTTTGCTACCTTCAGTGAACGTTGGTAGTTCATCGTCAGTGAACGGAGATGTTATGATATTCTCTTTCTACCTTCTGTGAAAGTTGGTAGTTTATCTTCAGTGAAAGTTGGTGATTGTTATCTTTTTTCTACCTTCAGTGAATGTTAGTAGTTCATCGTCAGTGAACGATGATGCTATGATATTTCTTTTCCCTCTACCTTCAGTGAACGTTGGTAGCTCACCTTCAGTAAATGTTGGTGTTGCCATTTCTTTCCTCTTTCTACCTTCAGTGAACGTTGGTAGCTTCGCCTTCAGTAGAAGTCAGTGTATCCTTTGGCTTTTTACCGTCCTCTCTGATTCAGGTCTTTTGATCCATCAGTGATTTATTTTCCTGGTTGGGTTCCTCTCTTGTTTCTTTATTTTGTTACATCCCCAGTGGTGTTTTGCGCCCCTTGGGAGTTGTCCATGTGCACTCATATTCATAAGCATTGCATGGCATCTTAGGGGACACAAATAGGGTTTGTTTTATATCTAAGTATCTTCGATCGCGTTGACACGAATATTTTTAAACATCGCCTCTCCGGATAGAAGAAACCTAAATAAGGGAAGCTGTTGTACTCCAATATTTCCCCCTAATATCCCATCATCATACCATGTTGATTCAATTACAACAAGACCACATTAGGTTATCTTGGTTCTCCTCCCTATCTTTAGTTTTTATCCTTCAGGAATCACCAAGCACCTTGACTTGTTTTCTTTTGTGATCATGAATATTTTGTCTTTATTTTCCTTTTAATTAATAAAATGAAATGTTAGTTTGTCTTACTTGTTACTAATCTAGGTAAAGGCAATGAGGTTAGCAAGTTGCTCCATGGGTTCATGAGTTTATTTCCATGCCCTAGGCAATAAAGCTTGAGAAGTCCAAACCTCACCATTGAAGTTATTTTTGAAGGGATGGCATGGCAAGGTTATTTTGGTTCACTACATTTCCAAGATATCAAGATTGATTCAAAAGCGCAGGGGATTGATTGAAGAAGTTGTCATGCTTGGACAAGGCTTTGTTCCCATTGGTCACAAGTGCATATTTATCTCAATTCTCAAGATATGGAAGTGGTTTTGGTGGCTATGAATTCTCATTTTTGTCCTCAACAACTTCTATTTACAAAGCATTTGTGTTGGCATAGAAGTTTGTTCAAAATTGTCAAAGTTCCTCAAAGCATTTTCTTGATCTAGGAGTTAGGGTTTTGAACTTAAAAGAAGTATATCTTGGTCATATTTTGGTATTTTTGAGTGACTCCAAAGACATCCTACTCTTCAAAGGGTTATCAACAAATAACTTCAAAAGTTTCAAGGAGTTTTCATGTGGAATAAGCTTGATGATGAAGAAAGATTACAAGTCCTTCAGATGAACCCCCAATTTCTCATGTGTGACTTCAAATGATCATAACTTGGTCAATTTTTATCACCTTGAGCCCATTATTTTTCCACAATGATCTTGAGGATGTGAACCTTATGCCTCCGTTTATATACAAAGTGAGAAAATGGATGGAAGATGCCCTAAGGATACAAAAGATTATAGGTCATTTCAGGATTTTTTGACAACTTCAACAACTCACAACTCTCTCAATTTTTGGAGATTTTGAATGGTTCAAGTTTTAAAATGTCATTCAAGAGGTCTATTTCATGCCATATTTTTTGGTCAAGATAAAATTCCAAGTGGAAGGCCGTGTTTGGATGCAAAAAATTATAGGTCCCTTTTGAAGGAAAAATTGAAATATTTCTAAGTATGGAAAGTCAACTTCTTTTTCCCAACTTTGACTCAATGCAACTTTCAGCTCAAGCATCCATTTTATTCCATTCTTTTTCCATTGCAAATCTTGTAACCTCATCTTTCTAAAGCATCAAGAATCATGCCTTAAGACCCATTGAGTTGAGAATACCATTGGATTGAACTTGGTAACTTGGAACTGAAGTTTCTCCATAAGTCAGAATTTGAAATCTTTATTTTGACTTCTAATCATAAGTTTTCCACTCGTTTTTTCCTCTAAACATTTTTAGTGAACTTCCAGAATTGATTAGCATAATAAAACGCGTGTTTTGGGTGAGTTTTGATCAAATTAGAAGTTACACTTTTTTTGTTTACAACTTCACACGATTTCCCTCCAAACTTCATCATTTCACACGCTTGGACATCCCATTTGATTCCCTATAAATAGAGGGTTATCCCCCTATTCATTTTCTCAAGCTTGGATAGCCAGAATCACCCTGCCAAACTTGTTCCATAACTCAAAATTTTGCAACTTCGAAATCTATTCTCAAGCCTTTTTTACTTCATTTTTTCCATCAATTCACCTTCCTTGATCTTCCCTGAAGCTAACCATATAATTACATTCAAGAATCGTGCCCTATATTGCTCCATAGAAGTCCAGTTTCAAAGCTCGCAACTCAACTTCAATAGGTAGATTCTTTCATCAATTCTTCAAAACTTTGATATCATTGTGATGCTCTCGTTGCACTGGTTCTAGTCGCAACACTTACCTTTATCTCGAAACATGTTTTGACCATGAAATTTCAAATCCCATTTCAAAACTTTCCTTCCAAATTGCTTGAGCTATAGTTTATATAAATTTGTCGCGAGGGTGTGGTTGTCTTTGTATTGAAGAGACGGAGCGAATGGCATAGGTTTGAGCTCCTGATTTTACAGTTTGAGAGACCTGCAATTCACGTTGGAAGGAGGTTGAAGACGACCAACGTGTCATCTTCCAACCAATGAACGCACGCCATCTGTTTTTTTTAAATCTGATTTAATTAATGATCCTATGTTTTATTCACTAATGACCATGATATACACAGCGCGCCAGATCCCTTAAATTTGATTACTAATGCGTTTTGACTCTCATCCATTGGTCCACATTTTTTTTGGTTTTTATTTTATTTTCTGATTTTTATATTTAATTGTTTTAAACTTCAAAAAATCATATAAAATTCATTTTTAGTCCAAAAAATCTGAAAAAGTTCTGAAAAATATTTCTAATTATTCTCTTTCTGATTTTTATTTTTTCACAATTCAATTTTGTGTTTTGGTATTTTTTATAAATTTTCACTTTATTTGAATTATTTTAAATGTTTAAAAATACTATGATTTATTTTTAAATTCTGAAAAAATTATGAAATGATCCAATGATATTATGACAAATATTGGTTACCTCATTTTATTTTTGTTTCTGATTTTGTTATTTTTTATCATTTTTTTGTTTATTTTACTCATTTCTTTTAATTTAAAAAATAGGTTCTGACTTTAAAAAATTACCAAAAATTTTGTAAAAATATTTGAGCCCTTTTCTGATTTTTCTATGGTCTCACTTTTTATTTCTTGATTAATTTGAATATAGTTGATATTTTTCTCTTTTATTTCTGTTTTAAAAACATTTTAAAAACCTTTTTAATGTATATATAAAATACAATATTATTTTGTGATTATTTTTTGGGTGATCTTGGGTTAATTTTTTTCTGATCGTTAGCTTTATTAACATCATTGGATCCATGGTGTTGAGTCTAACTCCAAAAAAAATGGATGAATGATTTTAATAATAGTTTTATTTGAATTTAATTCAAAAGTGGTTTGTATATTCTCTCACACCCCTCTTCATCTTATCCCCTTCTTATTGCACTAAGTGTTGTTGGAGCATGATCTCTATATCATGTCTCAAAACAAATAGTGCATAGATTGCTATTGACCGGCCTCAAAATAGGTGCGACTTCTATATAAGTCCACTTATGATTGCTTAACATAGCTCTAAATTTTGTCCTGATTCAAATGAATGATCATTTGTGGCCCAAACCTATGTTTGCAAGCCCAAGTATGTTAATTTGATCTCTTTGATCCAATAAATTTAAGATTCATTGTGTGGAGGCTTTGGTTCTACCAATCCTCTAATGGATCTACAACACTTTTGGTCAACGCAGATCACTTAAACATCGTTGATCATTAAATGGTATTTGTGAGGATTCCAAATGGATGATATACTTGACAAAAAAGTAAATGCAACTTGTTGTGTGGAGGCTTTGGTTCTACCAATCCTCTAATGAGTTCCAAATGCAAGTTTCAAGATGGTCATCCAACTAACCACTAATTATTAATTTGTTTTCACGTTATTCCCTTTTATGCTTTATGCACCATTTACTTTTAGCATTCACATTTCATGTTATTTTCATCTTTGCTCATTTGGGCATTTACTTTCTTGTCATTTTTATTTTTTGCTCATTTGAGCTCTTATTTCCTTTTTGAAGACACTTAATAATCAACATAAACCTTAAAAAAACTTTAATGATACTTGGACTATTTGGTTACTATCCTTGACATTATGGAGCATTGGACTTCTTGGACTTAGGATTAGAAACCTTGGCCTGTTGGAGACCTTGTGATCTTAATTGATATTTTGTCTGGAGTTCTTGAGGTTTACTTCAAGACATTAGTTTGTTTGTTTGTTTTATGTGAGGGTTATTATGATTACATTATTTGTTTGTAATTTGGAATTCACCTGTATACAGCCGTTACTCTGCCCAATTTTTGTGAAGACTTAATACACTTGAAGTATGGTTCTCACGAGAGGTCTAGTATCTTTACTTGCTTGGTTTCAATCCAAAGAATGGGAATTCTATCTTGGCTCATAATGTCAAGTATTGGCTTCTTGTTGGTTAGATGGTTCTTATCCCTAGCTTTTACCTTATGCTTTAGGATAGTCCCTTCTTCTCCTCCCATCTTCTTTAATTTCAAAAATCCTCTCCCTCCTTTTGAAAATTCTTCTTGTTTTTAAACTTGAACCACTTTCATAATAAACTTGGACTTAGGTCCATGCATTTTCAAAACATTTTCATAAATAAACTTCAACCAACTTAATAATACTTTGACATTTTTTGTGAGAAGATTAAAAGTCAATCAATCTCATTTCAAACCATTTTTCCCCTTTGGTTTTTTACTTTAAAATTTTTCTCAAAAGATTGGACTCTTGTCAATCCTTGTAGTGGTGCAAACAACTATACTTCTACAGTATGCATTGAAGAGAGATATTTTCCACTTGGGTGTTGAGTTAGCCATTGTTGATTTTAAAATCCAAGTCATATCCTCCACTTTGAGATGACGCAAATTCTCCTTTCTCATGATTGTGGGTAGTAAGTATGTTTTCCACATGGACAATGACGATGATGTCCTAGCTCATAAAATTAACCAACACACTTGTGTTTTAAAATTTTCAAAGAGGAACTACGTGTACCCTGATCCTCTGTTGCACGAAAGGTGCTACATAGGCACTAAAGGTTCACAACCGCGTCGGGTGCAAAAATCATAAAAAAATATGTTTCTTTTCTCACCTCCACCATCTATTTTACATACAACATTTTATAGCCAAAATATATAGATTTTTACAAAGAGGTTCCTGCGGAGTACCGTAGATGTTTAGGGTGCTAATACCTTCCCTTTGCATAACCAACCCCCTTATATTTAATCTTTCCCCCTCTTTTTGGGTTATTCGCTCTTTTCACATTCCTTTGGAAATAATAAAGCGTGGTGGCAATTTTTATTTTGATTTGTATGAGTCAAGTCAATCCAATGGCTTAGTCTTAAACATTTCTACCGCTACAGCTATGATGCAAGGTGCAACGACATATATTCAAAAGTTCAGCATAGCAACTGTACAATCCTGAGTACTTCTGTATAAATCTGCTGAATAATCTGAATATCACAAGATTAAAGGTTCAGGACCAATTCAGAACACAGCGGAACCAAGTACCATGAATAATTGTTGTATAATCTCTTGACAAGATGAATATATCAGGATCAAAGGTCCAGAATATAACCAAAGAACCATCTTGAACACCGAATCCAGAAACTCAAAATATAAATTTGAGACCCACATAGTCACCAACAGACCAACGGTCACCATCAGAACATAGTTACCATTTGTACCTGTAAAGATCATATTCCCGCCCCACTCACGGGTCAAGACTAAGTCTGGGTAAAGCCAATGGTAACTCAAAATCACGGGTTCGCTTGAGAGTACGATCATCATACACCTACGTGATAATGATAGCACCTCATTAAAACCTCATCTGAGTGTGGATGACACAATCGTCTAGGGTAATTTATATCCCATATCTGTCATGTTCCATTATATTCCTATTGTTCCTATTGTTTGTCACTTGGCCTAAGTATTGGGCCTTTTACTTCATAGTAACACTCATCCAACAAAGAAACACGGAAACCAGCACAGCAGCAGTATATGGAAAACAATAAAGATGCAATGCAAATATATGCTCAAATAAACATGTAAAAATGAATAAACTGAAAGCATAAAAATAAACACCCAAAAAGAAGAAAACAAGAGCTAGAATCGACTCCGGGATGGACCAACATTTGGACGATCTTTTTTCCCCAGTGACGTCCCCAGGTGAAACAAGCGGCTGAACAATCAACTGATAATGAAATAAATGAAGTCGTCATCGAATGTTTTTTATCCCACGTGAAGGGTAAAGGTAAACATCGAGTAAACCTGAGAAGGGTGAAATCACAATCAAAAGACGGAGAGATATAGGTAAGGGAGTCTATTACACGAGGGGAAGGTATTAGCACCCTACACGCCCGTAGTAATCTATGGTATCCACTATTGTTGTTCTAATCAAAGGGTGTGTAAGAATCTATATCTAAACTGTACAAGGAATGTATGTAAAATAAAAGAGAAAATATTGTAGGGAAAATAAAATTTGTGCTCGTTCGGGCCATACCCCAATGCCTACGTATCCCTTTTAAGGAATCAGAGCAGCTGTAGTTTGGCTCACATGTTTTGTTGGTTTGTATTTTTTAACGAATGATATTAGTTTCGCCTTCTTCCGCAACTCGACCTTTAGAGACTTACGCGTCAGCACAGAAGTGAATTTACAGGTTCTTTTGAAAAAGGTTTGAAAGAAAAGCCCGAAGGCGCAAAAGAGTTTGCATTGGTTAATATGTTTTACCTTAAAAAAGGATTTGGAAGTTGTTAGATGTTTTAATATTTTTCCAAGAAAAAGAGAAAGTTTTTGTTTTAAATGCAAGGATGCAAAAGAAAAGAAAACATCTAAGAGAGACTAACCTAAATCTATCCCTAATGTTATCATACAATGATTAATCCTAAGGTTGAGTTTTGAAGGGAAATCTCTACCCTAAGTGGACATGCTTGGATAACAATCCTAATGTCTATCTCAAATCATCATCTATAGATGAATCAAGAAGTCCTAAAGGAGCATAGCAAGGGTCTATCACCTAAAACTATGTCTATCTCGAATCATCATTTATAGTTGAATCGAGACCTCCTAAGGGAACATACTGAGGGTATATCATCTCAAAACATGCACACAAAGACGAAATCAAGCAAGAAAACCAATAAGCTTAAGAGAATACACCTAGAGATATCCTATCTAGGTTAGCATGCCAAAGAAAGTCTAGAAAAAACTATCCTATAGGGAACATGCAATGAGAGTGAAGTCGTGATCTCAATTTCTAAATTGAGTGACACATCGATCAACAAGAAATAAAGGAAAGCGATAAAATCCTACAGGGAGCATGCACTGAGAGAGAAGTCGTGATCTTAATTTCTAAATTGAGTGACTCATCGATCAACAAGAAAGTAAACAAACACAAGCACAACACATATAGAAAATGAAGTGCGGAATGCCTGCTACATGTCTTTAAACAGCGACTTCGAGCGCACGCTCTTTATTTCCTATTTCTCATGATATCTAGAAAGCAATAAAATGTGAAATGAGATAAACAAGAGAAAATACCAAACGGATATCAATCCTTAGCAAAGTGTATCAGAATAAAGAAACCCGACGATCTTCGCGAAAGCTTCACCAAACTAAGAAAAGAGTCAGAAATCAAACGCTCAGAATAAGTGTCGAAGTATCATCGATGTGAAAATAAATCACAATTGAAAAACTCAAGTATATCGGCATATCCTACATAGGACTCAAATCTCAATAAGAAAAAGTGAATTACAAATCTCAAATGTAATCGGATAATCGGGATTTAATTCCTAAAATCACATAAAAAACTATTAATTTTTATATTTCACTTTATTTATTTTTTATCATGTTAAAGAAAAAAGTTCAAGCAAATCTAAACAATTCACAAAATTATTTAAAAGGGAAATATTGAAAGAGTAAACTCAGGGGGTATTATACTGAAGTCAGGGGTAGTGTTCAGCAAGTCCCAAAAGCCCAACCAAATAGAGTCCCTAAGCTGTTTTTTGTTGTAATCCACTTTAGTTACCAAATATCAGGGACGAGCCTATGGAATTATGTACAAATGCCAAGCCCAAAAGATTTTTTGTTGCAAGCTTCTTTAGTCACAAAAATGAACAAGGAAAGGGCCAATGAGGACTGTGATTCGTTCCAACCCATATTCAACAAACAAAATCTACTTCACCATTTTTTATTTCAGATTGTATTATTATTATTATTCAAAAAAACTAAATAATAAATAAAAAAATAAAAAAAATGAAAAGAGGGATTAGGGTAACAAGTTGCGACTCTTCATCTCTCTCGCACGATCCTCTTCACTCTCTCCTCAATGGCGGTATATTGACTCCCTTTTCCCTGTCAATGAACGCCAACGCAACCGCCACTTCGCATCTATGTTTCGATCTCAAACCATCTCCTATCAATATGGTATGGTCGTTCATCTCCATTCACAAAGGCGACTCACCTCCTCTCGACATCGTCTCAATTTCAAACACCGCTAGCTTCTTCAGACATCATACGCTCTGAATTCATTCTCACGTCATGCTATCTATCACAAATTCAAGATTTCAAAATGAAATTTGTAGAAGGATAAGTAAAGAGGACTCACTAATTAGAAACATTTCGGTGATTCTTCGAAGTGACGGAGAACAAGAAGACCAGAGGTAATACTATTGCTTCCCTAACTGCTTAATATTCCTCTTTCTTTTTCATCTTCTTCTTTCATAATTCTGATTCCGTTTTGATTATCGCTCGAACGAATTCGTTGTTGCATAATCAATGGAGGTGATGTTGCAGGTTATGGTGTCGTGCGGCTTTGACGTGTGAACCAGTGATAAGTGGAATGGTTGAAGATGATGTGGAACTGCAGACTTGAATCGATGATAAAAGTGCAGAATTAAAGCAATCGTAGTGTTATGCGATAAAGAATCTTTATGAAGATGCTATGATAATGAGAAAGGTTGAAGGTTGTTAGAGGAAGTTAGGAGATGCTGATGAACGTTGTTTTAGATTATGGACGAATTGATGCGATGATGATGAAGTGATGAAAAGATTCAGAGAGTTCTGAAGATGATAACGATTAGAGGATGCTGATTGAGGCAAATGTTGAAGCAAGTAGAAGAATCGGTTACAGAGAGATGAGATATTTCTGAGATTTTGTTGTGATAATTATCTAGAGATTGAAGAATGATAGATGGAAGAAGAGAGGAGAATAAAGAGTTTTTATGGTTTTTCAATTCTGCAGAATGAATCCCCCCGATCTATCAAAGGTGAAGTTTTTATCTTATAATTTTGTTATGGTTAGGAAGTTAGTTAGAGTTGAATCAATCTGAACCGTTAATGTGAATGTTAGTTAGGGATTTTGATTGATGAGATTGGAAGTGGTAGTTAGTTTGGAATTGGTTAGAGATGTCTATGAGCTGGCAAATTTTCTGTTATGAATTGGTTATATGAGCTGGAAAATTCTGTTACATATGCTAGAATTTCTAAACTCACCTTCTAATTCTCTTTTTTTAATGCATACATTGAGCTCGCAATTAATTTATATTTGATGACTGCATAATGAGATGAAATTATATTGTTCTTGGTTATTAGCTTTGCAGCTTTTATTCTGACCGAAGCATACTGTCACAACAGATTGTTATAAAAGGAATGGGTGAGATGGATTTGATAAAGGTTAGCTACCTATCTCTTACTTCAGTTATGGACAGTTAGGAGTTTAGTTATAGTTTGGAAAGTTAATTTGTTCTATTATAGGGATTAGAGTCGGTTGGTAGTTAGGCTTAGCATAAATCCTGTTAGTTTCTGCTTCTGCTTTTTGCAAGGCTGATTATTAGTCTATTATGCTAACTGTAAGTTTAAAACAGGACTCATCACAACAACTATTTTAGCATGGTGCAGATGACGTCTTGGAGTAAGATTCATCAAGCCTTTTTGGGACTTATTTGGCACAATTTAGACAATTGTATGCATAGCTGTTTTGGTCTAACTGCCAGCTTGGTCTAGAGACTTGAAAGAAAACATGGAATTTGGTTGAGGCATGAAGACGGAGAGCATGGCAAGATGGGCTCTATATTCTCACATATGGTCTTTTTCCAATTCTTGCAATGTCCATTATATTTATATTTTGAGCTTCTCGCTTTATTGTTGGTGTAATGACTTGAGTTTGTAAATGACAATGGTGTACTCTAACACTTGAACTTTGAATGAGGAAGTTTTTGATGAAATTTGGATAGATTTTGAATAATTTTTTCTTGACATTTCGCGTGAAATTATAGCTCTTGATCATGAATGTAGTTTGAAATCTTTAGAATTCAATATCAATATTTTTCAAGTATTCAAAAAGTGTACGCTTTTCTCCCTCAAATTGAATTTGAATTTCACTTAATTGCTTTTGAACTTGCAACTAATTACTCATTCATTTAATCCTGAAATACCGTTGATAGAATAATAAAGAATATTGTGGACTTTGATGATGAATATGTTTGAACCATGATTTCACAATATTCTTTCTCCAATATTTCATGCTTATCACGACTCGAAAGTATCAATGAGCGGAAATACCAATGCACCAAAACCTTCTCCCAATTTCCCCTTTGACATTTAGAGCTTTCTTCTTGATTTTGCAATATAGAATTAATCTCTAATGAAACTTGAATTTTTATGAATCTTGTTTGAACCAGGAATCTTGAATCTCAATCAAACTTCATTCTATGTTTGCACCAATGAATCCATATATGAAAACCCCAATAGCTTAAACTTAACTTTGAGATGATCTTGTGTTAAATCCACAATATTTTCTTGTAAAGCACATAACCAAATGAACCAGCCTTCTCCTGATGATTTACAACACTCAATTGTGAGGTGCGCCCCATGAATTTCATGAAACCAAACCCTCCATATCCATCTAATGAGAATATCACAACAAAGCGAATCCTCGCCCGTGATTAAATCTCAAATACCATGCCTTGTTTTGAAGCAAATCACTATGCAAAATCCCAACTTGTGATCGATGGTTCCCGAAGAAGAACCTCCATTAGAGTATAATAGATGAAAAAAGTCCTGATCTTTGCTCGTACTTAGAGAAACAAACCCCAATAGCCTTTTAGCTTGATGAAGATAGAAATTCTCAATGACCACGACTCACAACCCTAATTCCACAGCTCATTGCCTGAATAAGAAATCAACCTTTATTAGATACAAACTCCTTAACTACTGCGAAACCCTAATATTGCACGACCACTGAACTTTGAACCTCAAACTCTTTATTGAATGCAATGCATGCTACATTAGTGACATAATGGAATATATGCGAATGAATGTGAAGGTCTAAGACGAATAAAAGAAATTAGGAGGGCAAATTTTGGGGCGCAACAACTAAGATGTCATGCACAGTCACAAACTCCAAAAATTCTTAGTTTTCTTAAAAGCTTTACTAAGATCCATACAACAAACTCTCCAAGAGTTGCTTGCAGCAAAAAAAAACACCTTCTCAAAAATATCCTAATCAAATCACACTATCTGACACCATTCTTCTGTCCTTACATTCACTAGCAAGTGCTGAAACTAGTGAAGTCTTCAAAAAGATAGTAGTCATGATTTTCCAGAACATACTACTATTAACAAGATCAGAAATTTCACATTCTAATTCACCTATTTAGGAATTCCTCTTCTGACATAATGATGGGCACTAAACTCCACATCCATAATCCCAAGCATCCTTCAGAAAAAATGATCACACAACAACCAAACATGATGTTACAACATCATTTGGGACATTAGCTTCACATCACAGAACCCAATCACCTTGGTTATTGAAAACAACACCATATAAAGGACTCGTTATGAAAAGACGTCATTCAAGAAGCTAAAAAGACACAACCACTGCACCTTAATCAGGTTATCACAAACACTTGAACACCATGGAGAGAAATAAACTATCACACACTTTCTGAAGCAACGAGTTCAAAAAGAATATTTACATCCACACATCAGATAAATACCCAGATCTCGACAAGGTCTTTACCATCAGTCACACGCATATCATCATCAGATCAGACTTATGCCTAGCTCCTGACAAGGTATTTGTCATTGGAGAAAATTTTCCTCACACATAAACATCAGATGATGCTCCCTTTCCACAAATGTTAGAACAATTGATCTGACATCCTTCTTCTTCACACTCCTAGCACAAGAGGATGAGAATAATGATAGCGTTCATACTAGATATATCTCCATACTTGGTCAGAGACTACACTTCACACTCCATCATGGCCAGGCATTCCATTTTTGGAATCCAATGGTGATCAGTAATACTCACACCATGATATTCAAAACAAGCTTCATTCTATGAAGAATAAAACACCTGATATGATGTTCCACCATCTTTTTAGACATCAATCTCAGTCACATGGATTCCACCATTTACTATGGTTCTAGAGATAACACCCATAGTAATTTAAACACATCTCTTGAGGGAGAATACAAGAGTACACATACTGGTACTAAACATCAGTTGATCAACTCCCAAGACCTGATCATGAATCCATGCAGTAATATGCATATTAACACACCCCCAAGAAGCTTCTTCTTATAAGCACAAAATATAGACCTCCTTTCTGACTTTGTGGTGTTAGAAGCCATCCTTATACATCAACAGAGAATATTCTCTCTAACAGACATCTAGGAGAGACCATAATAAACATGCTATTGAATGATCATCATACCATAAACAGATTGTCCAGAATAAGTCTGCTTCTCCCAATTCTTCAAGCCTCAAAAGCTTGACAACTTAGCTCATCCCAAATTGTTTAAATGACACTCCAAAAATGTAGATACCAATCAACCACTGATTGATTCACACCACAACTGTAAGTTAATTTTTCAGAATAATATTAACTCATCTCAGTTTGATGCATCTCATATTGCACACAACCCCTTAAATGTCTCTTCTACTCCAGCATAACAAGAGTTTCATGTTCTCATAAACTTGATAGGCGATATCAAGTTTGAGTAAACAACATTCATCCTGTTTAAGAGAAACACTAGCCAGACATGTTGAGAAAAATAAATTCTTAGCACTAAGATGTCTAGACATCACGCCTGACATATCTTTAAGTTCTTCCAACTCCAGATTAGATACTCTCTTCAATAGCTGCTAAGAACACCTTAGAGAATCATACATTCTCCCTTCCAAAAGCAGCACAACTTTTGCACTCCTATATTCATTGATCATAAATAAATTGACCTCAGGATTACTCAATAGGTTAATCATCTCTTGATTAGCCCACTTATCTAAGACATGTTTTCAGGATAAAACATCTTATATATACAACTCGGATGCCTCCTTTTCCAAGTCAAGAGAAGGTTCCAAACATATGTGATCAACACATTTGTTTAGCACCCAAAGCATCTGCTATGCAATAAGAATCTGCATACATGTTAATATGATGTTCCAACATCCAGTAGAACATCAGTTCCCTTCTCACAGAACACAGAATAATACTTGATCACCTTCAAGGTCTTCAATGGAAATCCATCTTCCAACAATAACAAGGTCAAGGCTACTTTCCTAATATAGCCACAAACTAGGAATACCCGTGCAAATTTATATGAACATCTTCACTTCAGATTCTCATCAAACTTATTGATGTTAGAACATAGTTTGATTCTATAACCCTCATAATAGTTTTGATGATAACAAACACAAAGAACAAATATTCACTCTAAACTTGTGTTTTATGTTGTACAAAAGTTCTGACTAAAACGGCATCAGAAGTTAAGCCACAGAAGCACTCAAGCTGAGTAATCAGAATGTTCTGAAGTATGATGATCAGAATCTGCACTAAAGAGAAAGATATTTTGATTTTGAACGGAAGTCTAACGCGCTAACTGAACCTTATGTTTCTAAATTCCCAAGTTCTGAAGTATAGTAGCATGCAAGATTCCTAAGTTCTGAAGCGTTACTTTTCCATTAAGGCAGTATCATGTGCAACGGCTTCATTCAGACAAGGATCTTCTCAGTATGGAAAATGCATTAAGTGACCATTATCATGTTTCCATTTGGACAGATTTGTCATGCCTATATAAGCAAGTTCAAAGGGTAAATCATTTACGATTTCACACGACTGATATATACAATCTCAAAAAGCTGCAACAATTCATATTCATACTACATTAAATTTGTATAATAGATCACAGTAGTGATACAGTTTTTGTAATGAAAAACAAATAGTACATAGTAAATCTTTTCTTTTGATTAAGTCATTTTCCTTGAGATAAACCGGTTTATGGTTATACTCAAGAAGACTTTGGCAGTTGTCAAAGTAGAATTGTAATCAGTTTGATTAGTGAATTGAGTCCTCGTTGGAGAGAGGCGAAATCACCTTGGCGGGTGGACTGGAGTAGTTTGAGATCAAGCAAACCACGATTAAAATCTCGTGTCTATTGCTTTTGGTTTTTAAGTTTCAATTCACCCCCCCCCCCCTTCTTGTGTTTTTCACTTCTTCAATTGGTATCAGAGCGCCTGGTTCTGAGTTCATACACTTAACCATGTCAGTACAAGATCCAAGCTTTACAAAAACACTTTGGTGGGACCAAACCAAAACATCAGCAATGACTATCATGATGACAAGGACAGAATCAGTGGCAAACCTTCAGTCTTTGATGGAGAAAATTTTGACTACTGGAAAGATAAAATTGAGAGCTTCTTTCTGGCCCATGATGCTGACTTATGGGATATGGTGATTGATGGATACATGAATCCAGTGGATGAAAGTGGTCAGAAGATAGATTGAAAAAGAATGTCTGACCAATAAAAGTGTGACTTCAGAAACCATCATAAGGACAGAACAATTCTTCTCAGTGCTATCTCATACGCAGAGTATGAGAAGATCTCAAATAGAGAAATAGCCAAAAACATGTTTGACTCTCTAATAATGACGCATGAGGGAAACATACAAGTTAAAGAAACCAAGGCCTTTGTGTTCATTCAGAAATACAAAGATTTCAAGATGGAAGATAGTGAATCCATAGAAGCAATGTTCTCAAGATTCCAGATTCTAGTTGTTGGGCTGAGAGTTCTTGACAAAGGGTATTCTACTGCTGATCACGTAAAGAAGATTATCAGAAGTTTACCAAAGCAATGGAGTCCAATGGTCACTGCTCTTAAGATGGCTAAAGATCTCAACAAGATATCTCTGGAGGAACTTGTTAGCTCCCTCAGAAGCCATGAGATAGAGCTAGAAGATGATGAGCCTCAGAAGCAAGGTAAGTCTTTAGCATTAAAATCTAACGAAAAACTTGATTCTAAGGTTTTGCAGGCTATGGAAGAATCCTCTGATGGATCCTCATCAGAAGAAGACGAATTGTCTCTTCTCTCCCGAAGGGTCAATCAGTTGTAGAAGCAGAAGCAAAGAAAATTTAGAAACTCCAGAAGATTAGGGAATCAGAATGAATCCTCCTCCAGATACCGAAAGTCTGATCCCTCCTCTAGACACAGAAGGTCTGAAGCTTCCTCTGGTCACAGAAAGTCAAACAACAGAGACATCATCTGCTATGAGTGCAATGAACAAGGGCACTACAAAAGTGATTGTCCAAGGCTTCATAAGGAGAAGCCCAAAAAGAAGTTTTTCAAGGTGAAGAAGAAAAGTCTCATGGCAACATGGGATGATTCAGATACTTCTGATGCAGACTCATAGTCAGATGATGAAAGAGCCAACATTGCTCTTATGGCAAATGTGACAGAAGACAACGAAGCATCTGGGTTAGACTCAGAATCAGACACAGAAGAGGTATTTCCTGACTTCACTGTTAATTTTACCAAAGCTGAAGTAGGAGAAAGTCTGAGTGAAATTCTGGAAAGGTATCAGCAACTCAGAGTCAAATTCAAGAACCTGAAAAAGGATCTTGCGTCTGACTCTGAAGAAACATAGAGTCTTAGATTAGAAAATTCTTAGCTAAAAGAAAAGATTTCAAAACTAGAAAATGATTTACAAAACTCTCAGAAAGAAATAATCTCAGAGGCTCCCAGTAGTGCTGATAAAATCATAAAAGAATAAGATCACAACTTTCAGAAGTTTCTGGCTAAAAACATAGATAGAAGCAATATGGCTTCAATGATCTATGGAGTTAGCAGAAATGGAAGAAAAGGAATAGGATACCAAGGTAAGGTATCTCCACCTAATAAAGTCATGGACCTAGTAATTAAACGCACACAACTAAAATCTCACTTCACTTATGGGCACATGCACGATCTAAAGTATACTAGTAATGATTATTCTGCCAAACCAAAATTCAGACAGAATTTTGGTAAAACTAACAAACCAGGACCCAAAAAGATATGGGTGCCTAAGGACAAAATTATATATGTAGCAGATATCTTTAGCAGCAAGGCTAAAACACCAGTCATGGTACCTGGACTCTGGATGCTCTCGACACATGAAGGGAAGAAAGCATATGTTCCAAAGCCTGGAACTTAAGCCTGGAGGCTACATGGGCTTTGGAGGCAATCAAAGAGGGAAGATCATTGGCTCTGGAATAGTAGGTAATGGTAATATTTCGTCCATTAATAATGTGTTGTTAGTTGATGAATTGATGCATAACCTGTTATCCATAAGTCAATTAAGTGATAACGGTTATGATATAATCTTTAATCAAAATTCATGCAAAGTTGTTAGTCAAAAAGATAGAACTATCCTGTTTAAGGGAAAGAGGAAAAATAACATTTATAAGATAAAACTTTCTGAACTAAAGAGTCAGAATGTAAAATACCTACTTTCTGTTAACAACGAGCAATGGGTCTGGCACAGATGATTGGGGCATGTTAGTATGAGAAGAATATCTCAGATTAACAAACTCAATCTGGTCAGAGGACTTCCTAATATGAAGTTCAGCTCATATGCTCTGTGTGAAGCATGTCAGAAAGGCAAATTTGAAAAACCTACTTTTAAAGCTAAAAATGTTGTTTCCACCTCTAGGCCATTAGAACTTCTGCACATATATTTATTTGGACCAGTGAAAACTGCGTCTAATAGTGGAAAGAAGTATGGGTTAGTGATCATAGGACTACAGAAGATGGACATAGGTAAAATCTTAAGACACAAGGACGAGTAACATTCTGTGTTCGTTGCTTTCTGTAACCAAGTTCAGAATGAAAAGGATCTTAGAATTGTTAAAGTCAGAAGTGATCATGGTGGAGAGTTTGAAAACAAAAAATTTGAAATATTTTTCAATGAAAAAGGAATTTCGCATGACTTCTCTTGTCCTAGAACTCCCCAACAAAATGGAGTTATAGAACGAAAAAATAGAACATTGCAAGAAATGGCTAGAACCATGATCAATGAGACTAACATTGCTAAGATCTTCTGGGCATAAGCAATTAACACAGTGTGTTACATTCAGAATAGAATCTCTATAAGACCTATTCAAGAAAAGACTCCATATGAATTGTGGAAGAACAGAAATCCCAACATTTCTTATTTCCATCCTTTTGGATGTACATGTTTTATCTGAATACTAAAGATCATCTGAACAAGTTTGACTCTAAAGCACATAAGTGTATTATGTTAGGATACTTTAAACGCTCGAGAGGGTACAGAGTATACAATACACAAACACAGATTGTTGAAGAGTCAATCAGTGTTAGATTTGATGATAATCTTGACCCTCAAAAGTTAAAGCAGAATGAATCTTTTGCAAATATAGAAGTTGAATTCACAGGTGCTGAAGGCAACTCATCAGAAGTTACTAACAGAGACACTCCAACAACGTCATAAGGAAATGTCACAAGCATTCCAGTACCTTAGGTTGATCAACTCCAGAAAAAGTTATCCAGAAGCAGCATAACTCACCTTGAAGATAAAAGTCTGGGAAAGAAGGATGATCCAATCAGAATAAGATCAACATTTAGAAACTCTTAAGAATCCCTCATGGGATTGGTATCTCTGATTGAACCAGCAACAATTGATGAAGCTCTTCTAGACAACAAATGGATTCTGGCAATGCAAGAGGAGTTAAACCAATTCACCAGAAATGAAGTATGGGATCTGGTTCACAAACCAAAAGAATTCAACGTCATTGGAACAAAGTGGGTGTTCAGAAACAAACTGAATGAGCAAGGAGAAGTCATCAGAAATAAAGGACGACTGGTTGCACAAGGTTATAGTCAGCAAGAGGGGGTAGACTATACATAAACCTTTTCTTCAGTCTCCAGGTTAGAATCTATCAGACTCTTAATCTCTTTTGTTATAAACAATGGCATCACTCTGTATCAGATGGATGTCAAAAGTGCATTCTTAAATGGTTACATTGATGAAGAGGTATATGTGCACCAACCCACGGGATTTCAAAATTCCAAACATCCAGAATATGTTTTCAAAATAAAGAAGTCACTTTATGGTCTGAAACAAGCTCCCAGAGCTTGGTATGAAATACTAAGTAACTTTCTGTTAGAAAAGGAATTTACCAGGGGGAAAGTAGACACAGCCTTGTTCTGTAAGACATTTAAGAATGACATTTTAGTTTGTCAGACTTATGTAGATGATATTATATTTGGATCTACTAAACCGTCTCTAGGAAAAGAATTTTCTAAGTGCATGCAGGAAGAATTTGAGATGAGCTTAATGGGAGAACTTAAATTCTTTCTGGGAATTCAAATCTGTAAGTCTCAGAGTGCCTAAGAGGGGGGGGGGGGGGGGGTGAATTAGGTCTTATAAAATTTATTCGGTTTTATGAGAATGCTTGGTAGTAATTTTGGTTAAGTGTTTGAAGGTTTTGATTATATCTTTATCTTTTCCTGATTATGGTGATGAAAGCGATAAATGCGGAAAAGTAAAGAACACGGTGATATATCCTGGTTCCCCTCACAATCCGAGAGTACTCCAGTCCCCTTTCCAACACGAAAGAGATTTCACTATAGTTAGAATGATTGTACAGCCTATGCTTACTATCTAACCTATAGGGTGATCAAAGGTTCTTAACACCTTTAAGACCAAACAAACACTAATGTGAATGAAGAACAATCCTCTTCAAATCACAACACTTACTTCCAACAATCCTGGATAGTAAGGGAAAACATTTAAGTAATACAATGATTTAGTTTGAAGTATATGGAGAGCTTTATCAATCTTCAATTGATCTTCTTCTTCAAGATAAAAACAATTCTCAACAATGTATATAAATGTTCACAATGTATGTATGAAACTTGTAATGATAATGAAAGTGTATATGGCAAGTTTCACAAAATTATGAACACATGAAAGTTTAAATTCAAATGTGAGTGAAAGAGAAAATTGCTTATTGAAGAAGTATAATTGTTGTATGAAAATGTTATATGTGTTCTTTTTTGAAATCTGAAAAAATCTGCATTTTATAAAGTCATAAGAACCTCTTCATTCATGCCATTTCATATGAAAAGTTGCAATGCATTCATGAAAAGATACCACTTGAAAAATGTTCAAAAAACAAAGTAAAAGCTGCATTGGTTCGCTAGGAACCGGTTCCGACACTGACAGAACCCGGTTCTTAGTGAACGTTATAAGTTGGAATTCAAATTTATCACGTAGGAACCGGTTCCCCTATTGGTACAACCCGGTTCCTGGTACAAAATCCAGGGACATGTTTTTTGAGAAAAGCTGGAACCCAGTTCCCTGTTAGGGAGGAACCGGTTCCTAAAGGATTATTTTCAAAAATACATTTTGAAAGATATTTCAAACAAAGTTTTTCTTGATGTTAAAGTTATGGAATATGTATATGTTGATGAATGCATATTGTGAACATCTATATTCAAGATTTAAAGAACTATTTATACCATATTGACATTTGATGATTTCTTCAATAATTCTTCAATAATCTTCAAGACTTTTATTTGATGTTGATAAGCTTTTTGCAATCCTTTGAAAGTTGATGTCCATGTTGTCTTCATCAAAACACATGCTTTAAATATGACTTGAGAAGCTTGCAATTATATTCTCCCGCTTTTTGATGATGACAACCAAGTCTTGAAAACGATTCTTGAATTGTTCATGTTATTTTGTGTAGCAAACATGTTGAGCAAATGCAAGGCTCCCCCTAAATTGTATGCTCCCTCTAAGTCCATGATTCTTTGAATTTTGGAGTGAGTTTGATATTTATTTGGGCCTGCAATTTCTTTGAAACAAAACAACGCACATGCATATTCTTCTCCCCCTTTGTTAACATAAAAAAGGATGGGGAAAAAGAGTGAAATAGATACATATAAAAATTAAGACGTGTATCTTAAGAGAAACATTAGATATCACCTTCATCCAAAATACCAAGTTCTCTTCGGATTTTGAAGAAAGGTTCTCGAGCAAGCGGTTTAGTGAAGATATCTGCGAGTTGGTTATGAGTATCCATAAAAGTGACTTCGACATCTCCTTTAAGTACATGATCACAGAGAAAATGATGTCGAATATCTATATGTTTGGTTCTTGAATGCATGACCGGATTCTTTGTAATATTGATAGCACTTGTATTGTTGCATCGAAGAGGAATGCATCCGAGATCAAGTCCGTAATCACAGAGTTGTTGCTTGAGCCAAAGAATTTGTGCACAACAACTACCCGCTGCTATGTATTCTGCTTCGGCCGTGCTAAGAGCAACACGTGCTTGCTTTTTACAAGCCCATGATACTAATGCATTTCCAATAATGTGACAAGTACCACTTGTGCTTTTACGATCAGTTTTACAACCTACATAATCCGCGTCAGAATAACCAATTAAAGTGCAAATACTACCTTTCGGATACCATAAGCCGACATTGATTGTTCCTTTAAGATACTTCATGATCCTTTTAACTGCCATGAGGTGTGATTCCTTTGGATTTGCTTGAAAGCGAGCGCAAAGACACACACTAAACATGATGTCAGGACGACTTGCCGTCAAATACAATAAAGAGCCAATCATACCTCTGTACTTTGTAATATCAATTGGAGTACCGGATTCATCTTGATCAACATATGTACCGGAGCCCATTGGAGTGTTCATGGCTTTACAATTGTCCATATCAAACTTTTTCAATAATTCTTTGCAATACTTAGATTGATTGATGAAGATTCCATCTTCTAGTTGCTTGATTTGTAGTCCAAGAAAGTAGTTCATCTTTCCCATCATAGACATCTCGAATTCTCCTTGCATCATCAATGAGAATTCCTCACACATTTCTTTGTTAGTCGATCCAAAAATGATATCATCAACATAGACTTGAACCAATAAAGTGTTACTTTGGATTTTCTTAATGAACAAGGTTTTATCAACCTTACTGTTGTACCCCAAAATTTGCCCTCCCATTTTCTTCAAGGTTTGCTAAGATCATGCTTCAAAATCTCCCAAAGATTGCACAGTCCAATGGCCTCCTAACAGTCAAAAATTAGGGTTTTGGTTCTGGCAAAGAAATTGAAGTTTCCAAGGGTCCAATCAAGTTCCACATGCCTATAAACATTGACAAGCATCTATATGCCAAGTTTCAAGGCTCACAAGGTCAAGTTGCACAGTCAAAAACCCCAATTGCTCAACAGTCAACTGTAGGGGCAAAATGGTCATTTGGCAGTCAAAAGTCAAAATTTTTGGTCAACATCTTGTTTTGAAGCCACAAACATCATTTGATCAATTCTTGATCATGATTCTCAAAAGTATGGCTCAAAAAGACTCAAGATGCAAAAGTTTCTATTTTTGGACAGCTGAAAAGTCAACTGTAACTTGACCAAGGCATAACTTTTTCATGGTTCATCAGAAAAATTCCATCCAATGCTCATCTTGAAGGGGAGGACATTTCCTACAACTCATCTTCACATTCCAAGTCCAAGAAATGCTCTCACAAAAAGTTATCAATTTCAACATTATAGGTTATTTTCAAAAGTCAACAAAAAGGCACTTTAAATCAAAGACCATAACTTGAGATTGGTAAATCAAAATGACATGGGACCAAAGACATTGGTTAAAGGACTTCATGACCTTTCCAAAATGTCCAAGAACATGTTCATAACTTCAAAATTGAGCAAGATATGCATTGGAGAAGTTGGGAAATTTTTGTGAAATGGCCAAAATCATTTATCCTTGAAATTTCATTTTTTGACAAAAGGGGCCCACTTTTTCCACTTGAATCAGCTTGGCCATGCTTCCCACGTGTCCCACTTTTTATTTCAATATTTAAAATTAATTTTTTTCATTTTTATTTGATTTTATTGGATTTAATACATTGTAAATCTTTTAAAATCAAATGAAAATCAAAAAGATTAATTAAGGGACATATCTTGCTTTGATTAGCTTTGAACCACCATTATGCACATCCCAAATTCGTTCAAAGGGCTAAAGCTAGCAAGAATTCAAATTTGGCTCAAAAATGGAAGGTTTGTTAATGGAGTTTATGTCAAAATCTTAAGCATGAATGCAAGGCATTATTGGCCATAATTCTTATCAAAACACATTGCATAATATGTATACAAGCTAACACAAGCAAAAACACGACCTAAGCTGCGCCCAAACTCAGAAGAAAAACTTGCATTTTTTCATAAAATTCTGAAAACTGTTTTCCCACATAGAGCATGTTTCAAAGCAAAAGAATCATTCTATTACACTCCTGACTCATCCAGGAAGCCATTCCAATCAAAATCAACCCTCCACACGCAAGGAATTGGTATATTGAAGTCACACTTTTCTCAAACTTTTTCATAATCGCATCTCAATATATATGCATGTTTCATACATTTTAAAGGTTGATTTATATTAATATGAACCTTCTGAAGCTCATGATACCATTTAATTGTCCTAACCATGCCTGTAGAGAAATATGCCATTGACGTTTTCTAGGTTTTCAGAGGTTTGAATTTGGGCCTTTCCTCATCTGGAAAAATTAGGCCACGAGACCTGTACCACTGGATTCAGAACCTTCCAACGGATTCAACCAACCATTCGCGCTCAATTTATGTGGCTTCCTCTTCTAATCGCTATTATTCGTCATGTCACTTAGTGGGGGTTAAAAACCCTCGCTATCTAATTCATGTTTTTGCAGGAAAAGGAAGAAGAAGCATAGGTGTCATCCTGTGGTTGGAACGTTCAAAAGTTGGCGCGTTTTCGTTTAACCTACACCAATAGTGCTTGTTTCTTTTATATTATTTGTTTGCCAATATTATAACAAAAGCGTTTGAGTGGTTCAGTGGTTGGGTGTACGTTTGGTGAGTGCTGGGACCTGGGTTCGATTCCCAGGTCCCCCTATATATTTCATACTTTTTCTATTAACATGCTTCTATGCAGCTTTCATCCAGTGGTCCACCAAACGCCTTGCCTGCTTGCCTGCCAAGTGTCCCCAAGGATCCATCCAAAGGCCAGAATGTGCTGGCTATCATGCACGTTAGTCAACCATGCCCTATGCAATTCCAGAAAGTCCCAAAATGCCTAAGTTCTTGGGCCAAAATACTGCAAATTAACCTCCAAAAAAGGCCAACACCCCCTATGTTTGCATTTTCTTTCTCTCTTTTATTCTTTTCTTTTACTTATTTTAAATATTTTAATTGTTTCTTTTAGTTCACAAAATAATTTCCATAATATAAAAATACAAAAAAATCAGAAATTACAAAAATAAAAAATATGTTTATTAAAAATTAATTTCTATCAATTTTTGTAAATAAAAATTTAATAACCAATTTAGTTTTAATTTAGGGTTTTAACTTTAATTCTTTTTCTAAATAGCTAAAATAGGTAAAAATTAGGTTTTAGATTTTTGTTCTTTTTCTCAATAAAATAATTTCATCTTATTCTTATTATTAATAATTAATTATTTTTGTAAGTAAATATGCCATTTAATTAATTAGGGTTAAATTAGGTTACAACTTAAACATTTTTTTTCTTTAATAATTAAAAACAATTTATAATTAGGGTTTCTTTCAATATTAATTTTCTTTATTCTCATTAAATTTCATAAATACAAAAACATAAAAAAATAAGTTCTTTTCTTTATTTTATTTAATTAAATTTAATAATTTCAATTCAATTCCTTAAAGGGTCCAACGCCCTCGCACTCGATTCTAATTTCTTTTCGCACGTTTACTTTTATTTTTCTTTTTTATGTAATTGCCCCAAATCCTTGTAATAGATAATTAGGACATTTACTTTCCGCACTTTTATTCAAATCGGGTCTTGGTTTAATTTGGCGATGTAGACCCGCGCCTTGTAATAGCGTAGGACCTTTATTTTCCGCATTTTTATTTTCCGCACCCTTTTAACTGCTAATCACATGAAAGAATGAATGCCCAAATAAAATCAAAGCGTAGATCACTATAATGCATGACAAGATAAAACATAACTGAAAATAACACACAAATTCACACACCACTCTTAGGGTACGCCTCACTGTTGCCTTGCCCCTCGAAACGTGGTCGTCGAGTATAGGACGTTTTAGTAAGTCCTTATGTCCATGACCCATGGCATAAGGGTAGCTTCTAAGGTGTCCTACTGTTGCTCTGGTGACCACATTGTTGCCTTTCCCCTCGAAACATGGTCGTCGAGTACAAGACGTTTTAGTAAGTCCTTATGTCCATGATCCAGTTGCCTCGGAAAGGTTGCCTCGGAATTAAAAAGGATCAATGGCATAAGGGTAGCTTCTAAGGTGTCCTACTGTTGCTCTGATGACCACACTGTCCCTACAATCGAATTGACCCAAACACCTCCAACGGTGGTGCTACCTACCTCTCAATGGTGGGATGGCACTATCTAAAGGACATTTACACAGCCTAATTCCTTAGGGTAGGTAGATGACTCGTAGATACTTGCTCTAATTCAAGACAAATCAAAACTTCTTTTCACACCGACACTTTTCAAAAAGCTTTCGAAACGATTTTTCAAACACTCTTGAGGACTGATACAAGAGTCGATCTGAAACTTTCAAAGAAACTTTTTCAAACCCACTCACACTTGAAAAGCAAACAAACATTTTGAAAACACAAATGAGTAAGTATCTAAGAGCCCATGGATAACCATGGATAAAAAGGGTGCTAACACCTTCCCTTTCTATAAATCCACCTCCCGAACTGAGAAACTATCTCATAAGGAATTTTGTTGTGCTTTTGTCCTGTCCATATTGGAGAAAATAAAAGACGGTGGCGACTCTTGCTTCCGCGACATTTCACGAACCAGCGTTAAACAGTCAGTTCCAGATCCACCGATCACACTTACCCTTTTCGAAACCTTTTTCACACAAAAAATTGCTAAGTCTATCATACCATGCTCTTGGTGCTTGCTTTAAGCCATAAAGAGCCTTTCTCAACTTAAAGACATGTGAAGGATGTTTGAAGTCTTCAAATCCCGGGGGTTGTTTGACATAGACTTCTTCATTGATGTATCCATTCAAGAATGCGCTTCTGACGTCCATTTGAAAGCTGAAAATTTAATGAACAAGCATAAGCAAGTAAAAGACGTATAGCTTCTAACCTTGCAACCGGAGCAAATGTTTCTTCAAAGTTGATTCCTTCCTCTTGATTGTAACCTTGGGCAACCAACCTTGCTTTGTTTCGAACAATTAGACCATTCTCATCAAGTTTGTTCTTAAACACCCATCGGGTACCTATGATGTGTTTACCACTTGGTCTAGGAACAGTTCCTAAACTTGATTTCTCTCGAATTGATTTAATTCTTCTTGCATAGCAATAATCCATTGATAATCTCCTAAGGCTTCATCAACTTTGGTAGGTTCAATTTGAGAAACAAACGCCATGTTTAAGAAAGCATCTTTTAGATTCAATCTTGTTGATACTCCTTGGCTAATGTCACCAATAATTTTGTCAATAGGATGGTCTCTATGAGTTCTCCATTCTTTTGGTAGATCATTGGTGTTTGAATCTTGTTGAACAATGTTTTCTGAATTTTCCGGTGATTTCTTAATTTGATCAAATGAAAGATCTTCCGGGGGTAAATCTATAGGATCATCATCATCACAAACAACTACTTCCTCCTTAGAGGGGTTAGTTTCATCAAAAGATACATGCATAGATTCTTCAATAGTTAAAGTTCTTTTATTATAAATTCTATATGCTTTACTAGAAAGCGAATAACCAAGAAATATACCTTCATCGGATTTCTCGTCAAACTTACCGAGATTATCCTTGTCATTATTAAGAACAAAGCACTTGCATCCAAAAATGTGAAGTGAGCAATATTTGGCTTTCTTCCTTTGAAGAGTTCATATGGAGTCTTCTTTATTATAGGTCTAATGATAACTCGATTTCCAACATAACATGCCGTACTAACCGCATCCGCCCAAAAATATTTAGGAAGATTTTCATCACTAAGCATTGTTCTTGCAAGTTCCACTAGAAACCTATTCTTTCTTTCAACTACTCCATTTTGTTGTGGAGTTCTAGGTGCTGAAAAATTATGAGAGATACCATGTTCTTCATAAAATTCTTCAAATTGAGCATTTTGGAATTCTCCACCATGATCACTTCTTATGGATACAATCTTTAGTGATTTTTCATTTTGGATTTGCTTAGCATACTTCTTAAAGGCTTTGAAAGCATCACTTTTCTGCACAAGAAACAAAGTCCAAGAATATCTAGAAAAATCATCAATAATGACTAAAGCGTATACATTACCTCTGAAGCTTTTTGTTCTTGATGGACCAAAGAGATCCATGTGTAACAATTGTAGTGGTCTTGTAGTAGACACCATATTCTTAGATTTGAAAGTTGTTTTGGTCTGTTTTCCCTTTTGGCATGCATTACATGATTTGTCTTTGATGAACTTCATCTTTGGTAGACCAATAACTAAGTCATGCTTAACCAATTTGTTCAAGTGCTCCATGTGAATGTGAGCGATCCTCTTGTGCCATAACCAAGCGTCATTGTTGTTTACCATAAGACATTGTACCTTCAGAGACAAATCATCTAAAGTAATCATAAAAATATTGTTAGTTCTTATACCTTTGAGTTTTACCTCATTGGTTGCCTCATCCATAATGAGACATTCATCTTTGTTGAATTTGATCTTGAACCCTCTATCGCAAAGTTGACTTATGCTAAGAAGATTGTGTTTTAATCCTTCAACATAGAGAACATACTCAATTTGAATGGATGGAGGTGTGCCAATTATTCCAACGCCAAGAATCTTTCCTTTGGTGTTGTCTCCATAGGTGACATACCCTTTGGCTTTATGTACTAGATATGAAAATTGGTGTACATCTCCTGTCATATGCTTTGAACATCCACTATCAAGATACCAAACATTTGATGTGGATTTCAAGCATACCTCTTCTTCATTGTCGGAGTGATGTGAAGCCATTAATGCTAGATTTGCACATTCCTCGCTTTCCGAATCGGATGAAGAACTTATCTCATTATCTTCCCATGCAACATAAGCCTTTTTGTTCTTGAACTCCTTTTTGCCTTTGAATCCATTTTTCTTGGAGAGTTTTGGACAATCCGGCTTTATGTGACCTTGCTTTCCACATTCATAACATGTGACATCTTGTGTTGATGTGGAGGCTTCTTTATCTTTATTATTATAAAATTTCTTCCTCTTGACAAAGTAGCATTATGAAGATTATTTTTATGACCAAAATATTTTCCTAACCTTTTTACAAGAAGCAAGAAGTTTTCATCTTCCTCCGATGCATCTTTATCTTGACTTTCCTTTGAATCAACTTTCAAGGCAATGCCTTTGGATTTCTTCTCTAAATTTTCATGTTTTTCAAGTCTACCGAGTTCCGTTTCATATTCTTGAAGTTTGCCAAATAATGTAGCGGAAGTCATTGCGGAGAGACTCTTCTTTTCCGAGATTGTCGTTACCTTTGGTTGTCATTCCCTAGTCAATGATCTAAGGATTTTTAAGTTGAGTTCATCATTTGTCAAGGTTTTACCAAGAGCATTTAAGTGATTTGTCAAATGCACAAATCTCTTTTGTAAGTCAAGAATGGATTCTCCGGGCTGCATTCGAAATAGTTCATATTCTTGACTCAAGGTATTTAGCCTTGATCTTTTTACTTCAGTCGTTCCTTCATGAGTTTGAACCAGGGTATCCCATATTTCTTTTGCTGTCTTGCAGTTCGAGACACGGAAAAATTCGTCCATACTGAGTGCACCTTGAAGAAGGTTTATTGCCTTTTTGTCATAGAGAACTTTCGTTTTATCATCATCGTCCCATGCAGTTTTGGGCTTTGCAGAACCAATGCCATTGATTACTGATATCGGGATAAATGGACCATTTTCAACAGCATCCCATACTTCCTCTCCTTGTGCTTCTAAATGCGTCTTCATGCGTATTTTCCAGAAGTCAAAATATTCACCACAGAATAGAGGAAGCTTGTTGTTACTACCACCATCTCTGAAGACTGGTTGATGATTTGCGGAAGCCATTCTGGATCTTTAGGAACAAGTTACCTATAACTTGCTCTGATGCCAATTATAAGTCTCGGAGTGCCTAAGAGGGGGGGGGGGGTGAATTAGATCTTATAAAATTTATTCGGTTTTATGAGAATGCTTGGTAGTAATTTTGGTTAAGTGTTTGAAGGTTTTGATTATATCTTTATCTTTTCCTGATTATGGTGATGGAAGAGATAAATGCGGAAAAGTAAAGAACACGGTGGTATATCCTGGTTCCCCTCACAATCCGAGAGTACTCCAGTCCCCTTTCCAACACAAAATAGATTTCACTATAGTTAGAATGATTGTACAGCCTATGCTTACTATCTAACCTATAGGGTGATCAAAGGTTCTTAACACCTTTAAGACCAAACAAACACTAATGTGAATGAAGAACAATCCTCTTCAAATCACAACACTTACTTCCAACAATCCTGGATAGTAAGGGAAAACCTTTGAGTAATACAATGATTTAGTTTGAAGTATATGGAGAGCTTTATCAATCTTCAATTGATCTTCTTCTTCAAGATAAAAACAATTCTCAACAATGTATATAAATGTTCACAATGTATGTATGAAACTTGTAATGATAATGAAAGTGTATATGGCAAGTTTCACAAAATTATGAACACATGAAAGTTTAAATTCAAATGTGAGTGAAAGAGAAAATTGCTTATTGAAGAAGTATAATTGTTGTATGAAAATGTTATATGTGTTCTTTTTTGAAATCCGAAAAAATTTGCATTTTATAAAGTCATAAGAACCTCTTCATTCATGCCATTTCATATGAAAAGTTGCAATGCATTCATGAAAAGATACCACTTGAAAAATGTTCAAAAAACAAAGTAAAAGCTGCATTGGTTCGCTAGGAACCGGTTCCGACACTGACAGAACCCGGTTCTTAGTGAACGTTATAAGTTGGAATTCTAATTTATCACGCAGGAACCGGTTCCCCTATTGGTACAACCCGGTTCCTGGTACAAAATCCAGGGACATGTTTTTTGAGAAAAGCTGGAACCCGGTTCCCTGTTAGGGAGGAACCGGTTCCTAAAGGATTATTTTCAAAAATACATTTTGAAAGATATTTCAAACAAAGTTTTTCTTGATGTTAAAGTTATGGAATATGTATATGTTGATGAATGCATATTGTGAACATCTATATTCAAGATTTAAAGAATTATTTATACCATATTGACATTTGATGATTTCTTCAATAATTCTTCAATAATCTTCAAGACTTTTATTTGATGTTGATAAGCTTTTTGCACATCCTTTGAAAGTTGATGTCCATGTTGTCTTCATCAAAACACATGCTTTAAATATGACTTGAGAAGCTTGCAATTACAAAATCAATCAGACTCCAAAAGGAACTTAATTCACCGGAGCAAATACGTCAGAGAACTTTTAAATAAATTTGACCTCTTCGAATGTAAGCCTTCAAAGACTCCAATGCATCCCACATGCATTCTGGAAAAGGAAGAGGTAAGTAAAAATGTAGAGCAGAAGATCTAAAGAGGTATGATTAGTTCTCTCCTTTATCTAACAGCTTCAAGACCTGATATTTTATTCAGCGTCTGTTTATTTGCTAGATTCCAATCAAATCCTAGAGAATCTCACTTAATAGTAGTTAAGAGAATTTTCAAGTATCTGAAAGGTACTATTAACCTGGGTTTGTTTTATAGAAAATCCAATGAATACAGCTTAGTAGGATATTGTGATACTGATTTTGCTGGAGACAGAGTAGAATGCAAAAGTACTTCTGGAAGTTGCCAATTCCAGGGAGACAATCTGATCTCATGGACCAGCAAGAGGCAATCCACAATTGCATTGTCAACAGCAGAAGCTGAATACATTGCAGCTGCTGGATGCAGCACACCGATGCTCTGGATGAAAAGTCAGCTTGAAGACTTCAACATATTTGAGAGTAACATCCCTATTTTCTGTAGTAATACTTCTGCTATCTGTTTATCCAGAAATCCTATTTCGTATTCTAGGGCTAAGCATATAGAAATAAAACATCATTTTATTAGGGACTATATTCAGAAAGGAATTCTCTCTTTAAAACTTATTGACACAGACCATCAATAGGCTGATGTGTTTACAAAACCCCTTTCTGAAGATAGATTTAATTTTATTCTGAAACATCTCAGCATGAAATTATGTCCAGAATAAGAAGTTTTATTTGCATATTCTAACCCTCAGAATTTTATTTTTTGTGAACATCTGATCAACTTGTCTTCAAAAGTTAGGAGTACAATTGCTTCAGAATCTATCTATGAAGATCTGAACCTTTCATTTCAAAGATAGAGGCGTGCAGTTCACACCATCAAACATTTGTCATCTTCTTAGAAGCTACCTTCTGAGGCTGAACTCATTCAAATTCTGAAGGGTCTAAGGCTCTGATTGGATGAATTGAGACACTTGTCAATGGTAAATGTTCAGTATCTACATGCTATCCCCTAATTTCAGGTTTCATAATTTCAGTATAATCATTACTTATTTTCTCTTTCTTACTGTTTAAGTCTTCAAAAGTGTTCATAAATTCAATTTCACTATTTCATTCACTTCTTACTACATCCATTATTTTCTCTCGCTCTCGTTTTTGCAAAAACCCCTTTTCTCAGTTTTCTTCAACAAATTCGTGTGAACAATGTCATCCTCATCAACTATCAAAAATCTCAACAGTACTCCTGGTTCTTCTTCAACAGAACAATATGAGGAACCTATAAGAATGTTGCTCACACCGGTAGATAATCTGGAAGTTCTATCTGAGTTGATCGTTGATTTTGAGAGTTTAAAGGAAAATGGGTTTGATTTGTATGAAGATGTGACGGCTCAGGGATGGAACAGATACTTTGATCGTCTGTTGGGTCAAGTATTTCCTATTCTTGTTAAGGAATTATGGATTCATGCTACCTCATCCAACCATCAAGTTACGTCATATGTTATGGGGAAGAAGATAGTGATTACAGAAGACTTGATTGGGAAAATTATTGGGTACAATGGCGGCGGAGTCAGATGCATTGATATGGCTGACAAGTGTTCTGACCTAAAATCTATTATTAGGGTCATCTTCACTTCTGGACAGCCATCCAGCAAGATAAGAGACTTGAAAGATTATTACAGAATCTGGGCCAAGATTATTCTGGGTTGCATAAATCACAGGAAGCTTACAAGCTCTCCTGATTACATCAACATTGATCAGCAGTTTCTATTATACTTCATTGCAAAGAAGACTAAAATAAACCTTCCACACCTGCTCTTCAGTCATCTGAGAACAATTGTGAAGGAAACAAGGGAAGAAGAAAGAACGAAGAGGGATTGGATTCCTCTGGGAAGATTGATTTCAGACACTCAGACAGAAAACAGGCTGATATAACATCTAACAAAGGCTCAGGAGATCAGCACTCTGGAAGCAAGTGATGGGAAACCACTAAATGCCAAGAATCTGAAGAAAATGAAGATTATTGAAAGCATTAAGAAGGAACCAACAATTGCTTCTCATGAAGTCATCACGTCTAGGAGAATCCCTCTGAGGGATTTTCCACTATTTTCTGAGATAGACGCTTCTCCAGAGATTGTGGTCAGATACCTTAAAGCCTGCAAGGAAGATGGAACTATTCCAGAACTCAACATTCGTGACCTACACAAGCCAGCTCCAGATGTTGTGCTGAAGAAATCCAGAAAGAGGAAGGCAGCAGGAGAAGGATCCTCTCAGAGGACACCCAAAGCTGCGAAAAAGAAAGGTAACACATCTTTTGTTTCTGTTGTAGAATCTATAGTTTTTCCAACATCTGAAACAGTTCCCCCTCAACCAACAGAAAATCCCTCACCACAAACATTTGAGGATTTTGACATAGAGTTTGATCCATCTGTAACTCTTGGAAATTTCTTAAATGAACCTCACTCCCCTAATCCAAATCCAGAACAAAATCAACCAGAACTTGCAAGAGTTCTATTTGATATTGAACTTTTTGACCAAGACTTTCATTCACCAATCCAAGAAAATCCAAACCTCCACTCCCAACAACCAGAAAATCTACACCTCCACTCCCAACAACCAGAACATCCAAATCCTAACTCTCCTCAACCAGAAAATGAAAACCCTCTCACTCCTCAAACTGAAATTCCAAATTCTGAAACACCTGAACCAGAAAATCAACACGCTACCGCAAACCAATCAGAAGACTCCCTTACAAACTCTGATACCACTACCCCAATTCCTAGAATAACAGAACCTCTTATGGTTCATTTACCTCTCTCTATCCATGATATTCCAGAAATACCTTCACCATATGATTCCACACCACCAAACACTCCTCACTCACCAATCTTGATTTCTGATTCTCCTACTCCCTCACCAATTAACCGTCCAGCTGATCATCTCAGAATTGTCATTAATCTAGAAGCGTTGGACCATCTAGCTTCAACCACAAATAAAATTGCCATTCCTAAACCCAAACCAACCTTAACCAAAACAGATGTTGGTAAGAACTTATTAATTTTTGAAACATAAATACAGGAATGGGTTACTTCCTTGAAGCAAGCAAGCCTAGAGATTTCTAATCCTATTGCTTCTGATTCTCTTTGGGATAGATTCAGAAAATGGTTCAACCCTGAATCCCAGAGGCTGAATGAATTGAGTTATGAGATGGCTCAACAGAACTTCAGTGATCAGCTGAAAGCCTTCAAAGACCAAGTTCTGAGTCACTGGGACAAGAAAGAAATTATTATGCTGGAAAATGCTCCCTGGAAAGAGCACCAACCTTTAGAAGCCACTGAACCAGGTTCTAATAGTCACCCTCTGACTACTGCTCCAGAAAAGGAAATTGCAACAAAAGAAGTAGTTGAATCAGAAGATGCTGCAGAGTATTCTGAACGACCTGCAACCTCTAAGGAAACACCAGCTACGTCTTTGGTCATGCAAACTCTGGAAGAGTTGAAGAAGGAGAATGCTTTAATCCACGTAAGATTGGATAAGCAAGAAGACACAAACAAAGAAATAAGGGATATATTGGATAAACAAGAAGACACTACCAAAGAAATCAAGGATATAATGGGAAAGCGGGAAGAATCAAGCACTCAGATTAAGAGCATGCTGGAAGCGTTGTTCACACGACTTCCCCCTCCATCTTAATTTTATTTAACTTGTTTTTTGTACTCTTCATCTTATCTTCTTTGTTTCTGAAAGTTGTCATTGCAATCTGTTTTCAATACATATCATCTTTTTAGACTCTGATAATTTATGATTATATGTCTTTTTGATACCTGACAAAAAGGGGGAGAACGTAAGATATTTTCAATAACAGTTTACCGGGACTAAGTCTCAAACATTCTGAATATCTTAACTTCTTATTTGTTTTCTGAAAGCTTAAATAGGAACAAAATCTGATAAAGACAGAAGGAGATGCATCAAAAGCTCTGACAAGAAGGAACTTCAGGGAAGTATCTCATCTCTATCTGAGTACTCAACTCAGGGGGAGAATCTCTTAAGCTTTTTGCTCTGTATATTTTTATTAAAAATCCTAGTTTTTGTCATCATCAAAAAGGGGGAGATTGTTAGAACATTGTTTGATTCTATAACCCTCATAAGAGTTTTGATGATAACAAACACAAAGAACAAATATGCACTCTAAATTTGTGTTTTATGTTGTACAGAAGTTCTGACTAAAACGACATCAGAAGTTAAGCCACAGAAGCACTCAAACTGAGTAATCAGAATGTTTTGAAGTATGATGAGCAGAATCTACGCTAAAGAGAAAGATATTCTGATTTTGAACGGAAGTCCAACGCGCTAACTGAACCTTATGTTTCTGACTTCCCAAGTTCTGAAGTATAGCAGCATGCAAGATTCCTAAGTTTTGAAGCATTACTTTTCCATTAAGGCGGTATCATGTGCAACAACTTCATTCAGACAAGGATCTTCTCAGTATGGAAAGTGCATTAAGTGACCATTATCATGTTTCCATTTGGACAGATTTGTCACGCATATATAAACAATTTCAAAGGGTAAATCATTTACGATTTCACACGACTGATATATACAATCTCAAGAAGCTGCAACAATTCATATTCATACTACATTTAATTTGTGTAATACATCACAATAGTGATACAGTTTTTGTAACGAAAAACAAATAGTACACAGTAAATCTTTTCTTTTGATTAAGTCATTTTCCTTGAGATAAACTTGTTTGTGGTTGTACTCAAGAAGACTTTGGCAGTTGTCAAAGTAGAATTGTAATCAGTTTGATTAGTGAATTAAGTCCTTGTTGGAGAGAGGCGAAATCACCTTGGCGGGTGGACTAGAGTAGTTTGAGATCAAGCGAACCAGGATAAAAATCTCGTGTCTATTGCTTTTGGTTTTTAAGTTTCAATTCACCCCCCCCCCCTTGTTGTGTTTTTCACTTCTTCAATTGATAAGTGCCTTTATGAGTGGACTTGAGATAACCCTCAAGTATCTTTGGTGACTTTAACAAGCCAGAAAAAAATTTCTAGATATCACAACACCATATGATAACTCTGCTGAGAAGACCAAAATCTAATGCCCTTCCAAGACCTTACTAAAGTTTCACAACCAGAGACACCAGGAATAACCAGGGTTACATCAGATACAATGCAGTGGAAATCAAAACATACAAGCGGCTCAACATTCTTCAGGCACAACATTAAACCCTTGCACACAACCACCATAATCCAGGTGCAAACAAATAAACCTAGGTTTGAAAATAAATCAAACCCAACACAACAACTCACCACCAAAGCTACAGTCCTAATAACAACAAACAACTCCAATATAACCATGTCACGAATAGTTCATCCTCCACTTCAAGGGACCATTCAAACAACAATATTAACTATCCAAGTTCAAACAACTTTTCAATAGATACTTCCTTTCTTACACATGAAACAGAAAGTATCATCCCATGATCTCACCTAGAACAAAACATGATGCCTACTCTGATACCAATTCAAATTCTGGTATATCAAACTTCAGATGTCCTATGACATGTTAAGACATCTAAATCCGATCTAAACAACAAAGGAAAGGTATAAACATACAACACAGTAATGAAAAGTAAACAACACACCAAAATTGTTACCCAGTTCAGAGAAACTCTCCTACTCTGGGGGCATACCAAGTAGGGATAAAGTTCACTATAATAGTATCAATTTGAAACTAAACTCCCTCGTTTACAACTTCTCCCTTAATCACTACCCGTGCTAACTTTCTACCTAAAACTCACCTAGGTATGAGACCCTCCTCGACTCCCTCATCAATCACAGGAAACGATTGGATCAAACAAGAAGACACACTTCCATGACAAGTAAACTAGAAGACACACTTCCATGACAATATCTAGCCAAGACTCTTGACTAAGAACAACACTTAGAGTTTCTTACAAGCTTCATAAAAGAACAATAATTAAATCTATACTTAAAAGCTTAAGAGAGATAACATAGCCTTATAACTCAAGGAACACAGTCCAACTCACATGTCGAGTGGATCACACGAACCAACTCTCCTATAGAGTGCCTTACAGACTCAGCCTTAATAATATTACATGTTTGGCTAGTACCTTCTTCTAGGTTATAATACTTCTATTTATAACCTTTTTCCAACTGGATTTGGGCTTCAAATCACAGCATTTGAGCTGCTACAAATCACCAGAAACTCCTGCTACAAAATAGTTCTTCAAGCAAATCTTTCCTAATTTATCTCCATAACTAGAAAGTCAATATTCTTCAATATTATTCTTGATTCTAACTTGAATATTCCAAACCTATAAAACAGTGCCACATAGGATAGCATAATACTCCCATAATATTATGCATCTGTTAAATCTTAAATTGATCAAACTGTCCAGCCTAGCAAATGCGTGATGTCGAATAACCCTACATAGGACATCTTATCTGACTTGTTGCTCCAGATTATGAGAACTTCTCATCTCAACATTTATCAAAATAAAATAGTACTTCTTGCTCGACCTGTTCTTCATAGCAACACATCCTATTTAACATATTGCTGCTATATTTTTTTTACTAAAATTAATGTCAATCCTAAAAATAGAGAACTAACAAAGGTATATTTTGGACACTCTCAATCATCTGGAGAGAAAATGAGTAAGAGAGAGGTTGAAGAGATTGTTGTTGTTAAGTTGGGGAAGGAAAGGGAGAACTGGGATAGGTTCCTAGAGGAGGAGAGGGAGAGGTTGTTGCAGACGGTGCAGGAGAAGTTCTTGGAGGAGGAGAGGAAGAGTTTGTTATAAATGGTGCATGAGAAGTTTTTGGAGGAGGAGAGGGATAAGTTGTTGCAAACAGTGTGGGAGTGTCCATAAGGAGCAAGAGGAGCGAGAGATGATTAATGGGAAGAAGGGGATCGATAAGTGTACCTACGATGTTCTTGAGGTATAAGTTATATTTTGTTGTTATTAGTGTATGCGTATTTCAGTTTTGGATTGCATTTATGTTGTTTTTATGATGCAGAAATTGAGTTCGTTGGGTATACTCAGCCACACAAATTCAAATCAGATGGAAATTTGAGAGAATGTGGTTGAGAAAGTTATGAGTGGTATAAGCGCGACACGTAGTTTTTCTGCCAACCAGGGCAGTGTTGAACCCTTACCACCAAATCAAGATAGCCTTTAGAGACTGCAGATGATGTTGTCGAGTATTGAACTTACTACTATGGGTATTAAATTTAGTCATGATCCACAACAATCGGTGTTTCTTAACAAGACTTCTTTACATGAATTTTTGAAGGGAGATGAGGAACTAGACGAGTCCATATTGCAAATTTGGTCATCATAAGTATAGTTTTATGTTGATTTCTATTTATATACATACATTCTTGTACTTTAACATGAATATTTGACCTTGCAGATACATATATGAGTTCTATTCATAAAGGAATCTTCTAAATAAGTATTGTATCTTACATGCTGCAAAGATTGCTCTTACTCGCAATTCTCCAGGTAACGAAGTCAGAATTTACTTACAAGATAAGTTAATAGGGAGAGGGAGAATCAAATATTTTTATGTGGCACCATTTTACCGCGAGTAAGTATATATTAATTTGTTTTTTCTTTTATAAATAATTTTTATCCATATTATTACTTATTATGAATGTTTATGCAACCGACATTGGCAACTACTTGTCATATGTTCCAAGATAAATAGTATATTTGTGTTTTGCCTGGTACACTCGACACTACCCGATGTTGTGATCAATACTTTGAGTGGGTAAGTTGTATTATTTATTATACTCAAATTTAAATTTAGAATTAAATAGTTTTTATTCATGTTTAATTTTATCCTACACGTGTAGAGAGATGGAGGAATATAATGTGCAAAGAAGAAATCTTATGGGCAAAAAGCTAAACTTTTATTACCCAAGAGTAAGTATAGTAATTATGCTATTTGACATTATATTAATTGCGTGCATTAGTATGACATTAATAAATGTGTTATATTTTTTGTGGCGAAATCAAACCGACGACCATTCTTGTGGATATTATGTTATGAAATATATGCTCCATATTGTCTCCGACGACATTACACAAGGATGGATGAAGAATAAGGTGTTAGCTTAATCCATATTATGTATACTTCTTAAACTAATTTTTTGTTTTTAGATAATCATAGTTTAAATTTTGTTCTAATTGTAAGAGCTTAGCAAACAAAAACCATATTCAATAGAGGAAGTTGATGACATCCGATCACGTTGGGACAATGTCTTCTTATCTCATTATGAAGCTCGAGAACAAGAATAATAGTTTATGTTGGTTGCTTATTATTTTGTATATGAACAGAGGTTTTTCTTATTTTATCTTGATGAGAACAATGTTAACTTGCACACTTGGATTGAAATGATATATGATATTTTGTTACATATTTTGTAGTTTTTGTGTAAAAAAATAATACTGGCAGGCTAATAGATTTATTATAATAATATGATACAAGCTATGAAAAACGATACAAGTAAAAAACGGTACAGGGGGGGCAATGAAATTGATAAATATAGCCAAAAATCTTCATATTAAACCCTTCAGTTTTCATCTAAAATCGAGGTAAATTAATACCTTATTACCTTAGAATATAAACAAAATCGATAGCTATATGAAGCGCGCAACAGAATATAGAAAATAAAATATATATATATATATATATATAGTTCCTAGGGATCGAACACATGACCTTTTCAATTTTAACCTTGGTTTTTAAAACACTGAGGTGCTAAGTGGAGACTTTTCATGATGACCTTACTAACCTCGCCTTGGTTGGCGAGGTAAAATGCATTTCGAGTCCGACGTTACAACGATTTTTTGTTGTAATGCCACCAGGTAATTTTCGAGGGAATGAATTCTTTTAAGTGGGGGAGAGTTGTAACACCCAAAAATTATTAAATTATTTAATTAATTTTGATGAGTATTTGTGATGTATTTGTGAGTATATGTGATGTTTGATAAATATGATGTGTGATGTGATGTTGTGTGGGGCATAATGGGAGTTAAGTGATATTGAGTGGTTTAGATAATTTTAGATAATTATTTTAATTAGTAAAATTATATAATATGTGGTGTAAAACTAATAAGGATAATACAGTAATTGGTGAAGTGATTAGTGAGTGTAAGATGAGAAGACCATATAAACGGTCAAAGGGTTAAACAAAGAATAAAGGGAAAAGTGTGTCATTCTGTGCAATTGTGAAAGAGTTGGAAGAACACAGCAGAGCTAGGGCAGGAAGAGAACAAAGGGATTTTTGGTAGTACACAAAGAAGAAGATCAAAGCTATAATCTAAGGTAAGGGGGTTATCGTTATTATTATGATTGATATATGGTTTAGGTGTATGTAGGTTGTTTGGGGTTTCTATGATGAATTTGATAGCATGATGATTGTGTTGATTTTGGTGATAAATTGATGTTGTAATATTGTGAAATGATGTATATGAAGCTTATTATGATGTGTTTTTATGATGTGGTGAAACCCTGGTGAACTATGTAAATTTTGGGTCTGTTATGTGGTGAAATCTCAAGCAAAATTGAGACTGAACTGTGCAGAAAATGCAATAGGAGGTTGTTGTCACGCCTGACTCGCTGGGTGAGCAAGATGCTTCGTTGGGCGAAGGTTCTTTGCCCCTGATGTTCCTGGTGAGAGAGAAGCGAAAGAAAAAGGTGGAAGGGAAACATAGCCCCTGGATTTTCATATGGAGGGGGTGGCTAGCCCCAGCTTCGTCCGGCGAATGGGAGGCGAGAGTGATCTCGCTAGGCGAGCGATTAGAGTAATCGGGTGAAGGAAGAAGAAGAAAAGCAAGCTCATGAAATTTTGTATGGGGAAAGACTTTTCTCCCCAACCTCGCCGGGCGAGCCTCAGACGAGCAAGTTGCTTCGTTGGGCGAGCCTCGGGCGAGAAGTAGATGGCAGAATCTTTAAAGTGTCGTAACTTAAGTTCCCGGAATCCGTTTGATACGCTGTTCGAAGCGTTGGGTAGTTAACACGATGAATTATAGTCAGATGGAATAAAATGAGTAAAATAATGAATCTTTCTAGTAACTATTCTATGATGAAATTATACTTCTATGTGATGGATTACAATGATGTGTGTTGTATGATGAATTGTTGATACTATGATGATACTATGTTGTTGCTATGATAATATGATGATGTTGTGATAATACCATGTATATATGATGTATATGATGATATTATGATAATTACATGAATGAATGATGCATTTTGACTAGAAGTGATCATGTTTTATTATGTCGTTACACATCATGCATTTATGGCATATGCTAGGACTTTGGTCCAGTGATGTTATTAGGATGATTGGTCCAGTGATGGTGATAGGATATTGTTCCAGTAATAGCCTCAAAACCATATTGTGGATTAAGTTTAATATTAATAATATGCTCTCGTTCCAAGCGAGAATCGATCTTATTGGTGGGGATCTTTGGAGGAGTGATGATTGAGTCATTAGTGAAGCTTTGGTACCACATGCATGAGTCAATGACGTTGCATTGTATTATATGTGACATTGATTAATGATTGGTTAAGTGATGTTGATGACTTTGTGATTTTGTGATGCTTGACGATTATTATTAATGTAATGATATAATTGATTCATATAATTTTGCAAAGGTGTAAGTACAAAATATGAAATATGATGATATGTGGAATCCATGATGATTTGTTGTTGTACTGCTATATCTATTTCATATATCTTTTATAATAGTTTTTGATTACTCACTCTTTCTGCTTGGAAATGCTGCCTCTATACATGGGTAACTTGCAGGTGATCAGGAATAGTTTATCGAAGCTTAGAGGATAGTTTTGGAGTGTGTTGTTTATTTCTGTTGATTTTATAAGGTCTTGCTCTGATATGTAACATCGGGGTCTTTGGTATCGTTTGAACCAAACTATATGTTTTTTGCTACGTGTTGAGATGCTTTATTCTGTTTTAAGATGTTTTGAAGTTTAACTTATCAATTATGATGTGTGATGGTATTTTATTTGAAGTATTTATTAAAGATGTTTTGAGATAATATTTTCGCTACGATGTCTTGAAGTTTCATGATAATATTATCAAGAGATAAATGTTTTAATTTTTGAAAACTCGTATTATGGACTATACACATGTATGATGTTTTATATGAAGATATGACACTCTTTTTGGTGCTTTACTATGATTTATTATTCATAATATTCGTGGGATTTAGAAGGGTGTTACACTAATAAGTTTGGAAAGGACGTATGCTCTAGTGTTATGCTCCCTCGGGACGTGCAAGATTTATAAGATTTTAAACTTTTCTTGTCTTTCTCTAGTCAATGTGACATATTGCTATAATAATGAGCCTTTGGTTTGAGTCTCCCTTTTGATTTGTGATACCACGAGTTGAGCATCATTTCGTAATCTAATGTTTTCCCCCATCCCGGCGATCCATATGAGACTGACAATGAAACCTTAGTATTTGGCCTGATTGTTGGTGGTAGGGAATTTAAAATGTAAGGATACTTCAATCACCAATTCAACTTCATTCTCAAAAATGAGACCAACTCTGTTTCCCTGACTATTGAATGATCGTCCGTAAACACGGCCTAGGTGTGAGCATCCCATAAATGGCATCACTGGTCCGCTTAGAAACCAAAAATAGCCGGTGAGATGGTGAGATAAGATCTTGAATCGATGGAGCAAACCTCCGATACGACAAAAAGGGGGTTGATCTGCAAGGTTAACGCTCCAAAGCCCAAGTCAGTGAGATAATAAGAAGTAATGTAAGAGTGATAATGTGTTTAAATTATACATTTTCTTTCATGTGAGACACCTTATCTATGAAGTTGACTAAGGTATCCCATGCTTCATGGCTTAGAATATGGGAGACTCTAAGATGATATCCAACGGTAGTCGATGATCCATGGCCTGGATCAAGTGTGAGACTCTACAACATAATTGGACTACACATTCATCTTTATGGCAAATGGTTTATAAGTGATGACTAGGTCTTTCTCTTATTGGGCCTTTTGTCGGCCCATAAGAAATCTTAATACTATTGACTCCTCAATGAATGTATGTTTATGAACACAACAAAATATTAAAATATAAACTTAGTCCACAGCACGTCCTTCAAGGAAACAAAATAGAAGAATTGAACGTGCTTCTTGCAACGAAGCAGAGAGTTCTACGCCATGACCATGTGAGATATGTCTCGTTTTTTGAGCTTCAGATTCATATAGTCAGATACTCATCACCTTCTTCTCTCTTCCTCTCTGTATCCAGTAAGTTAATTATTCCAAACCCTGTCCTTTTTTTATTATTATTATTCCTTTTATTCTCAACTTGTGTATGTGCATGTGTGTGTATTTATTTGCATTTTATTAACTTTTAATATATCTTAATGAATCATACACATTTGAATCTGCCATATTAACTATCCTTTCTGTCATACACAACTAATCAATGCTCACTAAGTTGTGAAAATGGATGATGAATTTTCCTAGGATGTTATGCTTGAAAATATTCCTCATCAGCTGAAAAAATGGGGTGCACTCACTCTATGTATAAGAAGAAAAAATCAACCATTCATGAAGTAGTTGTTTTAACTCCATCAATCAGAATACCAGTGCAATCTGATCTTCAAAGATCACTCAAAGGATTGATTCCAAAGGATCTTGCTGATAAATTGTCTTCGCTAAGGAACCAGATTGTGTTGGTAGCAGAAGATACTGGTTTGTTCATATGAATTCTATGATAGTTTGTTTGATTGTAAAAACTAATTTAAGATGTTTTGATTGTTTGAAATTTTGCATATTTAATGGTGCAGATGGATCGGCTATAGCTGAATTGCGGCGAGCTTTGAATGAATATTTGTCAGTTCTCATTGGACTTACTAAGAAAGGTTCATAAATTTCTCCAAATAAAATAAATAATTTATTTTCTCTATGAACTTTTTTTTTATTTATCAAATGAGTTATAATTTTTTGTATGTTGTAGAGTATGGTCTTGAGGGACTAATGGAATTCAAGTGGAAAAACTTTGAAGATGGAAGACAAGTATGATTACTTGTAAATTGTAATATCATTCATAATTTTTCATTTTTCGTCATTGGTTTTGGAGTTTTTGTTAAACATGTTAATGTCTGGTTTAGCAGGATAGTAGCATAGCAAATGTGTGGTTTGAGGTGTTATCTTCTGTTCATTTTATGGCTATGCTGACACTATCTGAGGCTGATTCATTGTTGATCCCGAAAGACCATTCAGACTCTGGATTCAGGGTTGTGTCGTCAGGTTTTGTGCTAATTCATAAGCTTTTTAAACTTCAAAGTGCATGTTTGGAACCATGATATCACGGTGGCATTGTAATTTTGTTGAAACTACAAGACGTAGTTTCTGCTAAAATCACTCTATCACCGTGATTCTGGTAAACTCACTATGAATCCTTCGTTGATTGTGCATTTTTGTAATATCAGATAGCAAGAGGGAAGCGGTTGATTTGTTAATCAAAGCATCAGGATACTTGGAGTTCTGTGTTAGGCAAATTCTTCCTCAAATACCATTTGAAACCAGGTATGTCGCGCAAACTTTATGTTTGGAACTACAAAATTGAACACCCTATTAAGGAATTAACTTTAAGGTTGAAACAATATGCAGGAAAGTTTTGCCACATGATTTGCAGGAGGGTGTATTGGAGGCTATAGCTATTCAAGCACTAGGCCAGGTACTTGTTGATCATCAATCTCTAGATTTACTTATGGTAGCATTTCATTCTTCTAGATTAGGAATAATAGCTTATCTTGATAAGTTTTTAGGGAACTGAGATTCAGCTTGGTCTTGCTGTGGAGAGTCAAAAAGCTACTTTGTCTGTGAAGAGGAGGTTGGCATGTGAACAGCTCATTTACTTTACTCAGGTCTTTATTTCAATCCTTTGAGCACCACTTCACCATGTTATTTCTCCAATATAGAATATAGAAGCCAGGGCAGTTTTCGAAGGGATGCAAGGCAGCCTACCGCACAGAACCTAAAATGTGTCACGTTTAAACTGTTTTTAAATAGGGCCTCATAAATCTCTCTCATTGTTAAAACGTGGTTAAATGATGCCCCTCTAATTGTTTTGCATTGGTTAAAATGTAGCTAGCCTATACAGGGTCTCAAAAAACTTGAAACGGCTATATGATAGAAGTGTTTCTCACTTTTTTTATGAGCAGGCGTATCACTGCTTATCAGGATGTGACTTCAACCAAGGACATGGAAAGAAGCATCTCAGGTTCATCAAATGGAAATTCCTTGAATCCAAGGTTAGTAATGCTATCAACATTGTTTAAGTACTTTCCACCAAAAAATAAACTTTGGGGATATCCAATAATATAAATGATCCAATTCTGATCACATTTCTTAATCATGTTGGCAGGCTGCAGCATACTACTACCATGGTCTGATTCTCGACAAGGGTAACGAACCGAGCTGTCACATTGTCGCCGTGTCTTGTTTTCTTGCCGCAGATGAACTTCTCGCAGAGAGCAAAAAGGCATGTTTGAGCTTTTGTCTTGCAGCTCCAGTTACAAGGTTTGTCATTTACTTAAAGCTGAACTTCAACTAAATTGCTGTAGAAATAAATAAACTTTTATGTATACAACTATTTATGAAGGGCTCCTCCGCCATGGGGTGTTATGAAACTTCTACATCTGAAAATTCCTGAAGTTGCATCAAAGAAGTACCAAATGTATGGATACCTTTTAGAGCAAGAAAAGTAAGTATCTCTTTTATGTTTATGTTCCAACCAAGTACCTTAATTATTTCATTGAAATATAATTTGTATGCAAAACTTAGAATTTTGTTAATGATGCAGGGGTCTCCAAGCATTGCCAGACCTACCTGAATTTCAATTATCATTACATCCAGATGACTATGAACTGCCTGAAATTGATCCAGCATGGGATACTAAAAATTGGGAAACTTTAGGACAACCATTGAAAGAGCATCTTAGAGATAATGATGAGAATTCAACTGATTGATTGATTGATTATACACTTATTATTATGGTTTTCTTTCTCTTGTATTATTTGTAGTTCAATACATGATTGGCTATAAGACTCTTCTACAAGCTAATTAAAATTACCATAGAATTAATGGGGTCATTGTTCATTCACTTTATGACTCTCAAGTTCTAATACAAACAGTATGAGACATAGATTTGTTGATTTAGATCGGATGATGCTTTTTGTTGGGTGCTTTTTTTAATGCCTAATATAATGTTCTCAGGAAAATATAAGTGAAATGAAATTGATAAGCAATCTTGAAGGTGCGAGGAACACAAGAAAGAAGAATTTGAATTGGATTGCATTAAATATAATCTTTTCGCAACATAAAACACAAAGATAACAAGTGAATAAAATAGATGAACACAACTATTTTTATCCTTGTTCACTGTTAACTAAGTTACTTCAATCCACCCCACAAGGTGATTTGTCTCAACCAGATTACAGACAACCACAATAAGTTTAATCAACCCTATTGAAATCTCCAATAAGTCCGTTGATCCTTATTACAAACCATTATGACCGCATTCAAAGTCTTCTTGAGAATCCAGACTACACATAGTCTCTCAAAGAATCTATCAACAACAGTTGATTATAAAGATGTGTATACAGAGATGTTTCTACACAAGCAGATCACACAATATTTAAGTACAGCAACACAAAAGTGTTGATAGCAAGATATGAACAAAAGCTCATTGCTTATTTACAAAACTATACAAAGAATTTCTCTACAGAATTTTTGCAGCGGTTTGGTGTAGTTTTGTAGAACTGATTTGTTGATTTCAAATTCTTCCAAGTACTTCTTTTATAGCTGAAAAGAAGAGATCCGTTGGAGGGTAGAATAGAAAATATAAATACAATTATATTGTTCCCAACAGTAATGGTGAGACTGATAGAAAATAATACGAAAATATGTGTCCTTACGACACTCTAGAGAGTAGGGTCACAGAGTACTTTTGTACTTTTATACTCACCATCACACGCATTCCTTAGTCTTCATCTTATTCTTCTATGTCTTCAGAGACTTCTGATATGATTGTTGATGAAGCATGTTCTAGAAGGATCAGAACTATGTATCTTCAAAACCTAAGTCATTGGAAACTTATAGGACTTGTTCAGAGAACTCTTGTCTTCACAGTCTTCAGCACTTGGTCTTCAGAAGAATGTCTTCAAATCTTCAGAACTCGTTCAACAGAACCTTGTCTTCAACATCTTCAGAACTTGGAACATCAGAAATAAAGTTTTAAAAGGCCTTCAAAGCTTCCTTAAATAAGTCACGATCAAAAGCTCTTTTACTAAGATTCCTTAGAACTGTTGCATAAGAGGCATTCTTTAATCTTGACTTAACTTGTAACACATCAAAGGTATTCTTCTACAGTGTTGAGTTCATAACCTGATGACGTCACACACCTTCTTACCAGAGTTAGAACCTGTATAGCAAAAGTCACACACTAGATAGAAATCGTTAGAGTACACAATTATTCTTAAAGATAACATGTAAAGTTATAATCAAAACATAAGGTTAGGTGTAGAATCAATATTGTTCTTACAATCTTCTCCTTTTTGATGATGACAAAATCATGTATTTTGATAGAACAATTCATACATGGTAATCACCATAGAACGCAAATTCAGTAAAGCTAACTAGCTCCCCCTGGATATGTTAATACTCAAAATTCCATTAAAGCTTTTTCAAAGTCTCCCTCTGAGCCCAAGACTCACAAAATGAATTTTGTAGTACAAAATGTAACATAGAGAAGGAATACTTCTCCATTGACATCTCATCATAGTCTGACTAGAAATACCTGATCTTCATCTCAGAACTTGGATTGCTATCAAAACACTATGAGGAAACATAACTTGTTTAGTAACTGTCTTGATGACTTGCATCAAACATCAGAACTAATACATTTGTTCTTCCAAAAACTAGAATCGTGCCACCAGAAGGTGCACAATATCATGTCATCAGAAGGTTTAACACCTAAACCCTTTCCTGACTGACAATGTCTTTCGAACTTGTCTTTTGACCATGTCTCAGAACATATCTTAGACCATGCCTTTTGGACCATGTCTTATACCATGTGTTGAGACCATGTCTTCGACCATGTATTCCGAACATGTCTTAGACCATGTATTTCGAACATGTCTTAGACCATGTATTCCGAACATGTCTTAGATCATATCTTCTGAATATGTATTTAGACTATGTCATCTAACCATGTCTTCAGAAGGCTCACAACCATTGACTGCAGCTTGGTTACCAGCATACTTACTATACTTCCAAAAAGTTTATAACTTCTGAAGTATCAGAATCTGGTAATATGTAACATGGTTACAAAACTTTCACACAGTTTACAACTTCTGAACAACCTCATGATAGCAGAGCAAACATTGCCAAAGTACACGTTGACATTCTTTTCAGATTGTTCACAACTTCTGAAACGAATGTTAAGTAACACATCAACTTTGTTAAGCTTCCAGACAGTTCACAAATTCTGAAGCGACAAAATTTGATTACCATATTTTCAGAAAGTCTATAACTTCTGAACAATAGGTATTGTCAACACATGGTTTCCTTAATTTTAGAGAGTTCATAACTTCTTGAACAATAGGAGTGCCAGAGCTTGATTAACCATATTTTCATAAAGTGTTCAACTTTTTGAACAATAGGTGTAACAATGTACTATTACCTTATTTTCAGAGAGTTCACAACTTCTGAACAGTAGGTGCATCAAAGCTTTATTTAACCTTATTTTCACGAAGTTCACTACTTCTGAACAATAGGTATATCAGAGTTTATTTCAATCCTTTAACTTAGTCAAAAACATCTTACCAAGTCATAGTGTCAGGTCATGATTCATTTTAGACAGTTCACAACTTCTAACGAATACATGTTCTTAGATGATAAGGTCATCAGAGAATTATTCATGCATCTTGATCTTGATCTTGAACTTGATCTTGAACTTCTAGTTGACAGATGATGATATTTTGATATCCTAATAACCTGTATATGAAAACCACTGTACTTTTGCAAAGTTCCTGAATCAAACATCAAACAAATTGTTAGCAGTAAAAAGATTTTATCCTGTTTGGGTTTGAGATTTAAGATTAAGTACTATAAAAATCATATACTCTTTCTCCCCCTTTGTCAGAAATAAAAAAGTTTTAAAAGTCAAAGTGAAATGATTTTTCAATAAAGCACAAAAAGATAAAGATACAATTGTTTTAGAAACAAATGAAAAACTATTCTTAAATTCTAATACAAAGGGCTAAGGCTCTATGCACCATCCTTATTGTCAAACTTTTCCATGAAATTCTTCCACACCATAATTCCTTGATAGAAGCTGCTTGAGCTTTATTTCTTTCTTCCTGCTTATCCAAGCATTGATGGATGAGACGATTTTCTTCCTGCTGCTTAAAACAGTCTTCAGTCCATTCATTGTTTCCCTTATCTCTGTTATATCATTTGACTGAGCTCTTGCTTCCGTGGATTTTTTTTCTTAGATTTCTTCTTAATCTTCAGAGGAATCTCCTCGAAATTCTTTTCCAGAATGTTCTCTCTTATTTTTAACCTTTTTCTCCTCATTGGATAAGGCAAAAAACATAAGCTTAGGTTGTTGAACTAAAGGAAGAAAGAATACTCTTCTTCTTGAAACATCTTCCAGATTCAACTTTTTAGGTTCCTTAATTACTTCGGTAATTAAAGACATATCTAGTAGATATTCAACGTTAAAATATTTACCAATTACTACTTCAGACACAAATTGTTGATTTGCAGAAACTGTAATATTTCTATCAATCATGAATGCTGAAATCAATCTTCCATGAGGAATCCAATTTCTTTGATACTTGGACATCCTTTTGGAGAAGCTGATAGAGTGACGAAGATAATCAAAGAGACATGCGATTAAGTTAATCATTTGACCTTTTTCCAAGTGATACAGAAGATACTTGAGATCTATATCCAGAAATTTGAAAGAAATTGTTGAGATTTTCTGAAAGATGTTTCCAATGAGAATCATGAACCAAACCCTTAAGGTATTAAAGATGTTGTTTGCTGACTGAGAATCCTTTCCGTTTTTGAAGATGACTAGTGTGACCTTTTGAATAGCCTCAGAAAAACTAGACTCGGTTCTTAGTAATATATCAGCTCTATGGTTATAGCAACAAACACCTGAGTTGTCATGTTGAAGAAGTTTAGCAATATCCGCTTCCCAGATGCAAATTCGATGACCCTTGACTTTAGAGTAAATAGTATGTTCATCTAAGATGAAGGAATTCATCAAAAAATCTTTGACAAGATTAGAATAGGTTGGTCATTTTAGGAGATTGAAGTAGTTTTCCCATCCTTGGGTTTTCAACACATCAGACAGATCAAATCCATGAGCATCCGAATTTTCAATGTCTACGATTATTTCGGAGATAACATAAAGTTGATCAATTGGAATCACCAATTTTGTGATAGGGTCATGATTTTCTTACTGTTGGTGAAGCCATTGTTGGTGAAGATCAATCAAGAACAGGCAATCTTAGGGTTTGAGAGATTTAGGGATTCAAAAGAAGTGATAGTGTAGATCAAAAGTAGTGAACGTGTGTGAAGAGAGGTGATAGATTTTAAAAGTAGTTTTAGTAATGATTACTAAACCTAGAATAGTGAAACCGATATGACAAAGGGAAAAAGCGTAAGGATTTATTATTGTAATCCTAAGATAATATCATTAACTAATATACATCTGTATTATATTGAATCACTAACCTTTCACTTTTGTGACAACACATTTAATGAAGTAATCTCTTCAATAACTGTGATACGGTGGCAGAACTGACTGTTATACTGATTTGCGTTTGTGTTTGCAAATATTGCGGTAATCAAGAGTCGCAACCGACTTTTATTTCAACGAAAAGGAAAAAGAACAGAAAAACCTTTTTCGAGATGTTTTTGAGTACGGGGGATAGATTATAGAAAGGGAAGGTGTTAGCACCCTTTCTATCTGTGGTTTTCCACGGGCTTTTAGGTACTTGCTCATTTTTTAAATTGCTTGTGTGTGCTTGTTTTGAAAATTTTTGTTTACTTCGTGATAACCCTTGTATCGGTCCTCAAGAATGTGACGAAGTTGTTTTAAAAACTGTTTTTGAAAAGTGTTTGTGTGAAAAAATTTTGTTTTGAGCAAGTACTTAAGAGTTTTCTACCTACTCGAAAAAATTCTGTTCATTTTCCTTTAGACAGCGCTATCCTACTATTAAGGAGTAGGTAGCTCCATCGTTGGAATTTTAAGGGACGTTCGAAGGGACGAAATGGTCTCTGAAGGCAACAAGTAAGGATACCTTATCATTTCGAAGGGACTATCGTCATAAGATTAATTCATAGGCAACTCGAGGGACAAGTAGGGACTATGATCTTTATGACGACTTTGAATCGCGGGTCATTGCTAAGGTATCCCTACGTTCGAGGGACACAACCATTATTTCTGAGGCAACCAAGTGGGGCAAACCCTAGGAGTGAGCATGTGCAAGTATGTTTTTTTCAATTAATTATCTTTGCACAATTAAGGTTATCTACCATTTTAAAGTTATTTGTCTTGTCATTCAATCCTATTATTCATACATCTAGGCAGTTAATAGTTGTGGAATTTAAAGAGGGCGGAAAATTAAAGTCCTAGCTATTACAAGGCTTTTGGAAAGATACACCAATATTTGACTGAAAATAAAGATGTGGAAATTCGAAATCCTAATTAATCTATTACAAACCCAAAGCAGATACAATAATTCGAAGTAAATAAATAAGACGCGCGTGAAGAATTAAGACGGGAATGAAGAAAAGATATTTGTTTGGATTTTTTGAGAAAAGCAATTAACCTTGCAAATTAACCCAATTTCTTTTTGTTTTTAATTATATAAAAAAAAGTTTTTAAATTAACCTAATTTTCTATTGAATTTTAATTATATAAAAAAAGAATTTGGATTAATCTAATTAAACTAATTAAATAATTGCAATTAAATATTTTATGAAAAAAAACTAAATCTAATTTTTTAGTGATTTTCTGATTTTATGATTTAATTAAAAAAAGATTTTTATTGTGAAAATAATTAAAATAACAAATAAAGAAAAATAGAAAAGAAAAAAATGGGCCTGATGTAGTTAGCAGTCCAGGGGGTGTATGCTGAATTTGAAAAGCCCATTTTTATTGCCCCAATTGCCCAACGCCTGATTCAACGATGCTTCCTTCTGAGGGTCCATCATGTTCTGTGCTTGCTGGATGTTAGATCTGATCAAGGGACAATCTGATGGGTGAGACTTGGAGGCGCATGGTGGATGTCTTTGGATGATATGTACTAGAAGGGTGTTTGGGTCGTGTACCATGTTGGAAGTGAGATGCAAGCATAAAAGGCTGGGTCCATTTGACAAAAGATGCAATTCTGGGCATTGTTGACTTTTGACAATTTTCCAAAAATGGCTAACTTTGACAATACACATCTCCTTCAATTTTGACCCTAAGAGGGTACTATTGGACTTTTAAAAATCTTAGGATGTCCCCTAAGAAACCTCTTTGTTTTCATCTCCATTGGATCTTCCATGTTCATGTAAGAAGCTTTGACCCAAAAGGTGTTTTTGTTGACTTTTTAGAATGACCTATAATGTCTGAATTTATATATTTTCATGAGTGCATTTCTTGAACTTGAGGACTGAAGATGAGTTGTAGGGAATTGAATTCTCTTCAAAATGAGCCTTGGATGAGAAATTTCTGATAAAGTATGAGAAATTATGCTTGGTCAAAGTTTGGTTGACTTTTTCCTGAGAAACCCTAATTTAGCAACTTTTGAGTTTTGTTGAATTAGGAGTATTCCTTGGGTAATCATGATCAAAACTTGATCAAATGATGGATATCACTTCAAAATGTTGATGTTGACCAATAATCTTGAAGTTTGACTGTATGGGGGCCATAGTTGACTTTTGGCCTAATACAGTTGATTTTCAAACATCTGAGTAGTTAACTGGGAAAACTTCTTGTGTGAGGCATGAAACTTGGCATGGATGGTCTTGATAACATATTAGGACTATAGAGAGCATATGAGGCCTTTGGAGCTCACCCATCTTGATGAAAATGGAAACCCTAGTTGGAGGTTCATTGCTTTAGGAGAGAGTTTGTCTGGTCAACTCTTGGGCATCCTTGAGCAAATTGAGGATCTCAATGAACATATGTTGAGTAAAATGGGAGGGAAAATTTTGGGGTACAAAAGCTGCCCCTGTTCAATCTTCTTAAACCTGAGGATGTAGATTGGCTGGTCTGCCTTTCGTGATCTGAAGGTGGAAGATGATTGAACACTAGAGTGCCCAGAAATTTGCACTCGCATGAAGTAATACTGATCGGATGATATAGGGAATGGGATTACAGATACCATTTGGAAATCAACAGAGAGTCGTCTGAGATTGGCTTAAATATGCCACCCAAAAAAGCTATCGGTTGTATAAGAGATTCCTTTGCGAGAATTCTTGTATCTTTCACTGAGAAGGACTTCGCTGGAGAAAGTTGATTTACGTCTGGGAAAATAGAGTATAGGAGCTTCGGTTGTCCATTACTCTACAGGGGAATTAACTTCTGGTTGAGGAGGAGGGAGTACACTGCATATCTGGTTAGGGTCCAGGCTGCTCAGCAACTTACTGGGGAAATGTGAAATCGACCGTATCTGTTCGGGTCCAAGCCTTATAGTGTTATAAACTGTTGTCTGGAGATAAGGGAGAAGGAACCTGGATCGTAGGGTTACTTCGAGATGAAAGCCTGGATAGTAGGGCTATGAGAAGGAACCTAGATAGTAGGGTTACTTCGAGATGAAAGCCTGGATAATATGGCTATGAGAAGGAACCTAGATAGTAGGGTTACTTCGGGATGAAAGCCTGGATAGTAGGGCTATGAGAAGGAGCCTGGATAGCAGGGATACTTCAAAATGAAAGCTTGGATAATAGGGCTATGATAAGGAACCTGGATAGTAGGGTTACTTCGAGATGAAAGCCTGGATAGTAGGGCTGTGAGAAGGAACCTGGATAGTAGGGTTACTTCAATATGAAAGCCTGGATAGTAGGGCTATGAGAAGGAACCTGAACAGTAAGGTTACTTCGAGATGAAATCCTGGATAGTAGGGTTATGAGAAGGAACCTGGATAGTAGGGTTACTTCGAGATGAAAGCCTGGATAGTAGGGCTATGAGAAGGAACCTTGATAGTAGGGTTACTTCGAGATGAAAGCTTGGATAGTAGGGCTATGAGAAGGAACCTGGATAGTAGGGTTACTTCGAGATGAAATCCTGGATAGTAGGGCTATGAGAAGGAACATGGATAGTAATTTTACTTCGAGATGAAAGCCTGGATAGTAGGGCTATGATAAGGAACCTGGATAGTAGGGTTACTTTGATATGAAAGCCTGGATAGTAGGGCTATGAGAAGGAACCTGGATAGTAGGGTTACTTCGAGATGAAAGCCTGGATAGTAGGGCTATGAGAAGGAACCTGGATAGTAGGGTTACTTTGAGATGAAAGCCTGGATAGTATGGCTATGAGAAGGAACCTGGATAGTAGGGTTACTTCGAGATGAAAGCCTGGATAGTAGGGCTATGAGAAGAAACCTGGATAGTAGGGTTACTTCGAGATGAAAACCTGGATAGTAGGGCTATGAGAAGGAACCTGGATAGTAGGGTTACTTCGAGATGAAATCCTGGATAGTAGGGCTATGAGAATGAACCTGGATAGTAGGATTACTTCGATATGAAAGCCTGGATAGAAGGGCTATGATAAGGAACTTGGATAATAGGGTTACTTCGAGATGAAAGCCGAGATAGTAGGGCTATGAGAAGGAACCTGGATAGTAGGGTTACTTCGAGATGAAAGCCTTGATAGTAGGGCTATGAGAAGGAACCTGGATAGTAGGGTTTCTTCATTTGGTCATGTATATTAGTTGACACGTTGGGTTTCGGGAACTGAGTTTCCATTAGTTGTCTGCAGATATGACATGTATAACTGCTGGAATTGTTGGAGATGATTGTCTTTCCTGAAAAGATACCAGGGTTAATTATATGCGATGCATGCAATGCGTTGTGAGATGATGTTCTCAAAATAAATGAGATTACACTGTATGTGATATGTATGCGCATGTCATGATGTATGAACATGAAATGCTATTGTGGCATGTCCGAGTTTGGGAAAATAAATCCATGACTGCTGCTGGAGAGTATAACATTCTTGACTGTTGTAGAGGACTGTGGTTCTTCTACTTCCGCTGGGGATGGTGAATGGAAATGACAATGATGGAGAATTACTCTTTGTTGTTTGTGAATATTCTGCCATGGAGTGACTCTGTTTGAGAACAGCTCTGCGGGGGAAAACTCTGTTGGAAGGTGAACTTTCGTAGCTGAAGTAATAAGCTCTGTTGGGGATTGAATTTCTGTATTCAGAGAAATAGACTCTGCTTAGGAGATAAATTTTATGACCCACTCGCGATTATGAAATTCGGCTGGGGGATATAGATGTCAGGTTTCTGCAAGCCCCCGGTTGGGGAGATCGCTTCCTATTTTGGGAGAGCTGATATCAAATGCCTTAATCGTTTTTACTCTGTGGGGAATACAGATTCTACGAGGTCGTATGCACTGATGATTATGTTTCAAAGTTGTTTATACCTCGGTACTTGCTAGAAAGAGTAACTGTAGGGTTTGACATTTCTTGTTTTTGCCCCTGTTTCTTAAGTAACGAGCAATTGTATTTTCGTTTCTTATGTAAATATTTATGAGCAGCAATCATATTCAATGCATATGTCAAGAATAAATCATTGGATGTTCTTGCAAAACAAAATAGAAAAGGAAAAAACTCATAGTTTTTGTAAAAATGATTTGTATTGATTTTCGAAGTTGGCCTGTAATAGGCATTTTTGTACAAGGAGGCTGACGCTCTAGTAAGAGAACACCGCCGTAAAAATAGAAGCTATACAACACTATGTAGAAAGAAAACAGCTATGTACAACAATCCCATTGGGTTCCAATTCAGCTATTGCCCTTATGTCTTCGAGCGTATCATCACTTTGCTTACTTGTCTGAAGCTGATTAGATCGATTAATGCCATTCGAGCTTGATAGTTGATATTGAGGTCTGGTCACAAGGTGATCCAATGGGATATAGTGACACACTTTACATCCCTAACTTTTGTCTGGACTGCCCTTTCGGGTTTTCAGTCCACCGGGATACCCTTTTTTGCCTAAGCCGCCTTTTCAGGTTTTCAGCTTGTCGGGTGTACATATTTTTTCATTTTCATCCCTTATTTTTGCCCGAACCCTTTTGGTTCGCAGGAAAGCCCTTATTTTTGCTTAGGCCAGTCAACCTAGAGGGTCTTTTATCATGCGTAGTATCTTTTCACTATGTCTGCATTGACAGGGTGAGGAAGGTCGTCACCGTCCATGGTGGTTAGAATCATGGCTCCACCCGAGAAAATATTTTTAATCACAAATAGCCCTTCGTATATGGGAGTCCATTTTCCCCTGGGATCACCTTGTGACAGTATGATGCGTTTGATTACCAGATCTCCGACTTGATATTCCTGACGTCTAACTTTTTTGTTGAAAGCCTTAATCATCCTCTTTTGATACATCTGACCATGACAGACAACAGTAAGTCTCTTCTCGTCGATCAGATTTAGTTGATCAAGTCGAGTCTGGATCCAATCGTCTTTATTCAAACCCGCATCTTTCATAATCCTTAAATAAGGAATCTGGACCTCAATGGGTAGAACTGCCTCCATGCCATATACCAGAGAGTAGGGTGTTGCCCCTATCGACGTCCGTGCTGAGGTACGGTACCCATGAAGAGCGAATGGTAACATCTCATGCCAGTCTTTGTATGTCACCGTCATCTTCTGTATAATCTTCTTGATGTTCTTGTTAGCCGCTTCAACAATGCAATTCATCTTCGGTCGGTAGGGAGAAGAGTTATGATGTTGTATCGTGAATTGCTTACAGAGCTCGGTGATCATCATGTTATTGAGATTCGTACCATTGTCAGTAATAATTCTATCTGGCACACCATACCGACATATCAGGTTATGCCTGATAAACCGCGCCACGACGTTCTTGGTCACAGTAGCAAAAGAGGTCGCCTCAACCCATTTTGTGAAGTAATCGATGGCTACCAGTATGACGCGATGCCCATTGTAAGCGGTAGGCCTGATTTCTCTTATCATGTCAATTCTCCACATTGCAAAGGGCCACAGAGTTGTCAAGACATTCAAAGGAACCGGAGGCACATGCACCTTATTAACATAGATTTGGCACTTATGGCAAGTTCGAGAATGTTGATAACAATCTGCTTCCAAAGTGGACCAGTAGTATCCTGCCCGTAGGATCTTCTTAGCCATGGTATGTCCACTTGAATGGGTTCCGAAGGTACCTTCATGTAAATCTGCCATAATCCTCTCTGCTTCGCTATTGTCTACATACCGCAGTAAGGTAGAGTCATGGTTGCGCTTGTAGAGGATTCCATTACTGAGGAAGAATTTTGCAGCGAACCTTCTCAGAAACTTCTTATCATTGACAGATGCCCCTTCGTGATACTCTTGAGTCTCGAGGTACTTCTTCACTTCATGAAACCAAGGTTTATCTGCTACCTCTTCAGTATTAATCTCGCAGCAGTGTGCTGGTTCATCCAACCTTTCAATGGTGATTCGGGGAACTTCATTGTCCCACCTGACTTTGAACATAGAAGACATGGTAGCTAGCGTGTCCGCTAACTGATTCTCCTCTCGTGGGAAATGTTCAAAGGTTACCTTCTCAAAGTGTGGGAGAAATGTCAGCACATGCTCTTTGTATGGGATGAGATTTGGATGCTTCGTATCCCATTCGCCTTTGATCTGACTTATCACCAAGGATGAATCCCCAAAGACATTTAAGAACTTGATCCTGAGGTCAATAGCGGCTTTGAGACCCATGATGCAGGCTTCATACTCCGCCATGTTGTTAGTGCAGTTGAAACATAATCGGGAAGTGAAAGGAGTATGAAAGCCCTCGAGAGATATGATTACGGTGCCAATTCCATCACCGAGTGCGTTCAAAGCTACGTCAAAAACCATAGTCCATCTGGATCCCTCCTCAGGTCCTTCATCTGGTCCAGGTTCTTCGTAGTCAGTCACCAGCATAATATTCTCGTCTGGGACCTCGAAATTCATGGACTGATAGTCATCCATGACCTGATGATTTGTAGGAGGGTGTATTGGAGGCTATAGCTATTCAAGCACTAGGCCAGGTACTTGTTGATCATCAATCTCTAGATTTACTTATGGTAGAATTTCATTCTTCTAGATTAGGAATAATAGCTTATCTTGATAAGTTTTTAGGGAACTGAGATTCAGCTTAGTCTTGTTGTGGAGAGTCAAAAAGCTACTTTGTCTGTGAAGAGGAGGTTGGCATGTGAACAGCTCATTTACTTTACTCAGGTCTTTATTTCAATCCTTTGAGCACCACTTCACCATGTTATTTCTCCAATATAGAATATAGAAGCCAGGGCAGTTTTCCAAGGCATGCAAGGCAGCCTACCGCACAGAACCTAAAATGTGTCACGTTTAAACTGTTTTTAAATAGGGCCTCATAAATCTCTCTCATTGTTAAAACGTGGTTAAACGATGCCCCTCTAATTGTTTTGCATTGGTTAAAATGTAGCTAGCCTATACAAGGTCTCAAAAAACTTGAAACGACTATATGATAGAAGTGTTTCTCACTTTTTTATGAGCAGGCGTATCACTGCTTATCAGGATGTGACTTCAACCAAGGACATGGAAAGAAGCATCTCAGGTTCATCAAATGGAAATTCCTTGAATCCAAGGTTAGTATTGCTATCAACATTGTTTAAGTACTTTCCACCAAAAGATAAACTTTGGGGATATCCAATAATATGAATGATCCAATTCTGATCACATTTCTTAATCATGTTGGCAGGCTGCAGCATACTACTACCATGGTCTGATTCTCGACAAGGGTAACGAACCGAGCTGTCACATTGTCGCCGTGTCTTGTTTTCTTGCCGCAGATGAACTTTTCGCAGAGAGCAAAAAGGCGTGTTTGAGCGTTTGTCTTGCAGTTCCAGTTACAAGGTTTGTCATTTACTTAAAGCTGAACTTCAACTAAATTGCTGTAGAAATAAATAAACTTTTATGTATACAACTATTTATGAAGGGCTCCTCCGCCATGGGGTGTTATGAAACTTCTACATCTGAAAATTCCTGAAGTTGCATCAAAGAAGTACCAAATGTATGGATACCTTTTAGAGCAAGAAAAGTAAGTATCTCTTTTATGTTTATGTTCCAACCAAGTACCTTAATTATTTCATTGAAATATAATTTGTATGCAAAACTTAGAATTTTGTTAATGATGCAGGGGTCTCCAAGCATTGCCAGACCTACCTGAATTTCAATTATCATTACATCCAGATGACTATGAACTGCCTGAAATTGATCCAGCATGGGATACTAAAAATTGGGAAACTTTAGGACAACCATTGAAAGAGCATCTTAGAGATAATGATGAGAATTCAACTGATTGATTGATTGATTATACACTTATTATTATGGTTTTCTTTCTCTTGTATCATTTGTAGTTCAATACATGATTGGCTATAAGACTCTTCTACAAGCTAATTAAAATTACCATAGAATTAATGGGGTCATTGTTCATTCACTTTATGACTCAAGTTCTAATACAAACAGTATGAGACATAGATTTGTTGATTTAGATCGGATGATGCTTTTTGTTGGGTGCTTTTTTTAATGCCTAATATAATGTTCTCAGGAAAATATAAGTGAAATGAAATTGATAAACAATCTTGAAGGTGCGAGGAACACAAGAAAGGAGGATTTGAATTGGATTGTATTAAATATAATCTTTTCGCAACATAAAACACAAAGATAACAAATGAACAAAATAGATGAACACAATTATTTTTATCCTGGTTCACTGTTAACTAAGTTACTTCAATCCATTCCACAAAGTGATTTGTCTCAACCAGATTACAAACAACCACAATAAATTTAATCAACCCTATTTAAATCTCCAATAAGTTTGTTGATCCTTATTACAAACCATTATGACCACATTCAAAGTCTTCTTGAGAATCCAGACTACACATAGTCTCTCAAAGAATCTATCAACAACAGATAATTATAAAGGTGTGTATACAAAGATATTTCTACACAAGAAGATCACACAATGTTTAAGTACAGTAACACAAAAGTCTTGATAGCAAGATATGAACAAAAGTTCATTGCTTATTTACAAAACTATACAAAGAATTTCTCTACAGAGTTTTTGCAGTGGTTTGGTGTAGTTTTGTAGAACTGATTTGTTGATTTCAAATTCTTCCAAGTACTTCTTTTATAGCTTAAAAGAAGAGATCCGTTGGAGGGTAGAATAGAAAATAAAAATACATTATATTGTTTTCAACGGTAATGGTGAGACTGATAGAAAATAATACGAAAAGGTGTGTCCTTGCGGCACTCTAGAGAGTAGGGTCACAGAGTAATTTTGTACTTTTATACTCACCATCACACGCAATCCCTTAGTCTTGATCTTATTCTTCTATGTATTCAGAGACTTCTGATATGATTGTTGATGAAGCATGTTGTAGAAGGATCATAACTATGTATCTTCAAAACCTAAGTCATTGGAACCTTATAGGACTTGTTCAGAAAACTCTTGTCTTCACATTCTTCAGTACTTGGTCTTCAGAAGAATGTCTTCAGATCTTCAAAACTCGTTCAACAGAACCTTGTCTTCAACATCTTCAGAACTTGGAACATCATAAATAAATCTTTAAAAGGCCTTTAAAGCTTCCTTGAATAAGTCACGATCAAAATCTCTTTTACTAAGGTTCCTTAGAACGGTTGCATAAGACACATTCCTTAATCTTGACTTAACTTGTAACACATTAAAGGTATTCTTCTAGAATGCTGAGTTCATAATTCGATGACGTCACACACCTTCTTACCAGAGTTAGAACCTGTATAGCAAAAGTCACACACTAGACAGAAATCGTTAGAGTACACAATTGTTCTTAAAGATAACATGTAAAGTTATAATCAAAACATAAATTCAGGTGTAGAATCCATATTGTTCTTACAATCTTCCCCTTTTTGATGATGACAAAACCATGTATTTTGATAGAACAATTCATACATGGTAATCACCATGAAATGCACATTCAGTAAAGCTAACTAGCTCCCCCTGAATATGTTAATACTCAAAATTTCATTAAAGCTTGTTCAGAGTCTCCCTCTGAGCCCAAGACTCACAAAATGAATTTTGTAGTACAAAATATAACATAGAGAAGGAATACTTCTCCATTGACATCTCATCATAGTCTGACTAGAAATACCTGATCTTCATCTCAGAACTTGGATTGCTATCAAAACACTATGAGGCAACATAACTTGTTTAGTCACTGTCTTGATGACTTGCATCAAACATCAGAACTAATACATTTGTTCTTCCAAAAACTAGAATCGTGCCACCAGAAGATGCATAATATCATGTCATCAGAAGGTTTAACACCTGAACCCTTTCCTGACTAACAATTTCTTTCGAACTTGTCTTCTGACCATGTCTTAGAATATATCTTAGACCATGTCTTAGACCATGTCTTTCGAATATGTCTTAGACCATGTCTTCCGAACATATCTTAGACCATGTATTTCGAACAGGTCTTAAACCATGTATTCCGAACATGTCTTATATCATATCTTATGAATATGTCTTTAGACTATGTCATCTAACCATATCTTCAAAAGGTTCACAACCATTGACGGTAGCTTGGTTACCAGCATACTTACTATACTTTCAAAAAGTTCATAACTTCTGAAATATCAGAATCTGGTAAAATGTAACCTGGTTACAAAACTTTCACACAGTTTACAACTTCTGAACAGTCTCATGATAGCATAACAAATATTTCCAAAGCACACATTGACATTCTTTTCAAAATGTTCACAACTTCTTAAATGAATGTTAAGTAACACATCAACTTTATTAAGCTTCCAGACAGTTTACAAATTCTGAAGCGACAAAATCTGATTACCATATTTTCATAAAGTCCATAACTTCTGAATAATAGGTATTGTCAACACATGGTTTCCTTAATTTTAGAGAGTTCATAACTTCTTGAACAATAGGAGTGTCAGAGCTTGATTAACCATATTTTCATAAAGTGTTCAACTTTTTGAACAATAGGTGTAACAACGCACTATTACCTTATTTTCGGAGAGTTCGCAACTTCTGAACAATAGGTGTATCAAATATTTATTTAACCTTATTTTCACGAAGTTCACTACTTCTGAACAATAGGTATATCAGAGCCTATTTCAATCCTTTAACTTAGTCAGAAACCTCTTACCAAATCATAGTGTCAGGTCATGATTCATTTTAGACAGTTCACAACTTCTAACGAATACATGTTCTCAGATGATAAGCTCATCAGAGAATTCTTCATGCATCTTGATCTTGATCTTGAACTTGATCTTGAACTTCTAGTTGGCAGATGATAATATTTTGATATCCTAATAAACTGTCTATGAAAACCACTAAACTTTTGCAAAGTTCCTAAATCAAACATCAAACAAATTGTTAGCAGTAAAAACATTTTATCATGTTTGGGTTTGAGATTTAAGATTAAGTACTATCAAAATCATATACTCCCCCCCCCCCCATTGTCAGAAATAAAAAAGGTTTAAAAGACAAAAATGAAATGATTTTTCAATAAAGAACAAAAAGATAAAGATACAATTGTTTTAGAAACAAATGAAAAAATATTCTTAAATTCTAATACAAAGGGCTAAGGCTCTATGCACCATCATTCTTGTCAAACTTTTCCATGAAATTTATCCACGCGTCCAACAATTCCTTGATAGAAGCTGCTTGAGCTTCATTTCTTTCTTCCTGCTTATCCAAGCATTGATGGATGAGACAATTTTCTTCCTGTTGCTTAAAACAGTCTTCAGTCCATTCATTGTTTCCCTTATCTCTGTCATCTCATCTGACTGAGCTCTTGCTTCCATGGATTTTTTTCTTCTTAGATTTCTTCTTAATCTTCAGAGGAATCTCCTCGAAATTCTTTCCCAGAACGTTCTCTCTTATTTTGAGCCTTTTTCTCCTCATTGGATAAGGCAGAAAACACAAGCTTAGGTTGTTGAATTAAAGGAAGAAAGAATACTCCTCTTGAAACATCTTCCAGATTCAACTTTTTAGGTTCCTTAATTACTTCGGTAATTAAAGACATATCTAGTAGATATTCAACGTTGAAAGATTTACCAATTACTACTTCAGACACAAATTGTTGATTTGTAGAAACTATAATATTGCTATCAATCAAGAATTCTGAAATCAATCTTCCATAAGGATCCAATTTCTTTGATACTTGGACATCATTTTGGAGAAGCTGATAGAGTGACAAAGATGATCAAAGAGATTTGCGGTTAAGTTAATACTTTCTCCTTTTTCCAAGTGATACAGAAGATACTTGAGATCTATATCCAGAAATTTGAAAGAAATTGTTGAGATTTTGTGAAAGATAGTGCCAATGAGAATCATGAACCAAACCCTTAAGGTATTAAAGATGTTGTTTGTTGACTGAGATTCCTTTCCGTTTTTGAAGATGACTGGTGTGACCTTTTGAATAGCCTATAAAAAACTAGACTCAGTTCTTAGTAATAGACCAGCTCTATGGTTATAGCAACGAACACCTGATTTGTCATGTTGAAGAAGTTTAGCAATATCCGCTTCCTAGATGCAAATTCGATGACCCTTGATTTTAGAGTAAATAGTATGTCCACCTAAGATGAAGGAATTTGTCAAAAAATATTTGAAAAGATTAGAATAGGTGTTTCCAGTGATTTCTGGTAAACAACCGCTAGTCTTCCAAACTATCGAATAATCTTTCTGACTGTTATTCAATTCCTCTGGTAACTCACATGATCGACTAGATTGATCCTAGGATTCCTTGGACATTAAGGTTACTCTCACGATCGAACAGATATTCATGGTTGATATTTGAGTGTTGTATATGCGTTTGGCTTATTTCGATTTCTCTCTCAAAAAGTCTAAAGATGTAATCAAAATGTGTGTGTACGAAACTAAGTTGCATGAATAAATGTTAATTGTAAAGACATGTAAAATTGCATAAAAGTCAAGTAAATGGTTTCGAATTATAAAACAGTTAATGTAAAGGATTTCTGGAACGTAAAAGGTTTGAAATATGAAGAAAGCGTTTAATGCAAGAAATCTGTAAATGACTTTAAGTAAAAATATGCGTTCGAAGGATAAGACTTGAAGGTAAAGGTATGTAAAATATGACAGTTTTCTGAGATGTAAAGTGCTTGAAATGTGAAGAAAGCATTAAAATGTAAAACTTTGAAGAAGAGATTTCGAAGTGAAAAGACTGTAAATGAGAAAACTTGTAAATGTTATTTGACAAAAAGATAAAGGAAAGTGCTGGAAATGGTAAAAGGTTTTCATTAAATCAGAAATACATGGTGCTATCATACATACATTTCTCTTGCATTCGTTTCCCTTGCCATGTGGTAGTTTGAATGTTACTGAGTATTTAGTACAATAGATATGACACACGAAATCCTAATACTAAGACTTCTATTTATACTAATTCGACCATAACGGTCTTGCTATAGGATTATGCCACGTTCAGAACATGCAGAACAATGCCTCTTTCTTCTTTCCACGTGTCCCCAAATGCTCCAGCACATAACTTTCAAACTTCGAATGTCCCGCTTCCATTTGAATTTCAAATGCTTTGGTACTTCTCTGTTTCGAACGCACTTCCCAGACACAGCCTTGTTGTTATTTCGAGACTTCTTTAGATATGTTCCCATAATTGCCACTCGAAGCTCCAAGCTTTGACATGCTTATTCGAAACACTGCTTCTGCTACTTCGAAACATGACGCTTTACCTCATTTCGATCGAAACGTTTAATTCATTTGGCTTCTAATAACATTATCAAAATCTTCAGCCAACAAATTGCCCCTTTAAAATATGTATTTCGATTCCTCTGAGAAATACCTATTTTAAACATCTACACAAGATTTTGATGTTTATTTGACTACAATTTTGGTTTCTTATATGTAATATTCGAACAACGCCATTTTGGCATTTTATCTTGCCATCTTGGCCTTTTATAACATCTTGGTTACATTGTTACTATTCGAATCTCCTGCAGGCATGGCTTATATTTCTTTAAATATTTCCCATTAACCTTTAGGATACGTTTATCATCCACGAGTTCTTCGATTTCGTATGCATTGTTTGAGAATACTTTTAATATTCGAAAAGGTCCTTCCCAATGAGGTGACCATTTACCTAACGCTTTATTCTTCTTGTCCATAGGCAATATGACTCTCCAAACCAAGTCATTAATAATGAATACTTTTTTCTTCACCCTTTTATTGTATGTTCTGGCCACTCTTTCTTTTTGTCTCATCAAAATTTCCAATGCATGTAATCTAATTTCGTCCAACTCAACTAATTCATTCATCATCATTTCCCAATATAATGCAGCTGGGATTTCGTTTTGTCTCTGAATTCGAACTGATTGTAGAAGAATTTCTACTGGCAACACTGCATCATGACCAAATGTGAGTTGGAAAGGCGTAGTGTTAGTAGCTTCCTTAGGAGATGTTCTACAAGCCCATAATATTTGGTCCAGAGTTTTGTGCCAGTTTCTTGGCTTTTTGCCAATATGCTTCTTGATTAATCCTATTATTACTTTATTTGCTGCTTCGACTTGACCGTTTGCTTGAGCATAATATGGCGTTGATGTTAGCAATCTAAACCCCATTTCTTGGGCAAATCCTTGCATCTTTCTACCAGTAAACACAGAGCCTTGGTCTGTGGTTATGCTCTCTGGCAATCCGAACCTATAGATAATGTGCTTTTGTATAAATTCAATAATAGCCTCTTGATCAGCAACTATCAGTGGTATAGCTTCAATCCATTTGGTAAAATAATCTATTCCCACCAAGATGTATTTCTGTCCTTTGGACGAAGCAGGATTTATTTCTCCTATCAAATCCAATGCCCATCCTCTAAATGGCCATGGTTTGATGAACGAATGCAACTCACTTGCAGGGGCATGTTGAATTCCTGCATGTTTCTGACATTCCTCACATCCTTTAGCAAAGTCTATGCAATCTTTGAGCATGCTAGGCCAATACAAGCCGTATCGAAATAACAGCCATTTCATTTTATGGCCTGCTTGATGTGCCCCACATGCCCCATTATGGACTTCAGACAATGCTAAATATGCCTCACTTTCTCCTAGGCATTTCAATAATACACCCTCTTGGGTCTTTTTAAACAATTCGTTCCCCACGAGGAGATATGACAATGCTCTATATTTTGTCTTTCTATCCACATTTAGAGTTGGGTCTGCTAAATAACTCTTCAGTGGACTTCGCCAATCTGCATCTGACAAAGTATTTATGGCTAATATTTCGAATCCCTGTTTCTCAGCATATCCCAATTTCATACTTTCCAGATCCGATGGTGTGAATCTAGTAGCCATAACTCTTCCCCTTAATTCAACCAAATCCTTGAAGTTCTTGGTAGAAACTTTATAACCCGAAGCCAACTGCGCTAAGTCATTTGCTTCTTGGTTCTCTATTCTTGGTATGTGTTGAATATCCATGTATTCAAATTTCCTCAATAGCCTATTGACTATGACGAAGTATACCATTAAATTTTCCTTTATGCACTTGTATTCCTTTGTGATTTGTTTGACCACTAATTCAGAGTCTCTTTTAATTTCGACTTTGGTTGCCCCCAATTCCAACAAAGCTTCAAGTCCAACAATGAGCGCTTCATACTCAGCTTCGTTGTTCGAACAACGAGGACCATCTAATTTATACTTGAATTTTGTTGGAATTCCTTCAGGAGAAATCAGAAGGACTCCAACACCACTTCCATTCCTGTGGGTTGAACCATCAAAGTACAATTTCCATGGTTGCATTTCGACGTAACTCATGACAGTCTGCTCAACCAAAGAATGGTCCACAATGAAGTCAGGAATCACTTGACCTTTCATAGCTTTTAAAGGCATGAAAGTCAAAGAATATTCTGTTAAGGCTAAAGCCCACTTGCCAACTCTGCTATGCATTATTGGTTTTGAAAGCATATGTTTAATGACATCGAAATGAGATGAAACATAAACATCAACAGCTTTTATATAATACTTGAGTTTCATACAAGAGAAATACAAGCAGAGACATAGCTTTTCTAAATTGCTATATCTGGTCTCTGCATCATTTAGCACTCTACTTAAATAGTATATGGCTCTTTCGATGCCATTGCTATCTTCTTGTGCTAGCATACTACCTATACTAACTTCAGAGGCAGATATGTACAATCTCATGGGCTTCCCCCATGAAGGTGGAGACAAAATAGGAGGCTGAGAAAGGTATTCTTTTATCCTGTCAAATGCCTCCTGGTGAGCTTCGTTCCATTCGAAGGCTTGGCCTTGCTTTAGACGAAGTAACGGAGAGAAAGCTTGGGCTTCCACTTAGGTTCGAAATGAATCTTTTGAGGAAGTTAATTTTCCCTAGCAGAGATTGCAACTCCATTTTTGACGTAGGTGCTTTCGTCTCCATTATGGCTTTGGTTTTGTTCTGGTTGATTTCAATTCCTTTCTTGTGAACCACAAAACCAAGAAAATCTCCAGCCTGCACAAAAAATGCACATTTAAGGGGATTCATCTTTAAGCCATGTTTTCTCATTCGCTCGAATGATTGGCTTAAATGATGCAAATGTGTTTCTGCAGATATAGATTTGATGACTATATCATCAATATACACCTGCATGAAGGTTTCAATGAAATCATGAAAAATTGAATTCATTGCCCTTTGATAAGTTGCCCCAGCGTTCTTTAAACCAAAAGGCATCACCACCCATTCGTAGGTGCCTAAGGCTCCTGGGCAATGAAATGCTGTCTTTGCAACATCTTCTTCAGCAATGAAAATCTTGTTATACCCAGAGTATCCATCTAACATACTCAAGTATTCGAACCCTGCAGCAGAATCTACTAGCATTTCTGCCACAGGCATGGAATATTCATCTTTAGGGGTTGCAGTGTTTAAATCCCTAAAATCTATGCAAATTCTTAAAGAACCATTTTTCTTAATAACAGGTACTATGTTTGCTAACCATTCGACGTACCTTGTTGTTCTGATGAATTTGCAACGCAGCAACCTTTCGATCTCAGCTTTAATTTTTGTGAGAACCGCTGGTGCGAATCTTCTGGGAGTTTGTTTGATGGGCCTCTTGCCATCTTTGATTGGCAGTCTGTGTTCGACCAACTCCCTCTTTAAACCAGGCATCTTGTCATAATCTTATGCGAAGCAATCTTTGTTTTCCTTGAGGACTTCGATCACTTCCTTCTTGAGGCCTGGGCTAAGTTTAACACTTATGTAGGTTACTCTTTTCGTTTTTTCATCCCCTAAGTTGACTTCTTCGAGTGGATCTTGTGCCAACATTTTGGCACCTGAGTTTATGGGGTCCCTTTCGAAGCCTAAGGGTTCTTTATCATAGATGGCATCCAACCTTTGATCCATCTCAAACTCTTCGAAGGGTGAGCATTTCGAACCATCCCCACTTACTTCGTTCATCTTTATAGTTGATTTATTTATTTCAACCTCTAAGGCCGCTTTTGATTCGTTCTCAGCCATATAGGCCGAAATCCTTTCGAAAAAGGTAGACTCAGTCATGGATAAGGTTGTCGAAGTCCCAGCCTGCTGGCCGTTTTTGTATAGTGCTTTCGACTCCCTCTTCTTCACTGATTATTGTTCTATCCCAGTAAAGGCCATCATGGCGAAGGGTCATGTAGTAGTGGGCGTTTCTAGTTTCATTAATCTCATCATTTGGAACACACGGAGCAATCTTTGCCAGATTTTTATCATAATCCCTCTTGTCAACTAAATTGACAGTTGACATAAAGTAACTCTGGTCTGCTTCGATGTTTTACACGATTCCATCATCTCTTCACAGAACTAGTCGCTGATGCATTGACGAAGGAACTTCCCCCACGCCATGGATCCACTCCCTTCCCAGCAGTAAGTTATAGTTGGCCTTGGCTTCGATCACCATAAACATGGTGGGCCTACAACTTGAGCCTATTGTCAATTCCAACTGGACCACTCCCAGTGTTTTGCCCACTTTTCCCTCATAATTGGACAAAACCATATTATGGGGCTTGATGTCTCCTTCGCGGATCTCTAATCTTTTTAGCATGAAATGGGGTATCAAATTGACTGCAGCACCCCCATCCACTAGAACTTTGTTCACACCATGGACACCAACTTTCGCCCGAATAAAAAGTGGCTTGAGATGGTTCTTCATTGCAGGTTCTGGATGTTCGAAGAACGCATTTTGTTCCTCAACAGCCCCATTGTCCATCGCATAGTAGCACACAGGCCTATGTTTCATAAAATTTGTGGTGTCTTCCTCCTCATATTCATCGATTTCGGTTTCCTGCCCAAATTCGCAGGGAAGCACAGACACCACGTTACAGTTCAGGTTAAATGAAGACTCCCCCTCCGATTCGAAGTTATCTGTTATCATATCTTCGTCCTCTTCCGGGCCTGGAGTGTATTCCTTTGGTTCATCGCGTTGTACTTCAGAGAAGAGCCTCCTATTGACTGGAAGTTTGTCTTCAGTTTGATTTTTTGGTTTGTTGGTGCTAGATTCACCTTGGTTTTTTGTTGAAGTAACCCCTTTGTTTGCCACAGCTTCTCTCTCAGCCTTTCGAATCCTTTGCTGTCTGCGCCACTGGGATCTTGACATGGGGTTCCTTCCTTTGTAATTTTCTAATCTGACCTCCTCCCTTTTTGCTGTGTTGAATTGCCTCCTGTATGTCACAACATGGCGTGCATTTCGTTCAACGTTTCTCCATCTATCTTTGCCTTTGTCATTTCTGACCTGTAACCATTTATCGGTTGGCACTTCAGCAGGGAGTTTGAAAGTCACTCTTCGAGCAGCCTTGGGGTGAGGGCTATCAGGCCTTCGCTGTTTGTGTCTGCTGTCGAAACATGGGCCCATCTGGACAGTTTCTTGATGGTTCCAGCAAGGGGCGAAGGGAATCGTTTCGAAGGCCCTGGCCATGCTTTGGTCATACACAGCAGAACACCTTGGGCAAATCAAGCACTTGGTTGCCCCTTTGTAGCAGCGAAACACAAATTCCAGCAAACTCTCTCCAGCCTTGGGATAACACCTAAAAAGCTGGTTATCCTGGCGCCAATTGTTGCCAGTTCGAGTCCTCTGTACCCTTTCGAAATTCGCAGCGATTCTTTGATTACAGAGGATGCTGCACCCAAGGCACAATATCATGCCTGAATCTCCTTTGTGGCATGTCATGAGATAATCCTTGAGACTAGCATCTCCAGTGTGATTATCCCCCATTCTATACTTTTCTTTTTCTAAGTATTTTTCTACTTCCTCCATCTCAGAGCGAGGTCTTTCCATATCCACCATATTTATTTCAACATCTTCCCCCTTAGCTTCATCATCGCCCCATCCTGTGGGCTTTATATCCTTAATCTGAACCTTCGAACTCTCTGGGGCAGAATATTTGACCAAATAGTCAAATTTTCCACTGGGTTCCCCTAGAGTGTCCCATATTTCCTTCTGAGGGGAAATTGGCTGCGTGATTTGGACTTTCTCCAATTCCAGCCTCAAGCCTTCAGTGACTTGTGTTAGTTCTTGGTTTTGATTTCCCTGGCCTTCAGTAGCCTGGGTTTCTCTTGCAACAGCTACAGGTGCGACAATCGAAGTCTCTGGCGTATTCTGGATGTCTTTAGTGACCTCCTTATTGACTTCGACCATCACCCAGTTTTCAGCTTCAGTACCCTTCTCTCCTGTTAGGGCGTCGCTTTGATCAGTTTCCACCATGTTGACTTCTCCAATGCATGCAGGCTCGGAGTAGTTGGTGTCTGCGACGTCCAAGGGATCTTCGTCCACTTTCATCTTCACCTTATCAGCAAACTTTAGTCTGCCATCTTTGATCGCGTTTTGAATTAGGTCCCTGAAAAGAAAACATTGTGAGGTTTTGTGGCCTAAGAAACTATGATATTTGCAAAATCCTCTCTTCTTTCTCTGATCCAAGGAGGTATTTTGACATTTGATGGCACAATTAGTTGGCCATCTTTGACAAGTAAGTAAAAAATCTCGTCACATTTAGTGACATCGAAGGTATAAACCTTCTTTGGAAATTTGTCACTTTTCTCATTTTCAACAATGTCTTTCCCTTTTGTGGGAACTAACAATTTGCAGGAATAAGGCGGGGCCTGTTTTAATTCAGCGAGGTCGATTTCGACCTCTTCGAATTCGAATTCAGGATATTCTTCTGCTTCCTCAGTCCCAACATAGGAAATCCTTTCTTTCTTGCTATTCTTAAAGACTCTGGCTTTTTCGGCCTTTAGTCTTTCGACCTGTCGAACCCTATCGGCTAACTGAGCCATATCCCTCAAATATTGAGTGTCTAGTTTCTTTCGAATAGAATAATCCAAGCCACCAGCGGCCATTTCGACTAACTCATGTTCAGGCACTACTGTGTAACATCTGGATTTCAAAAGCCTAAATCTATTCAGATAATCATCTATGGGTTCGGTGAACTTTCTCTTAACACTGGCCAATTCCTTCAAACTTATTTTCGACTGTCCCATGTAAAATTGTTCATGGAATAATCTCTCTAAGAGAGCCCAAGTGTCAATGGACCCAGGAGGCAAAGTGGTAAACCATGTGAAGGCGTTTTTAGTCAAGGAACTTGGGAAGTATTTGATCCTGAGATCTTCATTATTGGCTATATCTCCCGCTTCGGTTAGATATCTCGCTATGTGTTCGACTGTTGACTCATTGGTATCCCCAGTTGTTGTACCCCAAAATTTGCCCTCCCATATTCTTCAAAATTTGCCAAGTCAAAGCTTCAAAATCTCCCCAAGGGTTGCACAGTTCAAGGGCCTCCTAACAGTCAAAATTAGGGTTTTGGTTCTGACAAAGAAAATGAAGTTTCCAAGGGTCCAATCAAGTCCCACATGCCTATAAACATGGTCAAGCATCCTCATACCAAGTTTCAAGACTTACAGCACAAGATTGCACAGTCAAAAACCCTAATTGCACTGCAGTCAACTGTAGGGGCAAAATGGTCATTTGACAGTCAAAAGTTCAAATTTTTGGTCAACATATCATTTTGAAGCCACAAAAATCATTTGATCAATACTTGATCATGATTCTCAAAGCTTGGCTCAAAAAGTCTCAAGATGCAAAAGTTTCCATATTTGGACAGTTGAAAAAGTCAACTGTAACTTGACCAGGGCATAACTTCCACATGGATTATCAGAAAAATTCCATCCAAAGCTCATTTTGAAGAGAAAGACATTTCCTACAACTCCTCTTCACACTTCAAGTCCAAGAAATGCTCTCACAAAAAGTTATCAATTTCAACATTATAGGTCATTTTCAAAAGTCAACAAAAAGGGACTTTAAGTCAAAGGCCATAACTTGAGATTGGTAAATCAAAATGACATGGGACCAAAGGCATTGGTTAGAGGACTCAAAGAACTTTCCAAAATGTCCATGAACATGAGCAAAGCTTAAAAATTGAGCAAGTTATGCCTTGTGGAAGTTGGGAAATTTTTGGATATTTTGAAAAGTCAACATTGCTTCAAATGACCTAAAAATGCTAATGGGCCGCCTTTTCTTCCACAATTCATCATCCAAGGCATGTACACGACCATTTGGCCCAAAGGGAAGTTTTTTATCATTTTTATTTATTTATTTGGATTTTTAATTATTAATAATTCATTTAATTAAATTAAATATGTGGAAAATACTAAACTTAGGTTTTTAAATCTTTTTTTGCATGAAACACACTCAATATTTCGTGCATAATCTGATATAGAAAGAATCATGGTGATTGGATATGATTGGCATCAAAAGCATGTGAAAAAGATTGGAAACATTATGCATGAAAATCAAATCTTCCATACATCAATGCATTGATTCTTTGGACCAAATTTCCAACCCTAATCGTTCACATATACATACTAATGCAAACCCTACTCCTCAGGAACTCCCAGCTGCGCAAGAACATCATCATCACTTTTGCATTTTTTGTGAAAAACTCAAATACTGAAAACCTTCTTGCAGGGCTTTTCAAGATCAAATAACCACTCCATTAGCTTGCCAAGGTTACCAGGAGACGATTCCAATCAAGAACTTGGTCCCATACTCAAGGAGGTGGTATATCTGAGTCAAGCTTTGCACGAAAATTTCCATAATCGAATCATGAATCTCATGCATTTTTCGCGTGTTTTCTTTATTGATTTATATTGAGTGATTGATTCTAAAGCTAACTGCATATTTTAATTGAGTTTTTGTGCCAAATTGGAGATTTCACCATTGATACAGGTTAGGGTTACCAAGCTTTTAATTTGGGCGTTTCTCACCACTGTAAAATTAGAACGTCACAATACCATGGTTGAAATCAGCGTGCTCGGACGAAAACAAAACACCCATCGCGCCTAATTTATATGGGCAGACGGCTTATTCGCTATTATTGGATATGGCATATTTTGGGGGGGGTTCAAAACCCCCGCTAACTCTTTTATGTTTCAGGCAAAAAGCAAAACGAAGAAGAAGAAGATGAGGTGTAAGGCGTTGGTTGGTTCGTTCAAATTTTCGCGCGGAAAAAAGCACTAATGTTTGTCTTATTTTATTATGTTTATTGGCTATATAATATACAAAGAAACGAAGCAGCGCGGTTGGCAAGGCATAGTATTGGTAATCATCAGGACCTGGGTTCGATCCCAGGTCCCCCTCCCTTTCCCTTATATTTTTATCTTAATTATGTTCCCATGTAGATTATGCCCTGAAGATCATCATACATCCCTGGGTCCAACCATGCCACGTGCCCACTGAGATTGATCCATTGGCCCTGATCAGAGGAGCACCATACTCGTTGGTCAACATACATGCATGCTAGTCAAAAAGTCAACAAGGCCAAAGACAAGTGGGCCTGAATTACTGGACTCTACCTCCCAATTTGGGGACAGACCCCCCTAGGTTTGCAATTTCTTTTATATTTTTTTCATTTTTTTATTTGATTCAATTATTCTTTGTTTTAATTAATTTTCTTTAATTCTTTGATTTAATATTTTCATAAAAAACATAAAAACAATATAAAAATCAGAAAAAGACAAAAATAAATATTTTTATTTAATGTTATATTTTGTAAATAAATCTCATTAATTTTAATTTAGCTTTTTTTTAAATCTAGGATTAATCTTAATATTTTTTCAATAAAAACCTAAAAATTGGTAGAATTAGGGTTCCAAATAATTTTCCATTCTTTTCTTTTTTTTCTCACCATAATTACTTATTAAATATTATTTATTTTTATAAATTAAATTGCATGTAGATAATTAGATTAGTCTTAGGCTTAATTTTAACATGTTTTCTTAATAAATAAAAAAAAAACAATTAGAATTAGGGTTAATATTTTAATTTCATTTAATCTTTCTCATAAAAATTCATAAATCCAAAAAATACCAAAATAATTTCTTTTTTATTTTAATCTAATTAATTCAATCATTTAATTTAATTTCATTAAAAAGGGTCCAACGCCCTCGTTTCCAATTTTAAATCCAATTCACGCATTTATTTATTTCTTTTAATTATTTATGTAACTCTCCCAAAGTCGTGTAAATATTTATCTTTCGCACCTTTACTTTCTTTCTTTATTTTCTGTTAAATCGGGTCCTGGAAATTTTGGCGATGTGGACCCGCGCCTTTGTAATAGTTTAGGAACTTTTATCTTTCCGCACTTTTTTAACTGTTAATAAATGCATGCGAGAATGAATGAATAAAAATAAAAACAAACGCGTAGATCACTTTGACATGAACAAGATAAATGCAAATGAACATGACCCACAAATCACACACCACCCCTAGGGTACGCCTCACTGTTGCCTTGCCTTCGAAAGGTGATCGTCGAGTAGAGGATGTCTTAGTAAGTCCTCATGATCCGGGAACCTGGCATGAGGGTAGCTTCTAAGGTGTCTTCCCATTTCTCTGGTGATCACCATGTCCCGAACATCGAATTGACCTGAACACCTCCAACGGTGGTGCTACCTACCTCTCAATGGTGGGATGGCACTATCTTTAAAGGACATCTACACAGACGAATTCCTTAGGGTAGGTAGACGACTCTTGATACTTGCTCTAAATTTCAAAACAAATTCAAAAAATACTTTTCACACCAACACATTTTTCAAAAAGCTTTCGAAAGCAACTTTTCAAACACTCTTGAGGACCGATACAAGAGTCGAACTGGAATTTTCAAAGAAACTTTTTTAAAACCCACATTGAAAAGCAAACAAACCATTTTTGAAAACACAAATGAGCAAGTATCTAAGAGCCCATGGATAACCATGGATAGAAAGGGTGCTAACACCTTCCCTTTCTATAACCTACCTCCCGAACCGAGAGCAATCTCTTTAAGGAATTTTTCTGTGCTTTTGTCCTTTCCATTTGGAGAAAATAAAAGACGGTGGCGACTCTTGCTTACCGCGACATTTCGCGAACCAGCGTTAAACAGTCAGTTCCAGATCCACCGATCACACCAGCGAACTTTGTAAATTTAGGGACTTTATATCCCCTTGGTAAATCAGTATGCATTATGAAATCCAATATAGGAGAAGCATAATTTGGCCTTCTCATTCCTGTGTTGAGGCCATTCTGGGCCATGACTCTCTCTATCATGGTGGTTAGGTTGTTTTCTGCCAAGATGTCATCATTTCGAATTCTATGAACGACAACATCGGCATCTTGATTTCGACCAACCAAGACAACTCCCCTAGGTTGTTCTTCTCGAAACTCTGGGGCTTCTAGCCTTTCGACCCTTGCCCCTGGTTCCATAATTTCTCTTTGTGGGCCCGGGATTATTGGGGCTTCTAACCTTGGTGCCCTGGCCCCTAAGTTAACTTCTTCTCTGGGTGGTCTATAAATTGGGTCGTTAGAAATTTGTTCTATAACAGGCATGTTTGCTCGAAATCCCGCCTGATTCTGCCTACGCCTTTCTGGGGGAGCAAAGAAATCTGCTATTCGACTCATATTGTCAGCGTTTTCTCTGTTTGTCACAGTCACATTTTGCACTATTGGGGCAAATATCTCCTGCATGGTTTGTGCTAACACCCCTATCATATTATGGTTACTGTCATCCATCAATTGCCTAAAAGCCAACTGGTTGTCTGTGGTTAAGATATGCATTATGCTATAACCCACTGACCCTTGGTTATTTGTCATAAACTGATTCGCCCCAGACCCAGACCCTAGTTGTGGGGATGAATTCGATGTGGAATTGTGTAAACCTGCCATAAAAGATGTTGGCATTCCATAAGAGGAATTTCTGGTTCTATTCCCATCGAAACCGGGTGGTCTAGTTAATGGAGTGGCGAAATGGTATTGTGTCCCTGATGGTGGAACGAATCCCCCAGGGTAACCAATGGTTCCAGTATTTCCTAAGATTGAACTATTAGTTGATATGCCACTTACTCCATTGGTGGCTATGTTACTGGTTGAAGATGCAACCGACTGTGCATTCGAAGGGATTACATTAGATGTTCCGATCGAAGTGGACGCATTAGTGCCTGTTGTATGTGGGCCATTTTGTCCCCCTTGTTGATTGTCAGAATTAGACATTTTGTCCAAAAGTTTTCTTCTGGATGAAGGTTGGTTGCTGTTGGTTATTTTACCACTTCTCAGGTTCATAAAACAGTAAACTTCTTAGGTTCCAACGTTTTTATAATGGTTATGTCTCAACAATCTTTATTTCTAATATCCAATTATTGGTCCCACCGGGTGTGCCAATTTGTTTCCAGTGATTTCTGGTAAACAACCGCTAGTCTTCCAAACTATCGAATAATCTTTCTGACTGTTATTCAATTCCTCTGGTAACTCACAGGATCGACTAGATTGATCCTAGGATTCCTTAGACATTAAGGTTACTCTCATGATCAAACAGATATTCATGGTTGATATTTGAGTGTTGTATATGCGTTTGGCTTATTTCGATTTCTCTCTCAAAAAGTCTAAAGATGTAATCAAAATGTGCGTGTACGAAACTAAGTTGCATGAATAAATGTTAATTGTAAAGACATGTAAAATTGCATAAAAGTCAAGTAAATGGTTTCGAATTATAAAACAGTTAATGTAAAGGATTTCTGGAACGTAAAAGGTTTGAAATATGAAGAAAGCGTTTAATGCAAGAAATATGTAAATGACTTTAAGTAAAAATATGCGTTCGAAGGATAAGACTTGAAGGTAAAGGTATGGAAAATATGACAGTTTTCTGAGATGTAAAGTGCTTGAAATGTGAAGAAAGCATTAAAATGTAAAACTTTGAAGAAGAGATTTCGAAGTGAAAAGACTGTAAATGAGAAAACTTGTAAATGTTATTTGACAAAAAGATAAAGGAAAGTGCTGGAAATGGTAAAAGGTTTTCATTAAATCAGAAATACATGGTGCTATCATACGTACATTTCTCTTGCATTCGTTTCCCTTGCCATGTGGTAGTTTGAATGTTACTGAGTATTTAGTACAATAGATATGACACACGAAATCCTAATACTAAGACTTCTATTTATACTAATTCGACCATAATGGTCTTGCTATAGGATTATGCCACGTTCAGAACATGCAGAACAATGCCTCTTTCTTCTTTCCACGTGTCCCCAAATGCTCCAGCACATAACTTTCAAACTTCGAATGTCCCGCTTCCATTTGAATTTCAAATGCTTTGGTACTTCTCCGTTTCGAACGCACTTCCCAGACACAGCCTTGTTGTTATTTCGAGACTTCTTTAGATATGTTCCCATAATTGCCACTCGAAGCTCCAAGCTTTGACATGCTTATTCGAAACACTGCTTCTGCTACTTCGAAACATGACGCTTTACCTCATTTCGATCGAAACATTTAATTCATTTGGCTTCTAATAACATTATCAAAATCTTCAGCCAACAATAGGTTGGTCCTTTTAGGAGATTGAAGTAGTTTTCCCATCCTTGGGTTTTCAACACATCAGACAGATCGAATCCATGAGCAACCAAATTTTCAAAGTCTACCATCATTTCGGAGATAACATAAAGTTGATCAATTGGAATCGCCAATTTTGTGATAGGGTCATGATTTTCTTACTGTTGGTGAAGCCACTATTGGTGAAGATCAATCAAGAATAGAAGGTCTTAGGGTTTGAGAGATTTAGGTATTCAAAAGTAGTGAACGCATGTGAAGAGAGGTGATAGATTTTAAAAGTAGTTTTAGTAATGATTACTAAACCTATAATAGTGAAACCGACATGACAAGGGGAAAAAGCGTAAGGATTTATTACTGTAATCCCAAGATAATATCATTAACTAATATACGTCTGTCTTATATTGAATCACTAACCTTTCATTTTTCTGACAACACATTTAATGAAGTAATCTCTTCAGTAACCAACAGACAGAGTGGCACAGTGAAAAATCGTGAGACCAAGCTATTGACTAACTTAACTTACAAAATTAAGAAGTCGCCGCCAAACTTTATTATTTCAAAGGAAAGGGAAAAGATCAAAACCCTAATTTAACATGCAATGCAAGAAGTACAACTAAAATCAAAGTACAGAGAAGAGATCTAAGATACGGGGATTGGTGATGCAAAGGGAAGGTATTAGCACCCTATGTATATATAGTAGTCTATAGGAACCTCGTGTAATATCTTCTTTTTGGTTAAAATTGGTTTGTTTTCTAAATAAGTGTGGAGATGAGAAAATAAATGTTTTTTATTATATTTTTGTTTGGAAAGACATGAAGTACTATACCTACGTACCAATGAAGGATCAAAACCTCGTAGTTTGTGGTAAAAATAACAACAGATTAGTTGATTGATTTTAGGAGAAGAGACAAATTGTCATCTTAAGGAAAATACTCAACTAAACATCCATGGGTATGATAAGATGGGTCTTTGCATCATCTTAGATGTAAAGACTCCAACTTAGATATAAAATCAACAAGTATGCCACTAAACTCTCTTAAGTCGAAAAGAATCACATTGTTTCAATCAATACCATAGAGGTAGAAGAATTACATTTCAACTATGAATATGATTCATGTCTAGTCTTTTGTGAAAAGATTTTAAATTGAAAATTCAAGTGGCAAAAGGATTTGGGTGAGGTTGAATCTTTTTTAGTATTTTGAAATTATTTAATATGCTTACGTGTATTGAAGCATTTATTAAAGAAAGAAAGTTTAAAAATGCAATGACTGAAACTCAAGATTTTTAATTGAAAGTGGTGAGAATTTTGAAATTAGGGTTTTAAGATGCCAAGGGTAAATACCTATACAACAAATACAAAGAAAATGTACAAAAGTAAACACATAAAGACAAACATATGTGCATGACTATCAAGTAAACACTACAATCTCTTTCCTTGGATTTGAACGTAAGTACTAATAAAATATAAACAATAATCCCTAAAAAAAAGAGAAATCACACATGTCACAATTGTTAAGGATAAAATCATAAAGTAGCATGGCTTTGGAAGAGAGTCATTTAAGAAAAATGTTAAAACCAAAGGATTAGTATTAATCAAAGCACAAATCAAAGACAAAGAAGCTATTTTTTAACAATCTCAAAGTAACACATGGAAAGGAATCAAAGATGGACAAGTATCAAGCATGTATTCAACAATCAAGAGTTTATGAAGGAAACATAAAAACATGTTAAGATAAACAATTAAAACAAAATGAATATCATGGTATTGAAATAAGTAAACAAGCATGTTATCATTCATCAACCACACGCATTTTTCAAGAAAGAACAAACAATGAAGCATGGAAACATATAGAGATCAACACATTCATATTATAGGTTCATCATGACAACAATAAAATCTAAACATCAAGAGGATTCAAGCATGGTAAGCATCAAAGTGTTAGAATCCAACAAAGTCATGGTATTAGAATTAGGAGCATACTTGAATATGTGATCAAAGGAAGCTTAAACTCATTGCACACAATCATCAAGACATCATCATGGATTGAATAACAAACAAACATCATCAAGACATTGCATCAAGATCAAATAAGAAAGACATGTATCAATTAGGTTTTCCATATGAACACTTACAAACTATGTATCAAGTAACATGTTAAAACCCTAAATAAATCACATCTAACAAGCCAAACAAAAGACATGTTATCAAGGTACAATCAAGGTGTGACTATGATAATCATACATATTAGGTTTCACATTAAATCAAACAAATTACATGTAGACAAGCCTAAAAAACAAAGTAAAAGGCACATGATTGACATATAATAAAAAATGAACAAATAAATAATAATTTTGGCATTTTTCTTGGATACATAAAATATAGGGGATAAATAGTAAGTGTGCACAAAACCAATCAAAAATAATTAATTTGGCATATAGAAATAAATAAAAGAAAATAGGAAGAAAAATGACCAAAAAAGGTGATAACAAGAAGAGTTTGTGGCCAAAGAGTGTTGAACTCATGCCCTTGTGGTTACAGCTTAAAATCTTAGCCACTGGGCCACGCGATGTGACTAGACATAGCATGCATCCATTAAATAAAATATAAAACATGATCCCAAGATGATTTGAAAATAATAAGCAAAAAGGTCTGGGGCGATGGGGATTCGAACCCTAGACCTCACATTTCACACAAAACCAGCCTCTCTTCTGCTAGGGCACAATGACATTCAAGTTAAATAATAAATTCAACTAAATATATTATAAAACAACATTTTAAATTTGTATTTAGCGCCACCTAGACTTCATATTCAATCTTGATTCAACAACATTTCTGAAAATCATATTTCCTCATTTCTCAACCAAATCAAAAAATGTAAAAACCATACTTGCTCAGGATTTCGCAAGGAGTTCAGAAATATCCGTATCAAAAATTAATATTGACTGTAGCTCAGGAATTTTTTATAAAACCCTTAGTTTTTCCAAGTTAAATTAAATGACAAATGAACCAAACCAATGCCTATTTTCATAGGGCTTTCATACATGACATTTAAACACACAAAATAGTATCAAGAAATGTTCAAAATGATGCTTGCAATATGAAGATCAAAGTACACGAGATCTTACCTATTGGAGCAAGGTCCAATGCATATTTTATGTACTTTCAGAGGTGTCAAACGATCTCTTTAGCTTATATGATGTCCCAATAACACAATGCAACAACTACTTTGATTTGAAGCTTTCTCCAACTTCTCAACATAGTCCACTTAGGATGATGAATGAGCATGGGTTGGGTGGAGTAATGAAGGTGTTACAGATGAAAACCAATGCTCACAGAAGCTTATATATGGTGTATGAATGGTTATTTTGCAAAGAACTTGCAAGGGGGGAGAAATTCGAAGAAATGGGTTTTAAGGTTTTTTGGAGTTTTCAAAATCTCACTATGTGTTTCTTTGAGTTTTAAGGGGATTTGAGGTGTGTTTTGGACTTAGGAAAGACTCTCTATTTATATGGAAATGTTGAGAGATTGAGAGCTAATCAAAATGAAAGTTATGGAGTTTTGGGTAGGTTGAAATCTAAATGGTTGCTTCATGAATCCATGGTTCCAAGGTTATGAAAGGAGTGGATTAGGGGAAATAAGAATGCTTTTTTGAGTTGTAGGAGGTTGCTTCTTAGTTTAGAAGTGTAGGGTGATCATATATAACAAAGTATGGGCTCAATGCTTTATCATTGTGATTAAAGTCATCTTTTAGCAATTGGATATGGAGCATTTTGAAAATTCTTCCAAAAGTGGTATGGTGAATTGGATAAAGCCTTTAATATTTGTGTAATGAATCAAGGGTTTGTATAAATCACGGATTAGATTGAGATTTAGAATTAAGAGGATTTGTAAAGCAATATCTCATGGTAAGGTTTGAGATTGCGATGAAGATTTGTCATGTAAAATGACCTATAATGTAGTCTTGACATGACATCTTCATCTCTTCGAAACTTAATACTTAATCATGATAAATTTATGCTTCTGGTATCTTTGGAAATATAGAAACATCCTCTACAGCTTTCATGTTGATAATTTTTTTTGAATCAATTGGGATCATGGAGAAAAATGGCTACAAATTCAGGTACTTGATAAGGTTAAAACACTTAAAAATTTCACTAAGTGTTTGAGTTTTTCAAAAGTGATGAGACCTTGAATTTCAAGATTAATACCTTCTAACCCAAGAAGCCTTTTGGCATCAAATTCTCATCAATTTGTATTATTAAACATCCTCTTTAAGAACAACCATAAAGAATTGTAAATGGATGTGTAGGTTTCTCACAATCATTTTGGAAAGTAGGGCAAATGATCATGTGATTTTGTACTTAGAAAAAATTCTTAAGCCCTAATCTTTGACTTTTTTGAAATTTTATTTGACATTCTTGATTAATCATGACCAAATGCATCCATCAGCCATATTTTTATGATCCGTGACTCTTAAAGGTCCATGTTTGACCAAAAGTCAAAAGTCAAACTTTGACTTTTGCTTATAGTTGACTTTTTATCAATTGATCCTCATAGTTTTCACTATCATCAATTGTATCTTCTTGATTTATTTGAGGCACATTATTAGATCAAAAGGATGTACTTGAATTCCTTGAATCATACTTCAAGCGATGATGACATGCTTTGGGCCAAAAGTTAACAATCAACAGACTTTGGTGAAAACCCTAACTGATGTATACAATGCCTTGAGTATTGGTGAAATTGATTTGATGTGATACACAAACTTGAATGTTGCTGGATGGAATCACTTGATCACTATGAATGAAAGTGAAGCTTGAATCTTAAGGGTCATTGATTTATCAAATACGTGGACTCCTTGATTCAACACACATATCTTGCAAAAGAGACAAACAAGAAAAACATATATTTTGCATCCCTATAAGGTTAGTGATGCAAAGATGCATGAGATGATATCTTGATGTTATGCAATGATGCAAAATGAAGTGGGATCCTAGGTCCAAAATTAGGGTTTGAAAGATACCCCTATTTAAGTTTCTTCCATCCGGAGATATGAGGATGGGAATCTTCGTCTCGACACAACTGGAGAGACTTAAATACAACAAAAGACCCAATTTTTGGACCTAAGATACCACAAAAGACAAAAAAAAACATTAACACGAATGATGGATAATAGGTAATCCACAAAGGTATATAAAGAGAGGATGCCTCTATGGAGAAGAAAACATCCAAGGGAAATAAAACCCACTGGAGAATGGAATCCAACTTATTGGAGAAGTGATTTAAGTGATGAAGAGGAAACATCAAATCTCTGGATAAAATGCCAACTTTTACTAGAGGCACAGGGTACACCGACTTTTATTGGGGGTTAAGAAACAAAAGAATACACCAACTTTTACTGATGGTAAACCACTAACTTTTACTGAATACCAACTTCTATTGAAGGGAAATAAACCTTCTCATGAAGAACGAGTCTCAGTTTCTTCTTTAATCAAGTCTTCCACTTGAAAATGGTAATAAACCTCCCCACGACGAATGGTCTCAGTTTCTTCTTTAATCAAGTCTTCCACATGAAAAGGGTAATAAACCTCCCCACGACGAACTGGTCTCAGTTTCTTCTTTAATCAAGTCTTCCACTTGAAAAGGTTAATAAACCTCCCCACAACAAACAATTCTCAGTTTCTACTTTAATCAACTCTTCCACTAGAAAAGGGTAATAAACCTCCCCACGACGAACAGGTTTCAATTTCTTCTTTAATCAAGTCTTTCACTTGAAAGGATAATAAACCTTCCCAAAATGTAATCACTTGCTAAAAATCAATAACTTCACCGAAGACCATTGACATTTCCTTTCGTATTCATGAATCATAGGAAAACATTTATGTTCTTATATTTTTTCTAAAACACATTTTGTTTAAAAATTATCATTAAGAATTTTTTTTGCAAAGTTTAAATACAATAAGAGTTGCAAACAAAAGGACAAAGGCTCAGATTTTATTTAGCATAGAAAATCATAAGAGGAATATATAATTTCAGCCTCATTTGTTCAAATAAGAAAAATAGAACTAACGATTCAACAAGACCTCTTTTAACCAATTTCTAACCGTTTCCAACTTTTCCATTTTTTCAACCTGCACCAATAAACTCAGATCAGCCAACTAGCTCAGAAAAACCAGAAAAACAAAACTAATTCCATAACAGCCCTTATCCCAACTAAAACCCAAATTTCCTTCAACCGTTGGCTAATTGTCAAAGCAAACTTCAACAGAATATCCTAAACAGAACCCAAACTCAACAACCAATTTTTTCAGCTCACCCAAGTGCCCAACTGAATTTAACCGCATTCCCTAACAGAAAACATAACAAAATATTCTAACTAATTCTCATAACAAATCCCAACTGTTTTAACCAACTTCCAAAAACTTCTAACTGATTCAATAACAACCTCTAACTAACTTTCCTAATCTAACTTCCCAGATTTTTAGCCATTTCTAACAGCAACAACAAAAATTATATAACAAGAAATCTCACCTCAATGGGGATGATTCTTCAGCATTGGGGAGAATCACCATCACACTTCATTTTTCATCCTCTCTCAATTCCTTATCAACCACTTTCATATTTCTCTGCAAATCACCACTCCTTCACAGAAAATACGCGATTCACATATAATTATTCTACAGAAGTTCACAGAAAACTATACAATAAACTCACCTGAATCTCTCTGAAATGATCCTCTTCATTGTTTTACACCTTCACTTCCAACAATTATCCATAACCGCATCAACCTTCAACAATAATTTTCTCATCAATCTTCAAGTACATAAAACCATTTTCCACAACCACAACTGCTGGATTGTTTATCATCATCATCGATTCGCGAATATCTTCATCTTGATCACCTTCTGTTTGTTATGCAAAGTCTCATCATCCTTGATCCATCATATGAATCACATTGCAACAAGCAAGATCTTTCTACAAGAACGAAAAAAGAAGTCGCGACAACAAACTTCATAGATTCACAACAGAAGAGATGACAGATAATAGAAAGAAAGAACTCACCAACAAACTTTGAAACTCTCTCATCCTCCATCACCCAATCTTTACTCTTCATCTCTTCTATGAAGCCACACCGCCGTCTTCACCAAATCGTCTTCATTACCATTAATTTTGTCATCTTCATCCATTTCTCGATAATCTTCATCTATCCATCATATCATCATCAACCTTCAAGAAACTCTGGATTGCATCTTCAATGATCTGCAACTTTCAACAACCAAACCTTCAGCAATAACGAAGTCAAGACAACGATGCTTCAATCAGCAATAAACTGCAGCATCCAATCATCTAGAAATTCATCTTCTTCTTCGCATCTGATCGAAGCAGTGAAGGTGATAATTTGCAATAAAAGAACAAAAAATCAGATAACAGAAAAGAAGAAAAAAAGGAAGATGCACGATCCATTCGAGAAAGGGACAGAAAAACTCACCACTCTTCATCTTTCTCAACCATCTTCACATGTAAGAAGAACTCCGTGCACAATTATTCTTCAACTCCATCAATTCACAACCGGAAATCTTCATCACATATCTTTGCGTATCTCAACACGATTCTGCATCGAACATCAGAAACATTAACACACAAAGATTCGGGAGAAAGGAGCGTGGAATCGGAGAAGCATAATCATACCTGGTGTTAATTTCTCGTCGCCATATCTGGATCGTGAATCCATAAGTTATAGCTTCAATCGTAGCTTCGATTGAAGCTTTTGCGATGGTCTAACATTGATTCGAACGGAGACGAAGGCTTGAGGACGGGATAAGCGAAATCCGAAGCATAATAGAGGTAAGAGATTTAGAGATGTTGAATCGGAGTTGGAAGACAAAGGCGTGAATGATTGAGGTGGGGAGAGGTCGAGTTCGCCGCCGTTTGAGGGACGATGATGGGTAAAGGTTTGATTTCGCGGCCGTCGGTAGAAGGGACTCACGCCGTTGAAGAAGATATGAGAGTTGATCTTGCGCGATGAAGGTTAACAGTCATGAAGCTTAACCCTATTTCCACTGAACGATGGCGTTTTGCTCTTCTTTACATTTTATTTATGTCTTTGATTATTGTTTTATTAAACTAATGCTTGTCAATGAAAAATCTGAATGTTGCAAAAAAAGATGATTCTGGGCCGAACCACACTCCCTCTTGGCCCATTTTTGTGCTGTTTTTGTAGCCTCACAACAATATACAAATGGTGATGGACCAAATCTGATGGGCTTAACACTAATTCCTTTTAATACCCCTGGATCCTGGCTTCACACCCCTTGAGTTTAGTTTTTTTCATTGCATTTTATTTTACTTTGTTGTTATAGATTGTTGGTGATAAAAATATAATAAAATAGTAGAATATTCTATAATGTTTTTAGATTCTCTTTATAATCTTATTAGAATTTTCTATTATTATTTTTTATGCTCGGTAATCGTTTTGTTGCCATTTTTAGCTAGGATTTTATGATAGAATGTTAATGCAGCTTCCGTAATGTGGAATGCTGGGAGATTAATTCTATGATCGCTCGCGCAGAGCAGATTTTGGCAGAGTTTTCTTATTTCCTGCACGGTTTCAAAGGGGCAACGAACCTTCTCCGTTCGGTATCATCATGACCTCATTTTATTTCGCATCTCCGCATTTATCGCTTCCTAGAGATCATATGAAGTACGATAACATTAGGTTTAGAAATAGGCTAGTCTCCCCTTGATTTTTTCTTTCTTTCACATATGCATTTAAAAGCTAAAAAATCTTTTCCTTACAAACTTCAAAATACTTAAAAATTTTACTGACGAAAATCATATCTTTGTTATGTTTGGGAGATGATAAGCGGGTTTCTTATCGACCTTATTATTCTCTCATTCTAAGCCTTGGCATGGTTCAAGTCTCAAAGACTCATTTCATAAATAAGTAGAAAAAATGGCTAATATCTCTCTCTTGAGGTCAAGTAGCTGTTATCTACAAGCAAAAAGAAAAAACACCAACAAACACAAACTCTTTTTGCCTATGGGAATTTCCTTCAAACTCTTTTCAAAAGAACATGTTAATTCACTTCTGTGCTGACGTGTAAGTCTCTGAAGGTCGAGTTGCGGCAGAAGGCGAAATTAATATTGTTCACTAAAAACACAAACCAATTCAAACCTTTTTATGCGCCCAAGCACATTTTCTCCAAACTTTTCAAAAGGGCATGTTAATTCACTTCTGTGCTGACGCGTAAGTCTCCAAAGGTCGAGTTGCGGCAGAAGGCGAAATTAATATTGTTCACTAAAAAATACAAACCAACAAAAACATATGATCCGAACTACAGCTGCTCTGATTCTTTAAAAGGGATACGTAGGCATCGGGGTAGGGCCCGAATGAGCATAACTTTTATTTTTCCCTACATTCTTTTCTTCTTTCTTTTGCATGCATTCCCCCTTTAGTAGTATAGTAAACAGTAAGCATAGATTAAACACACCCATAAGATAGATAACAAGAGTGGATACTGTAGAGTACTACGGGCGTGTGGGGTGCTAATACCTTCCACTCACATAACAGACTCCCTTACCCTTATCTCTCGGTCGCAAGACCGTGACTTCTCCCTTCTCAGGTTTTCTCGATGTTTACCTTTCCCTACACGTGGGATAAAAGACGTTCGATGGTGACTTTGTTGTTTGATGATTTTCAGCCGGTTGTTTCACCATACATACTTGATCGTTGGAGTAACTTGCAGGTACAACCCCCCCTTTCTCCACAACTTTCCAGCCCGTCAAAGATCATCCTCCAACCAGCTTGCAGGTTCTGATCAACTGGTAATATCAGTGATGGAGACTGTGGGAAACTATCTTCCCCATTTTATGTTCCCCAAAATCTAAAGACCAAAGATCATCCTCATTCATCAATCATGGCTGACCATAATGATCACCAGCTATTTGGAAAGATTGTGCTCTCTCTGGAATTCAAGACCAACAGAAGCCAAGAGCATCCCCACCTCGAGGATAACTTTGGCACCTGTGACATATAGACTATGGCCCCGTATTCCATCGAAGTTAATCAAGACAACAATCTATTATTGGATGAACAGTTTCCCAAGAGCCCTGTCGAAGACCAGCCCGAGATTTTACAACCGGTCCTTGTTCTGTAGAACATCGACCCAGCTATAGAAGCACTGATTGCTGCCCTTAACCAAACCAAATCCATCATCCTCCAGTAGAGAAAAAGGATGGTGGCTCTGGAGCGAAAATAATCAAGGTCTCCCCCTCGGAGACACGTATGACATAACTTCTCTAGCATATCGCCTCCTTGAGGTGGGCGTCCTCCAAGAAAGGAAAGGCTTCACATTTCTTTCCATAAAACACGTGATCGATCATCTTCCAAGAAGGAAAAAGACTCTCTACTTTCCAAAATAACTAAGAGAATGTGCAAAGACGACCACAACAACTCAGTATCACCCAAACCGAAGCGACGAGTGCAGAGACCCTCCCCTCGACGAGATAATGATGCCCGACTGTAGCGGTAGAAATGTTCAAGACTAAGCCATTGGGTTGACTAGACTTTATACAAATCAAAATTAAAAATCTCCATCGGGAAAAGAGTGAATAACCCACAAAAATGGGGAAAAATTTAAGGTAAGGGGGTTGGTTATGCAAAGGGAAGGTATTAGCACCCTAAACATCTACGGTACTCCACAAGAACCTCTTTGTAAAATATGTATATTTTGGCTATAAAAGAATATGTTGTATAGAAAATGAATGGAAGAAAAATATATTTTTTATGATTTTTGCACCCGCCGCGGTTGCGAACCTTTAGTGCCTACGTACCACCTTTCGTGCAATAGGGGATCAGGGTACACGTAGTTCCTCTTTTTAAAAAATTTGAAACAAAAGTATGTTGGTTGATTTTAAGAGATAAGACATCATCGTCATTGTCCGTGTGGAAAAATATACTTACTACCCACAATCATGAGAAAGGAGAATTTTCATCATCTCAAAGTGGAGGATATGGCTTGGATTTTAAAATCAACAATGCCTCACTCGACACCCAAGTGGAAAATATCTCACTTCACTACATATTGTAGAAGTATAGTTGTTTACATCACTACAAGGATTGACAAGAGTCTAACCTTTTGAGAAAAGTTTTAAAATAAAAGCCAAAGTGGCAAAATGGTTTAAAATGAGATTATTTGACTTTTAGTCTTCTCACAAAAATGTCAAGGTATTATTAAATAGATTGAAGTTTATTTATGAAAATATTTTGAAAATGCATGGACCTAAGTCCAAGTTTATTGTAAAAGTGTTTGAGTTTCAAAACAAGAAGGGTTTTCAAAAGAAGGGAGAAGATTTTTGAAATTAAAGAAGATGGGAGGAGAAGAAGAGGCTATCCTAAAGCATAAGGTAAAAGCTAAGGATAAGGACCATCTAACCAACAAGAAGCCAAAACTTAACATTATGAGCCAAGATAAAATTCCCATTCTTTGGATTGAAACCAAGTAAGCAAAGATACTAGACCTCTTCAAGTGTATTAAGTCTTCACAAAAATTGGGCAGAGTAACGGCTGCATACGGGTGAATTCCAAATTACAAATAGAGAATGTAATCACAAAAACCTGCACACAAAAACAAACAAACAACCCAATGTCTTGAGGTAAACCTCAAGAACTCCAGATAAAATAATCAGATAAGATCACAAGGTCTCCAAGATAGGCCAATGTTTCTAATTCTAAGTCCCAAAAAAAGTCCCATGCTCCATAATGCCAAGGATAGTAACCAAATAGTCCAAGTGCCATTAAGAGTTTTTTAGGGTTTAAGTTGGTTATTAAGTATCTTAGGAAAAGGAAAAAGAAAAGCTCAAGTGAGAAAAGTAAAAATGACAAGAAAATAAATGCTCAAATGAGCAAAGATGAAAATGGCATGAAATGTAAAATGCTAAGAAATAAATAGTGCATAAAGCATAAAAGAATAAAAGCATAAAATAAAACAAGTCAATAATTAGTGGTTAGTTGGATGACCATCTTGAAACTTGCATTTGGAACTAATTAGAGGATTGGTAGAACCAAAGCCTCCACACAACAAGTTGCATTTGCTTTTTGTCAAGTATATCATCAATTTGGAATTCTCACAAGTACCATTTAATGATCAACGATGTTTAAGTGATTCGCGTTGACCAAAGGTGTTGTAGATCCATTAGAGGATTGGTAGAACCAAAGCCTCCACACAATGAATCTCAAATTTATTGGATAAAAGAGATGAAATTAAGATACTTGGGCTTGCAATCATAAGTTTAGGCCACGAATGATCATTTATTCGAATTGGGACAAAATTTAGCGCTATGTTAAGCAATCGTAAGTGGACTTATAGAGAAGTCGTACCTATTTTGAGGCTGATCAATAACAATCTATGCACCATTTGTTTTGAGACATGATATAGAGATCGTGCTCTAACAACATTTAGTGCAATGAGAAGGGGATGAGATGAAGAGGAATTAGGGTAAAAAGAGAAACCACATTTGAATTAAAAATTTAATCAAACTTTTATTAAAATCATTCATCCATTTTGGTGGAGTTGAACTCAACACCTAAGATCCAATGATGTTAATAAATCCATGATCAAAAAATCAATCCAAGACAGCCAGAAAATAATCACAAAAATTATATATATTTAATATATACATTAAAAGGTTTTAAAATGTTTTTTAAAAAAGGAAAATAATGAGGAAAATATCAATTATTTTCAAATTAATCAAGAAATGAAAAATAAGATCATAGAAAAATCAGAAAAGAGGCCAAGTAATTTTACAAAATTTTTGGGAATTTTTAAAAGTCAGAAACTATTTTTAAAAATTAAATTAAATGGGTAAAATTAAAAAAAATAGTAAAAAATTGTAAAGTCAGAAACAAAAATAAAATAAGGTCACCAATATTTGTCACAATATCATTGGATCATGTTGTACCCCAAAATTTGCCCTCTCATTTCATCAACATTTTTTCATCACAAGACTCTTGGAGCTCAAGATCAAGCTATGGCTGGCTCTGCTCAAGACACCTCCTTGCACTGTTGACCTAAATTAGGGTTTGAGTTTGCACAGGGATGTTTTGACCTACAATGTCCAAAATGACTTTCATACTTCATGTTGGACTCACAAGTTTGTCCATACCAAGTTTCAAGCCTTGATTCAAATTTTTGCCCAGTCAATTGGACAGTTGACCTAGAAATCAGCTGTATTGGAGAAAAAGTCAACTGTGGCCAATTGACAGTAAAATCTTATGAATTTTGACCCACATCAACATTATGAACTCATATGAACCATTTGATCAAGTTTGGATCATAATTCCATAAGAAATTTGATCAAAACACAAAAAGGGCAAAATGGTCATTTTTAGGGTTTTGACTGTACAAAGGCAATTTTTGACTGTTTGACCTAGCCAATGGAAAATCAAGCTCAACCATGGACACAAGGACTCAATGACATTGTCTTGACCCATTAAACAAGTTCAAAAGATCTCAAATGCATAAGATTGACAGATGAATTTTTCAGTCAACTGATCAAAATTTGACTGTACACTGAAAAGTTAAACTTTGACTTTTTTGGTCAAAATCAAATGCCAAGGGTCATATTTCATCAAGACATGTCAAATTATGAAACTTGTTCATCAAGAAACCCAAAATTGCAAATTAGGGTTCAAAATGGAAAAATTTCATAACTTTGTCCCATTTTTTCACCAAGATGCAAATGGATTCAAACAAAACTTATAACATGAAAGTTGTAGTCCATCACAAAGTCTACAACTTTTATGCACAAAGTTTTCTCAAAAGAAGCTTGGATCTCATGTTATGATTTTTGGAACAAGGGTACCTAAAACTTTTAACTTAGAGAAATTTTGCCCTAGTTTAGGCAGGATTTTGACCCATCTTCTTGGCCATTTTTAACATAGTTCCACTTGGAGTTTCAAGTTGCATTTCAAAGATGGATTACAATACATGTTGAAAGCTTTCCAAATTTTCCAAGAACTCCTCAAACACCTTTGTGGTTAGGGAGAATAGAATGCTTGAAGTTGGCAAAAACTCACTTTGTGACCATGGCCAATACATGTTCATACCACTTGCCAAGTCTGACCAAGCTAGCTTATGACACAATTACAGGCCTCTAAACCAGTTTGTACTCCATAATTTAGTGCAAATCTATTGAGCCGATGCATTGTTTTGGTCATTAGGGTATTGTACACAAGTTTAATCCCTAAATGGTAAAAGGCACATTTCCATTTTTGCAAAAGGTTGCTTTATGTCAAACCACTAATCCTTGAGCCTTGAACAAGATATTATGCTGTCAACCAAATCCACAAACTTGGGGCCAAGCTTGCACAATGTATGAAGGGCTAGAGCTAACGTGTACAGGCCTGCTCTTGGTCACTTCTCACTTTGCTTCACAACCAAGGCATTATGCAAAAAGCCAATATCTCACACATCTGATAAAAGCAACTAAAACAAAGTTGTCAAACAAGTTTCTCGTACCCTAGCAAGCCAGAAGCTCGAGCTCTTCACCATTCAAACCTCCTCTTACTCCAAATCTCCATTTTCTTGCAAAACAGGGCCAGTTCTGTAAACTTCAAGCCACCATCAAATCCCCTCGTGCGTTTTGTCCAAAACTACTTCAAACACATTCAAATCAACCTACCTTAGCTATCCAGACCATCCAAAAGTTGTTGTAACTCCATTAACACACATTGCCATTTTTGTTTGAAAGCTTTGCAGGTTGAGTTCTGTAGCACGATTCAGGCCACTTCAAAACAAACTAAGCATTGGGAAAGGTTCAGTGGACATCAGGCAAGCTCAAAAGAACCTCAAGCACCATTGAAAGTTGCTACATTGTCTAGCTCGAGCTCAACTGAAACAGGTATTTCATGAACTTCTATCTCTCAATTTAGGAATAGTTAGACTTAGGTTTGTGAATGAAAGATGTTGTATTCATAGCCCTGAAACCATACATGTGCTTAGTTTTCATTTATATTAATCGTGCTAGGAGAATTTCATCCATGAACTTTCTGAAAAAACTAGGTTAGAAATTAGGGCCAGAGAAATTCTCTCTGGTCTTTGAGAGTTAACTTAAGTTTTTTATATGGTTAGATTCGTTGTTTGACGCTCTACAAGTTTCATGTTTTGAGTTTTGTCAAAGGATCACAAATACAGGAGATACAAGTTTGTATGGAAAACGCGCGTTTTTCAAACTTCTGGAGGTTGAAGATGAAGTCTGGGCTGGGCCTGGATTTCTTTGCTTTTGACACCTCCCAGTTCACTTTCAGCACCCCCTGGCCCATTGCTTTGTATTTTCATTATTTTTGCATTTTTATTTCTTTTCTGATTTTGATATTTTATTTTCTAACATAAAAAATACTTAAAAAATATTTTCATAAATTTTTATATTTAGTTGGTATTTATTTTAATTATTTCCACCATTTAAATGATTAAATACTTTATATTATTTTGTTAAAATTTAAAAAAATAATGTAAAAAATACTTTTATTTTCATTTATTATTTTTATTCACATGTGAAAATATTTTCTTGAAATACATACATTTTTGTAAATAATTTTTTTTACACACTTAATATATTTAATATATATATATATATATATATATATATATATATATATATATATATATATATATATATATATATATATATATATATATATATATATATATATATATATATATATATATATATATATATATATATATATATATATATATATATATATATATATATATATATATATATATATATATATATATATATATATATATATATATATATATATATATATATATATATATATATATATATATATATATATATATACTATGTTTTATTAAATAATTATAATAAAAAGACCAAAAAATTACATTTTTATTTTTATCATTATTTATACTAAAAAATACCTTTTTTTGAATATATTTCATTTTTATACATATTAATATTTTTTGTATATAAAAAATACATTATATTCATTTTCCTAAGGAATTAGGTTTTTTTCCCTAAAAATAAAAAAATAATTAAAATTGACTTTATTTATTTATTTCTTTACATTTCTTCACATTAAAAATACTTTTTGCATACATGAACAAATAAAATATTTTTTTGCATAATACATTTTATCTAACATTTATTTATTATAATTTATTTAAATATTGTGCATTTAAATACTATGACTTACACATTCAATATGGTTGTAATAATTTAGGATTTAATTTCTTGCAAAATAATCCCCAATTCAAATTTGTACCCCCTCCCTATATCATGTTGTAATAGTGTAGAATTTAAATTCTCGCACCTTTAAATGCTTTCAATTAAGCCATGATTAGACTTAGGGTTTGTATGCAAAAATCAAATTAACAAATAGTTTGACCTAATCCAAGATAAAAATGCATGAAAATCAAACACAATGCACACTTGCGCCCCTAGGGTTACAATCCACTTGTTGCCTTCAAAAATGGGCCATGATATGCATGTCAAGTACTTTGGCAAAACAAAAACAAACAAAAGATCATAGTCCCTCGATGACGCTATCTGAGTTGCCTAAACAAAAAATGATCAAGTCCCTCAAGAAAATTGCCAAAGATACTTGACACTATTGCTATCATGGTCTATACGATGACCCGCGCCTGTCCCGTTTAACATCCTAACACAAGGTTGTTCACCAAATACAATGGTGAAGCAATACTGTTAAAAGGGTTAAAAGGATAAGAAAGATCTTTGAGTAAAATAGGGTAAACAACTCTTAGTTACTTGATCAAAGCTTGCAAAAAACATCCTTGCTATCTTCAAAACACACTTCACTACACAATTTCAAAACCCTACTTTCAAACATTGAAAACTTTTCAAAAGACAAAAACATCTTTGTATACATTCAAACAAGAATCATTACAAAAGTTGCCACAACGATGGCCTCTTTTCAAAACATCTTTCAAAATCACACACAAAGCACCATTTCAAACAATTGGAGAGCACCATTTCAAACAATTGAAAAGCAAAGCAAGTGATCTAAGCAAGTAACTAAGAGCCCATGGATAACCATGGATAGAAAGGGTGCTAATACCTTCCCTTTCTATAATCTACTCCCCGAACCCAAGAAAACATCTCAAAGGTATTTCCTGTGCTTTTTGACCTTTCCTTAGGATAAAATGGAAAGTCGGTGGCGACTCTTGCTAAACCGAAACATTTGCAAACACAAACGCAAAATCCCAAGTCAGTTCTCCCACCGTATCACAGAACTGGCGACTCTGCTGGGGAAAACTTTAAAAATGGAGTAACCTTAGGGCTTAGATCACCCATTGCATGATTATATTGTTTGCTTTGATTGCTTTACATTTGGTTCTCTTGTTTGGGCTTGAAATCCTCTACCCGGATTTGGGAAACATTCATAGGTAAATAGCAATACGTTGTGGAAACTGTGCGGGGTATACCGACATGGTTGAAGAAATAGCTATATTAGTGTGACATATTTGTGAGTATCGGTAGCCTTTGAGTCAATCAAAGAGAATACGGGGCCGCTGAGTGATGTCATAAAGCACTAATGAACTCTTAGAATCTTACTTGACCATCTTGGCCTTTTATTAGGGGTAGTGAGATGACCGGCTTTGGTGCAGTCCGAAGTTGGTAGATACTCGATACTACACTCATTGAGGGTTGTTTTCTTGGAATATTTTGGTCGCTAGTTAAGTGGCTAAACCAAAACAATGAACATAGAAAACAATCCAGTGATATTGAGCTCCTTAGAACCCGATTACTATTTATAGGACAGGTTTGAGCCAACTAAACTCAAGAGGGTATTTACCTATGAAACCTCATACAAGCCTGAAACTAGGGTTTTGTGTGACTTGATTGTACATGTGTTTGTGCATCCATCATGAACATCATGAAGCATCATATGCATCCACTAACCATTTCAAGGGTTCGGATCTTCATCTTTGTTCTTGTTTTGCAGGTCATCAAATCTCTTCGCAGGAAAACCATTCAAGTCAACCTTGTGAGAATCCCTCCTCAACTCAAAGAGCTCACTTCCAGGATTCCAGAGAATTCTCTCTTCAGTGAAAGACATGGTATACTTCTCAACTTGGTCAACTCCAACATTGAAGAAGACATGGTGAAAGTTCTCTTCCAGTTCTTTGACCCCCTACACCACTATTTCACATTCCCTTATTACCAGCTAGTACCCACTTTGGAGGAATTTTCTCAACTCCTGAGAATTCCTATTCTTCATCAACTACCCTACAACGGTACAGAAAAGGAACCAAATCCTGAAGATGTTGCTCAAGCATTACACTTGCAACCATCTGACATCAAGGGATATTGGGAGACCAGAAGTGGTGTCAAAGAATTCTTGGCAAAGTTTCTGTTTGAGAAGGCACAAGACTGCTGGAATTCTTTAGATCTACAAGCCTTTGAAGAGATTGTGGCACTCCTCATCTATGGGTTGGTCTTGTTCCCAAACCCTGATCAGCTTATAGATGTAAATGCTGTCAAGATTTTCATATCTCGGAATCCTATACCTACATTGCTTGGGGACATCCTACACTCATTTTACACACGAACAATGAGGAAAAGAGGTGTTCTCATGTGCACTCCTCTCCTAGCAAGGTGGTTTATTTCTCACCTTCCACAATCAGTTTTGAAGAATGAGCAGGGTTTAAGGTGGTCGCAACGGTTGATGACCCTCACACATTCTGATGTTCATTGGTGTTCTCGGTCCAGAGAAAATGTCATCATCATTGATCGTTGTGGGGAATTCCCTAATGTCCCACTACTTGGCATTAGAGGAGGCATTACCTACAACCCCTGTTTGGCTCTAAGACAGTTTGGATATGCTCGGAGGGATGACCCTCATGACATGTTGATTCCTGACCTAGTTTTTGACTTTGACAACGATGCACAAGGACTTCGACAAAGGTTCATCAGAGCTTGGAGGATGCCCAACAAAGTGGATAGTAAGACACTGGGGCACAAGAATTCCATCCCCCTTGAGCCTTATCTCAAGTGGGTACGAACCCGCGCCCAGAATCTTATGATGCCATATCCTCACATTCTCCCCTTGATAAAAGATCCTGTTATGGAAGGAGAGGTTCCATACACCATCCTACATCCTGACATGCCAACATCATGGGAAGAAATGCAAAAGAGTTGGATCCAACTCAAGGAAGAACTGAATACTTTTGAAGCCAACTTCTATGCCAGTGAGAAGAAGGTTTTGGAGCTTACCCGCCGACTTCATGAGGAGGAAACTCTCAACACTTACATCGCACCAAAGAGGATGCGCAATGTCTTTTTACATTAAGAATTTTGTAATATTTTGCCCATGGGGCACTTATGTACTAACAATTTCTTCTTAATATGACGTGTGTTCCTTTTTGTTTGCAACAAATTTGAATTTCTGAATCCTTGAATGCATTACATGAATAACATATCATTCATCATATGCATAAACAGGTCTTCACACCAGGTTTCCTTATCTTTCTGCTGTTTATTTCAGCAAGATGGATTTAGAGCAGACAGTTAAGGATCTACAAGCACAAAATTCTCAATTCCAGCAACTCCTCATGACCTTAGCAAAAGGGTCAAGAGGACCTCAAAGAACTATTGGAGAAAAATAAAGAGAAAAAGAAGAAGAGGCCTGGAGTAGCCACTTTTGGAAGAAGGTTTGAAAACAATGCTAGAAAAGTTCTCGAGTTCCCCTCAACATCTGACGAAGGGGCTGGTAAAGGAAAAGGGGCTACGGTACCTTCTGAATCTGAAGTTGAAGAAGAGGAAGAAGACGAAGACTACTCCGAACAGCAATATCTCCCGGCAGATGATAAATATAAGAATCTTGAGGATAGATTGGCAGCCATGGAGTTGCAGAGGGTACCTGGTTTAGATTTTGAAGAACTAGGGTTGGTCGCTGGGATCGTTATTCCTCCCAAATTCAAAGTACCAACATTTGCTAAGTATGACGGTCTGTCCTTCCCAAAGATGCATCTGAGATCCTATGTCAGAAAAATCCAACCCCACTCATCTGATAAAGACCTTTGGGTACACTTTTTCCAAGACAGTTTGTCAGGCACGCAACTAGACTGGTTCTATCAACTCGAGAGATCAGAGGTTCACAATTAGGAAGACTTAGCTGCTTCTTTTTACCGTCAATACCAATACAATGCTGATTTGGCGCCCACTCGTATTCAACTACAGAGTATGGGGATGACTTCGAATGAAGGATTTAAAGAATATACCCAGAAGTGGCGGGATCTGGCTGGAAGGGTGCAGCCACCATTGTCGGATAGAGAGCTAGTTGATATGTTTCTGGGGAACTTGTCTGGCCCTTTCTGCAATCATCTAATCGGGAGTTCCTCCGCGGGATTCACTGAACTATTTTTGACCGGCGAAAGGGTCGAGGCTGGTATAAAAAGTGGTAAGATTCAGAAAGATGCTTCCGCATCCACCGCTGTTAAAAAGACCTTCCCAGCTAAAAAGGAAGCTTCTGCTGTTTATTCTCAGAAAAGTCAAGGAAGAACCGAGCGTCGGTCAACTGTAGGGGCTGTGATGATTCAAAACTCTTCAAATGATCAACCTCGTGGCAATCAGCCAAGACCTAACCAACAACGGGTAGAAAGGCCACAACGGCAGTTCACACGAATCAACATGACGCCAGTGCAAGTACTCCCTCATTTGTTAAAGCTGAATCTTGCCAGTTTGAAGGAAGCGCCAAAGAACCCTAATACTTCCTCTCCATACTACCACTCCAATGCTAAGTGTGCTTACCACTTTGACAGTGCTGGGCATGATACTAATAATTGTTGGGCGCTTAAGAATAAAACCCAAGACCTGATTGACGCCAAGGAGGTAGAATTCGATGCGCCCGAAAAGCCAAATGTGATTTCTGCCCCAATGCCCAAGCACGGTAATAATGTTCATGCCGTTATAGAGGACCTTCATGTTACTGATGTTGCTGACCTTTTGACTCCGCTACTAGTGATTAAAGAGAATTTGATGAGAGCCGGGATCTTTCCTGGTTGTGGAAAAGACTGCTACTTTTGTTTGAACATACGAGATGACTGCCCAATGTTGAAATCAGGTGTCCAACGCCTGATGGATACCCGAGAGATACTCTTCCAGAAGACCCCTATTGATACCTTCACTCCTGTTACTCCTGCTACTTTTGCTACTTCAACCAACGATATTGCAATTATAACCATTTCCGACGATCTTCCCAAGGCTTGCAAAAGTCCTGTCAAGATTACACCTGTTCCTGAGTTTGTACCATTAAAAATCACCATGCCGGGGCTTGTCCCGTATCAATCTAGCAAAACGATACCATGGAACTATAGAGGAGAAATCTTCTATCATGGTATCAAGCAGATTGAATCAGTCCAAGAGAATTCTGAAGAGGAAATCCCTGATATAGGGAACATTGCGGGTACAAGCAAGATAACCCGCAACGGCCGAATTTTTTCTCCAGAGATTGCTCCCCTCCGAGCAGTTTTCGGACCCTCGAAAGCTTCTGCACCTGTTAAGTCATCTGTACGAGACCCGATAATTGAAGAATTAGATACTCCTGAAGTAAGACCATCTGTTGATAATACCGATAAGGGTAAGGGGATACTAGAAGCGCCTGTCAGGACGAAGGCTCGTGTTGTGGTTATCCCCGAAACCACTCAGAAAGAAATGGAGGAAATATTGAAAATCATCAGAAAGAGCGACTGCAACGTCGTGGAACAGCTAGGGTAGACCTCTTCTAAAATATCCATGTTGGCTCTTCTACTTTGCTCTGAGGCCCATGCTAAGGCCTTAATAAAATTTTTAAAGGCAGCCCACGTGCCCCAAGAAACTTTGGCTGACCAGTTTCAGGAGTGTGTGGCCAGTCTTACTGCTGATAATGGCCTTGGCTTTTCTGATGCTGACTTGATTCCCAAAGGAAGGAAACATAATGACGCGCTACATGTTTCAGTTGAATGCAGGGGAACCACCCTCGCCCATGTCTTAATTGATACTGGTTCTTCCTTGAATATGCTGGCGAAGAAAGCTTTAGACCGTTTAGATTGCGAAGGATTGACCCTTAAACCTAGTAACATCGTTTTTAGGGCCTTTGACGGGTCCAAAAGAATGGTTCATGGAGAGGTTGACATTCCTATCAAAGTAGGCACAAAAGTTTTCAACTCCACCTTTTATGTGATGGACATCCGTCCGTCGTATCTGTGTTTGTTAGGAAGACCGTGGATCCATTATGCCGGGGCAGTTACCTCCTCTTTACACCAAATGCTGAAATATCCTATTAAGGGTAAGATTATAACAGTGCACGGCGAGGAAGAGTACATGATAAGTCATCTCAACTCCTTCCGCTATGTGGAGTTGGATGGCGAGTTCATCGAAACACCTTTCCAACATTTTGAGGAAGTTTCTCTTGAGATAGCAGTTGCGAAGACAATGGTTGAGGTACCTATCGTTCCCAAGCATGTGCCTAGGATAACATCTCTCAAGGACGCAGAGGCGGTGATCAAAGAAGGGAAGAGTACAGTATGGGGGCAATTGCCTTATTTTCCCCATAAGATGGACAAATCTGGACTAGGGTTTACAGCTGCAGGACAAAAAGCTATGCGTCGCTCCAAGACTGGAAGGCCACCTGTAAGGATTACTCACCATGAAGTTAATGCTGTTGAAGATGAAGATGAAGAGAACAACTTCGAAGATTGGATTTTTCCGACCGTCGAAGGGGGTTTAAGCAACTGGGAAGCAAAGGATTTTATTCCCATCACCTTCATCAACCAGTAATTTTATCTTTGAACAATTTCTTATTTCGGTCTGTAATAACTAAAACAATTCGTACACTATTTTCACCTCATGCCTTGCCCGGGGCATGTAGGTCCATTTGTAAGGGCTTGATTTACTTCATTATCATATGCCATGTTTTAATGAATCATTGGACGTTTTCATAAACTGTTGCGTTCATTTTCTTTCCTTTTGCATTTTTGTTTTGTTTATGGATGGCTATCCCTTACACACACCCATACTCACAAATGCAGGTACCCATCCACTCCGGATTCCATGGGTGACTATTCTGTTTTAGCCTTCGATAACTCTGAAGACTTGGTCAATCATGCTGAGTACGAAGTTGACGAAGACTGTGAAGTGACGGGAGAGTTAGCCAGACTTTTACAACAAGAAGAGAGGGCTATTCTGCCTCATAAAGAGTTGCTAGAAACCATCAACTTGGGAACAGAGGAGGACAAGAAAGAAGTACAAGTGGGTGCCAACCTGGAACCAGGTGTCAAAGAGCGTCTAGTGCAGTTGTTAAATGAATATGTTGAAATCTTTGCCTGGTCTTATGAAGACATGCCAGGGTTAGACACAGATATCGTGGTTCACCGTCTCCCTACAAGAGAAGACTGTCCACCGATTAAGCAAAAGGTCCGCCAAATGAGGTCTGACATGTCTGAGAAGATCAAAGCTGAGGTAATGAAGCAATTCAACGTTGGCTTTATGGCTGTTACTTCCTATCCACAATGGGTTGCTAACATTGTGCCCGTGCCTAAGAAGGACGGCAAAGTCAGAATGTGTGTGGACTATCGGGACTTAAATAGGGCTAGCCCTAAGGATAATTTTCCACTGCCACACATCGACATCTTGGTTGACAACACAACTCAACACAAGGTTTTTTCCTTCATGGATGGATTCTCGGGATACAACCAGATCAAAATGGCCCCCGAGGACATGGAGAAAACTACTTTTGTCACGTAATGGGGTACCTTCTGCTACAAAGTGATGCCATTCGGACTGAAGAATGCAGGGGCAACCTATCAACGCGCCATGGTAGCTTTGTTTCATGATATGATACATCATGAGATCGAAGTTTATGTAGACGACATGATAGCTCGATCACAGACAGAAGAAGAACACCTTGATCATTTGCAAAAGCTGTTTGCCAGGTTAAAGGAGTATAAGCTTAGACTGAACCCAAGCAAGTGCACTTTTGGAGTTAGGTCTGGTAAACTTTTGGGATTTATTGTCAGCAACAAAGGCATTGAGGTTGATCCAGCTAAAGTAAAGGATATACAAGAAATGCCTGCCCCCGGACTGAAAAGGAGGTTAGAGGATTCTTGGGACGCTTAAACTATATCGCGAGGTTCATCTCTCACCTGACATCTACCTGTGAGCCAAATTTCAAAATGCTGAAGAAAGATAAGGTAGTTGAATGGAACAATGATTGTCAAGTTGCTTTTGATAAGATCAAGGAGTACTTACTAGAACCTCCTATTTTGATGCCACCTGTCGAAGGAAGGACGTTAATCATGTATCTGACTGTTTTGGATAACTCAATGGGGTGCGTACTGGGCCAACATGACGAGTCTGGCCGAAAAGAGCATGCCATTTATTACCTTAGCAAAAAGTTTATCGACTGTGAGACTTGCTACTCACTGCTCGAGAAAACTTGTTACGCTTTGGTATGGGCTGCTCACCGGCTAAGGCAGTATATGTTGACTCATACCACTTTGCTGATTTCCAAGATGGATCCGATCAAGTATATCTTCGAGAAGCCTGCTTTATCTGGAAGAATTGCTAGATGGCAAATGATCCTGAGTGAGTATGATATCCAGTATACTACCCAAAAAGCTATAAAGGGGAGTGTACTAGCTGACCATCTAGCTCATCAAGCCGTCGAAGATTACCAATCTATGAGATTCGACTTCCCTGACGAGGACATCATGAAATTGGACAACATTGAAGGTAACAGACCGTATGACGGACCTGAACAAGGATCCCGATGGACCCTGTACTTTGATGGTGCTTCAAATGCACTTGGAAACGGTATCAGTGCGGTACTCATTTCTCCCGAAGGTTGCCATACACCCTTCACTGCCCGACTTTGCTTCAGCTGTACCAACAACATGGCTGAATATGAAGCTTGAATCTTTGGTCTCAAGGCTGCTATAGACTTGGGAATCAAATCGTTGGTCGTATTTGGGGACTCGACTTTGGTTATCAGTCAAGTCAAAGGAGAGTGGAACACCAAACATCCTAATTTTATCCCATACAAAGAACATGTCTTGACATTGTTGCCTCATTTCGAGCAGATTACCTTCGAGCACTTCCCGCGAGAAGAAAATCAGCTAGCAGATGCTCTGGCTACAATGTCTTCCATGTTTAAACTCAACTGGGATAACGAGGCTCCCCAAATTACCATCGAGCGAATGGACGAACCTGCACACTATCATGAGATTAATACCGAAGAAGTAGTGGAACAACCTTGGTTTCATGAAATCAAAAGGTATATCCAGACTAGAGAATATCCTGAAGGAGCTTCAGTCAATGACAAAAAGTTCTTAAGGAGATTTGCTGCCAAGTTCTTCCTAAGAAATGGCATCCTTTATAAGCGCAGCCATGATTGTGTTCAACTTCGTTGTTTGGACAAGGTTGAAGCAGAGTTGATCATGACTGAGATACATAGTGGCACATTTGGCACCCACTTGAGCCGACATATGATGGATAAGAAGATTCTAAGGGCAGGCTACTACTGGCCTACCATGGAAGCTGATTGTCATCAACATTCCCGTACCTGTCACAAATGCCAAGTCTACGCTGACAAGGTACATATTCCTCCTGTTCCTCTCAATGTTCTGACAGCTCCTTGGCCATTCGCAATGTGGGGCATTGACATGATTGGAGAGATCAAGCCTACGACATCCAATGGACATCGCTTCATCTTGTTCGCTATTGATTATTTTACCAAGTGGGTCGAAGCAGCTTCCTACGCCTCAGTTACAAAGAATGTGGTTGCCCGCTTCATCAAGCAAAAGCTCATATGCCAGTATGGTATCCCCGACAGGATTATCACAGACAACGGTACAAATTTGAACAACACCATGATCACCGCTCTATGTGAACAATTCAAGATTTATAATCACAATTCATCTCCCTATCGGCCGAAGATGAACGGTGCTGTTGAAGCCGCGAACAAAAATATAAAGAAGATCATTCAAAAGATGACAGTCACCTACAAGGACTGGCATGAGATGTTACCGTTTGCTCTGCATGGATATCGTACCACAACATATACTTCAACAGGGCAACCCCATTTTCTTTGGTATACGACATAGAAGCTATTCTACCCATGGAAGTTCAGATCCCTTCCTTGAGGATTATGAAGGATGCCGGTTTGAGTGAAGACGATTGGATTCAGACCCGGCTTGACCAACTTAATTTGATCGACGAGAAGCGACTTACTGCTGTTTTTCATGGTCATACGTATCAAAAACGGATGATCAAGGCTTTCAACAAGAAAGTCAGGCGTCAGGTATATCAAGTCAGAGATCTTATAATCAAGCGGATCATCTTGCTGCAAAGTGATCCCAGGGGCAAGTGGACTCCTACTTACGAAGGACCATTTGTGATCAAGAGCATCTTTTCTGGTGGGGAAATGATTCTGACCACCATGGACGGCGACGACTTGCCGCACCCTGCGAATGCAGACATAGTCAAAAGATACTACACATAAAACGACCGGACAAGTTGAAAACCCGAAAGGGAGACTTGGGAAAAAATGGGCATCCCGGTGAATCGAAAACCCGAAAGGGCGGTTCAGGCAAAAATTAGGGATAAAACAAAAAAAAATTTGTACACCCGGCAAGTTGAAAACCCGAAAGGGCGGCTTGGGCAAAAAAGGGTTTCCTGGTGGATCAAAAACCCGAAAGGGCGGTCCAGGCAAAAGTTAGGGAATTAAAGCGTATGACTATGTCTCGTCGGATCACTTTAAGAACAATCTCTTCACCAACAAGCTCCAAGCTTCTGATCAATCCAATCATCGGCGGACAAAGCAGCGAATGGACAAGATACTCAGAGTTGTGAAGGCTATAGCAGAATGGGAATCCCATGGAATTATTACACATAGCCATCTTTCTTTTGTATAAAATTTTTCAATTTTTTACGACAACATTCTCTTACTAGGACGTCTGTCTCCTTTGTACAAAGATATTTACAAAATTTAATACAAAGATACTTCAAAGTGCAGAAATTTGCTTACCTTTCTTTTCTTTTTACACTTATGTTTTATTTGAAAACGTCCAAATTTTGTTAAATAGGCATATGCATTTGAACATAATCACTGCTTACAAATAAAACAAAATTGAGAAAGGATAATTACTGATAGTTTGAAGGTGTAGGAAGATATCCTTATGCTATTTCAGAGGAAATCCCCTACAATACATCATTCAGATCCTCAACAAAGCTAAAAATTTGGAGTATTATTTCCCCAGCGGAGTTAAGCTTCAAGATCCTCAGCGGAGCCAATACGTTCTAAACTTGATTCCCCAACTGAGTTAAGTTTCAAAGTTCCCATCAGAATTCAAACTCCCGATACCACCGACCGAGTATATATATTCTCCCCACAGAGTTATCTCCCAGTAAGATCGAAGATTCTCAGTCTCATTTCTCCAAGCAGAAGCCCCCCAGGTTTTAATTCCCCAATAGAGATTTTCAGAGTTTTCCTATTTCCCAGGAAAGTCATGAAGGATTCTCATTCCCTGCAAAAGTTGTCTAAGGCCTTGTTAACCCCCACAAATCGCCGAGGAGTTTCAATCTCCAACAGTGGTCCCAGGATTTCTCCTTCTCAAATAAACAGAGATATTTAATCCTCAAGCAGTCAGCAAGGATTTCTCATCTTCAACAATCAAAGATTTGTTTTAGAATCCCCAGCATTGGTCAAGGATTTACTTTCCCCGGCAGCAACCAAGGATTTATTTTCCTTAGCAAGACAGCCACTCGTCTTACATGCACATCCATTACATTCATATATCATAAACATTGATGAAACACAATTCATTGCATCATACATGTCATGCAACATAACTTTGTGTTTCAGCTAACATTTTACCCTTTTCAGGATAAGATTAAAAGCTATCTCTAACAACTATGCAAAGAAACAGATACAGTACGGATACACTCCAAGACATAGAAGTCATTCTGCTACTCATTCGGATCTCTTGTTCAGATACAGTACGGATACACCCCAGACACGACAGTTATTCTACTACTCATTCAGACTTCAGCAATCCGATACAGACTAGATACGCTCCAGACACGGCAGCCATTCTATTTCTCATTCAAATTCAACTATCAACTACAAGTTCAGATACGCTCCAAACACGGATGCCATTCTGGCCCTTACACCAGAAGTTTGATTCTCCCCAATGCAGCTTCCGTAATGTGGAATGCTGGGAGATTAATTCTATGATCGCTCACGCAGAGCAGCTTTTGGCAGAGTTTTCTTATTGCTTGCACGGTTTCAAAGGGGCAACGAACCTTCTCCGTTCGGTATCATCATGACCTCATTTTATTCCGCATCTCCGCATTTATCGCTTCCTAGAGATCATATGAAGTACGATAACATTAGGTTTAGAAATAGGCTAGTCTCCCCTTGATTTTTTCTTTCTTTCGCATATGCATTTAAAAGCTAAAAAATCTTTTCCTTACAAACTTCAAAATACTTAAAAAATTTACTGGCGAAAATCATATCTTTGTTATGTTTGGGAGATGATAAGCGGGTTTCTTCTCTACCTTATTATTCTCTCATTCTAAGCCTTGGCATGGTTCAAGTCTCAAAGACTCATTTCATAAATAAGTAGAAAAAATGGCTAATATCTCTCTCTCTTTAGGTCAAGTAGCTGTTATCTACAAGCAAAAAGAAAAAACACCAACAAACACAAACTCTTTTTGCCTATGGGCATTTCCTTCAAACTCTTTTCAAAAGAACATGTTAATTCACTTCTGTGCTGACGTGTAAGTCTCTGAAGGATGAGTTGCGGCAGAAGGCGAAATTAATATTGTTCACTAAAAACACAAACCAATTCAAACCTTTTTGTGCGCCCAAGCACATTTTCTCCAAACTTTTCAAAAGGGCATGCTAATTCACTTCTGTGCTGACGTGTAAGTCTCCAAAGGTCGAGTTGCGGCAGAAGGCGAAATTAATATTGTTCACTAAAAAATACAAACCAACAAAAACATATGATCCGAACTACAGCTGCTCTGATTCCTTAAAAGGGATACGTAGGCATCGGGGTAGGGCCCGAATGAGCATAACTTTTATTTTTCCCTACATTCTTTTCTCCTTTCTTTTGCATGCATTCCCCCTTTAGTAGTATAGTAAACAGTAAGCATAGATTAAACACACCCATAAGATAGATAACAAGAGTGGATACTGTAGAGTACTACGGGCGCGTGGGGTGCTAATACCTTCCCCTCACGTAACAGACTCCCTTACCCTTATCTCTCGGTTGCAAGACCGTGACTTCTCCCTTCTCAAGTTTTCTCGATGTTTACCTTTCCCTACACGTGGGATAAAAGACGTTCGATGGCGACTTCATTGTTTGATGATTTTCAGCCGGTTGTTTCACCATACATACTTGATTGTTGGAGTAACTTGCAGGTACAACCCCCCCTTTCTCCACAACTTTCCAGCCCGTCAAAGATCATCCTCCAACCAGCTTGCATGTTCTGATCAACCAGTAATATCAGTGATGGAGACTGTGGGAAACTATCTTCCCCGTTTTATGTTCCCCAAAATCTAAAGACCAAAGATCATCCTCATTCATCAATCATGGCTGACCATAATGATCACCAGCTATTTGGAAAGATTATGCTCTCTCTGGCATTCAAGACCAACAAAAGCCAAGAACATCCCCATCTCGAGGATAACTTTGGCATCTGTGACATATAGACTATGGCCCCGTATTCCATCGAAGTTAATCACGACAACAATCTATTATTGGATGAACAGTTTCCCAAGAGCCCTGTCGAAGACCAGCCCGAGATTTTACAACCGGTCCTCGTTCTGTAGAACATCGACCCAGTTATAGCAGCACTTATTGCTGCCCTTAACCAAACTAAATCCATCATCCTCCAGTAGAGAAAAAGGATGGTGGCCCTGGAGCGGAAATAATCAAGGTCTCCCCCTCGGAGACACGTATGACATAACTTCTCTAGCATATCGCCTCCTTGAGGTGGGCGTCCTCCAAGAAAAGAAAGGCTTGACATTTCTTTCCATAAAACACGTGATCGATCATCTTCCAAGAAGGAAAAAGACTCTCTACTTTCCAAAATAACTAAGAGAATATGCAAAGACGACCACAACAACTCAGTATCACCCAAATCGAGGCGACGAGTGCAGAGACCCTCCCCTCGACGAGATAATGATGCCCGACTGTAGCGGTTGAAATGTTCAAGACTAAGCCATTGGATTGACTAGACTTTATACAAATCAAAATTAAAAATCGCCACCGCGCTTTATTGTTTCCAAAGGAATGGGAAAAGAGCGAATAACCCAAAAATATAGGGAAAGATTCAAGGTAAGGGGGTTGGTTATGCAAAGGGAAGGTATTAGCACCATAAACATCTACGGTACTCCACAAGAACCTCTTTGTAAAATCTGTATATTTTGGCTATAAAAAAATATGTTGTATAGAAAATGAATGGTGGAGGTGAGAAGAAAAATATATTTTTTATGATTTTTGCACCCGCCGTGGTTGCTAACCTTTAGTGCCTACGTACCACCTTTCGTGCAATAGGGGATCAGGGTACACGTAGTTCCTCTTTTTAAAAAATTTGAAACAAAAGTGTGTTGGTTGATTTTAAGAGATAAGACATCATCGTCATTGTCCGTGTGGAAAAACATACTTACTACCCACAATCATGAGAAAGGAGAATTTGCATCATCTCAAAGTGGAGGATATGGCTTGGATTTTAAAATCAACAATGCCTCACTCGACACCCAAGTGGAAAATATCTCACTTCACTACATATTGTAGAAGTATAGTTTTTGGCATCACTACAAGGATTGACAAGAGTCTAACCTTTTGAGAAAAGTTTTAAAATAAAAGCCAAAGTGGCAAAATGGTTTAAAATGAGATTATTTGACTTTTAGTCTTCTCACAAAAATGTCAAGGTATTATTAAATATATTGAAGTTTATTAATGAAAATATTTTGAAAATGCATGGACCTAAGTCCAAGTTTATTGTAAAAGTGTTTGAGTTTCAAAACAATAAGGGTTTTCAAAAGGAGGGAGAAGATTTTTGAAATTAAAGAAGATGGGAGGAGAAGAAGAGGCTATCCTAAAGAATAAGGTAAAAGTTAAGGATAAGGACCATCTAACCAACAAGAAGCAAAAACTTGACATTATGAGCCAAGATAAAATTCCCATTCTTTGGATTAAAACCAAGTAAGCAAAGATACTAGACCTCTTCAAGTGTATTAAGTCTTCACAAAAATTGGGCAGAGTAACGGCTGCATACGGGTGAATTCCAAATTACAAACACTGAATGTAATCCCAAAAACCTGCACACAAAAACAAACAAACAACCCAATGTCTTAAGGTAAACCTCAAGAACTCCAGATAAAATAATCAGATAAGATCACAAGGTCTCCAAGATAGGCCAATGTTTCTAATTCTAAGTCCAAAAAAAAGTCCCATGCTCCATAATGCCAAAGATAGTAACCAAATAGTCCAAGTGCCATTAAGAGTTTTTTAGGGTTTAAGTTGGTTATTAAGTATCTTAGGAAAAGGAAAAAGAAAAGCTCAAGTGAGAAAAGTAAAAATGACAAGAAAATAAATGCTCAAATGAGCAAAGATGAAAATGGCATGAAATGTAAAATGCTAAGAAATAAATAGTGCATAAAGCATAAAAGAATAAAAGAATAAAATAAAACAAGTCAATAATTAGTGGTTAGTTGGATGACCATCTTGAAACTTGCATTTGGAACTCATTAGAGGATTGGTAGAACCAAAGCCTCCACACAACAAGTTGCATTTGCTTTTTGTCAAGTATATCATCAATTTGGAATTCTCACAAGTACCATTTAATGATCAACGATGTTTAAGTGATTCGCGTTGACCAAAGGTGTTGTAGATCCATTAGAGGATTGGTAGAACCAAAGCCTCCACACAATGAATCTCAAATTTATTGGATAAAAGAGATGAAATTAAGATACTTGGGCTTGCAATCATAAGTTTAGGCCACGAATGATCATTTATTCGAATTGGGACAAAATTTAGCGCTATGTTAAGCAATCGTAAGTGGACTTATATAGAAGTAGTACCTATTTTGAGGCTGATCAATGGAATTCTATGCACCATTTGTTTTGAGACATGATATAGAGATCATGCTCTAACAACATTTAGTGCAATGAGAAGGGGGTGAGATGAAGAGGAATTAGGGTAAAAAGAGAAACCACATTTGAATTAAAAATTTAATCAAACTTTTATTAAAATCATTCTTCCATTTTGGTGGAGTTGAACTCAACACCTAAGATCCAATGATGTTAATAAAGCCATGATCAAAAAATCAACCCAAGACAGCCATAAAATAATCACAAAAATTATATATATTTAATATATACATTAAAAGGTTTTAAAATGTTTTTAAAAAAAGGAAAATAATGAGGAAAATATCAATTATGTTCAAATTAATCAAGAAATGAAAAATAAGATCATAGAAAAATCAGAAAAGAGGCCAAGTAATTTTACAAAATTTTTGGGAATTTTTAAAAGTCAGAAACTATTTTTAAAAATTAAATTAAATGGGTAAAATTAAAAAAAATAGTAAAAAATAGTAAAGTCAGAAACAAAAATAAAATAAGGTCACCAATATTTGTCACAATATCATTGGATCATGTTGTACCCCAAAATTTGCCCTCTCATTTCATCAACATTTTTTCATCACAAGACTCTTGGAGCTCAAGATCAAGCTAGGGTTGGCTCTGCTCAAGACACCTCCTTGCATTGTTGACCTAAATTAGGGTTTGAGTTTGCACAGGGATGTTTTGACCTACAATGCCCAAAATGACTTTCATACTTCATGTTGGACTCACAAGTTTGTCCATACCAAGTTTCAAGCCTTGATTCAAATTTTTGCCCAGTCAATTGGACAATTGACCTAGAAATCAGCTATATTGGGGAAAAAGTCAACTGTGGCCAATTGACAGTCAAATCTCATGAATTTTGACCCACATCAACATTATGAACTCATATGAACCATTTTATCAAGTTTGGATCACAATTCCATAAGAAATTTGATCAAAATACCAAAAGGGCAAAATGGTCATTTTTAGGGTTTTGACTGTACAAAGGCAATTTTTGACTGTTTGAACTAGCCAATGCCAAATCAAGCTCAACCATGGACACAAGGACTAAATGACATTGTCTTTACCCATTCAACAAGTTCAAAAGATCTCAAATGCATAGGATTGACAAATGAATTTTTCAGTCAACTGATCAAAATTTGACTGTACATTGAAAAGTCAAACTTTTACTTTTTTGGTCAAAATCAAATGCCAAGGGTCATTTTTCATCAAGACATGTCAAATTATGAAACTTTTTCATCAAGAAACCCAAAATTGCAAATTAGGGTTCAAAATGGAAAAATTTCATAACTTAGAAATTTTCTAAGTTATGAAATTTTCTTATTTCTTTCTAACTTTGTCCCATATTTTCACCAAGATGAAAATGGATTCAAACAAAACTTATAACATGAAAGTTGTAGTCCATCACAAAGTATACAACTTTAATTCACAAAGTTTTCTCAAAAGAAGCTCGGATCTCATGTTATGATTTTTGGAACAAGGGTACCTAAAACTTTTAACTTAGAGAAATTTTGCCCTAGTTTAGGCAGGATTTTGACCCATCTTCTTGGCCATTTTTCACATAGTTCCACTTGGAGTTTCAAGTTGAATTTCAAAGATGGATTATATTACATGTTGCAAGCTTTCCAAATTGTCCAAGAACTCCTCAAACACCTTTGTGGTTAGGGAGAATCGAATGCTCAAAGTTGGCAAAAACTCACTTTGTGACCATGGCCAATACATGTTCATACCACTTGCCAAGTCTGACCAAGCTAGCTTATGACACAATTACAGGCCTCTAAACCAGTTTGTACTCCATAATTTAATGCAAATCCATTGAGCCAATGCATTGTTTTGGTCATTAGGGTATTGTACACAAGTTTAATCCCTAAATGGTAAAAGGCACATTTCCATTTTTGCAAAAGGTTGCTTTATGTCAAACCACTAATCCTTGAGCCTTGAACAAGATATTATGCTGTCAACCAAATCCACAAACTTGGGGCCAAGCTTGCACAATGTATGAAGGACTAGAGCTAACCTGTACAGGCCTGCTCTTGGTCACTTCTCACTTTGCTTCACAACCAAGGCATTATGCAAAAAGCCAATATCTCACACATCTGATAAAAGCAACTAAAACAAAGTTGTCAAACAAGTTTCTCGTACCCTAGAAAGCCAGAAGCTCGAGCTCTTCACCATTCAAACCTCCTCTTACTCCAAATCTCCATTTTCTTGCAAAACAGGGCCAGTTCTGCAAACTTCAAGCCACCATCAAATCCCCTCGTGCGTTTTGTCCAAAACTACTTCAAACACATTCAAATCAACCTACCTTAGCTATCCAGACCATCCACAAGTTGTTGTAACTCCATTAACACACATTGCCATTTTTGTTTGAAAGCTTTGCAGGTTGAGTTCTGTAGCACGATTCAGGCCACTTCAAAACAAACTAAGCATTGGGAAAGGTGTAATCTCAAGCCTCAACTCAACTTTAGTTTTGATGAAAGACAAACAAGCTAGTTTGATGAAAGACAAACAAGCATTATAGAAAGAAGGAAAAGAAGTGGAAATCATCTTAAAGCATCATTCACTCAAAGCTTCAAGGAACTTGGCAAGCAATCAAGTATATCAATTCTCAATTAAAATACATTGATTAGAAATGCTCAAAAATGATATACACACTTGCCACATCACTTCAATTATATTTCAAAACAATTTTTAAGTTTTTCTCTGCTGTAAATCGATTAACATCTTGTGTAAATCGATTTACACATGCTTTTTCAAAAAACTGTTTGCTCCTGCCAGCAATCGATTTACAGGTTGTGTAAATCGATTGATCACAGAACAAACTGATTTTTTAACACTTGTAAATCGATTGACACTAAATGCTAATCGATTTACACTTCAAACTTTTTGAAATTCTGAACGTTACAAACACGTGCAATCGATTTGCATGTTATGTTAATCGATTTGCACATTGAAAATTTTGAAAAATCTGAACTGGTTTCAAGATATCCTTCATACCTTTTCTCCAATAGTTGCATGATCAAACATTGCATCTTGTCAAGTTTCACAAACAGAAAAGTGTCCTTTTGGAAAGGTATCTTGATTACTATATATTACAAAATCTTTCAAATCATAAACAACTCTTCTCTTGCAATAAAATCTGAACTTTGTAAAATATTCAAACTTCATATTTCTTAACTTTTAAGAACAAAGATTTTCTGCACTTTCACACATATAAAGAACAGAAATCTTTGAGCATTATCTAACCATTGTGTTACAGTTTGAATTGCTTACAAGAGAAGAAAGAAGAAACTTCAAAGAAGTCACTCTAAGTGATCAACATCTTTCAAGAAATCATACTTCATAAAAACATACAAAGTGTAACTTATTTCCAGGATTGTTGGAATTAAGTATTAGATTACTTTTGTTCCTTGTTGTCCATTATTAGAAACAAGAGGTATCTTTTGAGAGGATTGTTCTCATTAGACTTATTGGAAATCCAAGAGGGTGTTCTTGGTTATTTGTTAGGTTCTTTAGTGGATAAGACTAGGAAGAGTCTTGTAAAAGTTCTAACAATATAGTAAAATCTCTTGCGTGTTTGCAAGGGGACTGGACGTACTTCCGGGTTGTGGAAGGAACCAGGATAATTCTCCGTGTCTCTTTACTTTCTGCACTTTACAGTTTTCAAAGCACTAAATCAAAACCAGAAAGTATAAAATAAGTCAAAAATCGACCATCACCTAATTCACCCCCCCCTCTTAGGCGCAATCTTAATCTTACAATTGGTATCAGAGCAGGTTATAGGTAACCTGCTCCTAGAGATCCAGAATGGCTTCCGCAAATCATCAACCAGTTTTCAGAGATGGTGGTAGTAACAACAAGCCTCCTCTATTTTGTGGTGAATATTTTGACTTTTGGAAAATACGCATGAAGGCGCATTTAGAAGCACAAGGAGAGGAAGTATGGGATGCTGTTGAAAATGGTCCATTTATCCCAATAACGGTAATCAATGGCGTTGGGTCTGCAAAGCCCAAAACTGTATGGGACGACGATGATAAAAAGAAAGTTCTCTATGACAAAAAGGCAATAAACCTTCTTCAAGGTGCTCTCAGTATGGACGAATTTTTCCGTGTCTCAAACTGCAAAACAGCAAAGGAAATTTGGGATACCTTGGTTCAAACTCATGAAGGAACGGCTGAAGTAAAAAGATCAAGGCTAAATACCTTGAGTCAAGAATATGAACTATTTCGAATGCAGCCCGGAGAATCCATTCTTGACTTACAAAAGAGATTTGTGCATTTGACAAATCACTTAATTGCTCTTGGTAAAACCCTGTCAAATGATGAACTCAACTTGAAAATCCTTAGATCATTGACTAGGGAATGGCAACCAAAGGTAACGGCAATCTCGGAAAAGAAGAGTCTCTCCGCAATGACTTCCGCTACATTATTCGGCAAACTTCAAGAATACGAAACGGAACTCGGTAGACTTGAAAAACATGAGAATCTAGAAAAGAAGTCCAAAAACATTGCCTTAAAAATTGATTCAAAAGAAGTGGTAAAAGAAGACAATCCGGAAGAAGATGAAAATTTCATGCTTCTAGTGAAAAGACTTGGGAAGTTTTTTGGCAGAAATGACAAAGGCGGATCTCATGCACATAAGAGAAAGCACTTCAAGAAAAGAGAAGCCTCCACATCAACTCAAGATGTCTCATGTTATGAATGTGGAAAGCAAGGACACATCAAGCCAAACTGTCCAAATCTCCCAAAGAAAAATGGATTCAAAGGAAAGGACTCAAAACAAAAGAAAGCCTACATAGCATGGGAAGATAATGATATGAGCAGTTCATCGGAATTGGAAAGCGACGAATGTGAAAACTTAGCCTTAATGGCATCGCATCACTCCGACAATGAAGAAGAGGTTAGTAATGAATTTAATCTTTTTGATGATGATGTTCAAGGTGCAATTGACGAACTCTTGAAAGAATGCAAAAGTTTATACAAAAAGGTGTCAAAACAAGAAAAAGAACTTCTAAGTTGTCTAGAAAAAATTGACACCATGACTAAAGATTTTGATCTTCAAAAACAGAATTTTATAAAAGAAAAGGAAAACTTTGCATGCTCCAAGTGTGAATCAAATGTCTTTCAAATTGTTCAATTGAAAAGAGTCATTGAACGATATGAAAAAGGACAAATAGGATTGGAAGGATTACTAAGCCAACAACGTTATCCAAATGATAAAAGAGGTCTTGGTTATGTGAATACTAAGAAACCAAGTAACAATCCCACTGTTTTTGTAAAGGCTAGTAATAGTTCCAATCCCAAGAAAGTAGAAAAGAAGCAAGTTGTTCATAATCATCAAAAGAAAAAGGCTAATGTATCTAAAAGAAAACAAATGCCTAGATACAAGAGCAAATTTGTTCCAAACTGTTTTTACTGTGGTATTATTGGACACACACCAAATGCATGCTATATTAGAAATTTCGGTATGGCTAGTGGACATTATGCATGGGTGAAAAAGGGAACTAACTATGAAGGACCCAAGGCAACTTGGGTACCTAACAAGAAATAATTTGTTTTTGTAGGTATGCTTGAAAGCCACTTCAAATGTTTGGTATCTTGACAGTGGATGTTCAAAGCATATGACAGGAGATGTACACCAATTTTCATATCTAGTACATAAAGCCAAAGGGTATGTCACCTATGGAGACAACACCAAAGGAAAGATTCTTGGCGTTGGAATAGTTGGCACACCTCCATCCATTCAAATTGAGGATGTTCTCTATGTTGAAGGATTAAAGCACAACCTTCTTAGCATAAGTCAACTTTGCGATAGAGGGTTCAAGATCAAATTCAACAAAGAAGAATGTCTTATTATGGATGAGGCAACCAATGAGGTAAAACTCAAAGGTATAAGATCTAACAATATTTTTGTGATTACTCTAGATGATTTGTCTATGAAGGTACAATGTCTCATGGTAAACAACAATGACGCTTGGTTATGGCATAAGAGGATTGCTCACATTCACATGGAGCACTTGAACAAATTGGTTAAGCATGACTTAGTTATTGGTCTACCAAAGATGAAGTTCATCAAAGACAAATTATGTAGTGCATGCCAAAAGGGCAAACAGACCAAATCAACTTTCAAACCAAAGAATGTGGTTTCAACAACAAGACCACTTCAATTGTTGCACATGGATCTTTTTGGTCCATCTAGAACAAGAAGCTTCGGAGGTAACATTTATGCATTAGTTATTGTAGATGATTTTTCCCGTTTCACTTGGACTTTGTTTTTAGTACACAAGAATGAAGCATTCAAGGCATTCAAGAGATATGCAAAACAAGTCCAAAATGAGAAGTCATCAAAGATAACATCAATCCGAAGTGATCACGGTGGAGAGTTCCAAAACAGTCTATTTGAAGAATTTTGTGAAGAAAATGGGATCTTCCACAATTTTTCAGCACCAAGAACTCCACAACAAAATGGAGTAGTTGAAAGGAAAAATAGGTCTTTGGTGGAACTTGCTAGAACCATGCTAAGTGACTCAAGTTTGCCTAAATATTTTTGGGCGGATGCGGTAAGCACGGCATGTTATGTAAGCAATCGCGTGATCATAAGACCTATACTAAAGAAAACTCCATATGAGATCTACAAAGGAAGAAAACCAAATATCTCTCACTTTCATATTTTCGGGTGCAAATGTTTTGTCCTTAACAACGACAAAGACAATCTCGGTAAGTTCGATGAAAAATCGGATGAAGGTATCTTTCTTGGTTACTCCCTTTCTAGCAAAGCTTTTAGAATTTACAATAAAAGAACTTTAACTATAGAAGAATCAATGCATGTTTCTTTTGATGAATCTAACACCTCCAAGGAGGAAGTTGCTATTTGTGATGATGATGATTCTATAGATTTATCTCATGAGATTTCCTGCGGAGATGGCAAAATTGTCAATCCGGAACAAACACATGAACTTTCACATCAAAATGAAAATGATGATGATCTTCCTCAAGAATGGAGAACTCATCGTGATCATCCAATTGACAATATAATTGGAGATATTAGCAAAGGAGTATCTACTCGACTAAATCTTAAGGATGCATGCTTAAATATGGCGTTTGTATCTCAAGTTGAACCTACTAAAGTGGCTCAAGCACTAGAAGATGATCAATGGATCCTTGCCATGCAAGAGGAGTTAAACCAATTCGAGCGGAATGAAGTTTGGGAACTTGTTCCTAATCTAGGAAATAAACGTATCATTGGAACCAAATGGGTTTTCAAAAACAAGATGGATGAAAATGGAATAATCACTCGAAACAAGGCAAGACTAGTTGCTCAAGGATACAACCAAGAGGAAGGAATTGATTTTGAAGAAACTTTTGCTCCGGTAGCACGTTTGGAAGCAATAAGACTATTACTTGCATATGCATGCTCATTGGACTTTGAACTTTTTCAAATGGATGTAAAAAGCGCATTTCTCAACGGATTCATAAATGAAGAAGTCTATGTAAAGCAACCTCCCGGATTTGAAGACTTCAAACATCCTAATCATGTCTTCAAACTGAAGAAAGCTCTCTATGGGCTGAAGCAAGCACCAAGGGCTTGGTATGATAGACTAAGCGCATTCCTATGTGAAAAAGGGTTTGTAAAGGGTAAAGTTGATACCACTCTCTTCATAAAAAATGTTAATCATCATACCTTACTTGTACAAATCTATGTAGATGATATTGTTTTCGGTTCAACTAACCAAAATATGTGCAAGGAATTTTCGTCTATGATGCAAGGAGAGTTTGAGATGTCTATGATGGGAAGATTGAATTTCTTTCTTGGTCTTCAAATTAAGCAACTCAAACATGGTATTTTCGTAAACCAATCAAAATATTGCAAAGACCTTATAAAGAAGTTTGAGATGGAAAGTAGCAAAGAAAGTGCAATTCCTATGGGATCCGGCACCTATCTTGACCCAGATGAATCAGGAAATTCTATTGACATAACTAAGTATCGTGGAATGATTGGCTCACTCCTTTATTTAACAGCAAGTAGACCTGACATTATGTTCAGCGTTTGCCTATGTGCAAGATATCAAGCCAATCCTAAAGAGTCTCACCTTGCAGCAGTCAAGCGCATAATAAAATATCTCAAAGGAACAACCAACGTCGGATTATGGTATCCAAAAGGTAGTTTGTGCAATCTAGTTGGTTATTCTGATGCTGACTATGCAGGTTGCAAAACTGATCGCAAAAGTACAAGTGGAACATGTCACATTCTTGGAAATGCCTTGGTTTCATGGTCATGCAAAAAGCAAGCAAGCGTAGCTCTCAACACTGCCGAAGCAGAATACATTGCGGCTGGAAGTGGATGCGCTCAAATTCTTTGGCTAAAACAACAATTACTTGACTATGGAGTAAACCTTGGATGCATTCCTCTTCGATGTGATAACACAAGCGCGATCAATATTACAAAAAATCCAGTTATGCATTCCCGGACGAAACATATTGACATCAGACATCATTTCATCCGAGACCATGTACTCAAAGGAGATGTCGAGATCACATTTGTGGACACTCAAAATCAACTCGCGGACATCTTCACAAAACCACTTGCTAAGGATGCATTTTTCAAAATTCGTCGTGAACTTGGAATCCTCGATGAACAAGATATTTAAGGTGCACTCAATCCTTAACTATACCTTAATGTACATATATATGTGAATAGACATTGTTTCAAATGTTAAAAATAATGATGTTTTAAATTTTCTCTTTAAGTAAATCGATTTACACCATATGTCAATCGATTTACTACTGAAGCAAATCATTTTTTTAATAAAACCTTGTGTGTAAATCGATTTACACAATATGTAAATCGATTTACCACTGAACGAAAATTACTTTTTATGAAAATGTTCTGTGTAAATCGATTTAACCAAGGGGTAAATCGATTTACCACAGAATCTGAAGCATTTTTTATGTATTTTCTCTATGCAATTTATTTTGTTTTATCATGTGATACCTATATGAGCTTTTAATATATTGGTCAAACATTCATTGTCTCTCAACCTCCCACCTTACTATTGCCCAATCAATAAAACCTTGACCAAATTATCAAATTAAAACCTCATAAAGACCTCACTTACTCTCTATATTATTTAAACTCACCAAAACTATCTCATAACACCAACACACTCTCTCACATAACAACACAAAAGAACTCTATATCTCTCTTTTCAAAACCCTAACAAGATCCATGGCTCCCAAGAGAAAAGCCTCTGCCTCAGAGAAAGGAAAGAAGCCAGCTTCGTCAACATCTGAAAACTCTGTGCTCGAGTACCTCTCGGATCCACAGCGGGACAAATTTCTCAAGCATTTTCAAAAGAAAATCATCTCTACTCCAAAGTTTGGTATGTTATCTACTTTTCCAGATGAATGCTTCTCATTTCAAAGAGATTTCATTGCTTATGGTTTAGAACCATTAATATCTTCACATGGTTTCTATTACCCGGATCTGGTTAGAATTTTCTACAGCAACATGTGCTATGACAACAACAAATGTTATACATATGTCCTTGGAAAAAGAATCCCTCTGTATTCCAAAACTATTGGCAGAATCTTGAACATTCCATATTCTGGAAGTACCCTCTATGATCCAGAAGATGCTGCTTGGGAAAACTATCAGAAGCGAGAATTTTTCTATAGCATTGGAAGGTTATCAGAATCTAAATACCGTGCCAAGCGGATTCGCAGTCTTGGCGGGGTTACTCCAGCTAGGGACACATGGAGTGCTGGAAATTTCCATATTGATGATAGGTTGTTTCACTATTTTCTGGTGTATATTTTGTTTCCTAGAGCAGGGAATCATTGTACAGTGACCGACCTAGAATTGCAAATCATCTATGCAAGGAAAAATGGAATCCCGGTTAATTGGGCAAAATTGATTGTGATGCATATGCTAAAAGTTGCCGCAAGGGCCACCTTTCTACCATATGCATATTTCATTACAAGGATTATGGCAGCTTTTGATATAGATTTCACTGGATTTGAGCGGATTGAAATGGATCCAATCTCCACTAGGATCTCCATCAAAAATGTTGATTCAAGAATGGGTGTTCATTTCAATGCTGAAGCAAAAACCATAACTTACATTGGAGAAGATGTGGTCGGCGATGAAGGTCATAATGCAGATGAAGAAGACCATGAAGTTCCTCCTCCTGCTGCTGCTTCTGGTCCCACAAATCAAGATGTTATGGATTTCATGACGCAACAGTTTGCTTCTCTCAATTCTAACATCAATGCTCGATGGACGGAGATAAATGACTCTACCTCATCTCGAATAGATGCTTTTCAGAATGATGTGAACCAACAATTTTCATATCTTTATTCACATCTTCATATCCCTCCATACGACCCAACCAATCCTGCACCTCCGCCTCCTCAATACACCGAACCACCTCTTCAACAACAATTTCCTTATCAAGGACCTTTCTAAAATGTTCTTGATCAATGTTATTAAATTCTTAGTATAAGTATCATTATGGATTTTGTCTTGTTTTATTTTGTTCATTTTATGTATTGTGTTCTTAAAACTTTGTTCGATAATTTTGAAAGTTTTGTGTTTTTCATTCATGTTCCTATACATTTCTTTCTGGTATAATTTCTTGTTGCATCTTTCCCTTCTTTTTGATAATGTCAAAGGGGGAGAAGGATGTAATAGCACTTTATGGTTGTTTGTTTTCATTGTCTTTACAGAGCAAACTTTCAAATCTCTTTCTCCATAGGGGGAGAAATCTTCTCAGGGGGAGAAAACACCTTTTGCTCAAATTCTGATCAACACATAAAGGAAAATGGTTTGTCATCATCAAAAAGGGGGAGAATGTAATCTCAAGCCTCAACTCAACTTTAGTTTTGATGAAAGACAAACAAGCTAGTTTGATGAAAGACAAACAAGCATTATGGAAAGAAGGAAAAGAAGTGGAAATCATCTTAAAGCATCATTCACTCAAAGCTTCAAGGAACTTGGCAAGCAATCAAGTATATCAATTCTCAATTAAAATACATTGATTAGAAATGCTCAAAAATGATATACACACTTGCCACATCACTTCAATTATATTTCAAAACAATTTTTAAGTTTTTCTCTGCTGTAAATCGATTAACATCTTGTGTAAATCGATTTACACATGCTTTTTCAAAAAACTGTTTGCTCCTGCCAGCAATCGATTTACAGGTTGTGTAAATCGATTGATCACAGAACAAACTGATTTTTTAACACTTGTAAATCGATTGACACTAAATGCTAATCGATTTACACTTCAAACTTTTTGAAATTCTGAACGTTACAAACACGTGCAATCGATTTGCATGTTATGTTAATCGATTTGCACATTGAAAATTTTGAAAAATCTGAACTGGTTTCAAGATATCCTTCATACCTTTTCTCCAATAGTTGCATGATCAAACATTGCATCTTGTCAAGTTTCACAAACAGAAAAGTGTCCTTTTGGAAAGGTATCTTGATTACTATATATTACAAAATCTTTCAAATCATAAACAACTCTTCTCTTGCAATAAAATCTTAACTTTGTAAAATATTCAAACTTCATATTTCTTAACTTTTAAGAACAAAGATTTTCTGCACTTTCACACATATAAAGAACAGAAATCTTTGAGCATTATCTAACCATTGTGTTACAGTTTGAATTGCTTACAAGAGAAGAAAGAAGAAACTTCAAAGAAGTCACTCTAAGTGATCAACATCTTTCAAGAAATCATACTTCATAAAAACATACAAAGTGTAACTTATTTCCAGGATTGTTGGAATTAAGTATTAGATTACTTTTGTTCCTTGTTGTCCATTATTGGAAACAAGAGGTATCTTTTGAGAGGATTGTTCTCATTAGACTTATTGGAAATCCAAGAGGGTGTTCTTGGTTATTTGTTAGGTTCTTTAGTGGATAAGACTAGGAAGAGTCTTGTAAAAGTTCTAACAATATAGTAAAATCTCTTGCGTGTTTGCAAGGGGACTGGACGTACTTCCGGGTTGTGGAAGGAACCAGGATAATTCTCCGTGTCTCTTTACTTTCTGCACTTTACAGTTTTCAAAGCACTAAATCAAAACCAGAAAGTATAAAATAAGTCAAAAATCGACCATCACCTAATTCACCCCCCCTCTTAGGCGCAATCTTAATCTTACAAAAGGTTCAGTGGACATCAGGCAAGCTCAAAAGAACCTCAAGCACCATTGAAAGTTGCTACATTGTCTAGCTCGAGCTCAACTGAAACAGGTATTTCATGAACTTCTATCTCTCAATTTAGGAATAGTTAGACTTAGGTTTGTGAATGAAAGCTGTTGTATTCATAGCCCTGAAACCATACATGTGCTTAGTTTTCATTTATATTAATCGTGCTAGGAGAATTTCATCCATGAACTTTCTGAAAAAACTAGGTTAGAAATTAGGGCCAGAGAAATTCTCTCTGGTCTTTGAGAGTTAACTTAAGTTTTTTATATGGTTAGATTCGTTGTTTGACGCTCTACAAGTTTCATGTTTTGAGTTTTGTCAAAGGATCACAAATACAGGAGATACAAGTTTGTATGGAAAACGCGCGTTTTTCAAACTTCTGGAGGTTGAAGATGAAGTCTGGGCTGGGCCTGGATTTCTTTGCTTTTGACACCTCCCAGTTCACTTTCAGCACCCCCTGGCCCATTGCTTTGTATTTTCATTATTTTTGCATTTTTATTTCTTTTCTGATTTTGATATTTTATTTTCTAACATAAAAAATACTTAAAAAATATTTTCATAAATTTTTATATTTAGTTGGTATTTATTTTAATTATTTCCACCATTTAAATGATTAAATACTTTATATTATTTTGTTAAAATTTAAAAAAATAATGTAAAAAATACTTTTATTTTCATTTATTATTTTTATTCACATGTGAAAATATTTTCTTGAAATACATACATTTTTGTAAATAATTTTTTTTACACACTTAATATATTTAATATATATATATATATATATATATATATATATATATATATATATATATATATATATATATATATATATATATATATATATATATATATATATATATATATATATATATATATATATATATATATATATATATATATATATATATATATATATATATATATATATATATACTATGTTTTATTAAATAATTATAATAAAAAGACCAAAAAATTACATTTTTATTTTTATCATTATTTATACTAAAAAATACCTTTTTTTGAATATATTTCATTTTTATACATATTAATATTTTTTGTATATAAAAAATACATTATATTCATTTTCCTAAGGAATTAGGTTTTTTTCCCTAAAAATAAAAAAATAATTAAAATTGACTTTATTTATTTATTTCTTTACATTTCTTCACATTAAAAATACTTTTTGCATACATGAACAAATAAAATATTTTTTTGCATAATACATTTTATCTAACATTTATTTATTATATTTTATTTAAATATTGTGCATTTAAATACTATGCCTTACACATTCAATATGGTTGTAATAATTTAGGATTTAATTTCTTGCAAATTAATCCCCAATTCAAATTTGTACCCCCTCCCTATATCATGTTGTAATAGTGTAGAATTTAAATTCTCGCACCTTTAAATGCTTTCAATTAAGCCATGATTAGACTTAGGGTTTGTATGCAAAAATCAAATTAACAAATAGTTTGACCTAATCCAAGATAAAAATGCATGAAAATCAAACACAATGCACACTTGCGCCCCTAGGGTTACAATCCACTTGTTGCCTTCAAAAATGGGCCATGATATGCATGTCAAGTACTTTGGCAAAACAAAAACAAACAAAAGATCATAGTCCCTCGATGACGCTATCTGAGTTGCCTAAACAAAAAATGATCAAGTCCCTCAAGAAAATTGCCAAAGATACTTGGCACTATTGCTATCATGGTCTATACGATGACCCGCGCCTGTCCCGTTTAACATCCTAACACAAGGTTGTTCACCAAATACAATGGTGAAGCAACACTGTTAAAAGGGTTAAAAGGATAAGAAAGATCTTTGAGTAAAATAGGGTAAACAACTCTTAGTTACTTGATCAGAGCTTGCAAAAAACATCCTTGCTATCTTCAAAACACACTTCACTACACAATTTCAAAACCCTACTTTCAAACATTGAAAACTTTTCAAAAGACAAAAACACCTTTGTATACATTCAAACAAGAATTATTATAAAAGTTGCCACAACGATGCCCTCTTTTCAAAACATCTTTCAAAATCACACACAAAGCACCATTTCAAACAATTGGAGAGCACCATTTCAAACAATTGAAAACCAAAGCAAGTGATCTAAGCAAGTAACTAAGAGCCCATGGATAACCATGGATAGAAAGGGTGCTAATACCTTCCCTTTCTATAATCTACTCCCCGAATCCAAGAAAACATCTCAAGGGTCTTTCCTGTGCTTTTTGACCTTTCCTTAGGATAAAATAAAAAGTCTGTGGCGACTCTTGCTAAACCGAAACATTTGCGAACACAAACGCAAAATCCCAAGTCAGTTCTCCCACCGTATCACAGATCATTCCATAATTTTTTCAGAATTTAAAAATGTGTAAAAGTATTTTTAAACATTTTAAACAAATCAAATAAGTGTAAAATTCATAAAAAATTCTAAAACACAAAATTAAATTGTGAAAAAATAAACATCAGAAAGAGAATAATCAAAAATATTTTTCATAATTTTTTCCAGATTTTTTGGACTAAAATTGAATTTTCTATGATTTTTTGAAATTTATAACAATTAAAATATAAAAATCAGAAAAATAAAATAAAAGAAAAAGATGTGGACCATTGGATGAGAGTCAAAACGCGTTAGTAATCAAATTCAAAGGATCTGGCATACTGTGCATATCATGGTCTTTAATGAATAATGTACAAAATCATTAATAAAATCAGAATTTGAAAATAACAAATGTCACGCTTTCATTGGTTAGAAGATGACACGTTGGTCATCTTTAACCTCCAGCCTTCACGAATTGCAGGTCTCTCAAACTATAAAATCAGGAGCTCAGACCTATGCCATTCGCTTCGTCTCTTCAAGACAAAGACAACCACACCCTCGCGCCAAATTTATATAAAATGTAACTCAAGCAATTTGGAAAAAAGTTTTGAAAATGGATTTGAAAATTCATGGTCAAAACGTGCTTCCAGATAAAAGTAAATGTTGCGACTAGAACCAGGGTAATGAGAGCAACACAATGATACCAAAGTTTTGAAGAATTGATGAAGGAATCTACCTATTGAAGTTGAGTTGCATAGCTTTGAAACTGGACTTCTATGGAGCAATATAGGGCACGATTCTTGAATGTGATTATATGGTTAGCTTCAGGGAAGATCAAGGAAGGTGAATTGATGAAAAAAATGGATTGAAAAAGGCTTGAGAATAGGATTCGAAGTAGCTGAATTATGAGTTGTGAAGCAAGTTTGGCAGGGTGATTCTGGCTATCTAAGCTTGGGAAATTGAATGGGGGATGACCCTCTATTTATAGGGAATCAAATGGAATGTTCAACCGTGTGGAATGATGCAAATTAGAGGGAAATCGTGTGAACCTGATGCACGAGCAAAGTGTGATCTGATTTGCATCAAAACTCATCTAATCCTTGCGTTTCAAGGCTCTAATCCACTTTGGCAATTTGTTTAAACATGTTTAGATCACAAACGCGTGCTAATTTGATGTTTAAAGGCCAAAACATGAATTTCAAATTCTGACTTATGGAGAAACTTCAGTTCCAAATTACCAAGTTCAATCCAATGGCATTTCCACCTCAAGGTGTCTTAGGGAAAAATTCTTGATGCCTTGAAAATATGAGGTAACAAGCTTTGCAATGTAAAAAGAATGGAATCAAATGGATGCTTGAGCTGAAAGTTACATGGAGTCAAAGTTGAAGAAAAAGAGTTGACTTTCCATACTTAGAAATATTTCAAATTCTTCTTTAAAAATGACCTATAATCTCTTGCATCCAAACATGGCCTTCCACTTAGAATTTGCTCTTGACCAAAAAAAATGGAATGAAGTAGATATCTTGAATGACATTTTTAAATTTGAACCACTCAAAATCTCCAAAAATTAAGCAAGTTATGACTTGTTGAAGTTGGCCAAAAATCATGAAATGACCTATAATCTCTTGAATTCTTAAGGCAACTTCCATCCATTTTCTTACTTTGCACATAAAAGAAGGAATGAAGTAAACATCATTAGGATCATCATGAAAAAATAATGGGCTCAAGGTGATAAAAATTGACCAAGTTATGACCATTTGAAGTCACATATGGAGAATTGGGGATTCATCTGGATGACTTGTAATCTTCTCTCTTCACCAAGTTCCTTCCACTTGAAAACTCCTTAGAACTTTTGAAGTGATTTGTTGGTAACTCTTTGAAGAGAAGAATGTTTTTGGAATCACTCAAAAATACCAAAAGATGAGCAAGATATTCTCCTTTGAAGTCCAAAACCCTAGCCTCTAGATCAAGAGAATTCTTGGTGGAACTTTGCCAAGTTTGAACAAACTTTTTGTGCCAATATTCTTCCTTTGTGAATAGAGATTGTTGAGGATGATGAGGAGGACTCATGGCCACCTAAACCACTTCCATACCAACTTCAAAACAACTTCAATGGTGAGGTTTGAATTTCTCAAGCTTTTGACTAGGGCATGGAAATAAAATCATGCACCCATGAAGCAACTTGATAAACCTCATTGCCTTTACCTACATTATAAACAAGAAAGGCAAACCAATATTGAATTTTGTTAATTAGAGAGAAAATCAAAGCAAAATATCCATGATCACAAAAGAACACAAGTTAAGGGGCTTGGTAATTCCTCAACAAAGCAAGGCTAAAGATTGGGAGAAGAACCAAAATCCCTAATGTGATTTTGTTGTGATTGAAACAATATGGTATGATGAAGGGATCTTAGGGGCAAAAATTGGGGTACAACAGCTGCCCTTATTTAAGTTTCTTCTATCCGAAGATACGAAGGTTAAAAATGTTCGTGTCGACGTGATCAAAGACACTTAAATATAAAACAAACCCTACTTTTGGCCCTAAGATGCCATGCAAATGTTTATGCATATGAATGCATATGAATGGAAAAAAAGAGACACAAAGTAGCATTGGGGATACAACAAAAAATGTAGAAACAAAGGAGCAACCCCACCAGGAAAATAAATCACTGGTAAACCACGAGAACAGAATCAGAGAGGAGGATAACAAGCATCGACGTTCACTGCCGATGTACTATCAACATTCATTGAATATATCATACCACCGCCGTTCACTGACGATGAACTATCGACGTTCACTGAAGATAGCAAAAAGATAAGAAACACCGACATTTATTGCTGATGTAATACCAACGTTCACTGAAGGTAGAAAGTGTAAATATATCACATCACCGTCGTTCACTAACGATGAACTATCAACGTTCACTGAAGATAGCAAAAAGATAAGAAACACCAACGTTCACTGCCGATGTACTACCAACGTTCACTGAAGGTAGAAAGAGTAAATATATCATATCACCGCCATTCACTGACAATGAACTATCAACATTCACTGAAGATAGCAAAAAGATAAGAAACATCAACGTTCACTGTCGATGTACTACCAACATTCACTGAAGGTAGAAAGAGTAAATATATCATATCACCACCATTCACTGACGAAGAACTATCAACGTTCACTGAAGATAACAAAAAGATAAGAAACACCGACGTTCACTGCCGATGTACTACCAACGTTCACTGAAGGTAGAAAGAGAAAGTATATCAAGTTTCCCCAAGATTCTGGTGTTTTGCCAAGAACGGGTCTCAACTTATTCTTTAACCAAGGAAATCTGCCTGGAAAGGGTAGTACGTAATATGTCTCAAATAAAGAGACTTCCACTCATTGTCTAGGCGAATTGCAAAGAGCAAAGACTTTCTGGGGATAGAAATATGACTTCCCGGGGACATGCCACGATATTCATGCTGAGGAGATAAATTCTTCCTGTGCAAAATAAATGCACAAACCAAAACTCAAAGTTTTTAGAGATCCATAAATCAAATTCAGAAATTAACTGGAGCAAGATGGCCAGTGCAGATACATCTTTTGATAAATAAACTCAAGAGGGAAAACCAAATTCAACTAAGCAAAGAGCGCTGCAGGAAAGGTTAGAACATCATGTTAATGAATGAAGGTCTTTAGCCATGCATGATGTATGTATGAATGTATGAGTGCTATCGTGCATATGCTGGTAAAAGGATACATAATTAGTACAAACAAACAAAACCGCCTCAGGTACTAACAACAAAGGGCTAAACTTCAACCAGAAAGATCAATCCAAGAAAGGTAAAAGCAACTATGGAAACCAAACCCATTTCCTACCTTAACTTTACTGAGGAGAAACATAATACGGACGTAGCCAAATCAAACAAATATCGGGATAGAACATCCTTCTTCCGGTTTCATCGGAGAAAACAATTTTCCAAAAGCAACATGTCTACTAGAGATTGTGAGACCAACCTCAAATAAAGCAGACTGACGCCGACACAACCAAATCTCATTGGGGGATTCAAGCCTACCTCCCTGGAGAAAACTTTCATTACGAATACTCAATCCAAACAAGAGATGCCTTGGGATAACCTTCCTGGGAAATCAAGAAGTCAATATTAATGCCGAAACTTTCATCATATGCGGGAAAACTTGCTGGGGAATCTGAGACAGAGACTTATGACCATGCAAACCCCAAAAAATGAATCAAGACCTGACTGGGGATAATGGGATCATAAACCAAATATTGTACCTTGCACCCATTGATATCGTCTTTAACTATCTGAGAAAACACAAAGATTGCGCACTCACCAGCAAAATGACCTGAGAAAACTTTCATGAAAGGAGTAAATCTTCTTAAAATAATTGGAGTTTGTTCATTCTTGGGATCACCATTCTTGTTGTCATTGTTTCATCACAAATCCCAAAGTAAATTGAATTGTAAAGATCTCTCTTCTTTTTGAAAAGTTAATTTTGCTTTTTAATCCTTTTTCTTTAACAGTTATTATCGGTAATAAATGATGTCTTTGCAAGCTAAATAAAAATAAGAACACAAAAAGTTGGGCAAAAGCTCGAAATTCATTAATAGAATGGTAGTCTGCGAATGGCGAGACTCCATGGATGATTACAAATTTTGGGAAATGGTAATACATAATGGAAAAGATACATTGAGATACAATGACCACTATCCCCCCTAACAACTTTTGAAATCCTGAGCAGCAGCTTTTGTAGAAGTATGGTGAGGATCTGAGAAGATTGTTGCTTCAATGATCAAGTCTCGTCTGACGTAGTTACTTGCCAAGAAAGTCCCTAACTTTTCCTAAGCTGCCCTTGCGGGTTTTCAACTTAGCAGGAAATTTATTCTGTTTATGTCTCTAATTTTTTCCTAGACCTCCCTTTCGGATTTTCGGCCTACCGAGACGCTCTTTTTTGCCTAAGCCGCCCTTTCGAGTTTTCAACTTAGCGAGTTGTTCTTTTATTTCTTTAGGAAAAGTATTTCTTGACTGCGTCAGCATTCATGGGATGTGGGAGCTCCTCGCCATCCATAGTTTCAAGACTTAATGCATCGCCAGAGAAGGCTTTCTTGACAACATATGGGCATTCAAAATTGGGAGTCCACTTGCCCCTAGAATCAGTGTTGAAAGACATGATCTTCCTGAGCACGAGGTCGCCTTCTCTGAATTCACGAGATTTGACCTTTTTATCAAAAGCTTTGTTCATTCTTTTCTGATATAACTGTCCATGACATAAAGCTGTCATTCCACTCTCTTCAATCAAATTCAATTGGTCAAACCTGTTCTGAACCCATTCAGCCTCTATCAATTTTGCTTCCATTATCACACGCAACGAGGGAATCTCTACCTCGACAAGGAGTACAGATTCCATTCCATACACTAGAGAAAACAGGGTTGCTCCTGTTGAAGTGCGGACATATGTTCGATATCCATGTAGAGCAAAAGGGAGCATTTCATGCCAATCCTTATAAGTGACAACCATTTTCTGGATAATTCTCTTGATATTCTTATTAGAAGCTTCAATATCCCCATTCATCTTTGGCCTGTATGGAGATGAATTGTGATGGACAATCTTGAATTCTTCGCACAGTTCAGTCATCATCTTGTTGTTCAAATTCTAGCCATTGTCAGTGATGATTCTTCTCGACACACCATACTGGCATATAAGATTGTTTTTGATGAAACGCACAACCACCTGCTTGGTAACATTGGCATATGAAACAGCCTCTACCCATTTGGTGAAATAGTCAATTGCTACCAAGATGAAATGGTGTCCATTCGAAGCTTTGGGTTCTATCATCTAGATCATGTCAATACCCCACATAGAGAAAGGCCATGGGGAGGAAATCACATTGAGAAGTGTCAGGGGTACATGGATCTTATCTGCGTAAATCTGGCATTTATGGCACTTCTTTGCGAATTTGTAACAATCAGATTCCATTGTCAACCAATAATAACCGACCCTTAGCATCCTTTTAGCCATTGAACGTCCATTAGAATGAGTTCCAAATGAACCTTCATGGATCTCATGCATCAACATGTCTGCTTCGTGTCTATCCACGCATCTGAGCAAAACCATGTCAAAATTCCTCTTGTATAACACATTTTCACTGAGGAAGAAACTGCCTGCCAATCTTCTCAGTGTCTTTCTATCTTTCTTTGACGCACCAAACGGGTATTCCTGAGTCTGAAGAAAATGCTTGATATCATAATACCAAGGTTTTTCATCTGCTACCTCCTCTGTCGCAAACACATGAGCGGGCCTATCCAGCCGTCGAACTGTAATTCAGGGTATATCATTCCAAGCATTTACTTGGTACATGGAAGCCAGAGTTGCCAGAGCATCTATCATTTGATTTTCATCCCTAGGAATGTGATGGAATTCAACTTTATTGAACAAGGGTAGTAATATTCTAGCATAATCTTTGTAAGGGATCAAGCCAGGGTGACGAGTGTCCCATTCTCCTTTAATCTGATTTATTACCAAAGCTGAATCGCCATAAACATCTAGAATTTTGGTTCTGAGATCAATAGCTTCTTCAAGACCCATGATGCAAGCCTCATATTCTGCCATATTATTAGTGCAATCAAATGTTAACCTTGCAGTAAAAGGAATATGCGATCCATGAGGAGTAACAATCACAACACCAATTCCTTTACCATAAGCTTTCACAGCTCCATCAAATACCATACTCCAACGAGATTCAGGGTCGGGGCCCTCCTCAGACGATGGTTCATCACAATCTTTTACTTTCAAGAACATCACATCTTCATCGGGGAATTCATATTCTGCAGACTGATGATTCTCCACCGGCTGGTGAGCAAGATAATCTGCCAACACACTAATTTTAATAGCCTTTTGAGTGCGGTACTCGATATCATATTCAGATAACAACATCTGCCAGAGGGAAATTCTCCCAGTAAGAGCAGGATTTTCAAAAATATACTTGATTGGATCCATTTTGGAGATCAACCAAGTAGTATGATTCAACATATACTGCCACAAACACTTTTCCACCCAGGCCAAAGCATAACATGTTTTTTCTAGCATAGAATATCGTGACTCACAATCAGTGACCTTTTTGCTGAGATAATAAATGGAGAACTCTTTCTTTCCCGTTTCATCCTGTTGTCCCAGAATACAACCCATGGATTTATCTAACACTGCTAGATATATAATCAACGGTCTTCCTTCTACAGGAGGGAGCAAGATATGAGGTTCAAGCAGATACTCTTTAATACTTTCAAATGCCCTTTGGAAATCATTTGTCCATACACAACCTTGATCTTTCTTTAACAACTTAAAGATCGGTTCACACGTTGTAGTCATATGGGAAATAAATCTGGAGATATAATTCAAACGCCCGAGGAAACCCCTGACTTGCTTTTCAGTTCTTGGTGCTGGAATTTCTTGAATTGCTTTGACTTTGTCAGGGTCAACTTCAATTCCTTTCTGGCTAATAATAAAACCCAACAATTTCCCCGATCTAACTCCGAAGGTGCATTTATTTGGATTCAAGCGGAGACAATACTTCCTCAAACGCTGAAACAAGTTCAACAAATCTTCTATATGCCCTTCTTCAGTTTGGGATTTGGAAATCATATCATCAACATATACTTCGATTTTTTTGTGCATAATATCATGGAATAAGGTTGTCATAGCCCTCTAGTACGTTGCACCGGCGTTCTTCAACCCGAAGGGCATCACTCTGTAACAGAATGTTCCCCAGGGTGTGATAAAAGTTGTTTTTTCCATGTCCTCTGGAGCCATTCTTATTTGATTATACCCGGAAAATCCGTCCATGAACGAGAATACCTTGAATTTTGTTGTGCTATCCACTAACATATCAATGTGAGGCAATGGAGAATCATATTTTGGACTAGCTTTATTTAGATCTCTGTAATCTACGCACATGCGGACTTTTCTGTCTTTTTTTGGTACTGGGACAATATTGGCAATCCACTGAGGTTACACTGACGTCACAAGAAAACCAGCATTAATCTGCTTTAGGACCTCCTCTTTGATCTTTACTGCCATATCCGGGTGGGTTCTTCTCAATTTTTGTTTAACTGGCGGACACTCTGGCTTTAACGGCAAACGATGTTCGACAATGTCTGTATCTAAACCAGGCATATCTTGATAAGACCCAGCAAAAATATCCACATACTCTTTCAACAGCTCAATCAACCCGCTCTTTACATCAGGATGCAATGATGCTCCAATCTTGACTTCCTTCGGATCTTCTTCTGAACCCAAACTAACCACTTCTAAAGGTTCTTTATATGGCTGATTGGTATTTTCCTCGTGCTCAAGCAACCGTGAGACCTCTTATGGAATCTCATCATAATCTTCTTCTTAAGCCCCAAACACAGAACATTCAAAGTTGGGAGAGGATGCAGGGTCATTGTATTCAACGGGGTTTTTAATTAATCTGCACATATGATTTATGATTGCTTTTGGAAACTGACACATATAACAAGTGATCATGCAGATTAATTTTCAGTTATTATTTATTTTGAAAGGTTTTTTTTTTATTATTACCATTTCCCAAGAAAAAGGCAGAAAATAAAAGACATAATTTTGGAAGCAAAGACAACTTTTATTAACGATCTTAACAATTATAGCAAACATATAAGCCCTACAACATTAATACTTCCACCTTGGGTAGAGTGAAAGCTTTTCAAAAGAAAGAAACAGATTAGCAAAACAAATTACTTTGAAATATGTATGCAAGAAGGAACATCAATCGTGACCCATTCTGAACTCGGACTCCATGTGTCACATAATTCGGTGCTTCCTGCTCTGCTTTATTCTCTTCAACAACATTAATTCCAGAACCAATCAGATGGAGGTAGCCTCCGCTGCGGAAAACATCATGATAACTGTCCACAGAAGAGTTTAACTTCAAACTTTCGCCTTTGCCATTCCTCGAAGAGAAATCCAAACCAGCTCTGTTCTTGTTCACAGGTGGATCCACAAGTCGTCCCCAAACTGCATTATAACCATTGCGCACCACCTGCTGTGCATCCTTCAGCGAAACCACAGAATTCTCATTCTTCCTTATGTTGCGAATGGATAGGGCTTGGAACTGGGTTCCAACAGCAACCTCATCCGCTTCTACAATACTGAAAGAGGATAAATGGGATATCAACAACGCCTGCTCCCCATTTATGATCACTACCTTCCCTTCACGCACAAATTTTAGCTTCTGATGCAGAGTTGAAGTGACAACCCCTGCTTCATGTATCCATGGCCGTCCTAGAAAACAGTTATACGCGGGAATAATGTCCATTACCTGGAAAGTTATCAAGAACAAGTATGGTCCTATATGGATGGGCAAGTCTACTTCACCGATGACAGATTTCCTGGACCCATCAAAATCCTTCACAATGATGCCACTCGGGTGCATAGGTGTTCCCTGATACTTTAACTTCACGAGATTACTTCTCGTTATAACATTCAACGCGGATCCGTTATCAATTAGCACATTGGATAGCGAATCATTCTTGCAGTTCATAGATATGTGGAGGGCCAGGTTGTGATTCCTCCCTTCATCTGGTAACTCATCATCGCAGAAACTCAAGTTGTTACATGATGTAATGTTTCCAATTATGTTGCTGAATTAATATAACGACATGTCATTCTCTACGAAAGCTTGGTCTAATACTCTCATCAGTGATTCTCTATGAGTGGAGGAATTCATCAATAAATCTAGGATGAATATCTTTGAAGGAGTCTGCAATAGCTGGTCTACAATTTTGTAGTCGCTCATTTTAATTATCTTCAAGATATCATCCACTTCTTTCTCCAATGTAGCTCCACTAGTCTCTCCTGCAGCCTTCTTAGGCTCATCGTTCTCATCAATTTTCTTTCCAATAACAACGTCTCTTTGAATAATCGGCACAAACAAACGACCACTACGGGTCACCCTGCTATTATCAGCTATATTTTCAACATCTGGAATTGGCTGGATGGGAACTTCCACCCCATCTTCCAATATTGTAGCGTTGTATTTGTAAGGAACAACCTTATCTGATTTATAGGGAACAGGTCCTGGCAGACTAATTACCAATGGGTAACAGCTGGTTTGCTATGGTACTCCCCCTCAAGGTGAGCGGGTGCACCAAAACAAGGTACAATGACATTTACACCTTCCTCAATACAATCAGCAATCAAAAGGTTATTTCCGGCAAACAAATCTTCGTCTGAAGAGAAATACTCATCCGCGGAGGCATATTCTTCCTCTGACTCTTCTCCCATCAAACAAACTTCAACCATATCAATCTTGTGATAATCATCTCTCTGACCTGTGATCTTCATAGTTCCATTGTCTAACAGTAATTGAACACCCTCTCTCACAATAGAACATCCTCGGGGGTCTCGACAGCAAACTATGCAAGATCCATATTGGTGTTCCACCTGACCAACAGTACAGCAGAAGGTAGCATGCAACTGTACGATATCTTCATTCAAATGCTCTACTTCAAAAATTATGAATTCACCCGGAAATCCAGAAACCATATTAACTTCCTCTTCATATTCTGCCCTAGGCCTGATTATATGAATTAGACCTTCATCCATCATCTCTTGTAAATTAGCTTTTATCTTCTTGCAACCCTGTATGTTTGTACTGCAAATAGCACAACCGGCATGGTCATGCATATAATAACTAAATTCACAAAGGTCTGCGTGCATCTTCACCAAATCCCCTCTAACCAGATTAATGTCAAAAATCCGGAAGTCACCTGGACAACCGGCTACCATATTCACAGCACTCACTCCCCCGTGTTTGGGAAGAGGATTGTCTTTCACATTAGGTCCCATGTCTTTGAAAGATAAAATTCCAGACTTCACCAACCTTTGCACTTCAGTCCTCAAACGATAACCATTTTCAACACTATGTCCTGGTGCTCCCTGATGAAAGGCACACGTCTGGTCTGCTTTATAATACCAAGGCAATGGAGATGGTATTGCTGAAGGTGGTCGTGTCTGGACCAACTTCTTCTGAATCAATGCTGGTAGTAGCTCTGCATAACTCATGGGAATAGGGTCATAGTTCTCCCTTCTCTGATTATTCCCTTGGTTCCCCTGCTGGGACTGTCTTTGATAGGCAACGGTAGTCGTAGCGGAATTCATAACAGGAGTCACTGAAGCAACTTGCTGGTGACGTTGGTAATTCCTTCTAGGAGCATTCACTCTCCTCTCTTGTATGACGGAATTAGTATCCCCTTCGTTCTTCTTTGTGAACCCATAAGCTGGCTTTTTCACACCTCCGAATCCTTCACCCTATGCCAAATGGCCTTCTCTTACTGCCTCTTCTAGGTGGACACCCATTCCTACGATCTCTGTAAAATCACTTGGGGAACTTTCTACCATTCTTTCATAGTAGAAAGCGCCTAGCGTCTTCAGAAAAATTTTAGTCATTTCCTTCTCCTCCATGGGAGGAATCACTTGTGTAGCCACTTCGCGCCATCTCTGCGCGTACTCTTTTAACGATTCTCTGTCTTTCTAAACCATGGCTCTAAGCTGGTCATGATCAGGTGCCATGTCCACATTATACTTGTATTGTTTTATAAATGCTTCTCCCAAATCATTAAAGGTATGGATGTTGGCGCTGTCTAAACTCATGTACCATTTCATCGTTGCGCCGGTCAGACTATCCTGGAAAAAGTGAATCAAAAGACGCTGATCATCGGTGTGGGTAGACATTCTCCTCATGTACATCACCAAGTGAGCACGAGGGCAAGTGTTGCCCTTGTACTTCTCAAACTCCGGGACCTTGAACTTAGCAGACACTTTAACTTTCAGGACCAAACACAACTCATTCACATTCTGCACAAATAACTCTTTTCCCCTAAGAGCCTTCATCTCTCTTTGCATTCTATCAAAATGCTCTTGGAAATCATCCATTCTGTCATAAAGACCAAAGTCTTCACTTGGCGGAGGGAAAGGACGACACACATCTTCATTAACAATCAAAACCAAATTCACCGAAGGAGGTGCAGGAGGAACAACATGCACCACATGAGGTACTAGAGTAACAATATTTGGAACCATTGGAGCATCTTGGGGGCCCAAATTGAAACCTTAAGGTGCAAAATTCTCAGGCATTCCCCACGGATAACCCTGAGGCATGCGGTTTTCAACAACAGTCGGAGTAGCGGATACAGGAACAGTAGGAACTTCAGCATTTTCCCTTGTTGGTTGAGGTTCAACACTCGGTGGCTGATTCTGAGCAACCACCAGAGCTTCCATCAGAGTAGTCAAGTTGGCCAAACCAGCCTTCAAAGCAGAAACTTCTTCGCGCAGCTCACGATTCTCCTATTCCAAGTTGTCCATCTTCTTTTTGAAGTTAGCCCGAGTGTTGTAGTGATGAGTCAGCTTGCTGAACAAAGTAAAAAGCTGGGTAAGGCACCTGGATATGCATAGTAAATGCAAGAAATATATGCAATATGATGCATGATATGCAATGCATATGATTATTTTTACTTTATCATTTAACATTTCAAGGGATTTAACGTTTATAAACATATTGCAAACATCAAAATAATAACGCATTTGAAATACTGAAAACTTTTATTATAATAACTTCAAAATGGGTTACAAGTTTCAATGATCCCAAGTACAAGATGAAAATACAATATAAAAATCCTGAGCGAAAGAAACTGATAGAGATCAATATGTACGTTGGCGCTTCCCTATGAGCCTGGCAATCTGAGCTCTCAACCTCTGGTTTTCTTCCACATGTCTGATGGCAACCTCCTTCCAATTATTCGGATCGGGAAATGAGCAATCAACACCTGTTTGAGGCTTAGGAGAAAATAAATCCCCTTGCCTCTCCATAGACTCTACTGCTAGACTCTCAAGGATCTCGATCAAATTATCTTTCTCCTTCAAGTCTGCTTTGTAAGAACTCTCTAAAGTCTGGAACTTGTTCTTCCAAGTATCTCTTTCCTGTTGCATCCTAACTAAAGCAAGCTGCAACTCTTCTAGATCATCTAATAAGGGAGGAGTGGTCTTCATAAACAGATTAGGAATGGGTGTCTCACGAGTATATGGCATCTTCAACTGAATGGCTCTTGATCGGACCCACTGAAGATATGGATCCAAAGAAACAACACCCCTAGGTCCCAAATCTTTCATACTCTTCTTATGAATGTGACGCCAGGCCTTCGCAATCTGCTCCCTAGCTTCCAGGTGGTCTTCCCCTTCCTTCAGAAAGAAACTACTCAAATGAATATTGTTTGGTTTATCCCTCATCGGATAACCAAGCTGTCGCCGTGTAAGAACAGGGTTATAGTTAATTCCTCGCTTAGTACCAAGAAGAGATACATTGGGGAAACTACCACAACTGTCAATAATCTCCACATCCTGATAAGCTCGATGATACCAATCAATATCCGAGTGAGTAAGTTCCAAGATATTAGGAGCCCAACGAGGTTCCTTCTTGACATCCCAAAAGGAATCAGACTGAGGCATATGAGAGATGAACCACCGGTACAACAAAGGCGTGCAACAGATAATCATTCCCCCATGATAAGAACTCCGAAGATGAACAGAGTAATAAGCATCACCCAACAGTGTAGGAACTGGGTTTCCAATCATGAAAATCCTGATAGCGTTAATGTCGAAAAACTTGTCCACATTAGGAAATAAGAATAATCCATAAGCAAGTAAAGCAAAGATGGCCTCAAAAGCAACCGTACTCTTTATTCTGGCAAAGTAACGAGCTTTCTCCAATAAGAACTGAGCTGGTAATCCTCTAATCCCTCCTTTGGTAGTCATATGGGCTTCCACCTCAGACTTCCCCAGCTGAATCAAAGTAGCAATCTCATGTGGTTTTGGCTCGCCCTCCAAATCAGTAAAAGGAACATGATCGGTAACATGTAAGTCCAATAAATAAGAATACTCCTCCAATGTAGGCATCAACTGATAATCGGGAAAAGTAAAGCAGTGATACATCGGATCATAGAACTGGACCAAGGTCGAGAGAATACCCTCCTTCATCTTCAGCTTCATGAGAGGAATAATGGATCCATACTTCTTCCGAAAGTCTGCAGAACACTCGATCTCTAGAATTAGACTGATCAACTCATCTATCTTGGGATCCTTGAAACTGTATTTCTCGGTCTTTCTCTTTCCAGAATCCATGGTTAACAGTACCTGAGATATTCATGAATAGTCAACCTTTAAATCCCTTGAAATATTATTTTCTTCAAAAGATTCTTATGAGTGCATGGATGCATGATGCAACAATCACACACAAGATCATACATATAGGGTTCATAGGTTCAACATCACGAGCATGAGGTCGAAGGTACTACCCATAAGGTATTGGTCTAAAAAGTTATCACCTGCCAAACAAGGTTCTAGAGGTTCTCGGAGTCTACATCCTTCCTTCGGATATTACCAACTTCCCGATTAACTCGGTAATTAGTAATATTCTCAAGAAAGACTCGTCCGAGCGTAGTATCGCGTGACAACTATTTCCGAATTTCTCCGTCATAGCTTCCGAACTACACCTAAAAGGCCAAGATGGGTTTGGTATTCTACGGTCCTTAGTTTCAGCAGGCTCCCAGGTCGAAAGCAGTACGTCTTCCTGATTACTCGGTAAACGACACTACAATCAAAGGGGCCTCCACTGAGTGGGGGGTCTCATGCCTCCTTTTTTGGGATTACTCCCTCAAAGTTAACATGACTATACCGCCCGTCCTATCTTAAAGTTTGCCCAAGTCCAGGTATATGACTTATGATTAATCACCAAGCACCATGAAAACCAGGAAAATCCAAACAAACATATATACAAAATATAACACATAAACAACAATAGCACATATACAGATATAAACAAAGATAGGCTTAACCCACTTAGGGATGGACCAGTAAGAGGTCAATCTTTCCCCAGTGAAGTCGCCATTTTTCTGTAGCGGTAGAAATGTTCAAGACTAAGCCATTAGATTGACTAGTGTGATCGGTGGGAATGAGAACTGACTGTTTTTTAATGCTGGTTCGCGTTTGCATTTGTTTTCGCAAAATGTCGCGGTAAGCAAGAGTCGCCACTGTCTTTTATTTTATCCAACAAGGAAAGGACAAAAGCACAGAAAAATTCCTTTTCAAGATTGTTTCTCGGGTTCGGGAGGTAGATTATAGAAAGGGAAGGTGTTAGCACCCTTTCTATCCGTGGTTATCCACGGGCTCTTAGGTACTTGCTCACTATGTTTTCAAAAGTTTGCTTTTCTTTGTGTTTGTGGGTTTTGAAAAAGAGTTTTGTTTTTGAAGAGAGTGTAAGTGCGAAAAGTTTTGTTTTGTTTTTAAAATGAGCAAGTACTTAAGAACCTCTACCTACTCAAAAAGGAATTAAACTGTGCAAATGTCCTTTAGACAATGCTATCCCACTATTGAGGAGTAGGTAGCATCGTCGTTGGAGTTTTCGGGTCAATTCGGTTTAAGGGACGTGTGGTCACTAAAGCAACGTTAGGACGCCTTAGCGGTAACCCTAATGTCTTAGATCATTTTTCCGAGGCAACTGTTTCGAGGAAACTTATGATCTTGGGACAAAAAGGACGACCTCTAAAACATCCTATACTTAATGACCACGTTCGAGGCAACCAAGTGAGGTATACCCTAAGAGTGGCATGTACGAGTGTATTGTTTTTTCAATTATATTATCTTTGCATGTCATGGTGAGCTACTGTTGATTTTAAGTTTAAGAGTTAATCTTGTCATACAATCCTAGTTAGCATACATCTAAGCAGTTAATATATGTACATGAATTTAAAGTGAAAAAATTGTAAATCCTACGCTATTACAAGGCTTCAGGGGATTATTTACATGTCCAAAAATTGGGGGAATAAAAGCAGTAAAGTAAAAGTCTTAATTTAAGCTACCACAAACCAGTAAGCAGTTACAATAAAATAAATGCGCGTGAATCTGAAAAATCCTAAGAATAAGAACTTTTGTTGTTTTATTTTATTTTTGGGAAAATGCTAAATGTTCAATTAAGTCAAATTTAATTAATTAAAAAAAACTGATTAAAATTAACTCCAAAACACACATAATATTTTTTGGATTTTTTTGTTTATGAAAAGGATTGAATTTAAATAAATCCTAAGTCTACTGATTTTAAAATTGGAGAAAATAAGTTAAAATAATTAACTAAATTAAATCCTAATTCTAAGTTACTTATTTTTATGATTTTTATGTTGATTAAAAAAAAACAAATAAAATGGTCCAAACAAAAATGAAATCAAGCAGTAAATCAAGAAAAACAAAATAATTCTGGAGGCCTGGGTCGAAAGAAGTGTGGGCTGTCTTTCGACCCAGTGAAGAGGCTGGATCGAAGGTGCATGAGGGGCTGCACTCTGAGGGTGTTCGATCTGGATATGTCATCCTTCGATCTGGAAGTCCTGGGTCCAGTTCGAAGCTAAGATGCTGAGCTTCGAAACTCTGAACAGGATCCTGAGAATATATTTCCTGCAAAAACGAAACACATGTTAAAGGTCCAGGGGGGACTTTACCCCCCTGATTCGAATCTCCTCCCTATTCGCACCTGCTGAATCTGGGTCTGGGTTTATTTTATCCTGGGATTCGAAGGAGAAACTCAGATTGTGCCCAAGCAATGGCACAATCTCATCTCTGCGCTGTAGCTTATATGTAGCACATTAAATCATTCACAAACAACAGTAATAATGTGAATATGCAATCAGAGATCGAAATGAGTTTGAGATTAGATTTATTTTTACCAAACATAAGTGCTTTGATCTATGATTCTGAGTGTGGAATGGCTGGTGCAAGGATTGGGTATGGCTTCCTGGAAGTGCTGATGATTTTTGGTAGTGTATCTCCAAGTTCTCCCTGTTTCTTTTCTCTATTTTTTCTGTATATTTTCGTCCTCTTTTTGCAACACTTGTGATCTCTTTATATAGAGGGGGTGGAGGGGACAGGAAGACAAAGGTTTAAATGACCTTGATTATGTGTTTGAAAGCCATGTATGAGAGTTTGTAACGTTGGCTAAACACATGGGATCTTGTCCCTTTTTGAATTTTGAATGACATGTAACTCGCCTTCGAATGCTCCCTTTCAAATGGGCTAATGGCCTCCTTCAAATGCTTTTCGAAAGATTCTTCGAATGGACCCTTTGAATGCTTCTTCGAATGGACCTTTTTGGAATTCCAATCAAAAGACACTGTTATAATGCCAATCAAATTACTTGTCCATAATGCCAATCGAAAGGCTCCTTCAGAATACCAATCGAAGGGTCTTTCAGAATGCCAATCAAAAGCCTTGACATAATGCCAATCGAAATGCTTGTCCATAATGCCAATCGAAGAGCTTGACAGAATGCCAATCGAAAGGCTCCTTCAGAACACCAATCGAAGGGTCTTTCAAAATGCCAATCGAAATGTACTTAAAGCACCACTCAAAAATTTTCCTTTTCCTTAGGCAAGAGTTTATGATCAACCATGCAGGGGGAAGACTTTGGGAAACATGAGAGGGCAAATTTTTGGGTACAACAGTTGCCCCTGTTCAATCTTCTTAAACCTGAGGATGTAGATTGGCTTGCGTGCCTTTCGTGATCCGAAGGTGGAAGATGATTGAACACTAGAGTGCCCATAAATTTGCACTCGCATGGTGTAGTATCAACATTGTGATGTCAAGAATGGGCTTACGGATGCCATTTGGAGATTGTTGGTAGGAGGATGGGCTTATAGATGCCATCTGCAGGAGTGTCGATCGCATAAGAGATTCCTTAGCGAGAACTTGCATACCTGTTGTTGTAGAAGATTCTACTGGGGAAGTCTAACTTTGTTTGAGATTTAGGAACTGACTCGTGCTCACCGGGAGTATACCGTTGAGGTTATAGAACTTGTCCTGTTTGGTTCCAAGTATTAATCGCTGACCTGAGAAAGAAAGATAGTTTTCCTGACTTGTTACAGGTATTAACCTTCATGTAGATAATTTTCCTGGCTGGTTTCAGGTATTAACCTACAATCAGTCGTCCACAGATATTTTTCCTGGCTTGCTACAGGTATCAAACTGGGACTTGAAAAGGTTGGTCGAGGAGATATCTGTCCTGGCTGGTTTCAGGTATTGATCTCTGACCTGAGAAAGAAAGTCTTCCTGGCTTGTTACAGGTATTAATCTTCAAACTCTTCATGTAGATGATTTTCCTGGCTTGTTACAAGTGTTAATCTTCAATGTAGATGATTTTCCTGGCTTGTTACAGGTGTTAATCTACAATCAGTCGTCCACAGATATTTTCCTGGCTTGTTACAGGTATTAAACTGGGACTTGAGAAGGTTTTGAAATAACTTCAACTGGATCGGCATCAGAAAAATCTTTAGGAATCGATTTAACTGAACCAGAGGAGGTCTTGGAATAACTTCAACTGGATCGGCATCAGAAAAATCTTTAGGAATCGATTTAACTGAACCAGAGGAGGTCTTGGAATAACTTCAACTGGATCGGCATCAGAAAAATCTTTAGGAATCGATTTAACTGAACCAGAGGAGGTCTTGAAATAACTTCAACTGGATCGGCATCAGAAAAATCTTTAGGAATCGATTTAACTGAACCAGAGGAGGTCTTGAAATAACTTCAACTGGATCGACATCAGAAAAATCTTTAGGAATTGATTTAATTGAACCAGAGGAGGTCTTGAAATAACTTCAACTGGATCGACATCAGAAAAATCTTTAGGAATCGATTTAACTGAACCAGAGGAGGTCTTGGAATAACTTCAACTGGATCGACATCAGAAAAATCTTTAGGAAATGATTTAACTGAACCAGAGGAGGTATTGAAATAACTTCAACTAGATTGGCATCAGAAAAATCTTTAGGAATCAATTTAACTGAACCAGAGGAGGTCTTGGAATAACTTCAACTGGATCGGCATCAGAAAAATCTTTAGGAATCGATTTAACTCAACCAGAGGAGGTCTTGAAATAACTTCAACTGGATCGGCATCAGAAAAATCTTTAGGAATTGATTTAACTGAACCAGAGGAGGTCTTGAAATAACTTCAAATGGATCAGCATTAGAAAAATCTTTAGGAATCGATTTAACTGAACCAGAGGAGGTCTTGGAATAACTTCAACTGGATCGGCATCAGAAAAATCTTTAGGAATCGATTTAACTGAACCAGAGGAGGTCATGAAATAACTTCAACTGGATCAACATCAGAAAAATATTTAGGAATCGATTTAACTGAACCAGAGGAGGTCTTGGAATAACTTTAACTGGATCGGCATCAGAAAAATCTTAAGGAATCGATTTAACTGAACCAGAGGAGGTCTTGAAATAACTTCAACTGGATCGACATCATAAAAATCTTTAGGAATCGATTTAACTGGACCAGAGAAGGCCTTTGACTGGATCGGAATTAGAAAAATCTTTAGGAATCGATTTAACTGGACCAGAAAAGGTCTTGGAATATCTTCAACTAGATCGACATCAGAAAAATCTTTAGGAATCAATTTAACTGGACCAGAGAAGCCCTTTTGATATGGCTGAGAATTTAACTGCATCCTTCCTGAAAGATAAAGGTCAGTCATATGCAATGCATGATATGGATCAAGCAATGATGTTCTCAACATAAATGAGATTGTGTGGTATGATGCGTTTATGCATGTATCATGATGTATGGAAATGTAATGTTTTAGCTGGGGAAAATAAATCCTAGAGCTGCTGGAGAATGGAGTTGAGTCTGGATGATTGTCAGAATTGCATCTGCATCTGGAGCATATCTGAAATGTATTTGAATGAGTGACAGAATGACATCCGAATTTGGATCGTATCTGGGCTGTAATTTGAATGAGTGATAGAATGACATTCGAATCTGGATCGTATCTGGACTGTAATTTGAATGAGTGACAGAATGACATCTAAATCTGGATCGTATCTGGACTGTATTTTGAATGAGTGACAGAATGACATCCGAATCTGGATCGTATCTGGACTGTATTTTGAATGAGTGATAGAATGACATCCGAATCTGGATCGTATCTGGACTGTCTCTAGAAGGAATCTGGAATAAGTATCAGAATGTCATCCATATCTGGATCGCATCTGAACTGTCTCTAGAAGGAATATGGAATAAGTATCAGAATGTCAGCCATATCTGGGTCGCATCTGAACTGTCTCTAGAAGGAATCTGGAATAAGTATCAGAATGTCAGCCATATCTGGATCGCATTTGAACTGTCTCTAGAAGGAATCTAGAATAAGTATCAGAATGTCAGCCATATCTGGGTCGCATCTAAACTGTCTCTAGAAGGAGTCTGGAATAAGTATCAGAATGTCAGCCATATCTGGATCGCATCTGAACTGTCTCTAGAAGGAATCTGGAATAAGCATCAGAATGTCAGCCATATCTGGATCGCATCTGAATTGTCTCTAGAAGGAGTCTGGAATAAGATGATCTTTGCCTGTTGATTGATCTTTCCTGAAAAGGTAAAGAGTTAGTTGTATGCAATGTCATGATGTATGCATTGTCATGATGTATGCATTGTGTAATGATGTTCTCAAAATAAAATGAGATTTGTGTCATATGTATTTTGTATGCATATGTTATGAATGTTGTTGAAGTGTAATTTTGTCTTGGACTTTGCTCAAAATGTTTCCACCGGGGATCCCTGCTTTGTTGTTTGAAGAGAACTCCGCTGAGGGATATTGAAAACTCTGTGGGGAGTATGTTTATTTCTTCTTGGGAAAAGAGTTTAGGAGTCTTAGTCGTCCGTTGCTTTACTGGGGAGTCGAAGTTGAACTGATATCTGGTCGTGTCCAGGTTTCGCAGTAATTTGCTGGGGATTGTAGAGTAGTCTACTGGGGAAGAGGAGTTTAGGTCCTTTGATTTGTAGTAGTCGAAGAGGCAAACTCAAGCTGGGGAATCCTGGTGTTGTTTGGGAAATAAACCCTATCGTTAGTCTGCTAGAGAGGTGACATCTTTGTTGAGGGGAAGTCCTCGAGGATTCTTGAGGTTGATTCAGCTGGGGGGAGGTTTTCAGAGATTAAACCCTTGCTGGGAGTTATCTTATGAGAAGGATTTTGGGGAGATCTGTCATTGCCCCTAGTAGCAAGTGTTTGTGACATCGCCAGAAAAATGTTTAATTGTACGTAACCCTTCACTGAGATTGATGTTCAATGCCCTAAGTGACAGAGATGGAGACTTGCCCCTGGTTACTCTGCACTCCTTCAGAGATTTCTTGAAATCTTGACTGGACTGCCCCAGGTGATGGAAAATGATCATGCCATGCCCCTTGATTGGAAGGAGATTTGTCAATGGAAGTGTCATCCTTTTTGAAGTGATTTTGTTCACTGAGAGGGCTTTCGTTCATCGGATATTCGTTGTGTTAATTTCTCCGCTGTCAAACAAATAGCCAAATGCAAACAGTGATATTCAAATAATGCAAAGTTTATGCTTGTCTCGAAGTTTTTTTTTTGAAAAATGCGTTTTTTAGCAGAAAACTTTTTATAAGACAAATTCAACACAAGATTTAGGGCAAAGCCTTACAGGAGTCAGGATACCTTTTGTAACAGTATGCTTTTGAACTAACCCATGCTTCAATTAGGACTTTTGAAGGGTTGTAACGTGGCTTGGTTCACAGTGTAAGAAACAAAGGATAAAGGCTCAAAGTATATTTGTACCCACCCGCTCTTCGTGATGTTCTTCAATCCTAAACTCAGTTAATTGTGCGTCGAACTCTATTCGAATCTGGAACGACGTTTTGGTGATGGTTCACACAAGTTGGATTTTTGAAAGCAGTCATCATTTTTTGCAACATTTTTCATGTTGTCGAGGATTTGTAATGACCCCTTTCTTTTGATTTATTATCCCTAACTTTTGCCTGACTGTTTCTGTTTTCGAGATTACAGTCATCGGGATGCCCCAGCTTTCTTAAGCCTCCTTTATAGGTTTTGGCTCAGTGGGCTTTTCTTTTTTGAGAGATTGACTTCCTATTAGATAAGGAACCACCACAGTCTTTTGATTCCATAGGAATGCTTTTGATTTCGTTCGTTGTATTATGAACTGAGAGTTTTGCGACTTCAATGCGCATCTTTTTGAATTAACTGAGAGACTACCCTGCCCCAGGTTTAAATTAAAGGTTTCAATTTGTGTTTAAAACAGAAAACTCCTACTTCTTTGGCTCGAAGGGGTTGACTAGGGATTATCTTCCTTATAACTCCAATGTTTAGGATTTGAAAGAAATGCCTGTACATCGTCAGCAAGGTCTGTCCAAAAGCATACTGCATGAGATTATGGCATTGTTTCGTCATCCTCCCTCTAAAGGCTTGTAACTTTTAGCAAGAGTTGAATGTCATAAAGTGAGTGAAAAGCATAATTTAAATGTAATGAAAGGATGAATTCAAGACAAACATATGCAATGCATTAGTGAAACAGAGTTTGACATTAATAGATAAATGTTTGGATAACAAAGAGATTACAACTTGAAAATTCAAATGAACAAAAGTCTTCTCGTCTCAGTACTTGTCACTTCAAATGGTGAACTTTGGATGGATGGTAGAAGAACTCAGCCTGACAATCTTGTGTGAATTCCAATGCTCCCTCATCAATCAGGTCTTGAATTTTGTTTCTCAATGCCCAACATATGTTAGTATCATGCCCCGGACTGTTGGAGTGATATGTACACCTTGCATCAGGATTGTACATTGGGGAGGCTGTGCTGGGATTCTTAGGAGGGTCCCTTAACGTCACCAGATTCAATCTTAACAGGTGTTGTAAAGCTTGAGACAGCGGCATGTTGAGCTTGGTAAATTGCCTCCTGGGCATGTTTGGCTTACTCTGATCAAACCATTGTTCTTGGCAAAGTCTTTGTTGGACCTGTGAGGTAGTAACAACTTGGAGAGGTCTATTCTTCGTCAAACCAAACCTTTGACTTCTCGGAGGTTGATTAATGAATTGGTCCCCGACCTTGACTGTTTGCTTCATGTTGTTGTATCTGTCTTGATGAAGCTGGTTGATCATGGTTCTCAACTCTTCTTGTTCCCGAGCTAAGCCTTGGATAAGAGCCATCTGCCCCCGTATCTGGGTTTTCATGGCACTGAACTCAGCCTGCAGTTGTTCCAGCCGTTCGTCCTTATTGTCTTCAGGACCTTTCTTGACCAAATTCCCCATGAGGAGTGTTCTCAACTCTTCCTGCCCCTTGGATAGGTTTAGGAAGATTTCCGTGAACTGAGTCTCTCGAGTTTGAAGATCTCTATTGTCTTGTTAGAAAGCCATTGCTGAAATAAACAGCGAGAACATGAGAGACCTGTACTGGAAGACCTGTTATGTAATTATATGTATGATATATGTATGCAATGTTTCCAAGGATCTCGTGGGGTAAACAAGAAACTGTTAGAATCTGAATCTGGTAGCTTGATTGAAGGAACTTCATGTTGCTGAGAGTCCTTCTTCAAGAGTCAAGCTCACCATATCGAGTGGGTCATAGCCCCTGACTCAAGTTATCATGCTTGGATTTCTAGACAACCTTGGCTAGAGGAAAATAAATCCCCTTTGCCCCTTGCTAGCCAATTGATTTACCATAACCTGCATCACAGACCCTTGAGATCCTTGAAATGGTCAAAGAAATGCTAAGGAATAATGCTATGATGTGTATGCTATGCGTTTAAGCAAAAGTGTGAGGTGATGTAAGTAGGCCCTGCAATAAATCCAAATTATTGGATAAGGACTGTAAACAAAACCTGCAGGGAACTTATGTTATCAGATAACAAGAATGTGCAAGTAGTTCAAGTTTGAAGGCACACAAGTCACACAAAAACCCTAGTTTCAGGCTTGCATGAGGTTTCATAGGTAAGTACCCTCTTGAGTTTAGTTGGCTCAAAACCTGTCCTATAAATAATAACCGGGTTCTAAGGAGCTCAATATCATTGGATTGTTTTCTATGTTCATCGTTTCGGTTTAGCCACTTAACTGGCGACCAAAATATTCCAAGAAAACAATCCTCAATGAGTGTAGTATCGAGTATCTACCAACTTCGGACTGCACCAAAGTCGGTCATCTCACTACCCCTAAAAAAGGCCAAGATGGTCAAGTAAGGTTCTAGGTCATTAGTGCTTAGTGACATCACTCAGCGGCCCCGTATTCTCTTTGATTGACTCAAAGGCTACCGGTACTCACAAATATGTCGCACTAATATAGCTATTGCTTCAACCGTGTCGGTATACCCCGCACAGTTTCCACAACGTATTGCTATCTATGAATGTTTCCCAAATTCGGGTGGAGGATTTCAAACCCAAACAATAGAACAAAGATAAAGCAATCAAATAAAACAATAGAAGCAAATATGATGAACTAATCCTAAGTTATACCCCACTTATTAGAGTCCCCAGCAGAGTCGCCAGTTCTGTGATCGGTGGGAATGAGAAATGACTGTTTTTTAATGCTGGTTTGCGTTTGCGTTTGTTTTTGCAAAATGTCGCGGTATGCAAGAGTCGCCACCGTCTTTTATTTTATCCAACAAGGAAAGGACAAAAGCACAAAAAAATTCCTTTTCGAGATTGTTTCTCGGGTTTGGGAGGTAGATTATAGAAAAGGAAGGTGTTAGCACCCTTTCTATCCATGGTTATCCACGGGCTCTTAGGTACTTGCTCACTATGTTTTCAAAAGTTTGCTTTTCTTTGTGTTTGTGGGTTTTGAAAAAGAGTTTTGTTTTTGAAGAGAGTGTAAGTGCGAAAAGTTTTGTTTTGTTTTTAAAATGAGCAAGTACTTAAGAACCTCTACCTACTCAAAAAGGAATTAAACTGTGCAAATGTCCTTCAGACAATGCTAAACCACTATTGAGGAGTAGGTAGCATCGTCGTTGGAGTTTTCGGGTCAATTCGGTTTAAGGGACGTGTGGTCACTAAAGCATCGTTAGGACGCCTTAGCGGTAACCCTAATGTCTTAGATCATTTTTCCGAGGCAACCGTTTCGAGGCAACTTATGATCTTGGGACAAAAAGGACGACCTCTAAAACATCCTATACTTAATGACCACGTTCGAGGCAACCAAGTGAGGTATACCCTAAGAGTGGCATGTGCGAGTGTATTTTTTTTCCAGTTATATTATCTTTGCATGTCATGGTGAGCTACTGTTGATTTTAAGTTTAAGAGTTAATCTTGTCATACAATCCTAGTTAGCATACATCTAAGCAGTTAATATATGTACATGAATTTAAAGTGTAGAAATTGTAAATCCTACGCTATTACAAGGCTTCAGGGGATTATTTACATGTCCAAAAATTGGGGGAATAAAAGCAGTAAAGTAAAAGTCTTAATTTAAGCTACCACAAACCAGTAAGCAGTTACAATAAAATAAACGCGCGTGAATCTGAAAAATCCTAAGAATAAGAACTTTTGTTGTTTTATTTTATTTTTGGGAAAATGCTAAATGTTCAATTAAGTCAAATTTAATTAATTAAAAAAAACTGATTAAAATTAACTCCAAAACACACTTAATATTTTTTGCATTTTTTTGTTTATGAAAAGGATTGAATTTAAATAAATCCTAAGTCTACTGATTTTAAAATTGGAGAAAATAAGTTAAAATAATTAACTAAATTAAATCCGAATTCTAAGTTACTTATTTTTATGATTTTTATGTTGATTAAAAAAAACAAATAAAATGGTCCAAACAAAAATGAAATCAGGCAGTAAATCAAGAAAAACAAAATAATTCTGGAGGCCTGGGTGGAAAGAAGTGTGGGCTTTCTTTCGACCAAGTGAAGAGGCTGGATGAAAGGTGCATGAGGGGCTGCACTCTGAGGGTGTTCGATCTGGATATGTCATCCTTAGATCTGGAAGTCCTGGGTCTAGTTCGAAGCTAAGCTGCTGAGCTTCGAAACTCTGAACAGGATCCTGAGAATATATTTCCTGCAAAAACGAAACACATGTTAAAGGTCCAGGGGGGACTTTACCCCCCTGATTCGAATCTCCTCCCTATTCGCACCTGCTGAATCTAGGTCTGGGTTTATTTTATCCTGGGATTCGAAGGAGAAACTCAGATTGTGCCCAAGCAATGGCACAATCTCATCTCTGCGCTGTAGCTTATATGTAGCACATTAAATCATTCACAAACAACAGTAATAACGTGAATATGCAATCAGAGATCGAAATGAGTTTGAGATTAGATTTCTTTTTACCAAACAAAAGTGCTTTGATCTATGATTCTGAGTGTGGAATGGCTGGTGCAAGGATTGGGTATGGCTTCCTGGAAGTGCTGATAATTTTTGGCAGCGTATCTCCAAGTTCTCCCTGTTTCTTTTCTCTATTTTTTCTGTATATTTTCATCCTCTTTTTGCAACACTTGTGATCTCTTTATATAGAGGGGGTGGAGGGGACAGGAAGACAAAGGTTTAAATGACCTTGATTATGTGTTTGAAAGCCATGAATGAGAGTTCGTAACGTTGGCTAAACAAATGGGATCTTGTCCCTTTTTGAATTTTGAATGACATGTAACTGGCCTTCGAATGCTCCCTTTCGAATGGGCTGATGGCCTCCTTCGAATGCTTTTCGAAAGCTTCTTCGAATGGACCCTTTGAATGCTTCTTCGAATGGACCTTTTTAGAATTCCAATCGAAGGACACTGTTATAATGCCAATCGAAGTACTTGTCCATAATGCCAATCGAAAGGCTCCTTCAGAATACCAATCGAAGGGTCTTTTAGAATGCCAATCGAAAGCCTTGACATAATGCCAATCGAAATGCTTGTCCATAATGCCAATCGAAGAGCTTGACAGAATGCCAATCGAAAGGCTCCTTCAGAACACCAATCGAAGGGTCTTTCAGAATGCCAATCGAAATGTACTTAAAGCACCACTCAAAAATTTTCCTTTTCCTTAGGCAAGAGTTTGTGCTCAACCATGCAGGGGGAAGACTTTGGGAAACATGAGAGGGCAAATTTTGGGGTACAACAACTAGCCTTTATACAAATCAAAAATAAAAATCGCCACCGCGCTTTATTGTTTCCAAAGGAATGGGAAAAGAGCGAATAACTCAAAAAAGGGGGAAAGATTCAAGGTAAGGGGGTTGGTTATGTAAAGGGAAGGTATTAGCACCCTAAACATCTATGGTACTCTGCAAGAACCTCTTTGTAAAATCTGTATATTTTGGCTATAAAAATGTGTTGTATATAAAATGGACAGTGGAGGTGAGAAGAGAAGTATTTTTTATGATTTTTGCACCCGCCGCCGTTGCGAACCTTTAGTGCCTACGTACCACCTTTCGTGCAATAGGGGATCAGGGTACATATAGTTCCTCTTTTAAAAATTTGAAACACGAGTGTGTTGGATAATTTTATGAGATAAGACGTTATAGTCATTGTCCGTGTGGAAAACATACTTACTACCCACAATCATGAGAAAGGAGAATTTGCATCATCTCAAAGTGGAGGATATGGCTTGGATTTTAAAATCAACAATGCCTCACTCAACACCCAAGTGGAAAATATCTCACTTCACTACATATTCTAGAAGTATAGTTGTTTGCATCACTACAAGGATTTACAAGAGCCTAATCTTTTAAGAAAAGTTTAAAGGTAAAAGCCAAAGTGGAAAAATGGTTTGAAATGAGATTGGATGACTTTTAGTCTTCTCACAAAAAGTGTCAAAGTATTATTAATTTGATTGAAGTTTATTTATGAAAATATTTTTGAAAATGCATGGACATAAGTCCAAGTTTATTATGAAAGCATCTGAAGTTTTAGAAACAAGAATAGTTTTCAAAAGGATGGAGAGGATTTTTGAAATTAAAGAAGATGGGAGGAGAAGAAGAGACTATCTTAAATCATAAGATAAAAGCTAAGGATAAGGACCATCTAACCAACAAGAAGCCAAAACTTGACATTATGAGTCAAGATAGAATTCCCATTCTTTGGATTGAAACCAAGCAAGCAAAGATACTAGACCTCTTGAGAGAACCAAACTTCAAGTGTATTAAGTCTTCACAAAAATTGGGCAGAGTAACGACTGCATATGGGTGAATTCCAGATTACAAACAGAGAATGTAATGACAAAAACCTACACACAAAAACAAACAAACAACCCAATGTCTTGAGGTAAACTTTAGGAACTCCAGATAAAATAATCAGATAAGATCACAAGGTCTCCAAGATAGGCCAAGTTTTCTAATCCTAAGTCCAAGAAAAAGTCCCATGCTCCATAATACCAAGGATAGTAACCAAATAGTCCAAGTGCCATTAAGAGTTTTTTAGGGTTTAAGTTGGTTATTAAGTATCTTAGGAAAAGGAAAAAGAAAAGCTCAAGTGAGCAAAGTAAAAATGACAAGAAAATAAATGCTCAAATGAGCAAATATGAAAATGGCATGAAATGTAAAATGCTAAGAAATAAATAGTGCATAAAGCATAAAAGAATAAAAGCATAAAATAAAACAAGTCAATAATTAGTGGTTAGTTGGATGACCATCTTGAAACTTGCATTTGGAACTCATTAGAGGATTGGTAGAACCAAAGCCTCCACACAACAAGTTGCATTTGCTTTTTGTCAAGTATATCATCAATTTGGAATTCTCACAAGTACCATTTAATGATCAACGAGTTTAAGTGATCCGTGTTGACCAAATGTGTTGTAGATCCATTAGAGGATTGTAGAACCAAAGCCTCCACAAAATGAATCTCAAGGTTATTGGATCAAAGAGATCAAATTAACATACTTGGGCTTGCAATTATAAGTTTGGGCTACGAATGATCATTTATTCGAATCAGGACAAAATTTAGCGCTGTGTTAAGCAATCGTAAGTAGACTTATATAGAAGTCGCACCTATTTTGAGGCCGGTCAATAGAAATCTATGCACCATTTATTTTGAGACATGATATAGAGATCATGCTCCAACAACATTTAGTGAAATGAGAAGGGGATGAGATGAAGGAGATTTAGGGTAAAAAGAAAAAAACCACATTTGAATTAATATTTAATCAAACTATTATTAAAATCATTCATCCATTTTTTGTGGAGTTAAACTCAACACCATGGATCCAATGATGTTAATAAAGCCATGACCAAAAAATCAACCCAAGACAGTCAGAAAATATTCACAAAATGATATAACATTTAATATATATATATATATATATATATATATATATATATATATATATATATATATATATATATATATATATATATATATATATATATATATATATATATATATATATATATATATATATATATATATATATATATATATATATATATATATATATATATATATATATATATATATATATATATATATTAAAGGATTAAAAAATGTTAAAATAAACTAGAAAATAATGAGGAAAATATCAATTATGTTCAAATTATTCAAGAAATGAAAAATTAAGCCATAGAAAAATCAAAAATGGATCCAAATATTTTTATAAAAATTTTAGTAATTTTTAAAAGTTTGAAACTATTTTTAAACCATTTAAAATTGCTAAAACAAACATAAAATAGATCAAAAATAGTAAACCTCAACATAAAATTCCATAAAATTTTCATAAAGTAAAAAAATATGCAAAATAATATTTAAGAATTTTTTCAGAATTAAAAAATGTTAGAAAGTATTTTTTAAGTAATTAAAAGAAATAAAATAATACAAAAAATATAAAAAATACCAAAATTTTAAAATAAAAATGTAAAAAAATATTCATGAGATCAGAAATAATTCAAAGTATTTTTTGTGAATTTTTCATAATTTTTGAATAAAAAATAAAAGAGTTATGAATTTTTGAAAATTTAATCAAATAAAATATAAAATCAGAAAATAAAATGAAACCAAAAAGATGTGGACCATCAGATCAAAGTCAAAACGCATTAGTAAGCTAATCCAATGGACCAGACGCGTTGTGCTTGATATGGACCTTAGTGAAACACACATGTGATCAGAAAAAGGGAAACCAATGAAATTAAAACGCTTGGCACGCTATCATTGGCTGAGACGAGACATGTCATCGTCTTCAACCTCCAGTCACCCTGTAATGGGGATTTTGTGAGATCCTTTAAATGGAAAAATTAGGATCCTTGGCTAGCATCATTGAACTCGTTTCTTCAAGACGATTCTAACACAACCATCGCGCCAAATTTATGTAAGGTATGGAGAGAGATATGAATCAAAATACAGAAAAATAACGAGCACCTTTAATTTGAGATTTCTCTCTCAATTCTCAATGGATTTAAAAGTTGTAAGCAGCATTAGAATCAGACAAAGGAGTAGAACAAATTAGTGCTTGATTTGGATCCAATTGGTGGAGAATTCTACCTTTTTGAAGTTTAAGTAAGAAGCTCTGAAACTGGACATCTGTTGCTTGGGTTATGGGTCGTTTTGATTGGTTTAAGTGCTGGAGAGTTTGTATGAAGTTCAAGGATGATGAATGCGCAAAGAATTTTGGAAAAGGAAGCTTAAATTTCAAAAATTGAATTCAACAAAAGTGGGTTTGTGTGAAGTTTTGGCAGGGTGTTCTTGGTTGTCTAAGCTTGGGAAATTGAATGGGGGACGACCCTCTATTTATAGGGAAGCAAATGGGATCAAAAGGAATAACAAATGCTGCATTTTGGAGGGAATTCGTGTGGGTCTGCAACATGAAGAAAGTGTGACTCAAACTTGATCAAAACTCATCCAAATCGTGTGTTTCATGATGCTAATCACTTATGGAAAGTTGCTAAACATGATTAGAAACGAAAACGCGTGGAAATCCTGTGATTAGAAGCCAAAACAAAGATTTCAAAATTCTGACTTTGTGCAAAATTCAGTTTTAAACTACCAAATTAAAATCTATGGCATTTCCACCTCAAGGGGTCTTAGGGCATAATTATTAATGCTTTGGAAAGATGGGGTTACAAGCTTTGCAATGGAGAAATAATGGAATCAAATGGATCTTGAGCTGAAAGTTACATGGAGTCGAAGTTGAAGAAAAAGAGTTGACTTTCCATACTTAGAAAAATTTCAAACTCTTCTTTAAAAATGACCTATAATCTTTTGCATCCAAACATGGCCTTCCACTTAGAATTTGCTTTTAACCAAAAAATATGGAATGAAGTAGATCTCTTGAATGGCATTTTTCAGTTTGAACCACTCAAAATCTCCAAAAATTGAGCAAGTTATGACTTGTTGAAGTTGGCCAAAAATCATGAAATGACCTATAATCTCTTGCATTCTTAAGGCAACTTCCATCCATTTTCTTACTTTGAACATAAAATAAGGCATGAAGTACACATCCTTAGGGTCATCATGAAAAAATGATATTCTCAAGGTGATAAAAATTGACCAAGTTATGATCATTTGAAATCACATATGAAAAATGAGGGATTCATCTGGATGACTTATAATCTTTCTTCTTCACTAAGTTCCTTCCATATGAAAAATCCTTGGAACTTTTGAAGTGATTTGTTGGTAACTCTTTGAAGAGAAGAATGTTTTTGGAATCACTCAAAAATACCAAAAGATGAGCAAGATATGCCCCTCTAAAGTCCAAAACCCTAGCCTCTAGATCAAGAGAATGCTTGGTGGAACTTTGCCAAGTTTGAACAAACCTTTTGTGCCAATATTCCTCCTTTGTGAATAGTATTTGTTGAGGATGATTATGAGGACTCATGGCCACCAAAAATACTTCCATACCAACTTCAAAACAACTTCAATGGTGAGTTTTGGATCTCTAAAGCTTTTGACTAGGGCATGGAAATAAACTCATGAACCCATGATGCAACTTGCTAAACCTCATTGCCTTTACCTACATTATTACCAAGTAAGACAAACCAATATTGTATTTGTTAATTTAGAGAGAAAATCAAAGCAAAATATCCATGATCACCAAAGAAAATAAGTCAAGGTGCTTGGTAACTCCTAAAAGAGCAATGCTAAAGATAGGGAGAGGAACCAAAAGCCCTAATGTGATTTTGTGGTGATTGAAACAATATGGCATGATGAAGGGATCTTAGGGAAAAAATTGTGGTACAACATACGACATCTTCAACTGAATGGCTCTCGATCGGACCCACTGAAGATATGGCTCCAAAGAAACAACACCCCTAGGTCCCAAATCCTTCCCACTCTTCTTATGAATGTGACGCCAGGCCTTCACAATCTGCTCCCTAGTTTCCCTGTGTTCTTTTCCTTCCTTCAGAAAGAAACTACTCAAATGAATGCTATTTGGTTTATCCCTAATCGGATAACCAAGCTGTCGCCGTGCAAGAACAGGGTTATAGTTAATTCCTCCCTTTGTACTAAGAAGAGGTACATTGGGGAGACTACCACAACTGTTAATAATCTCCACATCCTGCTAAGCTAGATGATACCAATCAATACCCGAGTGAGTAAGTGCCATGATTTTAGGAGCCCAACGGGGTTCCTTCTTGACATCCCAAAAAGCATCAGACCAAGGCATATGATAGATGAACCACCGGTACAACAAAGGCGTGCAACAGATAATCATTCCCCCATGATAAGAACTCCGAAGATGAACATAGTAATAAGCATCACCCAACAGTGTAGGAACCAGGTTTCCAATCATGAAAATCCTAATGGAATTAATGTCGACAAACTTGTCCACATTAGGAAATAAGAATAATCCATAAGCAAGCAGAGAAAAGATGGCCCCAAAAGCAACTGTACTCTTCATTATGGCAAAGTAACGAGCTTTCTCCAATAAGAACTGGGCTGGTAATCCTCTAATCCCTCATTTGGTAGTCATATGGGCTTCCACCTCAGACTTCCCCAGATGAGTCAAAGCAGCAATCTCATGTGGTTTTGGCTCACCCTCCAAACCAGTAAAAGGAACACGATCGGTAACGGATAAATCCAATAGATAGGAATACTCCTCCAGTGTAGGCATCAACTGATAATCAGGAAAAGTAAAGCAGTGATACACCGGATCATAGAACTGGACCAAGGTCGAGAGAATACCCTCCTTCATCTTCAGCTTCATGAGAGGAATGATGGATCCATAGTTTTTCCGAAAGTCTGCAGGACACTCGATCTCTGGAATTAGACTGACCAACTCATCTATCTTGGGATCCTTGAAACTGTATTTCCCGGTCTTTCTCTTTCCATAATCCATGGTTAACAGTACCTGAGATATTCACAAATAGTCAACCTTTAAATCCCTTGAAATATAGTTTTTCTTCAAAAGATGCTTATGAGTGCATGGATGCATGATGCAACAATCACACACAAAATCACACATATAGGGTTCATAGGTTCAACATCACGAGCATGAGGTCGAAGGTACTACCCATAAGGTGTTGGTCTAAGAGTTATCACTTGCTGAATAAGGTTCTAGAGGTTCCCAGAGTCTACATCCTTCCTCTGGATATTACCAACTTCCCGATTAACTCGGTAATTAGTAATATTCTCAAGAAAGACTCGTCCGAGCGTAGTATCGCATGACAACTATTTCTGGATTACTCCGTCATAGCTTCCGCACTACACCTAAAAGGCCAAGATAGGTTTGGTATTCTATGGTCCTCAATTTCAGCAGGCTCCCAGGTCAAAAGCAGTACGTCTTCCCGATTACTCGGTAAACGACACTACAGTCAAAGGAGCCTCCACTGAGTGGGGGATCTCATGCCTCCTTTTTTTGGGATTACTCCCTCAAAGTTAACATGACTATACCGCCCGTCCTATCTTAAAGTTTTCCCAAGTCCGGGTATAGGACTTATGAGTAATCACCAAGCATCCTGAAAACCAGGAAAATCCAGACAAACATATATACAAAATATAACACATAAACAATAATAGCACATATACAGATAATGAACAAAGATAGGCTCAACCCACTTAGGGATGGACCAACAAGAGGTCAATATTTCCCCAGTGAAGTCGCCATTTTTCTGTAGCGGTAGAAATGTTCAAGACTAAGCCATTGGATTGACTATACTTTATACAAATCAAAAATAAAAATCGCCACCGCGCTTTATAGTTTCCAAAGGAATGGGAAAAGAGTGAATAACCCAAAAAAATGTGGAAAGATTCAAGGTAAGGGGGTTAGTTATGAAAAGGGAAGATATTAGCACCCTAAACATCTACGGTACTCCGCAGGAACCTCTTTGTAAAATCTGTATATTTTGGCTATAAAAAAAGTGTTGTATAGAAAATGAATGGTGGAGGTGAGAAGAGAAATATATTTTTTATGATTTTTGCACCCGCTACGGTTGTGAACCTTTAGTGCCTACGTACCACCTTTCGTGCAATAGGGGATCAGGGTACACGTAGTTCCTTTTTTTAAAAAAATTTGAAACAAAAGTGTGTTGATTGATTTTAAGAGATAAGACATCATCATCATTGTCCGTGTGGAAAAACATACTTACTACCCACAATCATGAGAAAGGAGAATTTGCATCATCTTAAAGTGGAGGATATGGCTTGGATTTTAAAATCAATAATGCCTCACTCGACACCCAAGTGGAAAATATCTCACTTCACTACATATTGTAGAAGTATAGTTGTTTGCATCACTACAAGGATTGACAAGAGTCTAACCTTTTGAGAAAAGTTTTAAAATAAAAGCCAAAGTGGCAAAATGGTTTGAAATGAGATTATTTGACTTTTAGTCTTCTCACAAAAATGTCAAGGTATTATTAAATAGATTGAAGTTTATTTATAAAAATATTTTGAAAATGCATGGACCTAAGTCCAAGTTTATTGTAAAAGTGTTTGAGTTTCAAAACAAGAAGGTTTTTTCAAAAGGAGGTAGAAGATTTTTGAAATTAAAGAAGATGGGAGGAGAAGAAGAGGCTATCCTAAAGCATAAGGTAAAAGCTAAGGATAAAGACCATCTAACCAACAAGAAGCCAAAACTTGACATTATGAGCCAAGATAAAATTCCCATTCTTTGGATTGAAACCAAGCAAGCAAAGATACTAGACCTCTTCAAGTGTATTAAGTCTTCACAAAAATTGGGCCGAGTAACGGCTGTATGCGGGTGAATTCCAGATTACAAACAAAGGATGTAATCACAAAAACCTGCACACAAAAACAAACAAGCAACCCAATGTCTTGAGGTAAACCTCAAGAACTCTAGACAAAATAATCAGATAAGATCACAAGGTCTCCAAGATAGGCCAAGGTTTCTAATCCTAAGTCCAAGAAATAGTCCCATGCTCCATAATGCCAAGGATAGTAACCAAATAGTCCAAGTACCATTAAGAGTTTTTTAGGGTTTAAGTTGATTATTAAGTATCTTAGGAAAAGAAAAAGAAAATCTCAAATGAGCAAAGTAAAAATGACAAGAATATAAATGCTCAAATGAGCAAAGATGAAAATGGCATGAAATAAAAATGCTAAAGAATAAATAGTACATAAAGCATAAAAGAATAAAAGCATAAAATAAACAAGTCAATAATTAGTGGTTAGTTGGATGACCATTTTGAAACTTTCATTTGGAACTCATTAGAGGATTGGTAGAACCAAAGCCTCCACACAACAAGTTGCATTTGCTTTTTGTCAAGTATATCATCCATTTGGAATTCTCACAAGTACCATTTAATGATCAACGATGTTTAAGTGATCCGCGTTGACCAAAGGTGTTGTAGATCCATTAGAGGATTGGTAGAACCAAAGCCTCCACACAATAAATCTCAAGGTTATTGGATCAAAGAGATCAAATTAACATACTTGGGCTTGCAATCATAAGTTTGGGCGACGAATGATCATTTATTCAAATTGGGACAAAATTTAGCGCTATGTTAAGTAATCGTAAGTGGACTTATATAGAAGTCACACCTATTTTGAGGCCGGTCAATAGCAATCTATGCACCATTTGTTTTGAGACATGATATAGAGATCATGCTCTAACAACATTTAGTGCAATGAGAAGGGGATGAGATGAAGAGGAATTAGGGTAAAAAGAGAAACCACATTTGAATTAAAAAAATAATCAAACTATTATTAAAATCATTCATCCATTTTGGTGGAGTTGAACTCAACACCTAAGATCGAATGATGTTAATAAAGCCATGATCAAAAAATCAACCCAAGACAGCCAGAAAATAATCACAAAAATTATATATATTTAATATATACATTAGAAGGTTTTAAAATGTTTTTTACAAAAGGAAAACAATGAGGAAAATATCAATTATATTCAAATTAATCAAGAAATGAAAAATAAGATCATAGAAAAATTAGAGAAGAAGCCAAGTAATTTCACAAAATTTTTGGGAATTTTTAAAAGTCAGAAACTATTTTTAAAAATAAAATTAAATGGGTAAAATAAACAAAAATAGTAAAAAATAGTAAAGTCAGAAACAAAAATAAAATAAGGTCACAAATATTTGTCACAATATCATTGGACCATTCCATAATTTTTTCAGAACTTAAAAATGTGTAAAAGTATTTTTAAACATTTTAAACAAATAAAATAAGTGTAAAATTCATAAAAAATACCAAAACACATAATTAAATTGTGAAAAAATAAAAATCATAAAGAGAATAATCAAAAATATTTTTCATAATGTTTTCATATTTTTTGGACTAAAAATCAATTTTCTATGATTTTTTGAAATTTAAAACAATTAAAATATAAAATCAGAAAAAGAAAATAAAAGAAAAAGATGTGGACCATTGGATGAGAGTTAAAACGTGTTAGTAATCAAATCCAAAGGATTTGGCGCGCTGTGCATATCATGGTCTTTAATGAATAATATACATAATCATTAATAAAATCAGAATTTGAAAATAACAAATGTCACACTTTCATTGGTTAGAAGATGACACGTTGGTCATCTTTAACCTCCAGCCTTCACAAATTGTAGGTCTCTCAAACTGTAAAATCAGGAGCTCAGACCTATGCCATTCACTTCGTCTCTTCAAGACGAAGACAACCACACCCTCGCTCCAAATTTATATAAACTGTAACTCAAGCAATTTCGAAAGTTTTGAAAAGGGATTTGAAAATTCATGGTCAAAACGTGCTTCCAGATAAAAGTAACTGTTGCAAATAGAACCAAGGTAATGAGAGCAACACAATGATACCAAAGTTTTGAAGAATTGATGGAGGAATCTACCTATTGAAGTTGAGTGGTAGAGCTCTGAAACTGGACTTCTATGGAGCAATATAGGGCACGATTCTTGAATGTGATTATATGGTTAGCTTCAGGGAAGATCAAGGAAGGTGAATTGATGAAAAAAATGGATTGAAAAAGGCTTGAGAATAGGATTCGAAGTAGCTGAATTATGAGTTGTGAAGAAAGTTTGGCAGGGTGATTCTGGCTATCTAAGCTTGGGAAATTGAATGGGGGATGACCCTCTATTTATAGGGAATCAAATGGAATGTTCAAGCGTGTGGAATGATGCAAATTGGAGGGAAATCGTGTGAACCTGATGCACGAGCAAAGTGTGATATGATTTGCATCAAAACTCATCTAATCCTTGCATTTCAAGGCTCTAATCCACTTTGGCAATTTGGTTAAACATGTTTAGATCACAAACGCGTGCTAATTTGATGTTTAAAGGCCAAAACATGAATTTCAAATTCTGACTTATGTAGAAACTTCAGTTCTAAGTTACCAAGTTCAATCCAATGGCATTTCCACCTCAAGGAGTCTTAGGGAAAAATTCTTGATGCCTTGGAAATATGAGGTAACAAGCTTTGAAATGGAAAAAGAATGGAATCAAATGGATTCTTGAGCTGAAAGTTACATGGAGTCAAAGTTGAAGAAAAAGAGTTGACTTTCCATACTTAGAAATATTTCAAATTCTTCTTTAAAAATGACCTATAATATCTTGCATCCAAACATGGCCTTCCACTTAGAATTTTCTCTTGACCAAAAAATATGGAATGAAGTAGATCTCTTGAATGACATTTTTCAATTTGAACCACTCAAAATCTCCAAAAATTGAGCAAGTTATGACTTGTTGAAGTTGGCCAAAAATCATGAAATGACCTATAATCTCTTGCATTCTTAAGGCAACTTCAATCCATTTTCTTACTTTACACATAAAATAAGGCATGAATTACACATCCTTAGGATAATCATGAAAAAAGAATTGGCTCAAGGTGATAAAAATTGACCAAGTTATGACCATTTGAAGTCACATATGGAGAATTGGGGATTCATCTGGATGACTTGTAATCTTCCCTCTTCACCAAGTTCCTTCCACATGAAAACTCCTTAGAACTTTTGAAGTGATTTGTTGGTAACTCTTTGAAGATAAGAATGTTTTTGGAATCACTCAAAAATACCAAAAGATGAGCAAGATATGCCCCTTTGAAGTCCAAAACCCTAGCCTCTAGATCAAGAGAATGCTTGGTGGAACTTTGCCAAGTTTGAACAAACTTTTTGTTCCAATATTCTTTCTTTGTGAATAGAGATTGTTGAGGATGATGAGGAGGACTCGTGGCCACCTAAACCACTTCCATACCAACTTCAAAACAACTTCAATGGTGAGGTTTGAATTTCTCAAGCTTTTGACTAGGGCATGGAAATAAACTCATGCACCCATGAAGAAACTTGCTAAACCTCATTGCCTTTACCTACATTATTAACAAGCAAGGCAAACCAATATTGCATTTTGTTAATTAGAGAGAAAATCAAAGCAAAATATCCATGATAACAAAAGAACAAAAGTTAAGGTGCTTGGTAATTCCTCAGCAAAGCAAGGCTAAAGATAGGGAGAAGAACCAAAAGCCCTAATATGATTTTGTTGTGATTGAAACAATATGGTATGATGAAGGGATCTTAGGGGAAAAAATTGCGGTACAACACCGACGAGGAAGAAACCATCACTCCCCACCATCATTTCTAGACGAGACCGACGACGACGAGCCTCGTGGTCTATTATCGAATGAAATTATGGAGGCACGACTCCCGATCGGGCTCAAGAAGTCGCCTTGGTTAGGAACCAATGACGGTATGACCGACCCAGATGACCGCATAGAAGACATTGATGCCTAACTTGATTATCGAGGCGTGAAGGGCGCGATCAAATGCAGGTTTTTTCCAACCACTCTAAGAAAAGGTGCCATGGCTTGGTACAAGAATCTGCCCGCTGAATCTATCACTTCTTGGAATCAACTGGGAAAGATATTTTCGAGGCACTTCACTGCCTCCCGACTGACATCCAAAATCAGAGGCGTCGCTAAAAGTGATTATCTAAGGCAAATATGAGTCTCTACGAGCATATATCGAGCAATTCAATAAAGAAATCGTGTAGGTCTCAACGATCGATGCCATAAAGAAGTACCTTCTTAAACAAGGTATCTGTCCCCACAGAGACTACCCAAAGGCTATGGGAAACGAAACTACAGCCATGCTCGACTCCCTACTCCTCAAGGCTCAAGCGTACATTTAGTATGGGGAGAAAGAAGCATCCAACAATGCTAGAGATTCGAGGCACCGAGAGTAACTGCCAGGCGGAGATCCTAACTCGACCATCCCACTGCTCGTGCATGCTCGCATGGAAAAATTCGATGTCTGATGCATATTGGTCGATCAAGGAAGCTCGGTGGACATCATGTACACCCAGTTATTCACCACCCTCAAGCTGAACCAAACCCATCTGACCCCGTACGTGGGCTCAGACTAATTGTCACCTTTGAGAGAGGGGTGACCTCCAGAGCCATCAAGACTCTGTTTCTAGTAGTGGACTGTCTGATTCTCTATCAATGTATCTTCGGGAGGCTCACCTTACCCAAACTAATTGCGGTGCCCTCCACCGTGCATCTCAAGATAAAATAGTACACTGCCAAAGGCTTAGTCTCCATCCTCCACGGGGACGTCCAGGCAACGAGGAAGTGTTTTGAAGCTTCGACCAAGGCTCTGAGTTCCATCAACACCCAGAACGGAACGACCACTAGATCCGCCTTACCCTCCAGCTCCGAGGAGCCCAAGCCACGGCCAAGGGTCGACGCCATCGACCTCAATAACCGCTTCTCCAAGGAAGATTGGGCAGAGCAAAGAAGAAAGGGGAGGGTGTGATATGGTGGAAGAACCGACTATTAATACTGGTTTGCGTTTTTTGTTCGCAAATGTCGCGGTAAGAAAAAGTCGTCGCTGACTTTTATTTTATCCAATCAGGATAAGGAAAAAGAATAGAAAAAAACCTTTTTCAAGATGTTTCTGAGTACGGGGGGTAGATTATAGAAAGGGAAGGTGTTAGCACCCTTTCTGTCCGTTTTTCCACGGGCTCTTAGGTACTTGCTCATTTTGAAAATTGCTTGTGTGTGCTTGCTTTGAAAAGTTTTGGTTTACTTCGTTTTAACCCTTGTTTTTGTACTCAAGAGTGTTACGAAGTTGTTTTTGAAAACTTTGTTTGGGAAAGTGTTGGTGTGAAAAAGTTTTTGTTTGTTTGAGCAAGTACCTAGGAACTAATATACCTACTCGAAAAAGGTCTGTTCGTTTTCATCTTAGACAATGCTATCCCATTATTGAGAAATAGGTAGCATCGTCGTTGGAGTTTTAAAGGGACGTTCGAAGGGACGAAATGGTCACTGAAGGAAACAAGTAAGGATACCTTAGCATTTCAATGGGACTATCGTCATAAGATCAATTCGTAGGCAACTCGAGGGACAAGTAGGGACTATGATCTTTATGACGAATTTGAATCGCGGGTCATTACTAAGGTATCCCTACGTTCGAGGGACACGACCATTATTTCTGAGGCAACCAAGTGAGGAAAACCCTAGGAGTGAGCATGTGCATGTGTTTGATTTCAGTTATTTAATATTTGCACAATTAAGGTGATCTACTATTTTAATTTTATTTGTTTTTTGCATACAATCCTATTAACATTCATCTAAGTGGTTTATAGTTTGCGGAATTAAAAGCGGGAAAGTAAATCTACGCTATTACAAGGCTTCGGGGAGGGGGTTACATGACCAAAAACCGGGGATTAAACAGTAAATAATATGCGGAAAACCCTAATTAAAAAAACTATTACAAACCCGAAGAAAATACAATAATTGGAAAGTAAAATATTGCGCGCGAGAATTAAGTGCGATAATCAAAGTTTAAATTCTAAAAATCTAATCAATTAAAGAAAAAATATTTTTTTGTATTTTATTATTGAGAAAATTAAATATTTCTGAATTAAACCTAATTTGTCTAATTAATTTTAATTATGAAAACAATCAAGTCAATATCATTAAATTAATTATTTTCCAAAAAAATAATTTTCATAAAAAACCTAATTCTACATTTTTGTGGTTTTCTTGATTTTATGATTAAATAAAAAAAGTAATGATTTTTGTGTTATTTTTGTAAAACGAAATAATTAATCAAATAATTAAAATAAAGGAAATAAAATTTTAAAAAAAAGAAATTGGGCATGTATTGTTGAGCAATTTAGGGGGTGTAGTACTGAATTTGTTAGGCCCATTCCTTGCTTAGCCCAGTCAACACGCTAGATCCAGTGTGATACTCTTTCTGACGGTCCATGGTATGACTTGAGCGTTGGATCTGGATTGATGATGAATCCAATGGTTGGATGGTGAGTTGTAAATATAATAACATAAATAAAATATAAAGGAAATAAAGTGGTCTTTCCCAATCGCACGCGTGATTTAAAAAACCCAATGGGATTCTGCCACCTAATTGTCTTCTTCCCCATAACTGTTGTTTTTGGCCACACTTTTACCTACAATCGTTTTCGTCACTAAAAGCTATAGTGACGGATTTTGTTCGTAGCCATAAACCTGTAAAATTCAAAAACGCAACACAAGCATAATAAATTCAAATCAAAGACATGGATCAATTGCAAATCATCTTCTAAGCATGATAGTACCCCTGAGTTTGTCCAATTTTGCCTCTATATGGAATTCCCAATTTGGGACCTCAAAACCCTAATGATGGCATCATGCCATTCCTGCACTTAAACTCCAATCGAACCAATCAAAAACATTACAAATATGATAGCAAACATGGATATATGATCAAAACATGTTTATGATGGATAAATTATTGAAAACGAATATTGAAAAAAGATGCAAATCGTGGCACTGTGAGGCTTGATTTCTGAAGGTTTTAAGGCTTGAGGATGATTGGAATGGCTTCAGAAAATGTCCAGGAACGGATTGTTGGCCTTAGAATTGCTTGAATCAGTCTATGGAGGAATATGTGATCAACACTTTTTATGACAAAAATTTGAAGTTGACTCCTTTGTTTTCACGACCAAGAACCCTCTTTTTATGCTTTGGAAATATTGTGTATATATCATAGAATGATTTAGGTCAACAAAAACTGATCATATCTTTGCAAATTATGGAGATTTGATTTCCTTCTTTGCCTTGTATGATTTGTTTCCAAAATAGACCAAATCAAGATCTTTTCCAATCAATTAGCTCTTGCACGAATTTTTTGATTTGTTATCTGTTCATGGACTCATAATATGCTCATAAAATCAAATCTTTGATTTTATTTGATTATTCTACTATTTAAATTGATTTATTTTGATTTAAATGGATAAAAAATCAAAATAAATAATAAAAATAATAAAATAATAGGTGGATAAGCTCAGGGGTTGTGGGACACCTTAGGAACAAGTTTCAAACAAGAAAACATTGGCCCATTTGGAAAAAAAAGTCATTTTGATCAATGTTGACTTCATGCACATTTCCAAAAATTGGTCAACTTTGACAATACATATCTCCCTTAATTTTAACCCTAAGAGGGTTTTCTTGGACTTTTTAGAAAGCTTAGGATGTCCCGTAAACAACCCTTTCGGTTTCATCTCAATTGGATCTTCCATATTCATGTAAGAAGCTTTGACCCAAAAAGTGTTTTTGTTGACTTTTCAAAAGGACCTATAATGTAGAAATTCATATTATTTTATGAGTGCATATTTTGAACTTGAGGCTAAATATGAATTTTAGGGAATTGCATCATCTTCAAAATGAGCCTTGGATGGAAAATTTCTGATAAAGTATGAAGAAGTTATGCTTGGTCAAAGTTTGGTTGACTTTTCCTAAGAAACCCTAATTTAACAACTTTTGGGTTTTGATGAATTTGGGGCATTCCTTGAGGAATCATGATCAAACCTTGATAAAATTATGGATATCACTTTAAAATGTCGATGTTGACCAAAAATCTTGAAGTTTGACTGTATGTGGGCCACAATTGACTTTTGACCTGGTACTGTTGATTTTCAGGCATCTGGGAAATTGACTGAGCAAACTTCTTGTACAAGGCATGAAACTTAATATGGATGATATTGAGAACATATTAGGATCATGGAGGGCATCTTGGGCCTTTGGAGCTCCCACACCCTGATGAAAATGGAAAACCTAATTTGAGGTACATTGCCTTAGGAGGGAGTTTGTCTGATCAACTCTTGGGCATCCTTGAGCAAGCTGAGGACCTCAATGGGCATGTGTTGAGTAAAATGAGAGGGAAAATTTTGGGGTACAACAGCTGCCCCTGTTCAATCTTCTTAAACCTGAAGATGTAGATTGGCTTGTCTGACTTTCGTAATCTTAAGGTGGAAGATGATTGAACACTAAAGTGCCCATAAATTTGCACTCGTCTGAGATGGTGCTGGATTGTATAGGTAGTATCGGGAATGGGCTTACAGATTCCATTTGGAGGAGATGACAGAAGGTCACCGGAGATGGGCTTGAATATTCCATCTGGATGATATGACATGGAATCATCGAATATGGGCTTAAAGATGCCATCTAGAGGACGTTGATTTCCCAAGATATTCCTTTCATGAGAATTCCTATTCCTGTCATTGAGGAGGAATCTGCTGAGGAATGTTGGTCTATGTCTTGGGAGGAATGGAATTTTAGGAACTTCAGTTGTCCGTTACTCTACTGGGGAATCATCTCTTGGTCGAGGAGATGAAAATAAACTGCTATCTGGTCGTGCTTTAGGCCTTACAGTGATTTGCTGAGGATAATAAGACTAACTGCTATCTGGTCGTGCTCCAGGTTTTACAGTGACTTACTGGGGAGATGAGATTAAACTTTCTATCTGGTCGTGCTCCAGGCTTTGCAATCTCAAAAACTGTTATCTGGTCGTGCTCCAGGCTTTAGAAGGAATTAAGTAGTTATCCGGTCGCATCCGGGTTTCAACTTGAATTTAAGGCATACTAACATCTGGTCGTTTCCAGGCTTCAATAGTAATTGTCCAAGTAAACTGCTATCTGGTCGAATTCCAAGCTTTGCAGTACCTCATACTGTTATCTGGTCGTGCTCCAGGTTTCATAGTGTCTCTTGCCGCTATCTGGTCGTGCTCCAGACTTCACAACATCTTATACCGTTATCTGGTCATGCTCCAGGCTTCAGTAATTTGGAGAAATTAAGATATTATCTGGTCGATTTCTGGGCTTCATAGCTTGAATTTGAGATATACCATTATCTGGTCGATTTCAGGCTTCGTAGTATTTTGTACTGTTATTCGGTTGTGCTCCAGGCTTCACAGTATGATGTACTATTTGTTGACTATTATCTGGTCAGTTTCTGGGCTTCATGGCTTTTGAACTAGAATAGAAATCTTAGTATCAATTTGACTGAACCAGGGAAAGGTCTCGAGTTGTCTTCAATTGGGAGAGAAATCTTAGTATCGATTTTACTGAACCCGGGAGAGGTCTCATATTAACTTTGACTGGCATAGGAATCAGGGGAATCTGAGCGGCGATTCGGCTGACCTAGACGAAAGTCTTAGAACATCTTCAACTAGAATAGAAACCTTAGTGTCAGTTTGATTGAACTAGAGAAAATCATGAAAAGTGTTGGAATATCTTCAACTGGAATAGAAACCTTGGTGTCAGTTTGACTGAACCAGAGAGAACTTGTGAGAACTTGATTGCATCTTTCCCTGAAAGGTAAAGAGTTAGTCATATGTAATGTCATGATGTAGGAAATGTATTGAGTAATGGTGTTCTCAAAATAAATGAAATTGTGCTGTGTAAGATGTATGCACATGCCATGATCTATGGATATGCAATGCTATTGTGATATTCTCTAGCTGGGGAAGATAAATCTCGGACTGCTGCTGGAGAGTATAAGGAGTTGAGTTCTTTGTTTCTGCTGGGGATATTGAACGAAGATGATTAGCTGGGGATTTACGTCCATTCCGCTTGAGAACATTCTGCCGGAGGAGACTCTGTCTGAGAATAATCCTGCGGGGGAATTACTCTGTGGGGAAGAGAGATACTCTATTGGAAGATCTGCTGATTTGGAGAAATAAACTCAGCTGGGGATGAACTTCCATTGCTGGAGAGAAGCGCTCTGTTGGAGATTGAGCTTCTGCTGTCAGAGAAATAAACTCTACTCTAGAAATGGCTTTATAAACTGCTCATGGTTATAAAACTCGGCTGGGGAATGCAAATATCATCTTTCTGAAGAAACCTGATGGGGGAAGGAATTCCTGCTTGGGAATACGGAGGTCGAACCCTAGTTGTCTCGGCTCTGTGGGGAGTATAGGTATCACTGGCTTGTATGTGATAGTGACTTCGCTTCCAACTGTCTATGCCCCCTGTACCATGCTGGAAAAAGTACATGCGGAGATTTTGTGGATGGATATATGTCGTGATTGTACTTGAACATGTATTTAATGAGTGTCAGGATGACATCCGTCTCTGGATCGTATCTGAACTGTACTTGAAACATGTGTTGAATGAGTGTCATAATGACATCCATCTCTGGATCGTATCTGAACTGTACTTGAAACATGTGTTGAATGAGTCTCAGAATGACATCCGTCTCTGGATCGTATCTGAACTGTATTTACAGGAGAATCTGGAGTAAGTATCAGGATGACATCCGTCTCTAGATCATACCTGAACTGTTTCTAGAAAATAAATATGGAATAAGTACCAGGATAACATTTGTCTCTGGATCGTACCTGAACTATTTCTCAATGTATGGAAATCTTGAATAAGTAGCAGAGCGACATCCGTATCTAGATCATATCTCAACCGTTTCTCGATGTATGAAAATCTTGAATAAGTAGTAGAATGACACCCGTATCCGGATCGTATATGAACCGTTTCTCGATGTATGAAAATCTTGAATAAGTAACAGAATGACATTCGTATCTGGATCGTATCTGAACTGTTTCTCGATGTATGAAAATCTTGAATAAGTAACAGAATGACATCCGTATCTGGATCGTATCTGAATCGTTTCTCGATGTATGAAAATCTTGAATAAGTAGCAGAATGACATCCGTATCTGGATTGTATCTGAACCGTTTCTCGATTTTGGTGCTCTTAATGAATGATGATCAAGGTATAAGTCTTCCACTAATAGACAAGCGACGGGGCATAGTCATACGTTTTAAATCCCTAACTTTTTCCTGGACCGCCCTTTTGGGTTTTCAGTCCACCAGGATACCCTTTTTTGCCCAAGCCGCCCTTTCGGGTTTTCGACTTGCCGGGTGTACAGATTTTTTCATTTTTTATCCCTAATTTTTACACGAACCATTTTGGTTCGTCGGGATTCCTTTATTTTTTCCTAGGTGTGTCAACCTAGCGGGTCTTTTTTTCCATGCGTAGTATTTTCCGACTATGTCCACACTTTCAGGATGTAGAGAGTTGTCACTATCCATAGTGTTGTGTTGTAGTACTATCAAAAATGTTTTCTTGATGGCACATGATTCGTTGCTGGAATGCGTGCATAATTCCCCAAGCGATTCAGATGGAGATCTGCCCCTGGTTATTTGGCACTTTTGGAGAGACTGCCCCAGGTGTGTTTAGACATCATGTCATGCCCATTGCTTATGGGAGACTTGTTATTGGAAGTTTCTTTCCCGATGAGGTGATTCTGTCCATTGAGAGGATGTCTGTTCATTGAATATCCATTGTGCGGGTTTCTCTGCTGCCAAACAATTAGTCATATGCAAACAATGTCATTTAAAGAATGCAAAACTCATGTCTGTCTTGAAATTTTTTTTTGAAAATGTGTTTTGTGTATTAAAACGAAATTTGCAAGAATGTGATATCAACTCAGGATTCGTAACAAAGTCTACAGGAGTTAGGATACCTTTGTAACAGTATGCTCTCAAACTAACCCGTTCTCTAGCTAGGACTTTTAAGGGTTATAACGTGGTTTGGTTCACGGTTCAAGAAACAAAGGATAAAGACTCAAATTTATTTGTTTCCATCCCGCTCTTCGTGATGTTCTTCATTCCTATGCTCAGTTAATTACGCGTTTATATCCCGATTGAGTCTGGAATCTTTGCTCTGATACTTGGTGATGATTCAGAAATTGAACATTTGTTTTGAAAAGGCAATCATTTTTGTAATCTTCTTTTTGTCGAGGATTTGTAGTAACCTATTTTTTTTTGGTTTTCGTTATCCCTTCTTTTTTCTTGAACTGTTTCTTTTGTGATTACAGTCAGCGGGATGCCCCAATTTTTCTCTTAAGTCTCCTTCATAGGTTTTGAATTAATGGGCTTTTATTTCGAGAGGTAATGACTGTCTGTCTTGACGATTATACGGAACCATCACCGTCTTTTGTTTTGGAAGTACGTCTTCGATGCCATTCATTATGTACGAAGCGGCAGATTGTTACTGAATGCGCCTCTGAATTAACTGAGAAAACTACCCTGCCCCAGGTTATGATTAAGGATTTTAACTTGTGCGAAAAGAAAGACTCCTACTTCTTTGGCTCGAAGGGGTTGACTAGGGATTATCTTCCTTATAACACCACTGTTTAGGATTTGAAACAATGCTTGTACATTGTCAGCGGGGTCTGTTCAAAAGCATACTATAGAGATTGTGGTATCATTTTCGTCATCCTACCTCTAAGGCTTAGAGTTTTTAATCGAGAGTTTAATATCACAAAAGCAAATAAGAATGCATTTTTGAAATAGTGAATACGAATGAATTGATTCAAGACAAACATGTGCAATGCATTGATGAAATAACGAGGTTTGATATGAATAAATATTCAAACAAATCAAAAGAAAATTACACATTGAAAATTCTAATGAACGAAAACTCTTCTTGTGAGAACTTGTCACTTCATATGGTATGCCTTGGAGGGATGGTAGAAGAACTCAGCCTGACCGTCTTGTGCGAATTCTGGCGCTCCTTCATCAATCAGGTCATGAATTTTATTTCTCAACGCCCAACAGTTGTTGGTGTCATGCCTAAGACTGTTGGAGTGGTACGCACATCTTGAATTTGGATTGTACCTTGGGGAGGCTATGTTGGGATTCTGATGAGGGTCCCTTAATATAACCAACTTGGCCTTCAACAGGCGTTGCAATGCTTGAGCCAATGACATGTTGATTTCCGTGAAGCGTCTTTCAGATGTATTCTTCTTATGCCGATTGCTCCGTTGTTGTTGGCGAGGTTGTGGTTGGGCTTGTGATGTAGTAGCAATCTGGAAAGGTCCGTTCCTGACCAAACCAACCTCTTCTCTCACTGAGGGCTGATTAATGCCTTGATCCACAATTTTAACTGTTTGTTTCATGGATCTGCATCCATCTTGGTGAAGCTTGTTGAGGAAAGCTCTTAGCCCTTCTTGTCCTCGAGCTAAGTTTTGGATAAGAGTCATCTACCCTATCATCTGGATTCTCATTGATTCTACCTTAACTTGCAGTTTTTCCAATTGTTCATCCTTGTTGTTGTCAGGATGTTCCTTGGTCAGATTCCCGGCGAAGAGTGTTTTCAGGTCTTCCAGCCCCTTGGATAGATTCAGGAGAAATTCCTTGAACTGGGCATCTTGAGCTTGGAGATCTCTGTTGTCTTGTTGGAGAGCCATTGCTGAAATAAACAGCAATAACATGAGAGACCTACCTTGAAACCTGTTTATGCAATGATATGTATGATATATGTATGCAATGTTTTCAAGGATCTCGCGGGATAAACAAACAAATGTCAGAAGTTAAGATTTTGCCACTTTGATTGAAGAACTTTGTATCATCGAGAGTCCTTCTAAGAGAGTCAACCTCACCATATCAAGTGGGTCATAGCCCCTGACTCAAGTTGTTAAGTTTTGATTTTCTGACCACATTGGCTAGAGGAAAATAAATCCCCTTGCCCCTTGCTAGACGTCTGATTTATCATAACCTGCATCACAGGCCCTCGAGATCCTTGAAATGGTTAAGGAAATGTTAAGGCATGATGTTATGATGTGTATGTTATGCTTTTAAGCAGAGGTGCGACGTGATGTAAGCAAGTAAACCCTGCAAGAAATCCAATTTATTGGATAATAAGTGTAAACAAAACCTGCAAGGAACTCATGTTGTCAGGTAATAAAACTCTGCAAGTAGTTCAAGTTGAAAGCACATAAGTCACACAAAAAACCTTAGATTTAGGCTTGCATGGGTTTTAAGGTCATACCCTCTTGAAGTTTAGTTGGTTTCAAACCTGTCTTAGAAAAGTAATCGGGTTCTAAAGATTCTCAATATCATTGACCATCCTTTATTAGGCATTGTTTCAGCTCAAGCAATCTTTTCTTGCGGCCGAAATATCCTGAAAGTATGATCTCAATGAGTGTAGCATTGAGTATCAACCAATCCTTAGCTTTATACCGAGGTCGACTATCTCACTACTTTCTAATGGCCAAGTTTGTTCAACTAAGGTTCTAAGGTCTGTTAGTACTTCACGACACCACGCGGCGGCCCCGTATTCTCCTCGTTTCCCCATGAAGGATATCAGTACCAACCAAAGTGTCACACCAACACAGCCATCGCTTAAACCATATCGGTCTACACCGTACAGTCTCCACGATCTATTGTTGTTTACCTAAAAAGTGTCCCCAGATCTGGGTGTAGGATCTTTAATAATACCCAAACAAAACCCTTGAATTTAAAGCAGGCATGGCAAAACAAGAAAGTAATTTTAAAATGACCTAGATCCTAAGGTAAACCCCACTTTATACTCTCCAGCAGAGTCGCCAGTTCTGTGATACGGTGGCAGAACTGACTGTTAATACTGGTTTGCATTTTTTGTTCGCAAATATCGCGGTAAGCAAAAGTCGCCACCGAATTTTATTTTATCCAATCAGGATAAGGAAAAAGAACAGAAAAAATCTTTTTCGAGATGTTTCTGAGTATGAGGGGTAGATTATAGAAAGGGAAGGTGTTAGCACCCTTTCTATCCATTTTTCCACAGGCTCTTAGGTGCTTGCTCATTTTGAAAATTTCTTGTGTGTGCTTGCTTTGAAAAGTTTTGTTTTACTTCGTTTTAACCCTTGTTTCTGTCCTCAAGAGTGTTACGAAGTTGTTTTTGAAAACTTTGTTTGGGAAAGTGTTGGTGTGAAAAAGTTTTTGTTTGTTTGAGCAAGTACCTAGGAACTAATCTACCTACTCGAAAAAGGCCTGTTCGTTTTCCTTTTAGACAATGCTATCTCATTATTGATAAATAGGTAGCATCGTCGTTGGAGTTTTAAAGGGACGTTCGAAGGGAAGGAATGGTCACTGAAGGCAACAAGTAAGGATACCTTAGCATTTCGAAGGGACTGTCGTCATAAGATAAATTCGTAGGCAACTCGAGGGACAAGTAGGGACTATAATCTTTATGACAACTTTGAATCGCGGGCCATTGCTAAGGTATCCCTACGTTCGAGGGACACGGCCATTATTTCTGAGGCAACCAAGTGAGGCAAACCCTAGGAGTGAGCATGTGCATGTGTTTGATTTTAGTTATTTAATCTTTGCAAAATTAAGGTGATCTACTGTTTTAATTTTATTTGTCTTTTGCATACAATCCTATTAACATTCATCTAAGCGGTTTATAGTTTGCGGAATTAAAAGCGGGAAAGTAAATCTACGCTATTACAAGGCTTCGGGGAGGGAGTTACATGACCAAAAACCGGGGATTAAACGGTAAATAATATGCGGTAAACCCTAATTAAAAAAACTATTACAAACCCGAAGCAAATACAATAATTGGAAAGTAAAATATTGCGCGCGAGATTTAAGTACAGGAATCAAAGTTTAAATTTTAAAAATATAATCAATTAAAGAGAATATTTTTTTGTATTTTATTATTGAGAAAATTAAATATTTGTGAATTAAACCTAATTTGTCTAATTAATTTTAATTATGAAAACAATCAAGTCAATATCATTAAATTAATTATTTTCCAAAAAAACTAATTTTAATAAAAAACCTAATTCTACATTTTTGTGGTTTTCTTGATTTATGATTAAATAAAAAAAGTAATGATTTTTGGGTTATTTTTGTAAAAGGAAATAATTAATCAAATAATTAAAATAAAGGAAATAAAATAAAAAAAGAAATGAAATTGGGCTTGTATTGTTGAGCAATTCAGGGGGTGTAATACTGAATTTGTTAGGCCCATTCCTTGCTCATCCCAGTCAACACGCTAGATCCAGTATGATACTCTTTTTGACGGTCCATGGTATGACTTGAGCGTTGGATCAGGATTGATGATGAATCCAATGGCTGGATGGTTAGTTGTAAATATAATAACATACATAAAATATAAAGGAAATAAAGTGCTCTTTCCCAAACGCGCGCGTGATTCAAATCCCCCAATGGGATTCTGCCACCTAATTGTCTTCTTCCCCATAACTGTTGTTTTTGGCCACACTTTTACCTACAGTCGTTTCCGTCACTAAAAACTATAGTTACGGATTTTGTTCGTAGCCATAAACCTGTAAAATTCAAAAACGCAGCACAAGAAGAATAAATTCAAACCAAAGACATGGATCAATTGTAAATCATCTTCTAAGCATGATAGTACCCCTGATTTTGTCAAATTTTTCCTCTATATAGAATTCCCAATTTGGGACCTCAAAACCCTAACAATGGCATCATGCCATTCCTGCACTTAAACTCCAATTGAACCAATCAAAAACATTACAAATATGATAGCAAGCATGGATATATGATCAAAACATGTTTATGATGGATAAATTATTGAAAACGAATATTGAAAAAAGATGCAAATCGTGGCACTGTGAGGCTTGATTTCTGAAGGTTTTAAGGCTTGAGGATGATTGGAATGGCTTCAGAAAATGTCCAGGAACGGATTGCTGGCCTTGGAATTGCTTGAATAAGTCTATCGAGGAATATGTGATCAGCACTTTTTTTGACAAAAATTTGAAGTTGACTCCTTTGTTTTCACGACCAAGAACCCTCTTTTTATGCTTTGGAAATGTTGTGTATACATCATAGAATGATTTAGGTCAACAAAAACTGATCATATCTTTGCAAATTATGGAGATTTGATTTCATTCTTTGCCTTGTATGATTTGTTTCCAAAATAGACCAAATTAAGATCTTTTCCAATCAATTAGCTCTTGCACGAATTTTTTGATTTATTTTCTGTTCATGGACTCATAATATGCTCATAAAATCAAATCTTTGATTTTATTTGATTATTCTACTATTTAAATTGATTTATTTTGATTTAAATGGATAAAAAATAAAAATAAATAATAAAAATAATAAAATAATAGGTGGATAAGCTCATGGGTCGTGGGCCACCTTAGTAACAAGTTTCAAACAAGAAAACATTGGCCCATTTGGAAAAAAAAGTCATTTTGATCAATGTTGACTTCATGCACATTTCCAAAAATTGGTCAATTTTGACAATACATATCTCCCTCAATTTTAACCCTAAGAGGGTGTTCTTGGACTTTTTAGAAAGCATAGGATGTCCCGTAAACAACCCTTTTGTTTTCATCTCAATTGGTTCTTCCATGTTCATCTAAGAAGCTTTGACCCAAAAAGTGTTTTTGTTGACTTTTCAAAAGGACCTGTAATATAGTAATTCATATATTTTGATGAGTGCATATTTTGAACTTGGGGGATGAATATGAATTGTAGGGAATTGCATCATCTTCAAAATGAGCCTTGGATGGAAACTTTATGATAAAGTATGAAGAAGTTATGCTTGGTCAAAGTTTGGTTGACTTTTCTTAAGAAACCCTAATTTAACAACTTTTGGGTTTTGACGAATTTGGGGCATTCCTTGAGGAATCATGATCAACCCTTGATCAAATGATGGATGTCACTTTAAAATGTTGATGTTGACCAAAAATCTTGAAGTTTGACTGTATGTGGGCCACATTTGACTTTTGACCTAGTACTGTTGATTTTCAGGCATCTGAGCAATTGACTGAGCAAACTTCTTGTGCAAGGCATGAAACTTAACATGGATGATCTTGAGAACATTTTAGGATCATGGAGGGAATATGGGAAATTTGGAGCTCCCACACCCTGATGAAAATGGAAACCCTAATTTGAGGTACATTGCCTTAGGAGGGAGTTTGTCTGATCAACTCTTGGGCATCCTTGAGCAAGTTGGGGACCTCAATGGGCATGTGTTGAGTAAAATGAGAGGGAAAATTTTGGGGTACAACCGAGGGAACCCATGGTCAAAGGGTAGAATCATCCCCGACTGCAGACAGCGAGGAGCCTTCAGATCCCATATGGCCTATTCCAGACGGGGACTTCGAAACCATCCTCCTCGGAACGATCCTTCTAGAGGAGTTAAGATCGGAGCCGACCTCCCCGACCTAGCAAAGAGGAAACTTAAAGCTTGTTTGAGGGAGAATGCTGATCTGTTCACCTACAGTGCAACTGAAATGTCCAGATTGGACCCAAAGATTGCATGTCACCATCTGACCATAGATATTGCCCTTAAAGCAGTTGCTCAGCGTATGTGCATTAATTATGCTGATCTCAACCGGGCTTTCCCGAAAGAAACTTACCCCCTCCCCAATATTGACAAACTGGTCAATAACTCGGCCGGTTTCAAATTATTATCTTTCATGGACGCACATTCTGGATACAACTAGATTCCCTTGGTGAAAACAGACAAAAAATATATCGCTTTTATGACCGAATTGGGAAACTATTACTACAACGTAATGTTATTCGACCTAAAAAATGCGGGCGCTACATATCAGTGCATGATGAACAAAGTTTTCCACAACGAGATAGGCGACTTTCTCAAAGTCTACATGGACAAAATGATTGTCAAATCGACGGAAGAGGTCGACCATGCCCTCCACCTGAAGAAAGTCTTCGAGCAGGCCAGGAAATTCCAGATGCGCTTTAACCCAGAAAAATGCACCTTTGGCGTACGGGCAGACAAGTTCCTCGGATTCTACCTCATAGAACGAGGAATCAAGGCTAACCCCGACAAATGCCGAGCATTTTGTGAGTTTCCAACGCACATTTCAAAAAAATCCATTCGAATCCTGAATTACATGCTCACTTCACTCTCTCGCTTCGTGGCAAAATCTGCCCAACACGCTCCCCCCTCTTCAAACTTCTCTGTAAATAAGATGCCTTCGAATGGATGGACGAATACGAGCAAGCTATTACCCACCTGAAGCAAGAATTATTGCAACCGCCCGTCCTTTCTCGACCAAAGTAGGATGAGATCCTCTATCTGTCCATAACCTCTGAAGCAAGAAGTGATGCACTAATCCGAGAAACCCTAGAGAGGAAGAACCATATATACTTTACGAGCAAAGCCCTACATGGTCCCGAATTAAGATACCATCAAATAGAAAAAGTGGCTCTGGCCCTCACTAATGCAGCGAGAAGGCTCAGACACTACTTCTTGGAACATACCATTGTCGTTTGGATAGAGAAACCAATAAAGCAACTGCTCGGTAGGATTGATATGAAGGGGAGGATGCTAGAATGGTCATTAGAACTCTCTGAATTTAAAATCCAGTACGAAGGCAGGAAAGCCCTTAAAGCTCATGTACTGGCCAACTTTGTGGCTGAAATGACTTCGCCCGCACCCCCACACGTGACGTGCCGATGGACAATCTTCATTGATGGTGCCTCATATTAAACGGGAAGAGAAGAAGGCATCATCCTAGAGAATGAGGACGAGATCCTAATCAAAGTCTCCCTCACGTTATCCTTCCCAACTTCCAACAACTGGGCCAAATACGAGGCATTCTTAGCAGGGTTATGCCTGGTCAAAGATCTGGGAGCCGAGGAGGTGAAGATCTTCACTAATTCTCAACTCATTGCATCCCAGGTCCGAGGAGAATATCAGGTGAAAAAATATCACCTCATTGAGTATTAGGCCCTGGTCCAAGAAAGAAAGAAGAAATTCAAATTCGTGGACGTATAACATGTTCCCCGCGAACATAACGCTCGGGCAGACATCTTGCCTAAACTAGCAAGCACAAATAGGAAAGGGGGAAAAGTCGGTGATACATGAAATTCTTCCTCGACCGAGCACCCAGAGACCCCCCTCGGCTTTGGAAGTATTCACCATAGGATACAACGACTGCTGGATGACCCATGTGCACAACTACCACAAAAAGGGAAGCTACTCGCTGACTCAAAGGAGGTGGCCGTGGTGAGACAAAGAGCATGATCCTACGCCCTAGTCAAAGGAAAATTATATAGGAGAGGGTTTCCCATTCCCATCCTAAAATTCATTGACCAAAGCGGCACAGATCGCATCCTGCTCGAAATACATGAAGGGATAAAAGGCCAACGCCTGGGCGGAATATCCCTCGTCAGGAAAGCTCTGCGAGCGGGGAATTACTGACCCACCATGCATCACGATGCAAAACAGAACATTAGGAATTTGACAAGTGCCAACAGCACGGGGACATGCACTTAGCTCCCCTAAACGAGCTCAGCTCCATCTTTTCCCCCTGGCCCTTTACCTGGTGGGGGTTAGGTCTCCTCGGGCCGTTCGTGGTAGGTATAAATCAAAATAAATACTTGATAGTGGCCTTCGAATACTTCTCCAAATGGATAGAGGAAAAAGTATTGGAAAAATTACCGTCCAAAACGTCCTATGGTTCTACAAAAGAAACATCCTTTCTCGGTTCGGTGTCCCACAAGCGATCGTCACCGATAATGGAACCCAATTCATAGACCAAGCCTTTCAGGAATTCGTCTCTAAGTTAGGCACCACCCAACACTTCGCCTCTGTCAAGCATCCTCAGACAAACATCCAGACCGAGTCCACGAACAGGGTGATACTCAGGGGTCTAGATGAAGGTTAGACGAAATCAAGAAAAAATTGGTCGAGGAGCTGCACATCGTACTCTGGGGATACCAAACAATAGTGCACTCATCCACCGGGGAGACTCCTTTCTAACTAGCTTACATAATGGAGGCCTTCATCCCCGTAGAGATCAAGGAACCCTCCAGGTGAACCGAAGCTCCCCTAGACAATGAGATGAACGATGTCGCCCTATAAGAAGAACTAAATCTGGTTGAAGAAATCATGACAGGAGCATCCCTACGAGAGGCGTCTCTTAAACAAAAAATAGACATGCACTACGACACCAAAGTCGTATGACGAGAGTTCGAGTTCGGAAGCCTTGTCTTAAAGAGAAATCACAAAGAATCTCGCGAAGGCAAGCTCGCAGCAAAATGGGAAAGTCTCTATCGCGTCAATGTAAAAACAGGGACCAGGGCATACTACCTAGAAAATCTACAAGGGGAACAACTTGCTCGATTATGGAACACTGAAAAGATAAAACAATATTACAGTTAAAACTGATAAATTAGTGAGCATCGTCAACAAGACAAACTCATCCAGGCCCGACCACACGTGCATGCCTAGGTACAAGCATGGCACTCCAATTTAAATGAGGGGGGAAAACTCTAATCTTGATGAGAGGATCCTTAGCCGGACATGGATAACTCGACCGAGCTCCATCATTATTTTACCACGCCAGTAGAATGCATAGCTCGCGATGGGTAGTTCACGCTGCTGAGCTCATGTCCTAGAAATGAGACCTGAGTTCCAGCCCATGCCTGATATTCACCCTGGCCATTTGACCAGCTTCCCCACACTGGCGAACACACTAACTAACGAGCAAATCCCCACTAAAAACTTTTAACCAATAAAAAGTGTCTCAAGCAGACGAGTATACAATAAACAAGAAAAAAACTTCAAATATAAAAGTAACACAATCATGCACGAACTAAAGCAAATGAACACCACGGTCAGAAAATTAAGATACAACCAATAAGGCCGCGATGCAAATTATACAAAAAGGGAGCCCAAGGCCCCCATCTAACAAAGTAATCATGTGGCCGTAAAGACCATAGTTGTTTGAAACTTAGTCAAAAGGGGCCAAAGCCCATAAAACGAATTACATCAATAGGGCGTGCAAGCCAGAACAGAAAAAGGAATAACAAGAAGTAGTTAAATAATTGGTTGGGGCTCTTCCTCGGTGGTGGTATTTTAACGTGATGACTCCCCTACGGGCACATCCACGACGTCTCTGAGGTACTTAGGGATCACTATCTTGCCATCAGTAACATAATAATGGAGTCCCATCCTAGTCACATTGAGCTCGACCTCAGGGTTCATAACCTGAAGCTACTTCACTACATTATCAAAGCTCCCAGGAGCAGCAGCAAGAGCATCATCCAAATCCAGTTGGAGACGTGCAACCAATTCCACGTGAGTCCTTAAACCCTGGGCTTCCTCTGGCTCATCCTCGGCAGGAGCAGATTCAACAATCAAGGTCGCCACCTGTTCATCAGAAGTTATCTTCTCGAGGAGCAGCGCCCTATGGTCCTTGGTAAGTTTCTACAGCCTCTCCTCTGCCAATTTTCGAGCAGCCCCCTCGTTGGTGTGATACTTCTCAATATCAGACAGTTTAGCCCGCATTTTTCTCATCTCAACTTCTTGAGAGGAGCCTCCCTTGGTGTACGCAATTACCATCTCCAAGACCCTCATAACGGCCCCAGCATCCTGAGCCAATGCAACTCACTTGGCCGGAAGATCCAACTCCTCGAGTAAAAGGGACTTGCCCCAAAGGAAATATAAGGACGAGCCTTCGAATAAGGCCTTGTTATGCCAGCAAGGAGATAACTCGTATTTTTCCTTCTCCTTCTCCCCCGTCAAGTCGACAGTGCCCTTGTTGCGCTACCTCTTAAGCGTCGAGGATACCTGCAGAGGGAAAGTGCCTCGGCCGTTGGGCCTGTTAACAAAGCACTCGAGTCTGACTAAGGAGCCATCCTCGTGTCAGATGGAGAGTATGTAGCACCTTTATGAGCCTTCTTCAGGTTGGAAGCAGTCGTATTTGCCATGCATTCTTGAGCGAGATTCATCTTATATGCGAAGAAACAACAAATAATGATCAACATACAGAAAAACGACTATATCTTGCATACAAAGAAAATCAGATCGTAAAAGTGACTACCAAGATACGCCCTAGGATCCTCGCTCTCGAGGAGCTCCTTGACGAATATCATACCCAAATCATAAACCTACTTCCTGTCTTTGTCAACATCCGGCTTCCTACCTCTACTCGCATGCTGGACAGGAGGGAACCCCGCAAAAAACGCGTAAAGGAAATTGAAGTTAGCCGGATTCTCGGCACCAAGCTAATCCTTCTTCCAGACATGGACATCAGCCTCCCTCTCGTAATGCATATCAGTCCAATGAAAATGGAACATGGGCACTGTTGTACCCCAAAATTTTCCCTCTCATTTCATTAACATTTTCTCATCACAAGACTCTTGGAGCTCAAGATCAAGCTAGGGTTTGCTCTGCTCAAGACACCTCCTTGCATTGTTGACCTAAATTAGGGTTTGAGTTTGCACAAGGATGTTTTGACCTACAATGCCCAAAATGACTTTCATACTTCATGTTGGACTCACAAGTTTGTCCATACCAAGTTTCAAGCCTTGATTCAAATTTTTGCCCAATCAATTGAACAATTGACCTAGAAATCAACTGTATTGGGGAAAAGTCAACTGTGGCCAATTGACAGTCAAACCTCATGGATTTTGACCCACATCAACATTATGAACTCATATGAACCATATTATCAAGTTTGGATCATAATTCCACAAGAAATTTGATCAGATCACCAGAAGGGCAAAATGGTCATTTTTAGGAATTTGACTGTACAAAGGCAATTTTTTTACTGTTTGATCTAGCCAATGGCAAATCAAGCTCAACCACGGACACAAGGACTCAATAACATTGTATTGACCCATTCAACAAGTTCAAAAGATCTCAAATGCATAGGATTGACAGATGAATTTTTCAGTCAACTGATCAAAGTTTGACTGTACACTGAAAAGTCAAACTTTGACTTTTTGGTCAAAATCAAGTGCCAAGGGTCATTTTTCATCAAGACATGTCAAATTATGAAACTTGTTCATCAAGAAACCCAAAATTGCAAATTAGGGTTTAAAATGGAAAATTTTCATAACTTAGAAATTTTCTAAGTTATGAAATTTTCTTATTTTTTCCTAACTTTGCCCCACATTTTTACTAAGATGAAAATGGATTCAAACAAAAATTGCAACATGAAAGTTGTAGTACATCATAAAGTCTACATCATTTATTCACAAAGTTTTCTCAAAAGAAGCTTGGATCTCAAGTTATGAGTTTTGGAACAAGGGTACCTAAAACTTTTAACTTAGAGAAATTTTGCCCTAGTTTAGGAAGGATTTTGACCCATCTTCTTGGCCATTTTTCACATAGTTCCACTTGGAGTTTCAAGTTGCATTTCGAAGATGGATTATATTACTTGTTGCAAGCTTTCCAAATTGTCCAAGAACTCCTCAAACACCTTTGTGGTTAGGGAGAATCGAATGCTTGAAGTTGGCAAAAACTCACTTTGATCCATGGCCAATACATGTTCATACAAGTTTCATTTTCAAACCAGCATGCTTTGTACTTGTTTGCATGCCTCTAAACCATTTTAAACTCCTTAATTGAATGAAAATCCACTGAGCTAATTCATTATCTTGGCCATTTGGACATTGCACACAAAACTAACCCTTAATTAGAAAAAGGTACATTGCCATTTTTGAAAAGTTATGCTTTATGTCAAACCATGATCTTTGAGGCATAGGGCCATATCTATGAAGCCAAATCAAATCCATAAATTGCAAGTATCAAGAGGATTGTATGCAGCATAATATAGGGCTTGTACAGGCCTGTATTCAGAAGTTACACATTCTTGCTTCACAAAGAAGAAATTTGTCCAAATCCTCCCAACTCAAAAAACCAGCCATAGTCAGCTTACACAAACATTACAAACAAGTTTCATACACCCTAGCAAGCAAGAAGCACTAGCCTTTGACCCCTCAAACCTCCTTGTACACAAAATCTCCATTTTTCTGCAAAACAGGGCAAGCCCTCCAGAATCACTTCCATCTCCACTTTGCCTCGTGCGTTTTGCCTCAAACTTGTTCCAATACCTTCCATTCAACTCACCTAAACTATTCCAGACCTCCATTGCCAACTGTAACTCCATTACCACACATTGCCATTTTTGTTTGGAAGTTTTGCAGGTTGAGTTCTGTAGCATGATTCAGGCTACTTCAAAACAAACTAAGCATTGGGAAAGCTTCAGTGGACATCAGGCAAGCTCAAAAGAACCTCAAACACCATTGAAAGTTGCTACATTGTCCAGCTCGAACTCAACTGAAACAGGTATTTCATGAACTTCTATCTCTCTATTTAGGAATAGTTAGACTTAGGTTTGTGAATGAAAGATGTTGTATTCATAGCCCTGAAACCATACATGTGCTTAGTTTTCATTTATATTAATCGTGCTAGGAGAATTTCATCCATGAACTTTCTGAAAAAACTAGGTTAGAAATTAGGGCCAGAGAAATTCTCTCTGGTCTTTGAGAGTTAGCTTAAGTTTTTTATATGGTTGGATTCGTTGTTTGATGCTCTACAAGTTTCATGTTATGAGTTTTGTCAAAAAAGCACAGAATCAGGAGATACAGGTTTGTGTGGAAAGCGCGCGTTTTTCAAACTTCTGGAGGTTGAAGATGAAGTCTGGGCTGGGCCTGGACTTCTTTGCTTTTGATACCTCCCAATCTACTTTCAGCACCCCCTGGCCCATTTCTTTGCATTTTTATTATTTTTGCATTTTTATCATTTCTGACTTTGATATTTTATTCTTAATATAAAAAAATACTTAAAAAATATTTTCATAAATTTTTATATTTATTTGGTATTTATTTTTAATTATTTCTAGTATTAATACATTAAATACTTTATATTTATTTTGTTTAAATTTAAAAACAATGTAAAAAACACTTTTATTTTTATTTATCATTTTTATACACATTTGAAAATATTTTCTTGAAATATATACATTTTGTAAATAATTTATTTTATTTTTTATACACACTTAATATATTTAATACATATATATACATATATACTATATTTTATTAAATAATTAGAACAAAAAACACAAAAATAATACATTTTTATTTTTATTAATATTTTATACTAAAAATACCTTTTTTTCAATATACTTTCATTTTTTGTACAAATTGATGCATTATTGTATATAAATAATAAATAATACTATTTATTTAAGAAATTAGGGTTTTTGCCCTAAAAAACAAAAATAATTAAAATTGACTTTTTATTTATTTACATTTCATATTAAAAATACTTTTTACATACATAAAAACTTTTTTGCATAATAGATTTTATTTAATATTTATTTATTGTATTTATTTAAATATTGTACATTTAATTGTTATGCCTTACACATTCAATTTGGTTGTAATAATTTAGAATTTAATTTCTTGTCTAAATAATCCCCTATTCAAAATTGTACCCCCCCTCCCTATATCATGTTGCAATAGTGTAGAATTTAAATTCTCGCACCTTTAAATGCTTTCAATTAAGCCATGATTAGGCTTAGGGTTTGTATGCAAAAATCAAATTAGCAAATAGTTTGACCTAATCCAAGATAAAAATGCATGAAAAACAAACACAATGCACACTTGCACCCCTAGGGTTTCAATCCACTTGTTGCCTTCAAAAATGGGCCATGATATGCATGTCAAGTACTTTGGCAAAACAAAAACAAAACAAAGATCATAGTCCCTCGATGACGCTATCTGAGTTGCCTAAACAAAATGATCAAGTCCCTCAAGAAAATTGTCAAAGAAACTTGACACTATTGCTATCATGGTCTATACGATGACCCGCGCCTGTCCCGTTTAACATCCTAACACAATGGTGAAACAACACTGTTAAAAGGGTTAAAAACATAAGAAAGATCTTTGAGTAAAATAGGGTAGAGAACTCTTAGTTACTTGATCAAAACTTGCAAAAACATCCTTGCTATCTTCAAAACACACTTCACAAACACAATTTTAAAACCCTACTTTCAAATATTGAAAACTTTCAAAAGACAAAAACACCTTTGTATACATTCAAACAAGAACCATTACAAAGGTTGCCACAACGATGGCCTCTTTTCAAAACATATTTCAAAACCACACACAAAGCACCATTTCAAAAAATTGAAGAGCACCATTTCAAACAATTGAAAAGCTAAGCAAGTAACTAAGAGCCCATGGATAACCATGGATAGAAAGGGTGCTAATACCTTCTCTTTCTATAATCTACTCCTCGAACCCAAGAAAACATCTCAAAGGTCTTTCCTGTGCTTTTTGACCTTTCCTTAGGATAAAATAAAAAGTCGGTGGCGACTCTTGCTAAACCGAAACATTTGCAAACACAAACGCAAAATCCCAAGTCAGTTCTCCCACCGTATCACAGAACTTGCGACTTTGCTGGGGAAAACTTTAAAAGTGGAGTAACCTTAGGGCTTAGATCACCCTTTGCATGATTATATTGTTTGCTTTGATTGCTTTACATTTTGTTCTCTTGTTTGGGCTTGAAATCCTCTACCCGGATTTGGGAAACATTCATAGGTAAATAGCAATACGTTGTGGAAACTGTGTGGGGTATACCGACATGGGTGAAGCAATATTTATATCAGTGCGACATATTTGTGAGTACCGGTAGCCTTTGAGTCAATCAAAGAGAATACGGGGCCGCTGAGTGATGTCATGAAGCACTAATAAACTCTTAGAACCTTACTTGACCATCTTGGCCTTTTATTAGGGGTAGTGAGATGTCCGGCTTTGGTGCAATCCGAAGTTGGTAGATACTCGATACCACACTCATTGAGGGTTGTTTTCTTGGAATATTTTGGTCGCTAGTTAAGTGGCTAAACCAAAACAACAAACATAGAAAACAATCCAGCGATATTGAGCTCCTTAGAACCCGGTTACTATTTATAGGACAGGTTTGAGCCAACTAAACTCAAGAGGGTACTTACCTATGAAACCTCATGCAAGCCTGAAACTAGGGTTTTGTGTGACTTGCTTGTACATGTGTTTGTGCATACATCATGAACATCATAAAGCATCATATGCATCCACTAACCATTTCAAGGGTTTGGATCTTCATCTTTGTTCTTGTTTTGTAGATCATGGAATCTCTTCGCAGGAAAACAATTCAAGTCAACCTTGTAAGAATCCCTCCTCAACTCAAGGAGCTTACATCCAGGATTCCAGAGAATTCTCTCTTCAGTGAAAGACATGGTAGACTTCTCAGCTTGGTCAACTCTAACATTGAAGAGGACATGGTGAAAGTCCTCTTCCAGTTCTTTGACCCCCTACACCACTGTTTCACATTCCCTGATTACCAGCTAGTACCCACTTTGGAGGAATTTTCTCAACTCCTGAGAATTCCTATTCTTCATCAACTACCCTACAACGGTACGGAAAAAGAACTAAAGCCTGAAGATGTTGCTCAAGCATTACACTTGCAACCATCTGACATCAAGGGACATTGGGAGACCAGAAGTGGTGTCAAGGGTTTCTTGGCAAAGTTTCTGTTTGAGAAGGAACAAGATTGCTGGAATTCTCTTGATCTACAAGCATTCGAGGAGATTGTGGCACTCCTCATCTATGGGTTGGTCTTGTTCCCAAACCCTGATCAACTTATAGATGTGAATGCTGTCAATATTTTCATATCCCGGAATCCTATACCTACATTTCTTGGGGATATCCTACACTCATTTTACACACGAACAATGAGGAAAAGAGGTGTTCTCATGTGTTGTACTCCTCTCCTAGCAAGGTGGTTTATTTCTCACCTTCCACAATCAGTTTTGAAGAATGAGCAGGGTTTAAGGTGGTCATAACGATTGATGACCCTCACACATTCTGATGTACATTGGTGTTCTCGGTCCAAAGAAAATGTCATCATCATTGATTGTTGTGGAGAATTCCCTAATGTCCCACTACTTGGCATTAGGGGATGCATTACCTACAACCCATGTTTAGCTCTAATACAGTTTGGATATGCTCGGAGGGATGGCCCTCATGACATGCTGATTCCTAACCTAGTTTTTGACTTTGACAACGATGCGCAAGGACTTCGACAAAGGTTCATCAGAGCTTGGAGGATGCCTAACAAAGTGGATAGTAAGACATCGGGGCACAAGAATTCCATCCCCCTTGAGCCTTATCTCAAGTGGGTACGAACCCGTGCCCAGAATCTTATGATGCCATATCCTCACATTCTCCCCTTGATCAAAGATCCTGTTATGGAAGGAGAGGTTCCATACACCATCCTACATCCTGACATGCCAACATCATGGGAAGAAATGCAAAAGAGTTGGATCCAACTCAAGGAAGAACGGAATACTTTTGAAGCCAGCTTCTATGCCAGTGAGAAGAAGGTTTTGGAGCTTACCCGCCGACTTCATGAGGAGGAAACTCTCAACACTTATATCGCACCAAAGAGGATGCGCAATGTCTTTTTACATTAAGAATTTTGTAATATTTTGCCAATGGGGCACTTATGTACTAACAATTTCTTCTTAATATGACGTGTGTTCCTTTTTGTTTGCAACAAATTTGAATTTCTGAATTCTTGAATGCATTACATGAATAACACATCATTCATCATATGCATAAACAGGTCTTCACACCAGGTTTCCTTATCTTTCTGCTGTTTATTTCAGCAAGATCGATTTGGAGCAGACGGTTAAGGATCTGCAAGCACAGAATTCTCAATTCCAGCAACTCCTCATGACCTTAGAAAAGGGTCAGGAGGACCTCAAAGCACTGTTGGAAAAGAATAAAGAGAAAAAGAAGAAGAGGCCTGGAGTAGCCACTTTTGGAAGAAGGTTTGAAAGCAATGCTAGAACAGTTCTCGAGTTCCCCTCAATGTCTGACGAAGGGGCTGGTAAAGGAAAAGGGGCTGCGGTACCTTCTGAATTTGAAGTTGAAGAGGAAGAAGAGGAAGAAGACGAAGATTAATTTGAACATCAATATCCCCCGGTGGATGATAAATATAAGAATCTTGAGGATAGATTGGCAGCCATGGAGTTGCAGAGGGTACCTGGTTTAGATTTTGAAGAACTAGGGTTGGTCGCTGGGATCGTTATTCCTCCCAAGTTCAAAGTACCAACTTTTGCTAAGTATGACGGTCTGTCCTGCCCAAAGATGCATCTGAGATCGTATGTCAGAAAGATCCAACCCCACTCATCTGATAAAGACCTTTGGGTACACTTTTTTCAAGACAGTTTGTTAGGCACACAGTTGGACTGGTTCTATCAACTCGAGAGATCAGAGGTTCATAATTGGGAAGACTTAGCTGCTGCTTTTTACCGTCAATACCAATACAATGCTGATTTGGCGCCCACTCGTACTCAACTACAAAGTATGAGGATGGCTTCCAATGAAGGATTTAAAGAGTATGCCCAGAAGTGGTGTGATCTGGCTGGAAGGGTGCAGCCACCATTATCGGATAGAGAGCTGGTTGACATGTTTCTGGGGACCCTGTCTGGCCCTTTCTTCAATCATCTAATCGGGAGTTCCTCCGCGGGATTCACTAAACTAATTTTGACCGGCGAAAGGGTTGAGGTTGGTATTAAAAGTTGTAAGATTCAGAAAGATGCTTCCGCGTCCACCACTGTCAAGAAAACCTTCCCAGCTAAAAAGGAAGCTTCTGCTGTTTATTCTCAGAAAGGCCATGGAGGAATTGGGCGCCGACCAACTGTAGGGGCTGTGATGATTCAAAACTCTTCAAATGATCAACCTCACGGCAATCAATCAAGACCTAATCAACAACGGGTAGAAAGGCCACAACGGCAGTTCACCCGAATCAGCATGACGCCAACGCAAGTACTCCCTCATTTGTTAAAGCTGAATCTTGCCAGTTTGAAGGATGCACCAAAGAACCCTAACACCTCCTCTCCATACTACCACTCCAATGCTAAGTGTGCTTACCACTCTGACAATGCTGGGAATGATACTAATAATTGTTGGGCGCTTAAGAATAAAATCCAAGACCTGATTGACGCCAAGGAAGTAGAATTCGATGCGCCCGAAAAGCCAAATGTGATTTCTGCCCCAATGCCCAAGCACGGTAATAATGTTCATGCCGTTATGGAGGACCTTCATGTTACTGATGTTGCTGACCTTTTGACTCCGTTACTAGTGATTAAAGAGAATTTTCTGAGAGTCGGGATCTTTCCTGGTTGTGGAAAAGACTGCTACTTTTGTTTGAACATACGAGCTGATTGCCCAATGTTGAAGTCAGGTGTCCAACGCCTGATGGATACCCAAGAGATACTCTTCCAAAAAAACCCTGTTGATACCTTCACTCATGTTACTCCTGCTACTTTTGCTACTTCAACCAACGATGTTGCAATTATAACCATTTCCGACAATCCTCCCAAGGCTTGCAAAAGGCCTGTCAGGATTACGCCTGACCCTAAATCTGTACCATTAAAAATCACCATGCCGGGACCTGTCCCGTATCAATCTAGCAAAACGATACCATGGAATTATGGAGGAGAAATATTCTATCATGGTATCAAACAGATTGAAGCAGTCCAAGAGAATTCTGAAGAAGAATACCCTGATATAGGGAACATCGCGGGAACAAGCAAGATAACCCGCAGCGGCCGGATCTTTTCTCCGGAGATTGCTCCCCCCCGAGCAGTTTTCGGACCCTCGAAAGCCTCTGCACCTGTTAGGTCATCTGTGCAAGACCCGATAATTGAAGAATTGGATACTTCTGAAGTAAGACCATCTGCTGATAATACCGATAAGGGTAAGGGGATACTGGAAGAGCCTGTCAGGACGAAGGCTCATGTTGTGGTTATCCCCGAAACCACTCAGAAAGAAATGGAGGAAATCTTGAAAATCATCAAAAGGAGCGATTTCGACGTCGTAGAACAGCTAGGGCAGACCCCTTCTAAAATATCCATGTTGGCTCTTCTACTTTGTTCTGAGGCCCATGCTAAGGCCTTAATAAAATTTCTAAAGACGGCACACGTGCCCCAGGAAACTTCGGCTGACCAGTTTCTGGAGTGTGTGGCCAGTCTTACTGCTGATAATGGCCTTGGCTTTTTCGATGCTGACTTGACTCCAAAAGGAAGGAAACACAACGACGCACTACATGTTTCAGTTTAATGCAGGGGAACCACCCTCGCCCATGTCTTAGTTGATAATGGTTCTTCCTTGAATGTGTTGCCGAAGAAAGCTTTAGACCGTTTGGATTGCGAAGGATTGACCCTCAAACCTAGTAACATCGTTGTTAGGGCCTTTGATGGGTCCAAAAGAATGGTTCATGGAGAGGTTGATATTCCTATCAAAGTAGGCACAAAAGTTTTCAACTCCACCTTTTATGTGATGGACATCCGTCCGTCATATTCATGTTTGTTAGGAAGACCGTGGATCCATTATGCCGGGGCAGTTACCTCCTCTTTGCACCAAATGCTGAAATATCCTGTTAAGGGTAAGATTATAACAGTGCACGGCAAGGAAGAGTACATGATAAGTCATCTCAATTCCTTCCGCTATGTGGAGTTGGATGGCGAGTTCATCGAAACGCCTTTCCAACATTTTGAGGAATTTTCTCCTGAGATAGCAGTTGCGAAGACAATGGTCGAGGTGCCTATCGTTCCCAAGCATGTGCCTAGGATGGCATCTCTCAAGGACGCAGAGGCGGTGATCAAAGAAGGGAAGAGTACAGTATGGGGGCAATTGCCTGATTTTCCCCATAAGACGAAAAAATTTGGACTAGGGTTTACAGCTGCAGGATAAAAAGCTATGCGTCGCTCCAAGACTGGAAGGCCACCTGTGAGGATCACTCACCATGAAGTTATTGCTGTTGAAGATGAAGATGAAGAGAACAACTTCGAAGATTGGATTTTTCCGACCGTCGAAGGGGGTTTAAGCAATTGGGAAGCAAAGGATTTTATTCCCATCACCTTCATCAACCAGTAATTTTATCTTTGAACAATTTCTTATTTCGGTCTGTAATAACTAAAATAATTCGTACACTATTTTCACCTCATACCTTGCCCGGGGCATGTAGGTCCATTTGTAAGGGCTTGATTTTCTTCATTATCATATGCCATGTTTTAATGAATCATTGGACGTTTTCATAAACTGTTGTGTTCATTTTCTTTCCTTTTGCATTTTTGTTTTGTTTAAGGATGGCTATCCCTTACACACACCCACACTCACAAATGCAGGTACCCATCCACTCCGGATTCCATGGGTGACCATTCTGTTTTAGCCTTCGATAACTCTGAAGACTTGGTCAATCACGCTGAGTACGAAGTTGACGAAGACTATGAAGTGCCGGGAGAGTTAGCCAGACTTTTACAACAAGAAGAGAGGGCTATTCTGCCTCATGAAGAGTTGCTAGAAACCATCAACTTAGGGACAGAGGAAGACAAGAAAGAAGTAAAAGTGGGTGCCAACCTGGAACCAAATGTCAAGGAACCCTTAGTGCAGTTGTTGAACGAATATGTTGAAATCTTCGCCTGGTCTTATGAAGACATGCCAGGACTAGACACAGATATCGTGGTTCATCGTCTCCCTACAAGAGAAGATTGTCCATCGATCAAGCAAAAGGTCCGCCGAATGAGGCCCGACATGTCTGAGAAGATCAAAGCTGAGGTATTGAAGCAATTCAACACTGGCTTTCTGGCTGTTACTTCTTATCCATAATGGGTTGCTAACATTGTGCCCGTGCCTAAGAAGGACGGCAAAGTCAGAATGTGTGTGGACTATCGGGACCTAAACAGGGCTAGCCCTAAGGATGATTTTCCACTGCCACACATCGACATTTTGGTTGACAATACAGCTCAACACAAGGTTTTTTCCTACATGGATGGATTCTCGGGATACAACCAGATCAAATGGCCCCCGAGGACATGGAGAAAACTACTTTTGTCACGCAATGGGGTACCTTCTGCTACAAAGTGATGCCATTCAGAATGAAGAATGCAGGGGCAACTTATCAACGCGCCATGGTAGCTTTGTTTCATGATATGATACATCATGAGATCGAAGTTTACATAGACGACATGATAGCTCGATCACAGACAGAAGAAGAACACCTTAATCATTTGCAAAAGCTGTTTGCCAGGTTGAAGGAGTATAAGCTCAGACTGAACCCAAGCAAGTGCACTTTTGGAGTTAGGTCTGGTAAACTTCTGGGATTTATTTTAAGCAACAAAGGCATTGAGGTTGATCCAGCTAAAGTAAAGGCTATACAAGAAATGCATGCCCCCCGTACTGAAAAGGAGGTTAGAGGTTTCTTGGGACGCTTAAACTATATCGCGAGGTTCATCTCTCACCTGACATCTACCTGTGAGCCAATTTTCAAACTGTTGAAGAAAGATCAGGTAGTTGAATGGAATAATGATTGTCAAGTTGCTTTTGATAAGATCAAGGAGTACTTACTAGAACCTCCTATTCTGATGCCACCTGTCGAAGGAAGGCCGTTAATCATGTATCTGACTGTTTTGGATAACTCAATGGGGTGCGTGCTGGGCCAACATGACGAGTCTGGCCGAAAAGAGCACGCCATTTATTACCTTAGCAAAAAGTTTACCAACTGTGAGACTCGCTACTCGCTGCTCGAGAAAACTTGTTGTGCTTTGGTATGGGCTGCTCGCCGGCTAAGGCAGTATATGTTGACTCATACCACCCTACTGATTTCCAAAATGGATCCAATCAAGTATATCTTCGAGAAGCCTGCTTTATCTGGAAGAATCGCTAGATGGAAAATGATCCTGACTGAGTATGATATCCAGTATACTACCCAAAAAGCTATAAAGGGGAGTGTACTAGCTGACCATCTAGCTCATCAAGCAGTCAAAGATTACCAATCTATGAGATTCGACTTCCCTGACGAGGACATCATGACATTGGACAACATTGAAGGTAACTGACCGTATGACGGACCTGAACAAGGATCCCGATGGACCCTGTACTTTGATGGTGCTTCAAATGCACTTGGCAACGGTATCGGTGCGGTACTCATTTCTCCAGAAGGTTGCCATACACCCTTCACTGCCCGACTTTGCTTCAGCTGTACCAACAACATGGCTGAATATGAAGCTTGCATCTTTGGTCTCAAGGCTGCTATAGACTTGGGAATCAAATCTTTGGTCGTATTTGGGGACTCGGCTTTGGTTATCAGTCAAGTCAAAGGAGAGTGGGATACCAAACATCCTAATCTTATCCCATACAAAGAACATGTCTTGACATTGTTGCCTCATTTCGAGCAGATTACTTTCGTGCATTTCCCGCGAGAATAAAATCAGTTAGCAGACGCTCTGGCTACAATGTCTTCCATGTTTAAGCTCAACTGGGATAACGAGGCTCCCCAAATTACCATCGAGCGAATGGACGAACCTGCACACTGTCATGAGATTAACACCGAAGAAGTAGTGGAACAACCCTGGTTTCATGAAATCAAAAGGTATCTCCAGACTAGAGAATACCTTGAAGGAGCTTTCGTCAATGACAAAAAGTTCTTAAGGAGGTTTGCTGCCAAGTTCTTCCTAAGCAATGGCATCCTTTATAAGCGCAACCATGATTGTGTTCTACTTCGTTGTGTGGACAAGGTTGAAGCAGAATTGATCATGACCGAGATACATAGTGGCATATTTGGCACACACTTGAGCGGACATACGATGGCCAAAAAGATTCTAAGGGCAGGATACTACTAGTCTACCATGGAAGCTGATTGTCATCAATATTCTCGTACTTGCTACAAATTCCATGTCTACACCGACAAGGTACATATTCCTCCTGTTCCTCTCAACGTTCTGACAGCTCATTGGCCATTCGCAACGTGGGGCATTGACATGATTGGAGAGATCAAGCCTACGGAATCCAATGGACATCGCTTCATTTTGGTCGCTATTGATTACTTTACCAAGTGGGTCGAAGCAGCTTCCTACGCCTCAGTTACAAAGAATGTGGTTGCCCGCTTCATCAAGCAGAACCTCATATGCCGGTATGGTATCCCCGACAGGATTATCACGGATAACAGTACAAATTTGAACAACACTATGATCACCGCTCTGTGCGAATAGTTCAAGATTTATCATCACAATTCATCTCCCTACCGGCCGAAGATGAACGGTGCTGTTGAAGCCGCGAACAAAAATATCAAGAAGATCATTCAAAAGATGACAGTCACCTACAAGGACTGGCATGAGTTGTTATTGTTTGCTCTGCATGGATATCGTACCACGACACGTACTTCAATAAGGGAAACTCCTTTTTCGTTGGTATATGGCATCAAAGTTGTTTTACCTATGGAAGTTCAGATTCCTTCCTTGAGGATTATGAAGGATGTCGGTTTAAGTGAAGACGATTGGATTCAGACCCGGCTTGATCAACTTAATTTGATCGACGAGAAACGACTTACTACTGTTTGTCATGGTCAGACGTATCAAAAACAGATGATCAAGGCTTTCAACAAGAAAGTCAGATGTCAAGTATATCAAGTCGGAGATCTTGTAATCAAGCGGATCATCTGGCCGCAAAGTGATCCCAGGGGAAAGTGGACTCCTACTTACGAAGGACCATTTGTGATCAAGAGCATCTTTTCTGGTGGGGAAATGATTCTGACCACCATGGACGGCGACGACTTGCCGCACCCTGCGAACACAGACATAGTCAAAAGATACTACGCGTAAAACGACCCGACAAGTTGAAAACCCGAAAGGGAGACTTGGGCAAAAATGGGCATCCCGGTGAATCAAAAACTCGAAAGGGAAGTTCAGGAAAAAATTAGGGATAAAAAAAAAATCTGTACACCCGGCAATTTGAAAACCTGAAAAGGCGACTTGGGCAAAAAAGGGTTTCCCGGTGGATCGAAAACCCGAAAGGGCGGTCCAGGAAAAAGTTAGGGAATTAAAGCGTATGACTATGTCTCGTTGGATCACTTTAAGGACAATCTCTTCACCAACAAGCTCCAAGCTACTGATCAATCCAATCATCGGCGGACGAAGCAACGAATGGACAAGATACTCAGAGTTGTGAAGGGTATAGCAGAATGGGAATCCCATGGAATTATTACACATAGCCATCTTTCTTTTGTATAAAATTTTTCAATTTTTTACGAAAACATTCTCTTACTAAGATGTCTGTCTCCTCTGTACAAAGGTATTTACAAAAGTTAATACAAAGATACTTCAAAGTGCAGAAATCTGTTTACCTTTCGTTTCTTTTTACACTCATGTTTTATTTGAAAACATCCAACGTTTTGTTAAATAGGCATATGCATTTGAATATAATCACTGCTTACAAATAAAACGAAATTGAGAAAAGATAATTACTGATAGGTTGAAGGTGTAGGAAGATATCTTTGTGCCTATTCCAGAAGAAATCCTCTGCAATACATTGTTCAGATCCTCAACAAAGCTAAAAATTTGGAGTTTTATTTCCCCAACGGAGTTAAGCTTCAAGATCCTCAGCGGAGCCAGTGCATTCTAAATTTGATTCCCGAGCTGAGATAAGTTTCAAAGTTCCCATCAGAATTCAAACTCCTGATCCCCAGCGGAGCCCGAAAACCTTGAAATACCCATCCCTAGCGGAGCCAGAATATTCTAAACCTTCTTCCTCAGCGAAGTCAAATTTCCAACTGTTCAACTTCCCCCAATTCCCCCAGCAGCTAGGATGATTCCCCAGTAGACTAGCGTACAACCGAAGCTCCTGATTTCACCGGCCGAGTAAACATTCTCCCCACAGAGTTATTTCCCTGCAGATCGAAGATTCTTGGTCTCATTTCTCCAAACAGAAGCCTCCTAGGTTCCAACTCCCCAGTAGGGATTTCCAAAATTTTCCTTAGTTCCCAGGAAAGTCTTGAAGGATCCTCATTCCCCGCGGAAGTTGTCAAAGGCTCTGTTAATCCCTACAAGTCGCCGAGGGTTCTCAATCTCCAGCAGTGGTCTCAGGATTTCTCCTTCTCAAACAATCAGAGATTCTTTAATCCCCAAGAAGTCGGCAAGGATTTCTCATCTTCAGCAATCAAAGATTTTTGAATCCTCAGCATTGGTCAAAGATTCACTTCCCCGGCAGCAGTCAAGGATTTCATTGTCTCCAGTCATCAAGGATTTATTTTCCTCAGCAAGATAGCTACTCAGCTTACATGCATAACCATTACATCCAGATATCATGAACATTGATGAAACACAACTCATTGCATCATACATATCATGCAACATAACTTTGTGTTTCAGCTAATATTTTACCCTTTTCAGGATAAGATTAAAAGCTATCTCTAACAACTATGCAAAGATTTCAGATACAGTACGGATACACTCCAAGACATGGAAGTCATTATGCTACTCATTCAGATCTCTTGTTCAGATACAATACGGATACACCCCAGACGCGGAGGTCATTCTATTACTCATTCAGAATTTCAAGTCAAGATACAGTACGGGTACACCCCAGACACGACGGTCATTCTACTACTCATTCAGACTTCAGCAATCTGATACAGAATAGATACACTCCAGACACGGCAGCCATTCTATCTCTCATTCAGATTCAACTATCAACTTTAAGTTCAGATATGCTCCAAACACGGATGCCATTCTGGCCTTTACACCAGCAGTTTGATTCTCCCCAGTGCAATCGCCACAGAAGTCATTCTGTCACTTATTCAGATCCCAGTTACAGTTTCAGATACACTCCAGACACGGAAGTCAGTTTGCTACTCATACAGACCTCAACGTCAGATACAATCCAGATACGCTCCGGACACGGTTGCCATTCTGTCACTCATTCGAAATTTATCCCCAACCCAGAGATGCTCTATACACAGATGTTTCTCTATCGCCTATTCAAAATTAAGATACAATACAGATACACTCCAGACACGACAGTCATTCTGATATTCATTCAAATTTTAAATACGGTTGCAGCTCAGATATGCTCCAGACACGGATGCCATTCTTTTGATCATACAGACTCAGTCGCCAGATATAGTTCAAATGCATTCCAGACACGGATACCATTTTGACGCTTATTCTTCTGACCTACAACATTGCAATTCAACAAACATTCATGGATGGAATCTTTAAGCCCATCTCCAGCAAGATTCTACCATCTCTAAATGGCATCTTTAAGCCCATTTCCTCAGCTATATTTTGATGAGTGCAAATTTACGGGCACTCTAGTGTCCACTCCTCTTTTACCTTCGAGTCGCGAAAGGAAAACTTGCCAATCTAACTCTTCAGGTTCAAGAAGATTGAACAGGGGCAACTGTTGTACCCCAAAATTTGCCCTCTCATTTCATCAACATTTTCTCATCACAAGACTCTTGGAGCTCAAGATCAAGCTAGGGTTTGCTCTGCTCAAGACACCTCCTTGCACTGTTGACCTAAATTAGGGTTTGAGTTTGCACAAGGATGTTTTGACCTAAAATTCCCAAAATGACTTTCATACTTCATGTTGGACTCACAAGTTTGTCCATACCAAGTTTCAAGCCTTGATTCAAATTTTTGCCCAATCAATTGAACAGTTGACCTAGAAATCAGCTATATTGGGGAAAAAGTCAACTGTGGCCAATTGACAGTCAAACCTCATGGATTTTGACCCACATCAACATTATGAACTCATATGAACCATTTGATCAAGTTTGGATCACAATTCCACAAGAAATTTGATCAGATCACCAGAAGGGCAAAATGATCATTTTTAGGATTTTGACTGTACAAAGGCAATTTTTGACTGTTTGACCAAGCCAATGGCAAATAAAGCTCAACCATGGACACAAGGACTCAATAACATTTTTTTGACCCATTCAACAAGTTCAAAAGATCTCAAATGCATAGGATTGACAGATGAATTTTTCAATCAACTGATCAAAATTTGACTGTACATTGAAAAGTCAAACTTTGACTTTTTGGTCAAAATCAAGTGCCAAGGGTCATTTTTCATCAAGACATGTCAAATTATGAAACTTGTTCATCAAGAAACCCAAAATTGCAAATTAGGGTTTAAAATGGAAAAATTTCATAACTTAGAAACTTTCTAAGTTATGAAATTTTCTTATTTTTTCCTAACTTTGCCCCACATTTTCACCAAGATGCAAATGGATTCAAACAAAACTTGCAACATGAAAAATGTATTCCATCACAAAGTATAAAAATTTGATTCACAAAGTTTTCTCAAAAGAAGCTTGGATCTCAAGTTATGATTTTTGGAACAAGGGTTCCTAAAACTTTTAACTTAGAGAAATTTTGCCCTAGTTTAGGCAGGATTTTGACCCATCTTCTTGGACATTTTTCACATAGTTCCACTTGGAGTTTCAAGTTGCATTTCAAAGATGGATTATAGTACATGTTGAAATCTTTCCAAATTGTCCAAGAACTTCTCAAACACCTTTGTGGTTAGGGAGAATCGAATGCTTGAAGTTGGCAAAAACTCACTTTGATCCATGGCCAATACATGTGCATACAAGTTTCATTTTCAAACCAGCATGCTTTGTACTTGTTTGCAGGCCTCTAAACCATTTTACACTCCTTAATTGAATGTAATCCACTAAGCTAATGCATTATCTTGGCCATTTGGACATTGCACACAAAACTAACCCTTAATTAGAAAAAGGTACATTGCCATTTTTGAAAAGTTATGCTTTATGTCAAACCATGATCTTTGAAGCATAGGGCCATATCTCTGAAGCCAAATCAAATCCATAAATTGCAAGTATCAAGAGGATTGTATGCAGCATAATATAGGGCTTGTACAGGCCTGTATTCAGAAGTTACACATTCTTGCTTCACAAAGAAGAAATTTGTCGAAATCCTCCCAACTCAAAAAACCAGCCATAGTCAGCTTACACAAACATTGCAAACAAGTTTCATACACCCTAGCAAGCAAGAAGCACGAGCCTTTGACCCCTCAAACCTCCTTGTACACAAAATCTCCATTTTTCTGCAAAACAGGGCAAGCCCTGCAAAATCACTTCCATCTCCACTTTGCCTCGTGCGTTTTGCCTCAAACTTGTTCCAATACCTTCCATTCAACTCACCTAAACTATTCTAGACCTCTATTTCCAACTGTAACTCCATTACCACACATTGCCATATTTGTTTGGAAGTTTTACAAGTTGAGTTCTGTAGCACGATTCAGGCTACTTTAAAACAAACTAAGCATTGGGAAAGCTTCAGTGGACATCAGGCAAGCTCAAAAGAACCTCAAACACCATTGAAAGTTGTTGCATTGTCCAGCTCGAACTCAACTGTAACAGGTATTTCATGAACTTCTATCTCTCTATTTAGGAATAGTTAGACTTAGGTTTGTGAATGAAAGATGTTGTATTCATAGCCTTGAAACCATACATGTGATTAGTTTTCATTTATATTAAGTGCTAGGAGAATTTCATCCATGAACTTTCTGAAAAAACTAGGTTAGAAATTAGGGCCAGAGAAATTCTCTCTGGTCTTTGAGACAAACACAATGCACACTTGCACCCCTAGGGTTTCAATCCACTTGTTGCCTTCAAAAATGGGCCATGATATGCATATCAAGTACTTTGGCAAAACAAAAACAAAACAAAGATCATAGTCTCTCGATGACGCTGTCTGAGTTTCCTAAACAAAATGATCAAGTCCCTCAAGAAAATTGCCAAAGAAACTTGACACTATTGCTATCATGGTCTATACGATGACTCGCGCCTGTCCTGTTTAACATCCTAACACAAGGTTGTTCACCAAACACAATGGTGAAACAACACTGTTAAAAGGGTTAAAAACATAAGAAAGATCTTTGAGTAAAATAGGGTAGACAACTCTTAGTTACTTGATCAAAACTTGCAAAAACATCCTTGCTATCTTCAAAACACACTTCACAAACAAAATTTCAAAACCCTACTTTCAAATATTGAAAACTTTCAAAAGAAAAAAACACCTTTGTATACATTCAAACAAGAATCATTACAAAGGTTTCCACAACGATGGCCTCTTTTCAAAACATCTTTCAAAACCACACACAAAGCACCATTTCAAACAATTGAAGAGCACCATTTCAAACAATTGAAAAGCTAAGCAAGTAACTAAGAGCCCATGGATAACCATGGATAGAAAGGGTGCTAATACCTTCCATTTCTATAATCTACACCCCAAACCCAAGAAAACATCTCAAAGGTCTTTCTTGTGCTTTTTGACCTTTCCTTAGGATAAAATAAAAAGTCGGTGGCGACTTTTGCTAAACCGAAACATTTGCGAACACAAACGTAAAATCTCAAGTCAGTTCTCTCACCGTATCACAGGCACCATCTTGTTTGCATGCTTCCCCTCCAAGATTAGCACGGGCCCCCATTCTCATAATATGTTGGAGCAACCCTAAAGACATTCAACAACACCCTCTCCGAGAAGGGCCGAATAAGCATATACTTCACTTTGAAAAAACGAACAGACTTTAGGTATGCCTTGAAAAGTTTGTCGTTCGCCTGCTTCAGGTAAACCCAACCTTATTGGCTACCAATCATTTTCCTCTGAAGATGGATGCAGTAGAAGAATAGAGGGATAGTAGCCCCAATTCCTAGATGCTCGCACACGATCTCGAAAGCCTACAAGAAGGCGATCAAGTTCGAATGCAGCTTGGACGGAGCCAGACTGAGATGCTTAAAGACTGCCACCTTAAATTTTGAGAAGGGGAAGCCGCAAACCCATCTCCTTGAACAAGATCTCATAAATAGGGAACTTGTGATCTTCAAACCGAGAAAAAATTTGGCTTGTCTTGTGGGGGATATAAATCGCTCATTGCCCCTCTGCACCCTCGTGGTCCATCTCCGGGTGAACGAGGTAAATAGACCGTCAGGATACTCAACAAAATGGGAGACATACTTGAACAGGCCTGGCGCGACCCAGGCTAGCAGATCCTCCTCGACTACAGGCACTTGCCCAGCAGGGGCCTTCTGCACTTTTTCGATAGGAGCCATATCCGCGTCCCCCTCTGTGCCCTAATTCCCAGACAACACCAGCTCCAGTGTGCCCGGAGCGGACTCGTACGCCTCAGAAGTGCTCGTCTCACTGGAGGTTTCCTCAGTGGAACTCTAGACAGAACCACCAGGCTCATTGAGAAACTCGTCGTCAGCGCTAGTAGACATCATACCTAAAAAGAAGAGGATAAAAGTGAGTTCGACGTCAACGTCAAATCCACCCTTCCACCACTAATCAAGTGAAAGGGATCCAAGGAACGAGGACCCTATCCCCGACCAGAGCTCTCACTTAAAGGACTACTAGACGATCTCCCTTCCCCGACCAAGCCAGCTGGATTCATGTAAAAATTTCTTACATTCGTCTGACACCACTGAGGTTCCAAAAACTACCATGCAAAGGACACTTGGTATCCTCGACGGCCTCACCCACCAGAACCACCGTCTCCAGCAAATGTTTCGCCATAATTTCTAAAGAAATCAATAACCCTAAACCCTAACCGCATGCATTTTCTAAGGAAAAACCTTAACATCTAAACTATAACAGAAGTGACAATAACAAAAACAATGGGAATCAAGGAAAGCTTACCAGACTGAGTAAAGGAACAGCGAGAATAGACGGCAGCGAACGGAGGAACAAACGAAAATCTTGGAAATGGATGAAGTCGAGTAGATACAGATGAAGTCGAGAAAGAACGAAGGTATTGAGCAACTGAAAGACAGACAAAAAGTATATATGGATCTCTCTCCCCTATTTTTATAGGCTGGGCACACCAGCACGTTCGTGGACACGCGCCTAGGGAACTTTAAAGGATGTCATCATTAAACTCTAGCCCCTAGGATAACCATCATCACGCCTATCTGACAGCATGCGGATCGATGCAAGTGTGACATATAATCTCCCCAGACTCCAACCAATCGTTCCTTTCCCTGCAAAACAAACACCAAGCAGTTTTCGGACTCCTCCTACGAAATTTTACCTCGAGACAAAACAACTCCTTGAAACCACTCAATTGTTCCTCTCTCTGCAAGAGGAACATGATAAGCATCACTCGTACTCCTCGTCCGAAATCGATCGAGAAGCACCCCTGTTTCACGGGCTGATTCTAAGTCATCACTCCTGCGCCCAAGAGCAACGACTTGGGGGACTCCTGATCTGGACTGACCCAAAGACTAAAATTAGCCCAATCACCTTCTACCCTTGGAACGACCCAAAAAAATGGCTCAGCATTTTGGTCAACCACGCTCCTGAGCACACGACCAGCTATGCCCCACATACACGCCTGTCCATATCAGCGAATGTCTCCCATAGACCCAACATGAGCCGGGTAGACACCCAGGAAACGACCAAAACAACCATCTTCCTGTAATCCCCCTCCTCAAAACAAATAGCTACTTACGAGCGCACCTGCCCGTTTTGACCCAGATCTGGAAGTTACCTATTTTTATGGATCCACATATCTAGGCCTAAAAATAGGAACCAATGGCTACGCACCGGGGGAACATTATATAAACCATCATAGATGTGAGGGCCATGTATCTAATATGGAATATCCAATATTCATATCTGAAACCCTAATGCTTTGCTTGTATCTCTTTTTTCCCACACTTACTTGATCATCAAAGTGCCTTGAAGGTACAACCCCCCCCCCCCTTTCTGCTCAACTTTCCAGCCTGTCAAAGATCATCCTCCGGCCAACTTGCAGGTTCTGATCAACCGGTGAGATCATAAACAATCTTCTAAAATTCAACTTGAATCTCTTCAATCTCCAAACTGTACGCCATGTAGGATAGCATAATATTCTCATAATATTCTGCACATGAAATATATCAATTAAATCTAACTGTCCAGCTGGTCACAAGCGCGATGTCGAATGGCTCTTTGATCAGAAAAATAACAAGTGTACTAATTTTCCTCTACAGTAATAATGAGGAAAGTTCCCCGAATGTCTATCTCAAAGACTGCGTATAAATATGGAGTTCGAATTATGGTTCAATTAAACAAAAACTAGAGTCTGGGTTTGATTTTCTAAAATAAAATAATTGTGAATAAAATAAATAGATGCGAAGGACTGTTTTGACATATATGAGTAACATGCCATGGAATATGTATGATTTTCCCTATAATAACCTTGAATCCTGATTTCTTCAACAAGTTCATAACATTCAATTATCATCCCTTTAGTTATTTTCCCCTAAGTCCTTAGTGGGAAACCCTTTGAACATTCATCCTAAATCTTAAGTCCTTAGAGAATTATGATGAATTCAATCCTTTGTTTTATCAAGAGTTAACCAATAACTGTAGGGTATCCATAGTCCTAGGTTATATCTACTAGAATCTAATTATACAAAAACATTAAAAACCGCGGTTCAGCTGATTGTTAATCGTAGATCTATCCTTCTTGGTCTGACAACGAAAGCATAAAAACTATGTACAACTAAATTGAATATTAAAACAATTGTATTATAAAATTAGGAAGAGTCGTTACAAAATCAAATAAATGGACACCCATTAGCATTGGCGGGTTTAGCTATTCATATTATTCAAATAACACAAAAGATAAATTGTAAACATTATAAGTATTGGGGAGAATTTTGATCTTCAATCTTTTCCGTTCATGAAAATCTCCTTCCACTAAAACCTTGTCTTCTCCGATATTCTCTCATTTAATTATTTGCTTCCCCCAAAAATTCATATTAACCAAATAAGGGTTTTCACTACTAACTCACAACAAGTCATAAACAAAAACCAGGCCCATAAAACGACTCGAAACAACTTAATTTCTAAAGTCTGCAACTTTAATCAATTTTTCGAGGCTTCTATTATCTGAATCAACTTCTTCCTTTATCATGAAAGTTGTAGCTCTTTATCTCAGCTTTCCAAAGAATGTCACAAAGCGCCAATCTGATTCCCGTAGCTCCAATTATGAATTTTTTAGTGAAAATTGCTAATGATCCTGATCAATCAGCGCATTGGCTGACATGGGCGGCCATGTCAGACCTCCTGGAGCATGCTGGAAACATTTCCGAAACTCTGAGTTTTGCAATTTTTCGCATCGATTTGTCCTGATTTATTTCTATGAGCCTAAAAACAGTAAAAGACACGAACAATGCATAAAAAGTAGAAGAACCAAATGAAAAGCTTGCCAATATAAAAAAAAGATGACTAAAATCAACGATATATAAAGATGTGAAAACCACTGATCAAACTCCCTCAAACTTAAACTGTTGCTTGACCTCAAGTGACAATCACAATAAATCATGAGATTCACAACATACCGGTACTCATACGTGAGACCTTTGTTCACATTGTTCAAGAGGTAGTTTGATCGGTAATCACTTGACACGAAGAGTTTTTGAAAGAATCTTTTAAACTTGAGCTTCCTTTTCAGATACCTCTCTAACTATGCTTTGTACTTAAGTCTCTTTCCAATTTTCCTCCTTTTTCATCCGGACAATCAAATTAAGGCAATGAGAAGTATGATGATCATCACATGCATAAGACTAATCAAGAGTTTTTTTCTTAGACACCAAATGAGAAACATTTACTACTTTTAATTACCCATGAAAATTTCAAATTTTGCAGTTATATATTGTCCTTATTTGGACGATATTTAGGGATCAACCCCATTTTGGATGAATAATTATGTGAGGGTTACCCAACTTAGCGGGCCAGATGCCTTTTATCTCCTTTTCATCATTTGGTTCCAAAATTATTTATTTCTCAATCAACATACGTGCATGTGAATCTAGATTATGCCAGACTATTAAAATAAACTACTCAAGGAGTACTTCTCAGGATTCAAGTACTATGGTAAAAATCTACACATTAGATTCGTACCACTGTCACATTATTCCAACCTTACTACCCTCAAACAATCATCCCTTTATCTCTATATACTATTCTCGATCTCTTTGAATTACAAGGTCTTGTGCAAAACAAAAAAAATGGTCAAAATTTGGGACAAACTTCAACGTGTGGTTTTACCAAGAAAATAGCATAAAACAAAAAAATAAATCGCAAAGCAGAAAACAGAAAATCCCCCTAAAATCGAACTAAACGTTGGCCCCAATGTTTTAGAACAAGATCGAGAAAGGTGACACACAAAGGGAAATACAACACCACTATTGCCTCCTAGCTTCCAATAGTAAGACCCCTTTTTATTACCTGAAAACAAAACAAACAATAAATAGAAAAAAGCTAAGTAAATAAAAGTGTGGGTTGCCTCCCATGAAGCGCTTCGTTAAACGTCACATGGCTCGACGGTTCATCACCCATGTTAGGGTGGCTTATATGACAAAAAGAACACATCACCTTTTTTATTTCTTTTGTTTGGTAGCAATCCCATAAACTAAGAGTATTGATGATGTTGCTTCCAAATCATTTTCATCTTGATTTTATTGAACAAGGCATAAATGATATTCAATACTTTGTCAATTTCTTGTTTTTCATATTCCTTGTTGTGAAAATAGTTTTTAGGGATACTCTTTTGTTGAAGATTTTCTTGTTGGATGTCTACAGCTTTACAAATTGTTCAATTTTCAGTTTCATCCAGAACTAGATCATCTTCAAGTTTCCTTATTTCTACTTCCCCGTGTCTCTTGTTTACCTCAAATTCTTCTATTCTTACTGCATCTTTTTCATCTGATGTTATGCATTCTTCTTCTGGTTTCATATATTCTTCTTCCAACTTTACCTCTCGCCAAATATACCTATCTGGATAACAGTTAGCCTCCTTACATTCATTCATAAGACTTCTTACCTCCCTTTTATATGCCTTAAAAAGTTTAGTCGCTTCTTCCAAAATGATTCCCGAATTAGGCGACCAACATGCAGAAGATACAGGTGGCAATGTATAAAAATAATACATGGCTGCAAAACTCAGACACTTTATTAGCAGCAAAATATAGAAGAATTTATGAAGCAACAATAATCTGACCTTTCTTTTTATATTTGTATAATAAAATAAAATTCAAATAAAAAAAAACTAAAACAAAATTTTAGTTGACGAGCAACAAAATTTCAATTGAACTAAAATTAGAACTCTATATTTTGGCAGTCCCCAACAACGACGCCAAAAACTTGATTGGTAAAATAACAAGTGTACTATTTTGCCTCTACAGTAGTAATGAGGAAAGTACCCTGAATGTCGATCTCAAGGACTGCATATAAATATGGAGTTCGAATTGTTGTTCAATTAAACAAAAAATACATCTTGGGTTTGATATGCTAAAATAAAATAATTCTGAATAAAATAAATAGATGTGAATAACTGTTTTAACAGATATAAGTAACATTCTAGGGAAGATGTATAATTTTCCATGTAATAACCTTGAATCTTGATTTCTTCAACAAGTTTGTAATATTCAATTATCATCCCTTTAGGTTATTTTACCCTAAGTCCTTAGTGGGAACCCCTTTGAACATTCATCTTAAATCCTAAGTCCTTAGAGAATTATGATGAATTCAAGCCTTTGTTTTATCAAGAGTTAACCGGTAACTATATGGTATGCTTAGTCCTAGGTGATATCTACTACAGTATAATTGTACAAAAACCTTAACAACTTCAGTCCAGTTGATTGTTAACTGTAGATCTATCCTTCTTGGTCTGACAACGAAAGCATAAAAGTCGCGTGCAATTAAATTGAATATGAAAAAAATTGTATTATGAAAATGGGATGAGTCGTTACAAAATCAAATAAATGGAAACCCCCTAACATTGGGGGGTTTAGCTACTCATACTATTCAGAAAACAAAAGATAAATTTTAAATATTAGAAGTATTGGGGAGAAATTTGATCTTCAATCCTTTCTGTTCATGAAAGTCTCCTTCCATCGAAACCTTTGTCTTCTCAAATCTTCTCTTGTTTAATTCTCTGCTTCCCCCCAAAACGTCCTATCAACCAAATAAGGGTTTTCACTACAAACTCACATTGGGTCGGAAACATAATCCAGGCCCGTAAACGTAAAATGACCTGAAACAACTAAATTTCTAAAGTATGCTACTTTAATGAATTTTTCGAGGCTTCTACATTCCAAATCAGCTTCTGACTTTAACATGAAAGTTGTATCTCTTTCTATCGGCTTTCCAACGAATAGTAGAATGCATCGATCCGATTTCTGTAGCTCAAGTTATGAATTTTTTTAATGAAACTACTAATGATCCTGATCAATCAGCACATTGGCTGGCATGGGTAATGTCAGTTGACATGGGAGGCCGTGTCAGACCTCCTGGAGCATGCTGGAAACTTTTCTAAAACTCGGAGTTTTTCACTTTTTTGCACTGATTTGTCTCGATTTATTCCTGTGAGCCTAAAAACAATAAAACATACAAACAACGCATAAAATGTAGAAGATAGAAATGAAACGTTTGCAAATATAAAGAGAAGATGACTAAAACCAACGGTAAATAAATATATGAAAACCATTGATGAAACTCCCCCAAACTTAAACTGTTGCTTGACCTCAAGCAACAATTACAAGAGCTCATGAAATTCACAATATACTGGCACTCATATGTGAGACCTTTGTTCACATTGTTCAAGAGGTAGTTCATTCGGTATTCACGTGACGCCAGAGTTTTTGTAAGAACCTTTTAAATTTGAGCTTCCTCTTCAGATACCTCTCTAACTATGTTTTGTACTTAAGTCTCTGTCTGATTTTCCTCCTTTTTCATTCGGATAATCAAATTAAGGCAATGAGAATTATGATGATCATCACATGAACAAAATTAATCAGGTGGTGATAGGAAAGTCCTTCAGAGGAACTCTTCTGGCGGTGATGACTTCCTTTGCAGTAAGAGTGGGATCTTTCTTAATGGTCTATATTATCTTCATTTTCTTCAGGTTCTTTGCATTGAGAGGCTTTCCAGCACATGGTTCCAGAACATTTGCTTGTTGAGCCTTACTTAGATGTTCTATCAGTATATTCTCTGTCAGAATATCTAAGATAAGCCTTCCCAAAGGAATCCAATCTCTTTTGGTTCTTTCTTCTTTCCTTTTTTCTTTGACACATGTCTTCAGATGGTTGAACATAATATGTGAAAGGTGAACTTTGGCTTTGGTTGTGGTGAAGTACAACAGGTATTGTTGATCAATATTGAAGTAGTCACGAGAACTGGTTGGTTTTATGTGATTGATGCACCCCTGAATTATTCTAGACCAAATTCTGACATAGTCCTTTAGATCTTTGATCTTGTTTGAGGGTTATCCAGAGGAGAAGATTTCTTTTGATATGATGGTTAGGTCAGAGCCTTTTTCTTCTATTTCACTACAATTTATACCATTGTTGTCATGACCAATAAGATTTCCAATAATATCCTCGTTGATGGCGATCTATTTTCTCATAACATAGGACATTACTTGGTGATTTGAAGAAGTAGCATGAATCCAAAATTCTTTAATTTGGGGAAAACTGGACCGATTAGACGATCGAAGTATTTTGTCCACCATTGAAACTCAACATCAGGTGTTAGGTCATACCCATTTCCTTTCATACTTTCAAAATAACCTATAAGTTCACAGAGAACTTCTAGAGAATCAACAGGAGTGAGAATAGTTCTTTAGGGTTCAACGTAACTTTCTTCGTTTGTTGTAGAGGATGAACCAGGAATGTTGATTTGAGAATCTTGAGACAATTATTGAAAGGAGACCATTTTTCACGGACTTTAGGGTTTTGAGAGCACACATACGGGAAGGGAACAAATACAGAGAGAATAGAGTGAGTGAGAGTGAAGGTGTGAGAGTGTTTGTGAGAAAGTGAGGTATAAATAGCCAACGGGGAGGAAAAACATGATTTTAAATTGAATTAATAAAATAAACATAGTGATTAATTGCATTAATGATTTTTGAAAAAAGAGGGATGGTGTGAAGATTTTTAACAGTTAGCGATTTGACTCGCGCCTCAATGCATCAACTCAACTATTTCAGCCCTTCAGATTTTGAACACGTATTCAGCCTTAGAGAGTGACTTTGTGTAATATCCCATTTCTACCCGGCGGATAATAAGAAAATCAAAGTTCAACATAAACAGGATGCTACACTTTCAACTTAAAATCACACTTCATTTAATCGCATATAAAACAGATACATAACACTTAACTCAGATGAACCGATAACAACTTAATTTATTCTTTAACATCAAACAACTTTTTATTAATAAGCAGCGGAATCACACACTCAGCTTTAATTCATTCACATCTTTCATTCAACTGAAACAACTTCAAGTCAACAATTATTTCATGTAAACAACTTAAAAATTCAGCAACTGAAATAATAATCAATAACTAAACATCAAACATTCATCCCCCGAGTGCTACGTATCAGAGCGACAACACCGACTCGAATTGACGAGGTAACAACTATCCTTCTTGATTACCTGCACGTTACCAATAGAAGGGGTGAGATATCGAACTATATAATTAGTCATATGATAAATAATATATTAAATCAGATCATATAAAATCACCACTTCACAACTTACAAACATCTTTAATCATAATGAACCCTCAACGCGGCATAACTACTAAATTCACCGCTTTTAAATAATACCTGTCACAACAAGTCAACAACATAAAGCAATAACTAATCTATCTTCATCACAACTCAAGATGAAACATCAAACGAGACTTAATTACAATGCACATGCATGTGGTACCAATAGGGCTTCAGCCCCCATCGCCAATTGCCAATTATTAGAGGCATTCAAGCAAGGCATCAGCCTTCATCGCTATTTTTCCAATCCAGGCCATCGCAGAGTATGCAAATGTATATAACTCAATGAATGCACCATCACATACTCACAACAATCATCATTCATCACAAGGCATAAGCCTACGTCGCCATTATTACCAGTAAATAGAGGTAATTCATCATCATCTAAAATTCTCTGCAATTTCGCATTATCAACAAAATTCACAGCAACAATCATAACAACACAACAACGGAAATACAACAACAAATAAATAACAATAATTAAGCAACAACTTAACAACAATTCAACAGTAATTCAACAATAGGTCAGCAACCATTCAACATTGGCCATAGGCCTACAACATGATATTGCCCATAAATAGAGGCAATTCAACCAAATTAATCATCACCTGTAATTTCATAATTAACCACAACAATTATTCCGTATAATTATTCGAACATATCAACCAAATCCTGCAAATCAATTACCGGCTAATCGTCCCATGATTTATACTTCATACTAATATTCCATATTAGTTTTCTGACAACTTAATACAACACTGCTAAATTAATTATTACCGACTCTGCAACTAAAACCATCACTGTTATTTAATCATTCTTCCCATGATCCAATCCTCTGTTAATTTCATTACTCTGCTATATATACTACTCTACAACTAATATATATTTATTGGTCACTAATGTTTCTGCTATTTAATACCAACTCTGCAATATAATATTGTTCAGCTACTAGAAATCATCTATGCTTCCCGCACTTAACAAAACTATGCTGATTAGTTTATATCCTAATCACCATAAATAATTAAATTACAAATCTAATCATCCCAAATAATTAAATTATAATTCTAATCATTTAAATATTAGTTATTAAGAACTGGGTGGAAGGCTTAATGGAAGGAGTATTATATTACTTAATAAAACTGCTAATAAGAATAAAATATTGTCTTGTATTTGTCCTCCTCGCCATAAAGGTATGCCTAGCGGCACACAACCTCTTTTCCCATGTTCCCCTCGGCACACACTCCTCCTTTCTAATTTTGTGCCGTTCTGCACACTACCTACACACACAGGGTGTCGTTCGACACCTCTTTCCTTGCCGGACGCCACATTCGAGTGCCCCTCGGCAGATTTCTTTTAGTACTTGTTTTCATCGTAATGTTTTCCAGAAAACATTTAATACCAATCTCAATATAAAACACTTAATTTACTACAACATCCAATTTTCACAGAGGCGATTCATCACCGAACAACAATCCAAACACATGAAATTAGCAGCAACACTTTCAATACAGTTAACATAATTTAACAGCAATATTTATGTTCATACAACCCAATTATGAGTATCATTTATCAAACAACCCCTTATAGATTTAGAACCCCACCCTTACCTTGGATTAACAGTCTCTCTATAATTTCTGGTCGAATTCTAATTTGGCTTCCCGGTCGGCGGTTTCTCTCTCGATGACAGTTTCCTCCAAGCCCTTGTTCTCCTTTCCTCTTTTCCTCTTCTCCAAAACCCTTATTTTCTTTACTGTTTGACAAAACCTAATTCATTCTTATTCAACGTAACATATAATTTCTATTACTCTTAACAATTCCATTGGGCCTAATCTCAACACCCCCACTTTTACTACCAACAACTATTAATTAAGCCCATAAAATTAATAATAGTATTATTATAATACTATTTTCCACCACTTAATCAACTAAATAATTTAACTTACATCGCGACAACATAAATCGATATTTCAACAATAATTCACAACTTCGACAATTAATTCGAAACTAATTCTAAAATATTTAATTAAATAATTAATTAAATATTGGACGTTACACTTTGCGTTTAGAGTTGACAAATGTTGATATGGTGAACTGCTTGCTTCTATCTTAGAAATGAAGCGTTTTTTTCTTCTCACTTCTGAAGAATCTCATAAATATTAAAATCATCAAGCTGACTTTTCATCTAGAGCATTTGAGTACTACATCCAACTATAGCTATATAGGACCATGAGATTAGGTTGTCCCCCATAAATTGGAAGCTTCCAGAAATACTTTTTCTTTCTATTCTGTCTCCAGCAAAGTCAGTGTCACATTACCCTACTAATTTATATTCTCTAGATTTTCTATAACAAAGACCAAAATTAGTAGTACCTTTCAAATACTTGAAAAATTGCTTAAATGTTATTAAGTGATATTCTCTAGGATCTGATTGGAATCTAGCACAAAGACCACGCTATATAGAATATCATGTCTTGAAGCTATTAAATATAAGAGAGAAGCAATCATAACTCTGTAGAGCTTCTGTTCTACTTTCTTACTTACCTATTCCCTTTCTAGAATGCATGTAGGAAGCATAGGAGTTTTGAATGGCTTATTTTATGACAAATCAAATTTCTTCAAAAGTTCTTAAACATACTTGTTTGATGTATGTAGGTTCCTTTTAGAGTTTGATTGATTTGAATTCCCAGAAACAACTTGAGTTCACCCATCAAGCTCATTTCAAATTCTGCCTGCATAGTCTTAGAAAATTCTTTCCCCAAGGAGTCTTTAGTAGATCCAAAAATTATATCATCTATGTAAATTTGACAAACTAGAAAGTCATTTTAAATGGTTTATAGAATAGAGTTGTGTCCACCTTCCCTCTGGTAAACTCATTTTCTAACAAAAAGTTACTTAGTATTTCATACCAAGCTCTGGGAGCTTGTTTCAGACCATATAACAATTTTTTAAGTTTATAAACATACTCTGGATATTTTGTATTTTCAAAACCAGGGGGTTGGTGCACATAGACTTATTCATCAATGTAATCATTTAAAAAAATCTCTTTTGACATCCATATGCTAAAGAGTGGTGCCATTATTTACAACAAATGAAATTAAGAGTCGGATAGATTCTAACTTGGTGACTGTAGCAAAGGTTTATGTATAGTCTATCCCTTCTTGCTGATTATGAACTTGTGCAACTAGTCGTGCTTTATTTCTGATAACTTCTCCTTGTTCACTTAGCTTTTTTCTAAAGACCCATTTGGTTCCAATTATTTTGAAGCCTTTTGGTTTAGGGACTAGATCCCACACATCGTTTCTGGTAAATTGATTTAGTTCTTCCTGCATTGCAAGGATCCAATAATTGTCTAGAAGTGCTTCGTCTATGGAAGTTTGCTCGATCAGAGACACTAATCCTATAAGAGTATCTTTAGTATTTCTAAATGTTGATCTTGTTCTGATTGGATCATCTTTCTTTCCAAGAATCATGTTTTCAGGATGTGTTAAGCTGCTTCTGGATTGTCTTTTTTGGATGGATTCTTCAGAATCTGATGAAGTATTTGTGATGCCTTCTTCTATATTTGGCTGAAGTTCTGAACTTTTATTTTTTGAAGATCTGTCTTCAATACCTGTAATTTGAACTTCTATATCTGCAAAAGATTTACCATGCTTTGACTTTTGAGATCCAAGCTTATCATCAATTCTGACACTAATAGATTCTTCCATAATTCGGTTTTTGTGTTATATACTCTATAACCTTTTGAGCGTTCAGAGTATCTTAACATGAAACAATTTTGTGCCTTAGAATCAAACTTGTATAGATGTTCTTTAGTGTTCAATATAAAACAAGTACATCCAAATGGATGGAAATAAGAGATGTTGGGATTTCTGTTCTTCCATAGTTCATATGGACTCTTTTCCAGAATAGGTCTTATTGAGATTCTATTCTGAATATAACACGTTGCGTTAACTACTTCAGCCCAAATGTTTTTAGCTATGTTAGTTTCGTTGATTATGGTTCTGGCCATTTCTTGTAAAGTTCTATTCTTTCGTTCTACAACTCTGTTTGGTTGAGGAGTTCTAGGACAAGAAAAATCATGAGAAATTCCATTCTCATTAAAAAAAATTCTAAGCTTTTGTTTTCAAATTCCCCACCATGATCACTTCTGACTTTAACAATTCTAAACTCTTTTTCATTTTGAACTTGGTTACAAAAGGTAGTGAACACAGAGTGTGACTCGTCCTTGTATCTTAAGAACTTTACCCATGTCCATCTGTTATAGTCCTCTACGATCACTAATCCATACTTCTTGCCGCTGATGGAAGTAGTTTTCACTGGTCCAAACTGATCTATATGCAGAAGTTCTAATGGTCTAGAGGTAGAAAAACATTTCTTGATTTGAAAGAAGGTTTTGCAAACTTACCTTATTGACATGCTTCACACAGAGCATCTGAGTTGAACTTTAAGTTAGGAAGTCCTCTGACCAGATTGAGTTTGTTAATCTGAGATATTCTTCTTATACTAACATGTCGCAATATTCTATGTCAGACCCATTGCTCATCGCTAACAGACATAAGGCATTTTACATTCTGACTTTTTGGTTCAGAAAGTTCATTTTATAAATGTTATTCTTTCTTTTATCATTAAAAAGTATAGTTCCATTTTTCTGACTAACTTCTTTACAGGACTTTTGATTAAAGATTATATCATAACCGTTATCACTTAATTGACTTATGGATAACAGGTTATGCATTAATCCATCTACTAGCAGAAAATTAGTTATAGAGGGAAGTGTGTCGTTACCAATGGTTCCAGAGCTAATAATATTTCCTTTTTGATTGCCTCCAAACCCATGTATCCTCCAGATTTAAGTTTCAGGCTTTGGGACATATGCTTTCTTCCCTTCATATATCGAGAGCATTTAGATTCCAAGTACCAAGGTTGGTGTTTCAACCTTACTATTAAAGATGTTTGCAACATAGATGATTTTATCCTTAGGTACCCATGTCTTTTTGGGTCCTTGTTTGTTAGAGTTTCTGAAATTTTGTTTGAGATTTGGTTTCGCAGAGTAAGAATCACTAGTATATTTTATATCATGTGAGTGTCCATAAGTAAAGTGTGGGTATAAAGGTGTGTTTTTTATAACTATATCATAAACTTTCTTTGGTTGATATTATTCTTCTCCTCTTGGTTTCACATATCCTACACCTTTTGTGTCATTTCTGCTAACTCCATAGATCATTGAAGCCATCTTGCTTCTATCTATGTTTGTAGCTAGAAATTTTTTAAAGTTGTGATCATATTCTTTTATGATGTTATCTGAACTATTCGAAACTTCTGAAATAGTTTCTTTCTGAGCTTTTTGTAATTCATTTTTAAGTTTAAAATTAATTTCTTTTAGCCCAGAGTTTTCTATTTTATGTTTCCTAGTTTCTTTAGTTTCATATGCAAGAGCGTGTTTCTGGTTCTTGTATTTGACTTGAAGTCACTGATATCTTTCAAGAATTTCATACAGACTTTCTTCTGATTGAGATCTAGAGAATTTTGAAAATACCTCTTATGAATCTGATTCAGATTTTGATGTATATGTGTCTTCTAATATGTTGGCCATTAAAGCTATATTGGCTCATTCATCTTTTGATTCTGTTTCAGCTTTAGAAGATTCTGAGTCATTCCATGATGCCATAAGACTTTTCTTCTTTTCTTTAGAGAACTTCTTCTTAGGCTTTTCTTTCTAAAGATTTAGGTTGTCACTTTTGTAGTGACCTAGCTCTTTGCATTCATAGCATACAAGATCTTTGTTGCTAGATTTTTTGTATCTAGAGGATGATTCATAGTGATTTCCTGTTCTTCTGGGGTTTCTAAATTTCCTTTGTCCGTGCTTCCATAACTAATGGACTCTTCTGGAGATAAGAGATAGTTAGTATTCTTCTGATGAGGATCCACCAGAGTTTTCTTCTTTTGCTTGAAAAGCTTTAATTTCATATTTTTTTATTGGATTTAAGAGCAAGAGACTTACCTTCCTTATGGGGATCATATTATTTTACTTCTATCTCATGACATCTCAAAAAGCTGATTAGTTCTTCAAGAGATATTTTTTTCTAGATTTTTGGCTAGTTTTAAGGCTGTGACCATGGGTCTCCATTTATTGGGTAAGCTTCTGATGATTTTCTTTACATGATTTGCTGTTGAGTATCCTTTGTCCAAAACTTTTATCCCAATGAACATAATTTTAAACCTTGAGAACATTGTCTCAACTATTCATCTTCTTCCAATTTGAAGGTCTTATACTTCTGAATGAGTGTAAGAGCTTTGGTCTCTTTGACTTGCGTGTTGTCTTCATGCGTCATTCTCAGAGAGTCTAACTTGTTCTTAGTTGATTCTCTATTCGTGATATTCTCATACTCGGCATACGAGATAGCACTCAAGAGGATTGTTTTTGTCTTGTGACGATTTCAGAATTCTTTCTTTTGTTGATTTGTCATTTTCTTTCTGTCGATCTTCTGACCGCTTTCGTCAACTAGACAAATGCAGCCGTCAGTTACCATATCCTAGAGATCAGCGCCATGAGCTAGAAAGAAACTTCTGTTTATGTCTTTCCAGTAATCGAAGCTCTCACCATAAAAGATTGAATGTTTGCTGTTGATTATGTCTTTCTCATCACGGTTATCATTGTTGTTGATCCGACTTGGTCCCACCATAGTGTTTTTCTTGCTAGGATCTTTTTTTTGACACAAGTAAGTGTTAGCATCTAGAACTAGGAGCTCTGATGCCAGTTGAAGGATAGAAAAATACAAGAAAGGAGGTTTGAATTGGAGTTTTCTAAAATTAAAATAGTAAGACACGTTTGGTTATCCTGGTTCGTTTAAACTCAAACTACTCCAGTCCATCCGCCAAGGTGATTTCGCCTCTCTCAAACGAAGTCTCAATCCACTAATCAAAAACTTTGATTACATAAACACAATGACTATCATTAATGTCTTATTGAGACTAAACCACAACTTGGTTTCTCAAGGTATTATAAAATATAAAATCAAAACTGTGTACAAGGTGTTTCTAGAAAAACTATATCACAATCGTGATTTATACACAAGATTAAAGCACAAGAGAGAGCTATTGCAGATATATCTTTTTATGCGTAAAAGTGTTCTTTGATTCTTCTTTAAAACTACTTTATATAGGAAAGGCATATGAGACATGAGAAGATTAATTTGGAAGGTTGATAAAGTGTTGTTAATGCACTTTCAAAAAATACAGATCTTGTTTTGTTCCAGCCATTACTCTTTAATTTTTAATGAATGAATTGTAACGTATCAGAACTTTTCTTCTTTTAGATTTTATCAGAATGAGAATATTACTGTTGAGACTTTGGATCATCAGAGTTTCTTGATATTCATATGTTTAGAACTTGGATGAGACAGACACGTTGAAGCTTCTTTGTACTTTCAGAATGTTTACTTATTATAGTATAGCTTGAGCTTAAGTGTTAAGTCTTTTGTTCTTCCAAAACGTCACTTATCAGAGTATCAAAATTTATCTTGCAGCTTTGGTGCTTTAGAAGTTATAACATCAGAACTTCTTCTATATAGCGTGTTACACAGATTTGCTTCTAACTCTATACGCTTTGTCTAATTAGAGCTATAAAAAGTAATTCTCTCATCATCTTCTATGCTTCTTTCATCAGAACTTCTCTGCATATTCAAATACATTATTAGAGGGCATATTTGTTCTTGATATATATATATATATATATATATATATATATATATATATATATATATATATATATATATATATATATATATATATATATATATATATATATATATATATATATATATATATATATATCATGTATTTGTTATCATCAAAATTATTACTAAGATGTAGAACCAAACTATATTCTAACAAAGAAGGCCTAAAATAGACACACGACCTTATCTTGTACCAAGCTTGAAAACATGCACTAATATTGAACTTTTCTTGGCTAAATGATGTTGAATGAATATTGAAGTGATCAATGCCTAATATTATAGGTCATGTCTTAGACTGCAAGCTCATAAGGACCATGGTTGACCAATGTTTGACCTTGAGCAATCAAAATCCTAATTTAGAAACCATACTTGATCCACTTGATTGAAAGCCCTACCTTACAAAACAAGAAAAGGAAACAGAGTATATTTTTATATTTTGATAAATAATTACATCCAAAATGACTTTTTACTTAAAACTAAATACATCCAAAATAAATAATTTACATATAGAGAAAGAATTAAATGTTAGTGTATATAATTCAAAAAATTTGTAAAAATTAAATTTAAAAATTATTTGAGTGTAGGATTAAGGCGGACAAATTTGGAGTATGACAATCTATAAGTTTGGAAAATGAGAATATTTTTTGTGAAATTCTGACACATGTGTCGACACATGTAAGTTATGTGTCGACACATGTAATGATATGTGTCGACCTATATGAGGTCATTGTATTGACACGAAGTTACATAAGCTACAGGCTTTAAAACAATAATACATGTGTCAATGCATAGAATGGATGTGTCGACACATGCAATTGGTTTTTATGCAAAAAATTATTTTTAATGACAGGTGCCGACCTATATGAGGTCAATGTGTCGACACATATTTCCCGAGACTACATACTTTATTATTGATCCATATATGTTGACACATAGTATAGATGTGTCGACACATCCAACTAATTTTTATGTAAAAATTGATTTTTAATACATGATACCTATTGACAACATTTTCAAACATGTTCTAGATGCATTTTAAGATCCCTAATACAATGGTGCATACAATGACTCAGAGATACCGTTCAGTATACATAAAAGCTAAATCAATCCTAGTTTTGACATCATGTAAAATATCTAAGAGGCAAATCCATTCACACATCAATTTCAACAAATTTAGTTTTGTCTCCACCGACATATTTGATCGACTCACGCCAAAGAGTTGCATCATACGCCCAAAAATCAACCCCACAACAATACCAAACCCTACAACATTGTCAATCCACCCAAACTCAACAACCTTACACCACCACATCCACCTAAACCTGATAACAATTCATACCACATACACAAACACAAAACCAAGAGCATGACCTGTACCACCACCAACAATATGCTGCCAACACATCTAACCACAATATTGATAATACATATGGTACCTCCCATTCCTACCATAACACTCAACCAATGTACAGACAAACCACTACAAGAAAAAAACTATTTAGCCTGAGGTTAAACCCCTCACAAAACAAAAATTTGTGAGGGGACAGGTCCCCTAGCTAAACAGGTCGTCACAAACTGTTTGCGAGGGGTCTACCACCTTACTAATTTGCTTGGGGTTTTTCCCCTTGCAAAATGCAGTCTTTAATTTTCATGCAGACTTAAACAGAGAATAATGACAGAGAAGCTTCCTAACTTAAAGTTACAAATGCATTTTTACATAACTTGGAGTTTAACCCTTGACAAATTGCAAGATTTTTTTTACGGACTATTATATACAATATGATATAAAAAGTATTATAATTATATTATTATAAATATAATAATATAATTATAATAATTTCACATTAATATAAAAAACAATTTTAAATTTAAATTTTTTGTAAAAATAAAAGTGTAAATGAAACAATGAAAATTGAGTTATATATATATATATATATATATATATATATATATATATATATATATATATATATATATATATATATATATATATATATATATATATATATATATATATATATATATATATATATATATATATATATATATATATATATATATATATATATATATATATATATATATATATATATATATATATATATATATATATATATATATATATATATATATATATATATATATATATATATATATATATATATATATATATATATATATATTACCGGTAAAGATGCTTGAAACATTGCAAATGATCAAAAATATTAAAAGGAGAGTCTTGTAGAATGTCATTTTATTTTTAAGTTTTGAAATAAGCATATTGCAATGGCTTATTTATTGATTTGGAGAGTCAAATTAGAACATTAGGTTCAAGCGAGTAAAATGACAAAATTGAATTAGGAAATTAGAGATTATCAAGAATTTAAAAAGTTTATCTTTTAGTTTAATGTTTTTGACTTATTTTTATGTTTTTTAACCTATCCCATAATTAATACTAGTGTCTATACTCTTATAAGATAGAATTTTTTTGTTGTAATAATTAGGTATTAAAATTTTTTTCACAAATAACCATATTTCGGAGAAAATTACGTAAATAATCATGTTTAAGAAAACCCCACAAGAGAGTAGCCAACCTAGTTGGCGTATGCGCCTAGGTTTTTTCCCTAGGCGCCATTTCACTTGGCGCTTTTACTCTATTTTATCCAAGTGAGATGACGCATGCACTTTAAAAGTGAAGGGATGCGCCATCTCACTTGGCTCCTAGGGAAAATGCATTTTTTATAAATGATTCGTTCGTTTCTCCGTCATTCTTCACACTTTCTCGCACTGTCCTCTTATTTTTTTCTCTATTATTTGCGTCATGACATTGCCCATGATTTTTACCAGAGATGGTTACGTTATTTTCTCGGCCACAAAACCTCTGATAACAATGAAATTCTGGCACATCCACTTCATGGAGCATCTGAAGAGGGAGTTGATGCGATGGATAGAGGGAGACATCGAGGATGGGGAACAAATTAAAAGGATCCAGCGAAGAAGAACAACCACCTCACTTGCGATAGGAAAACCTAAGTTTTGGTTGGAGGAAGTAAAAATAGACAGCAATGTAATGTTGATGATGCATGGGTCAGATGAAATTGTTTTAACTGTTGTAATTTAGTAGACGGTTTATCGTGTTTTAATTGTTATTCGCGTAAGGTTTATTGTAACAAACGTTGTTAATGAAAAACTGTAATGTTTACAACTTTAAAAAGTAAAGATGTTTTGTAATACAATTTTTATGTGGTTGAGCTAGTAGCCCGAGTCGGACAATTTTTGTGATTGTGTCCGACCTGACGACATAAACCACACTTTATTTCCAGCTTGTCAAGGGAGTCCATTTCAGTTGTGATGCACTTACTTTTGGGACGACCCTTTTTATTCCTCCGCATTTGGTCATTGTGCCATACTATTTCATCATCGTATGCAGGCCAATAATCAGGTTTTGCTACCAAAGAGAAGCTGTTTTTGTATATGTTAAGCAAGGTTTCAGATTTGTAAATGGGAGAAAGAAGTTGTAATGCGTCTTAATGAGTATAAGCACACGCAGCAATGACATGAGAGCAAGGCATACGAAAGGCTTGAAACTTGCCACAATCGCACCAACGAAAAGGTAGTATAACCCTACACTCTTGTCTTAGAAGCCCCTCGTTATGGTCGATAGTCTCTTTGACAATGAAGTTGTGGCTATGTCGGTCAAACTGTATAACCAGATGGGTGTTTGCTTTGGCATTTTCTGCCTTAATAAACTTCATGCAGCTTTCACTCCATAGTTGTCCAGATTGCAACACAACATTCCATATTTGACCTCTTTTGGCAAACAAGGAATCCATCCTAAAATATGTTGATTTAACCAAAGCAGTTACTGGGAGGTTTCATATGCCTTTGAATACTCCGTTCATGGATTCAATTAGATTTGTTGTCATGTGGCCCCATCGTTGTCTTTGAATCCTCCCAGTTTCCATATACCTTTTCAATCGCCTTGGTCTTTGCTAACCACGCCTTTCGGCACGACGGAGTATAGTTAAATACCATAGTGATGTGAGAGATTATGGTTTTCACCTTCAATGATGGATCGTTGCTGACAAGGGGTAGGATTTCTTGACATATCGGATTATAATTTAGTTTCCGATGATCCTATGATTGAGTAGAACTGACACACGTGTAGGTGGACATAGAACCTATGACCCAACAATCACCTCTTAATATGTATGATGCAGTGAGCTTGAACATACAATCTGGGTGGATACACTTGATCTTGTACCTTTCTGGATTTACACGGTCTACCTTAAAATCGACCAAGTTGAGCATGTGGAATTTTTTTATGGCTCGGATACATTCTTCTCTATTACGAAATTTGTCTTTCCCTTTTAAGTTTTCATTCGACTGCATATACGGATTGAAAAATAGATCATATGACGGTTCATCTCCGCCCATGTTGAAGTTTGTCATGTGCAGAGGTGGTGTGTAGATCTCATTTGAAGGTATATCAGGTATCCCATCGTCTTCGGAATCATCGTTGACCATGTTGTCAAACTCTAACTCTTCATCTTCTTCTTCTTCATCAACGACATCTACTTCTGCTTGTTCGATCTCCAGAGGATCAACCACTTGTGACAGCTAAGGCTCTCGCAGCATAATGTACAACTCAATAGAGTCGTACCCAAAATACTCATGTCTGGAAAACATATTCTGAAGGTCCTCGTCATCTTAAACCTCAACTTTATAAAATATTATTTGGTTGTTACCAAAAAACCGGATTCTGATAAAAGATTTGTGTCACGGAACCTCGTCCAAGTTTGGCCTCCAATCGTTATTTGAAATACAAGAAATTGGCTTTCATGCTTAAACAAAATCGGATGTTCTCAGTGTCTCTAAACAAAAACCCAGAGGTGGGACAAATGTATGTCTCACCGTTGAAATGTGCACTGATCACATATTAGGGTGCAAAGGTCATTGTGTATGACTGTTTGAAGGTTTGAAGGTTTGAAGGTTTGAAGGTATAGTGTTTGAGTGATTAAGTGTAGAAGTGTTTTAATAAATGTAGGATTAAATAGGTTATACTGAATTTGAATAAAACAACAGTAAGCAACCTCTAATTCGCCTCCCTACACGTCCAATCGTATTACATGCATGCAGATATGCCTTCCCCAAGGCTGCCACCTAGCCTGCACCTACACTGCAACCCATGCCACATCTAATTCGCCAACAGGGATGGCGACACCTTTCATTTTTGTACTCATTCGCCAAGTCCAATGGCGCCTCCCTACACGTCCAATCGTATTACATGCATGCAGAGATGTCTTCCCTAAGGCTTCCACCTAGCCTGCACCTACACTGCAACCCATGCCACCTCTAATTCGCCAACAGGGATGGCGACACCTTTCATTTTTGTACTCATTCACCAAGTCCAATGGCGCCTCCCTACACGTCCAATCGTATTACATGCATGCAGAGATGCCTTCCCCAAGGCTGCCACCTAGCCTGCACCTATACCGCAACCCATGCCACCTCTAATTCGCCAACAGGGATGGCAATACCTTTCATTTTTGTACTCATTCACCAAGTCTAATGGTGCCTCTCTACACGTCCAATTGTATTACATGCATGCAGAGATGCCTTCCCCAAGGCTGCCACCTAGCATGCACCTACACCGCAACCCATGCCACCTCTTATTCGCCAACAGGGATGGCGACACCTTTCATTTTTGTACTCATTCACCAAGTCTAATGGCGCCTCCCTACACGTCCAATCTTATTACATGCATACAGAGATGACTTCCCCAAGGCGGCCACCTAGCCTGCACCTACACTGCAACCCATGCCACATCTAATTCGCCAACAGGGATGGCGACACCTTTCACTTTTGTACTCATTCGCCAAGTCCAATGGCGCCTCCCTACACGTCCAATCGTATTACATGCATGCAGAGATGCCTTCCCCAAAGCTGCCACCTAGCCTGCACCTACACTGCAATCCATTCCACCTCTAATTTGTCAATAGGGATGGCGACACCTTTCATTTTTGTACTCATTCGCCAAGTCCAATGACGCCTCCCTACACGTCCAATCGTATTACATGCATGCAGAGATTCCTTCCCCAATGCTGCCACCTAGCCTGCACCTACACTGCAACCCATGCCACATATGATTCGCCAACAAGGATGGCAACACCTTTCATTTTTATACTCATTCACCAAGTCCAATGGCGCCTCCCTACACGTCCAATTGTATTACATGCATGCAGAGATGCCTTCCCTAAGGCTGCCACCTAGCATGCACCTACAATGCAACCCATGCCACCTCTTATTCGCCAACAGGGATGGCGACACCTTTCATTTTTGTACTCATTCGCCAAGTCTAATGGCGCCTCCCTACACGTCCAATCGTATTACCTGCATGCAGAGATGCCTTCCCCAAGGCTGCCACCTAGCCTGCACCTACACTGCAACCCATGCCACCTCTTATTCGCCAACAGGGATGGCGACACCTTTCATTTTTGTACTCATTTTCTAAGTCGAATGGTGCCTCCCTACACGTCCAATCGTATTACATGCATGCAAAGATGCCTTCCCTAAGGCTTCCACCTAGCCTGCACCTACACTGCAAGAGTGACACTTATCTGCATGCATGCACCCACCAACCACCTCACTTACTCTGTGATAAAAGTTTGCCTATAAATACAGAGCCTCACATACTTCTATTGCATCCACAATCGTCTCACTCTCTACTACAAACTCTTTCATAGTCTCAGACAATTTCAAAGTCTTTCATAATCTCAGACAATTTCAACAATGGCTCTTCTCACAATGGGAGATTCTCACCGAGGCACAAGGGACAACATTGCAACGTTTGTAAGTTTCTTGTATACTTATACATTTTTCATACTTCTATTAATTTTATATTCATCTTATGGACTCTTACAGTTTTTACATTCTTAACTTAGGATACTAAAAGATTCAGAATCCGGTCACACAACTACCTTGCTCCCGACCCGTTGATCGTACCCTATCTCGAATATGCAGGTTTCAGAAATGTTATAAATATCTCCAACTGCACGATTGATTCAAAGTTCATACTTGCAATATTGGAAAGGTGGAGACCAGAGACCCATACATTTCATCAACCAGTAGGTGAATGTATCGTCACACTAGAGGACGTGTACATGTTATTGGGTCTCCCTGTCAATGGTAAGGCGGTTAACGGATTGGTTCAACAACCCAATTATCTGTATGAAGAATTGTTGGGAATGGATATGGTTGAAGGTGGTGGTGCGAGAGGTCATGGTATACTACTTACTGAGCTCAAAAATCATTATGCGACTCTCGAATTGAACGAAAATTACTCCGAGCTAGCTAAGGTAATAAAAGCTAGAAATTATTAATGATACTATTTGGAACCTTTTTATTTCCTGAAAGTAAGGGAAATAGTGTAAATTTTATGTATTTAAATTTACTTAGAGACTTTGAAAAAACTAGAAAGTATAGTTGGGGTTATGCTATTTTAGCCCATCTATACAGTCCCTTGTGTAAAAATGCAATCAAGAAAAAATGTACATTTTATGGCTGCGCTTTTTTACTTCAAGCCTAGGGTTCGTGGAGAATGGAGTCTCTAAACCCCGTCAAGAACAACACATTCATTTTCCCATACGCAACAAAGTAAGTCATTAACTTATATCATTTATTGTTATTCATCTCTTCACCAAATATATGATAAAAATAAAATATTTTTCAATTCCTTTAGGTACTGCGTGAGGGGTATGGATTACGGCAAGAATCCAAGATTCAATGTCGCTCTATATCACAATCTATTGGATCACCTTGGCCCAGATGATGTACGTCATACCTTTCAACTTTTCTACTTTTAATTATTTATTTATTACGTTTTCATTAAGCTGATTTAATTTTATCCGCAGTTTGTCTGGAGACCATATTTGGGTTTGGACCATGAACCAAACTCCGAGTATGCAGCAATTTGGAGCGCAAAGACTGCAATCATATAGTTCAATGTTATGGAGATGCACCACAGCGACCGTGTCAAGATGCAGTTTGGAATGCATTAAGAGATACCATGCGATCCAACTTGTTTGTCCCCGTGGCATCTCAAAAGGGTTGACGCCCAATGGGGTCTTACCAACTGGAAAGATTTTTCTCTAGAATGGTGTAAGATGTGGCAGAGGCATCACCGAAATGTCTTGCAATTCCCAGTTTTCCTCAACCATGGTAATATGCGACACACGGATCAATATTTAGCTTGGTACAGATCGGTTAGTACCCCAGAAATGCACGTGTCTCATCCAAGGTATTTGGTTGACCCACGAACACAACCCTCATTTCCCCAACAACAAACCCAACACACATCAACCTCCTACCAACCTCCCCGAAGAAACAGAACCACAAATACCCAACCACAATCACCACCACAATACGATTACACCCACATGCCCCAAAACCAACCACAATCACCACCTCAATACCAATACCCTCATATGCCTCACACCCAACCACAATTTCAATCACAATACAAATACACCCGCATGCCCCACACATAATTCCAGTCTTCTACATATCCCAATATGGGTCCCTCAACATTTAACCTTAGCCCTGATCTAGGATTTTCCGAAGATTATGAACCAACTGACCCAACTTACCATCAACCACCACATCACCAAAGCACCCAACATTCCCAATACCAAACACCCCAAGATCCATTTCCTTTCTACCCCCGTACTCAGACGACCAGTGCTACAGACTAACCATGGAACCCCACCCACCATTAACACGACCAAACTTTAAGGGTATGGGTAATCTACTGTACCAAAGAGGATCTTCTAGATATGGAGATCTGATCAATTTCATGGATCCAAAACGCATTGACTTCGCTGGGCCATCGACCCTGCCACAACAGGAAACGCGCAACACCTAACACGGGAAAGGCGAGGACGAGTATGCAGAACTGGGGGTCATTACCGAATTCCAGGGGACCACTGATTAATTTGTATTTTTTTATGTAATCATTTTGTGTAATCATATTGTGTAAATAAAAAATCATTTTTCTCGATCCTATATCATTTACGTAACATACCGCATTTAAAATAAAAAACACGAAAAATTGTCTTCCATTTGCACTAAGGCGCCATCTCACTTGGCTTAGGGCAAGCCTTTTACACATAGGCGCCAAGTGAGATGGCGCCTCCCCTTTAAACCTAGGTGCATGCGCCAACTGGGTTGGCTCCTCCCTTGTGGGGTTTTCTGAAACATGGTTATTTGCATAATTTTCTCTGAAACATGGTTATTTGTGAATTTTTTTTAATACCTAATGTGATGCGGTGGGAGAACTGGCTTGAGGTTTTGCGTTTGTGTTTGCAAATGTTTCGGTTTAGCAAGAGTCGCCACCGACTTTTTATTTTATCCAAAAGAAAGGTCAAAAAGCACAGGAAAGACCTTTGAGATTGTTTTTGGGTTCGGGGGGTAGATTATGAAAAGGGAAGGTGCTAGCACCCTTTTCATCCATGGTTTTCCATGGGCTCTTAGTTACTTGTTTTAGATCACTTGCTTTTGCTTTTCAATTGTTTGAAATGGTGCTTTTGTGTGAGGTTTTGAAAGTATTTTGAAAAGAGGCCTTTGTTTAGGCAACCTTTGTAATGATTCTTGTTTGAATGTATACAAAGGTGTTTGTCTTTTGGAAAATGTTTCAATGTTTGAAAGTTTGTTTTGGGAAAATGTTTTGAAATTTTGTTGTGTTTTTAAAATTACCAAGGATGGTTTGCAAGTTTGATCAAGTAACTAGGAGTTGTCTACCCTACTCAAAGATCTTTCATACACATTTTTAACCCTTTGACATTGTTGTTTTACCATTGTATTTGGTAAACAACCTTGTCTTTGGATGTTAAACGGGACGGGCGTGGGTCATCGTATGACCATGATAGGAATGGTGCTAAGTATCTTAGCGAGTTTTTGAGGGACTAGATCATTTTTGTATAGGCAACCAAGATAGCGTCATCGAGGGACTATGATCTTTTTGTTTTGCCAAGATACCTAGCATGCATACCATGGCCATTTTTAAAGCAACAAGGGGATGAAACCCTAGGGGTGCTTATGTGCATTGTGTTGTCATTTTTCATGCATTTTTATCTTGTGTTTAGTCATGTTATTTGTTTTGATTTTTAGTTATCATACAAACCCTAATTTACTATCATGGCATTTTGAAAGCGATAAAATGCGTAAAAGTAAATCTAAGACTATTACAACATAATTCTGGGGAAGGGGATACAAGTTTGAATAGGAGGATATTTGCACAAAAATAAAGCCCTAAAACTATTACAACCATATTGAATTTATTTGTACAAATAAATAAATAAGCAAATATTTAAATATGCAATTAAATATAAATATGCAAAAATGTTTTTGTATTTATTTTTATGTATGTAAAAATAAACTATTTATGTCTCAAAAATAAGAAAATAAAAAATGATTATTTTTGAAAGGGTGGAAACCCTAATTTTTTGTTTTAAGAAAATATATTCTATATTGTTTATTTATTCATTTTTATGTACAAGATAATAAATAAAAATATATGCAAAGATGTTAAAAAATAATATTTGTGAGAAAATAATATTTTAAGTGTATAAATAATAAAAATAAAAATATATAATATTTTTGTATTATTTATAAATTTATTTAGGAAAATAAAAGTATATATTATTTAATAACTATTCTTATGCTAAAAAATATAAAATAAAATAAAATAAAATTTGAAAATTTAAGAAAATATTTTTGGTGGTTTTTAATATTTAGAAAATATAATAAAAGTCAGAAAATATGAAAAGAAATGAAAAATATAAAAAATAAAAGAAATGGGCCAAGGGGCTGCAAAGAGTAAGCAGGGGGGTGTCAAAAGCAAGGCAAGCAAGCCCAACCCAAGGTTCCTTCATCCCTGTCCTTGAGACAAAAGAAAAACGCGCGCCATGGTTCAAATTTTTATCTCCTGCATATGTGCTTAAAAACAAAAACTTGCAACATGAAAGTTATAGCTCATCATCACACAATTCTAACCATATAAAAAACATGATCTAACTCTAAGAAACCAGGGAGAATTTCAGTGCCCTTAATTTATAACCTAATTTTTTCAGTAAGTTCAACTATCAAATACTCCTAACTCAGTTAACATAAATGAATTCTATGCATATGTACAACTCAAGGACAATGAGGACTACATTTTTGCTTCACAAACCAAAGCTTAATGATGCCTAAATAAGGAGATAGAAAGTTGGAAAATACCTGTTTCAGTCAAACTCGAGTATGGCAATGTAGCAACTTTTGGTGAGGCCTGAAAGACTTTTGAGCTTGCTTGATGTTCCCTTGACCTTTCCCAATGCTTAGCTTACTTTGAAATAGCTTGAATCTCCCTATAGAACTCAACCTGCAAACTCAGAATTTAAAAATGGTGATGCTTGAAAATACAGTTACAGTTGCTTGAGAATGGTCTGGACAGCTTAGGTGTATTGTTTAGAAAGTGTTTGAAGTGGTTTGGGACAAAACGCACGAGTGGAAATGGTTTTGGCTTCTGATTTGCAGAACTTACCTTGTTTTAGGCAGAAGTTGGTGTTTTGATGTATTTGGGTGTTTTAGAGGCTTGGAGCTCGTGTTTCTGGCTTGGTATATTATGTTGAAGTTGTTTGAAAGGTGTACAAAGTTTGGTTTTATCAGATTGAAGAGTTGTGGAGTTTTTGCACACTTGCTTGTTTTTGAAGAAAAGGTTGAATTGACAATGCTCAAAGGCTGTACTTGCTATCTCCAGGCCTGCACATAGTTGGTACCAATTTCCTGATATTAGTAAACTTTGTTTGCTGCAAAAGATTAGGTTCAAGGCTCAAGGGAAACAAAAATGCAAAAGTTGTGCTTTATGGAAATGGTATTGTTGCCTTTTTGCCAAAAATGGATTAATTCAATGTGTAATGTTCTAAAGATCAGAACAAAGCCTCTAACCAATGTATTTGCATTTAATTAAGGAGTTTGGAAAGGTTTAAGGCCTGTAAAACAAGTACAAGCATGCTTTGGACAGAATTGCAAGTTGTAGCAATGTGCAAAATGTCTTGGACAAAAGTGATGATTTGCCATTTTCAATCCTTCGATTCTCCTTAACCACAAATTATCTTGGAGAGTTCTTGGGCATTATGGAAAGCTTGTAACATGATCTACAATCCATCTTTGAAATGCATTTTGATATTCCACTTGAAACTATGTGAAAATTTGCCATGAAGATAGGTCAAAATCCTGCCTAAACTAGGGCAAAATTTCACTAAGTTAAAAGTTTCACGGACCCTTGTTCACAAAATCATAACTTGAGATCCAAGCATCTTTTGGGAAAACTTTGTGAATAAAAGTTTTAGATTTTATGGAGGACTACAAGTTTCATGTTTGAAGTTTTATTTGAATCCAATTGCATCATGGTGAAAAAGTTGGGGAAAGTTGGGAAAAAATAAGAAATTTTCATAACTTAGAAAATTTCTAAGTTATGAAAATTTTCCATTTTAAACCCTAATTTTCAAAATTAGGTTTCTTGGTGAACAAGTTTCATGTTTTGACACATCTTGATGAAAAATGACCCTTGGCACTTGGTTTTGACCAAAAAGTCAAAGTTTGACTTTTCAGTGTACAGTTGATTTTTGATTAGTTGATTGGAAAATTCATCTGTCAATCCAATGCATTTGAGATCTTTTGAACCTTGTGATTAGGTCAAGATGATGCCATTGAGTCCTTGAATCCATAATTGAACCCAATTTGCCATTGGCTAGGTGAAAAATTAGAAATTGCCCTTCTACAGTCAAAACCCTAAAAATGACCATTTTGCCCTTTTGATGATCTGATCAAATTTCTTGAGGAGTTGTGGTCCAAACTTGATCAAATTGTTCATATGAGTCTATAATATTGTTGTGGATCAAAAATTATGAGGTTTGACTGTAAATTGGCCACAATTGACTTTTTCCCCAATACAATTGATTTTTAGGTCAATTGTCCAATTGATTGGGCAAAAATTTGATTCAAAGCTTGAAACTTGGTATGGGAAATCTTAGAGGTTCATCATGAAGTATGAAAGTCACATGAGGCATTGGAAGTCCAAAAATCCCTGTGCAACCTCAAACCCTAATTTCAAGTCATTAGTGCAAGGAGATGTCTTGAGCTGAGCAAACCCTAATCCTGTCTGGAGTCCAAAGAGTCTTGTGAGGGAAAATCTTGATAAAATGAGAGGGAAAATTTTGGGGTACAACAGCTTCCCCTGTTCAATCTTCTTGAACCTGAAGAGTTAGATTGGCGAGCTTGTCGTTCGTGACTCGAAGGTAAAAGATGATTGGACACTAGAGTGCCCGTAAATTTGCACTCGTCAAAATATGGTTGAGGAAATGGGCTTAAAGATGCTATTTGGATATGTGATAAAATATTTTTGGAGATGGGCTTAAAGATGCCATCCAAGTCTGTCTGCTGATTTGTAAGTCAAAAGAATGAGTATCAGAATGGTATCCGCGTCTGGAACGTATCTGAACTGTATCGGGAGATTGAATTTGTATGAGCAATGGAATGGCGTCCGTGTCTGGAGCGTATCCGAGCTGTAACTGTATTTGATTCTTGAATGAATAACAGAATGATTGTCGTGTCTGGAGTGTATCTGTATTGTATCTGAATCTGAAATCTGAATAAGCGAAAGAATGACATCCGTGTTTGGAGCATCTCTGGGATGGGGAAAAAGTCTGAATGAGTGACAGAATGACAACCGTGTATGGAGCGTATCTGGACTGTATCTGAAGTTGAGATCTGTATGAGTAGCAGAATGACTTCCGTGTCTGGAGCGTATCTAATCTGTATCTGATTGTTGAAGTCTGAATGAGTGATAGAATGACCTCCGTGTCTGGGGTGTATCCATATTGTATCTGAATAAGAGATCTAAATGAGTAACAAAATGACTTCCGTGTCTAGAGTGTATCCGTACTGTATCTGAAATCTTTGTATATTTGTTAAAGACAGCTTTTAATCTTATCCTGAAAAGGGTAAAATGTTAGCTGAAACACAACGTTATGTTGCCTGACATGTATGATGCAATAAATGTGTTTTATCAATGTTTATGATATATGAATGTAATGTATGCGCATGTAAGCTGATTCGCTGTCTTGCTGAGGAAAATAAATCCTTGATAGCAGGAGATAATAAAATCTTTGACCGCTATTGGGGAAAATAAATCCTGGACCGCTGTTGGAGATTCAAGATCTTTGATTACTGAGGATGAGAAATCCTTGTTGACTATTGTTAGGGATAGAAAATCCTTGGCAACTCGCGGGGATTATCAAAAAAATATGACAACTTCTGGGGATGTGAGAATCCTTCATGACTTTCCTGGGGATAGGGATCCTTCAAGTCTTTGGAATTGGAGCATGATAATCATTCTGTTGTGAGAATGATGCCATGTGTTGCTTGAGAAACCTGCTTGGGGAATCCCGAGAACTTTGATGACTATGGCTGGAGATTACACAATGGGAATCCTTACTCGACTGGGGAATAAGGAAACTTTGATGATCTCTACTGGGGATTAGATGAAAGAAAAACCTTGATCTGCTGAAGAATAAGGAAGACTATGATGGCTTCTGCAGAGAATTAAGAATGAGAATCTTCGATCTTCTGGGGAAATTGAAATCTTGAGGGCTTCATTGGAGAAGTGAGAATTAGAATCTTCAATCTGCAAGGGATTAAAAATTCTTACAAATTCATACTGGGAGTAATGACGACTCTGGCAGCTTCACTGGGGAACCAAGAATGAGAATCTTCAATCTGCTAGGGAAATTTGAATCCTCAGGGACTTCAAACTGGGGAGTTAGGAATGAGGATCTTCATTCTGTTGGGGAAATTTGAATCCTCGGGGACTTCAAATTGGGGAGTTAGGAATGAGGATCTTCATTCTGTTGGGGAATAAAAACTCTGTGGGGAATAACTATACTGCTGAGGAGTAGCTGTCCTTCTGGGGAGATCAGGAGCTTGGGCTGTATGCCAATCTACTGGGGAATTATCCTAGGTTGGGGATAAAAATTAGCTGTTATCTGATTGATTCTCAGGCTTCAAGGCAACTTGCTGGGGAATCTGGGGAAAACTGAATGGTTCCCGCTGTAGATTGATAGTTGGAAATTTGACTTTGTTGGGGAAGAAGGTTTCATCTCCTCTGAGGGTCTGTAGTTCAAAGTTTTGCTCCACTTAGGATTGGGAGTTTGAAAACTTAACTCTGATGATGGATTAGGGGTTTGAAGTATAACTCCATCGGGGATTGGGAGTTTGAAGTTTAGACTCTGGCGAGGATTTTGAAATTTAATTCCGCTGGATATGTATTTCAATGGTTTTAGCTCCGTTGGGGACCTAGATGATGTACTGCAGGAGATTTCTCTTGGAATAGCTTAAAGACGTTTTCATATACTTTCAACCTGTCAGTAATTATTCTTTCACGTTCCGTTTATTTGTAAGCAGTGATTATATTCAAATGCATATGCTCATTTAATAAACCATTGGACGTTTTCAAATAAAACACAAGTGTAAAAAAAGGAAAAGGCAAATAATTTTCTGCACTTTGAAGTATCTTTGTATTAACTTTGTGTAAGTATTTTGTACAAAGGAGACATACATCCTAGTAAGAGAATGTTGTCATAAAAATGAGAAAAATTTATACAAAGAAAGATGGCTATATGTAAAAATTCCAAGGGGTTCCCATTCTGCTATAGCCTTCGTAACTATGGATATCTTGTCCATGCGTTGCTTCGTTCGAAGATAATTTGAGTTGATTAGAAGCCTGGAGCTTGTCTGTGAAGAGATTGCCCTTAAAGTGATCCGACGAGAAATAGTCATACGCTTTAATTCCCTAACTTTTGCCTGGACCGCCCTTTCGGGTTTTCGATCCACCGGGAAACCCTTTTTTTCCCAAGTAGCCCTTTTGGGTTTTCAACTTGCCGGGTGTACAGATTTTTTTTATTTATCCCTAATTTTTGCCTGAACCGCCCTTTCGGGTTTTCGATTCACCAGGATGCCCATTTTTTGCCCAAGTCGCCCTTTCGTGTTTTCAACTTGCCGGGTCGTTTATGCGTAGTATATTTTCACTATGTCTGCGTTTGCAGGGTGCGGCAGGTCGTCGCCGTCCATGGTGGTCAGGATCATTGCCCCACCAGAAAAGATGTTTTTGATCACAAATGGTCCTTCGTAGGTAGGAGTCCATTTGCCCCTGGGATCACTTTGCGGCAAGATGATCCTCTTGATTACAAGATCCTCGACTTGATATACCTGGTGTCTAACTTTCTTGTTGAATGCCTTGATCATCCGTTTCTGATATGTCTGACCATGAAAAACAGCAGTAAGTCTCTTTTCGTCAATCAAGTTAAGTTGATCAAGCCGAGTCTGAATCCAATCATCTTTACTCAAACCAGCATATTTCATGATTCTCGAGGAGGGAATCTGAACCTCGATAGGTAAAACAGCCTCCATGCTATATACCAAAGAATAGGGTGTTGCCCCAGTTGATGTTCGTGCCGTGGTACGGTACCCGTGAAGAGAAAACGGTAACATCTCATGCCAGTCCTTGTAGGTGACTGTCATCTTTTGTATGATCTTCTTGATATTTTTGTTCGTAGCTTCGACAACACCGTTCATCTTTGGCCGGTAGGGAGATGAATTGTGATGTTGAATCTAGAACTGCTCGCACAAGGCGGTGATCATAGTGTTGTTCAGGTTTGTACCGTTGTCAGTAATGATCCTTTCGGGGATGTCGTACCGACAAATGAGGTTCTGCTTGATGAAGCGGGCAACAACATTCTTTGTGACGGATGCGAAGGAAGCTGCTTCGACCCACTTGGTGAAGTAGTCAATGGCCACCAGGATGAAGCGGTGTCCATTGGATGCTTTAGGCTTGATCTCTCCAATCATGTTGATTCCTCACATAGCGAATGGCCAAGGAGCTGTTAAGACATTGAGAGGAACTGGAGGTATATGTACCTTGTTTGCATAGATTTGACATTTGTTACAAGTTCTGGAATGTTGATGGCAGTCAGCTTTCATGGTAGACCAGTAATAGCCTGCCCGTAGAATCTTCTTAGCCATCGTATGTCCGCTAGAGTGAGTTCCAAAGGTACCATTGTGCAGTTCATCCATGATCTGTTTAGCTTCAACCTTGTCCACACAACGGAGCAAAATGCAATCATGATTACGCTTGTATAGGATACCATTGCTCAGGAAGAACTTAGCTGAGAACCTTCTTAAGAACTTTGTGTCGTTGACTGAAGCTCCTTCAGGGTATTCTTGTGCTTCGAGATACCTTTTGACGTCATGAAACCAAAGTCGGTCCACTACTTCTTCGGTATTAATCTCGTGACAATGTGCAGGTTCGTCCATCTGTTCAATGGTGATTTGGGGAGCCTCATTATCCCATTTAAGTTTAAACATGGATGACATCGTAGCTAGAGCATCTGCTAGCTGATTTTCTTCTCGCGGGAAGTGCTCGAAGGTAATCTGCTCGAAATGTGGTAACAATGTCAATACATGTTCTTTGTAAGGGATGAGGTTTGGATGTTTAGTATCCCACTCTCCTTTGATTTGACTAATAACCAAAGTTGAGTCCCTAAATACAATCCACGATTTGATTCCCAAGTCAATAGCGGCCTTGAGACCAAAGATACAAGCTTCATACTCGTCCATGTTATTGGTGAAGCTGAAGCAGAGTCTGGCAGTGAAAGGTGTATGGCGACCTTCTAGAGAGATAAGTACCGCGCCGATACTATTGCCAAGTGCATTGGAGGCACCATCAAAGTAAAGAGTCCATCGGGATCCTTGTTCAGGTACGTCATATGGTCTTAAGTCTTCAATGTTGTCCAATGTCATGATATCCTCGTCGGGGAAGTCGAACCTCATGGATTGGTAATCTTCGACAGCTTGATGGGCCAGATGATCGGCTAGCACACTCCCCTTTATAGATTTTTGGGTTGTGTACTGTATATCGTACTCTGTTAGGATCATCTACCATCTAGCGATTCTTCCAGATAGAGTAGGCTTCTCAAAGATGTACTTGATCGGATCCATCTTAGAGATCAGCAAAGTGGTATGAGTCAACATATACTGCCTCGGCCGGTGAGCAGCCCTTACCAAAGCGCAGCAAGTTTTCTCGAGCAGTGAGTATCAGGTCTCACAGTCGGTAAAATTTTTGCTAAGGTAATAAATGGCATGCTCTTTTCGGCCAGACTCGTCATGTTGGCCCAGTACGCACCCCATTGAATTCTATAGGACGGTCAGATACATGTTTATCGGCCTTCCTTCGACGGGTGGCATCAAGATAGGAGGTTCTAGCAAATACTCCTTGATTTTATCGAAAGCAACTTGGCAGTCATCATTCCATTTAACCACCTGATCTTTCTTCAACAGCTTGAAGATTGGTTCACAGGTAGATGTTAGGTGAGAAATGAACCTTGCAATGTAGTTTAGGCGTCCCAAGAAACCTCTGACCTACTTCTCAGTGCGAGGGGCAAGCATTTCTTATATAGATTTAACTTTGGAAAGATCAACCTCGATGCCTTTGTTGCTGACTATGAAACCCAAGAGTTTATCGGACCTGACTCCGAAAGTGCACTTGTTAGGGTTCAGTCTGAGCTTGTACTCTTTCAACCTGACAAACAGCTTTTGCAGATGGTCGGGGTGTTCTTCTTCAGTTTGTGAACGGGCTATCATGTCGTCTACGTAGACCTCTATCTCATGATGTATCATATCAGGAATCAAACCTACCGTGGCGCGTTGATAGGTTGCCCCAGCATTCTTCAGTCCGAATGGCATCACTTTATAGCAGAACGTACCACACTGTGTAACAAAAGTAGTTTTCTCCATGTCTTCAGGTTCCATTTTGATCTGGTTGTAACCTGAAAATCCGTCCATGAAATAAAATACCTTGTGCTGAGTTGTATTGTTAACCAAGATGTCAATGTGCGGTAGTGGAAAGTCATCTTTAGGGCTAGCCTTGTTTAAGTCTATGTAATCCACGCACATTCTCACTTTGCCGTCCTTCTTAGGCACGGGCACAATGTTAGCAACCCATTGTGGATAGGAAGTAACAGCAAGAAATCCAGCATTGAATTGCTTCATAACTTCAGCTTTGATCTTTTCAGACATGTCGGGCCTTATGCGGCGAACTTTCTGTTTAATTGGTGGACAATCTTCTCTTGTAGGGAGACGGTGTACCACAATGTCTGTATTAAGTCCCGACATGTCTTCGTATGACCAGGCAAAGATCTCAACATATTCATTCAATAGCTGAACTAAGCGCTCCTTGACACTTGGTTCTAGGTTGGCACCCACTCTAACTTCTTTTCTGTTTTCCTCTGTACCCAAGTTGATTGTCTCTAACAACTCCTCGTGAGGTAGAATAGCCCTTTCTTCCTGTTGTAGCAGTCTAGCCAATTCTCCAGACACTTCACAGTCTTCATCACCTTCGTATTCGGCATGGTAGACCAGATCTTCAGAGTCACTGAAGGCCATAGCAGAATTGTTACCCATGGAATCCGGAATGGAAGGGTACCTGCATTTGTGAGTGTGGGTGTGTGTAAGGGATAGCCACCTTTAAACAAATAAAATGTAAAAATAAAAAAAATGAACACAAAAGTTTATATGTGAAAACGTCCATGATTCATTAAAACGACATATGAAGATGAAAAATCAAACCCTTACAAATGGACCTATGTACCTCTGGTAAGGCACAAGGTTAAAAGTGTACGAATTGTTTAAGAATTATTACAAACTAACATAAATGTTTGAAAGATAAATTACTGATTGATGAAAGTAATGGGAATAAGATCCTTTGCCTCCCAATTACGTAGTCCTCCTTCCACAGTGCGGAAAATCCAGTCTTCCTGATTGCTCTCCTCTTCACCATCCTCCAAAGCATTGACTCCATGATGGGTGATCTTCACTGGTGTCCCTCCAGCCTGGGAGCGACGCACAGCCTTTTTGGCAGAAGCAAAGAAACCCAAGCCGAATTTATCAGATTTGAAAGGAAAATCGGGAAGCTGCACCCAGATTATGCTTCCTCCTTCTTCAATCACGGCCTTTGCATTTTTGAGAGACGACATCTGCGACGGAGGTCTGGTAACCATGGGTACGGAAGACACTGTCTTGGTTGCTGCAATCTCCTAAGCTACCTCTTCAAAATGCTGAAAGGTGGTTTCGATGAATTCACCATCCAATTCTACGTAGCGGAAAGAATTAAGATGGCTTATCATGTATTCCTCTTCACCGTGAACTGTCACAATTTTCCCCTAGACAGGGTACTTGAACTTCTGATGCAGAGTAGAAGTGACGGCTCCAACATGATGAATCCAGGGTCTTCCCAACAAGCAAGAATAGGAGGGACGGATGTCCATCACGTAAAATATGGAGTTGAAGGTTTCAGTTCCCACTTTAATCGGGATGTCCACCTCCCCGTGGACCATCCTTTTAGAACCATCAAAGGCTCTGACAATGATGTTGTTGGGCTTCAAAGTTAAACCTCCACAATCTAGCCTATCCAATGCTTTCTTTGGTAAGACACTCAGCGATGAACCTGTGTCTACCAGAACGTGTGCCAGAGTAGTCCCTCTGCATTCTACCGAGACATGCAAAGCGTCATTATGTTTTCTCCATTTGATTGTTAAATTGGCGTCGGAGAATACTAGACCATTGTCTACTGTTAGGCTAGCTACACATTCTTGGAACTGATCCGCGGAGGTTTCCTGGGGCACATGGGCTGTTTTCAAAAATTTGATCAGAGCTTTGGCATGAGCTTCTGAACAAAGCAGCAAGGCCAGCATAGATATTTTTGAGGGGGTTCGCCCCAGTTGCTCCACAACATTATAATCGCTTTTCTTGATTATTTTCAAAATCTCTTCCATTTCTTTTTGAGAGGTTTCAGGGATGATCAATGCCTGAGCCCTCATCCTGACGGGCTCTTCTTGGATCCCTTTCCCTCTATCATCAGCAGCAGCAGAGGGGACAACCACATGAGTCACAACTTCTTCATTAACTGGAGTTCTCGCAGATATGTTGACCAGCGCAGGGGTAACCTTAGGAGCAGCAGAGGGTCCGAAGATTGCCTTTGGAGGGGCAATCTCTGGAGAGAAAATTCTTCCACTGCGGGTGATTTTACTCGTTCCGGCAATGTTTCCAATGTGGTAAAAGATCTATCCCCCATAGCTCCACGGTATTGATTTGTTGGACTTGTACATGATAGGCCCCAGCATGGTTATCTTTAAAGGTACAATCTTCGGATCAGATGTAATCTTAACAGGTCTTTTGGAGACCTTGGAAAGATTGGCGGATATGGTAATTATTGAAACATCATTGACAGGAGTCGGTGTAACAGGAGTCTTTTCAAAAAGTATTTCTTGATTATCCATTAGGCGTTGGATGCCTAACTTCAACAACGGACAATCGGTTGGTAAGGATGAACAAATGCAGCAATCTTCTTCACATCCTGGGAAAATCCCAGCCTTCAGCAAATTCATCTTGATTATCGGTAGCGGAGTCATCAAATCATCAACAGTAGCAATAAAAAGATCTTCTTCAACAGCATGGGCGTTATGGCCATGCTTTGGCATTGGAGAAGAGATCACATTAGGCTTTTCAGGGGCGTCGAATTCAACTTCTTTAGCATCTATTAAATCCAGAATTTTATTTTTGAGGGCCCAACAATTGTTGGTGTCATGCCCCAGGCTGTCTGAATGATAAGCACACTTGGCGTTCGAATGGTAGTAAGGAGAAGATGTATTCAGATTCTTCGGTGCCTCTTTCAAACTTGCAAGGTTTAGCTTCAAGAGATGAGGGAGAACCTGAGCAGGTGTCATGTTGATCCGGGTGAATTGCCGTGCAGGTCTCTCCACCCTTGCTTGGTTGGTTCTGGGTTGATTGTTTCTAGGCTAATCAGCTGTAGACTTCTAAATCATTACGGCCCCCACCGCTGGCTAGCGCTCAAATCTTCCTTGACTTCTTTGAGAGTAGACAACTGAGACTTCTTTCTTGGCTGGAAAAGTCTTTTTGATGGCAGCGGAAGCAGATGCATCCTTTTGAATTTTCCCGCTCTTGATTCCGGCTTTAACTCTCTCACCAGTCATAAGCAACTCGGTGAACCCCGCAGATGAACTTCCAATCAGGTGATTGAAAAAGGGGCCTGACAGTGTTCCCAAGAACATATCTACCAGCTCCCTCTCAGATAGAGGTGGTTGTACTCGTCCCGCCAAGTCTCTCCATTTCTGGGCATACTCTTTGAAACCTTCATTTGATACCATGCCCATACTCTGTAATTGAGTACGGGTTAGTGCTAAATCCGCATTATATTGATATTGTCTGTAAAAGGCAGCTGCCAAATCCTCCCAATTGTGCACATCAGACCTCTCTAGCTGGTAGAACCAATCTAATTGCGTCCCCGAAAGGTTGTCCTGGAAGAAATGAACCCATAGGTCTTTATCAGAAGAATGAGGTTGGATTTTTCTGACGTAAGACCGCAGGTGCATCTTTGGACAAGACAACCCATCGTATTTAGCAAAAAGAGGCACCTTAAACTTAGGGGGAATGACAATCCCAGCAACCAACCCTAGTTCCTCAAAGTCCAACCCAGAAACTCTTTGTACCTCCATAGAAGCCAGACGCTCTTCTAGGTTCTTGTATTTGTCGGCTGCAGGAGGGCATTGCTGTTCAGAATAGTCTTCATCCTCTTCATCTTCTTCCTCAGACTCAGACGGTAATGCAACTCCCTTTCCTTTTCCTACCCCTTCATCAGATGTTGAGGGGAAATCCAGGACCCTTCTAGCTTGACCTTCAAATCTTCTACCCATGGTAGCCACACTAACCCTCTTCTTTTTCTTTTTCTCCTTTTCCTTTTCCAGCAAGGTTTTGAGCTCCTCTTGACCCTTAGCTAAGGTCATGAGTAGCTGTTGGAACTGTGAATTCTGCGCTTGTAAGTCTTTGATTGTCTGCTCTATATCCATCTTGCTGAAATAAACAGTAGAGAGATAAGGAAACCTGGTGTGAAGACCTGCTTATGCATATGATGAATGATATGTGTTCATGTAATGCATTCAAGTATTCAGAAATTCAAATTTGTTTTAAACAAAAAGGAACACACGTCATATTAATAAGATATAATTTGTTAGTACATCAATGCCCAATGGGAAAAATAATACAAAATTCTAATGTAAAAAGACATTGCACATCCTCTTTGGTGCAATGTAGGTGTTAAGAGTCTGCTCTTCGTGAAGTTGGTGAGTAAGTTCCAAAACCTTCTTCTCACTGGCGTAGAATTGGGCTTCAAAAGTATTGCGTTCTCCCTTGAGCTGTATCCAACTCCTTTGCAAATCTTCTAGTGATGTTGGCATGTCAGGATATAGGAGGGTGTATGGAACCTCTCCTTCCATAATAGGCTCTTTGATCACAGGAAGAATGTATGGGTAAGGCATCATAATACTTTGGGCGCGGGTTCGTACCCACTTGAAGTAAGGCTCAAGAGGGATGGAATTCTTGTGTTAAAAGGTCTTACTGTCCACTTTGTTAGGAATCCTCCAAGCTCGGATAAACCTTTATCGAAGTCCTTGATCGTCTTTGTCGAAGTCAAAAACCAAGTCTGGAATCAGCATGTCATGTGGGCCATCCCTTCGGGCATACCCAAACTGTCTCAGAGCCAAGAAAGGGTTGTAGGTAATGCCTCCCCTAATGCCAAGTAGTGGGACATTAAGGAATTCCCCACAAACGATCAATGATGATAACATTTTCTCGGGATCGAGAACACCAATGAACATCTGAATGTGTAAGAGTCATCAATCATTGTGACCACCTCAAACCTTGGTCATTCTTCAAGACTGATTGGGGAAGGTGAGAAATAAACCACCTTGCTAGAAGAGGAGTACAACACATGAGAACACCTCTTTTCCTCATTGTTCGAGTGTGAAATGAGTGGAGGATATCCCTAAGCAATGTAAGCATCGGGTTGCGAGCCATGAAAATTTTGACAGCACTGACATATATAAGCTGGTCAGGGTTTGGGAACAAGACCACCCCATAGATGAGAAGAGCTACAATATCCTCAAAATCTTGTAAGTCCAATGAATTCCAGCAGCTTTGGGCCTTCTCAAACAGAAACTTTAACAAGAAACCCTTGACACCACTTCTGGTTTCCCAATGACCTATGATATCAGATGGTTGCAAGTGTAGGGCTTGAGCAACATCTTTAGGCTTTGGATCTCTTTTCGTATCATTGTAGGGTAGTTGATGGAGAATAGGAATCCTCAAGAGTTGAGAAAATTCCTCCAAAGTAGGCACAAGCTGGTAATCAGGAAATGTGAAGCAGTGGTGTAGGGGGTCAATGAACTGGAAGAGAACTTTCACCATGTCTTCCTCAGTGTTGGTGTTGACTAAGTTGAGAAGACGACCATGCCTTTCGGTGAATGGATAATTCTCAGGAATCCTTGAATCTAGCTCCTTTAGTTGAGGAGGAATTCTCACAAGGTTGACTTGAATTGTTTTCCTGCGAAGTGAATCCATTACCTACAAAACAGGAACAAAGATGAAGATCCAAATCCTTGAAATGGTTAGTGGATATATATGATGCTTCATGACATTCATGATGTTATGAACAAGTATATATGTACAACCAAATCACACAAGTTCCTAGTTTCAGGCTTGCATGGGGTTTCATAGGTAAGTACCCTCTTGAAGTTTAGTTGGCTCAACCTGTCCTATAAATAGTAATCGGGTTCTAAGGAGCTCAATATCACTGGATTATTTTTTGTGTTCATTTTTTCAGTTTAGCCACTTTACTGGTGACCGAAATATTCCAAGAAAACAACCCTCAATGAGTGTAGTATCGAGTATCTACCAACTTCGGACTGCACCAAAGCCGGTCATCTCACTACCCCTAAAAAGGCTAAGATGGTCAAGTAAAGGTTCTAAAAGTCCATTAGTGCTTCATGACATCACTCAGCGGCCCCGTATTCTCTTTGATTAACTCAAAGGCTACCGGTACCCACAAATATGTCGCACTAATATAGCTATTGCTTCAACCATGTCGGTATACCCCGCACAGTTTCCATAATGTATTGCTATTTACCTATGAATGTTTCCCAAATCCGGCTAAAGGATTCAAACCCAAACAATAGAACCAAATGTAAAGCAATCAAGTCAAGCAAGATAAGCATGTAAAGGTGATCTAAAACCCTAAGGTAACCCCACTTTTAGATTTTTGAATCCCCAGCAGAGTCGCTAGTTCTGTGATGCGGTGGGAGAACTGACTTGAGGTTTTGCGTTTGTGTTCGCAAATGTTTCGGTTTAGCAAGAGTTGCCACCGACTTTTCATTTTATCCAAAGGAAAGGTCAAAAAGCACAGGAAAGACCTTTGAGATTGTTTTTGGGTTCGGGGGGTAGATTATGAAAAGGGAAAATGCTAGCACCCTTTTCATCCATGGTTTTCCATGGGCTCTTAGTTACTTGTTTTAGATCACTTGCTTTTGCTTTTCAATTGTTTGAAATGGTGCTTTTGTGTGTGGTTTTGAAAGTATTTTGAAAATAGGCCTTTGTTTAGGCAACCTTTGTAATGATTCTTGTTTGAATGTATACAAAGGTGTTTGTCTTTTGGAAAATGTTTCAATGTTTGAAAGTTTGTTTTGGGAAAATGTTTTGAAATTTTGTTGTGTTTTTGAAATTAGCAAGGATGGTTTGCAAGTTTGATCAAGTAACTAGGAGTTGTCTACCCTACTCAAAGATCTTTCCTACACATTTTTAACCCTTTGACATTGTTGTTTTACCATTGTATTTGGTAAACAACCTTGTCTTTGGATGTTAAACCAGACGGGCGTGGGTCATTGTATGACCATGATATCAATGGTGCTAAGTATCTTAGCAAGTTTTTGAGGGACTAGATCATTTTTGTATAGGCAACCAAGATAGCGTCATCGAGGGACTATGATCTTTTTGTTTTGTCAAGATACCTAGCATGCATACCATGGCCATTTTTAAGGCAACAAGTGGATGAAACCCTAGGGGTGCTTGTGTGCATTGTGTTGTCATTTTTCATGAATTTTTATCTTGTGTTTAGTCATGTTATTTGTTTTGATTTTTGATTATCATACAAACCCTAATTTACTATCATGGCATTTTGAAAGCGATAAAATGCGTAAAAGTAAATCTAAGACTATTAAAACATAATTATGGGGAAGGAGATACAAGTTTGAATAGGGGGATATTTGCACAAAAATAAAGCCCTAAAACTATTACAACCATATTGAATTTATTTGTACAAATAAATAAATAAGCAAATATTTAAATATGCAATTAAATATAAATATGCAAAAATATTTTTGTATTTATTTTTATGTATATAAAAATAAATTATTTATGTCTCAAAAATAAGAAAATAAAAAATGATTATTTTTGAAAGGGTGGAAACCCTAATTTTTTGTTTTAAGAAAATATATTCTATATTGTTTATTTATTCATTTTTATGTACGAGATAATAAATAAAAATATATGCAAAGATGTTAAAAAATAAAATATTTTTGTATTACTTATAAATTTATTTAGGAAAATAAAAGTATATATTATTTAATAACTATTCTTATGCTAAAAAAAAAATAAAAATAAAAAAATAAAATGAGAAAATTTAAGAAAATATTTTTGGTGGTTTTTAATATTTAGAAAAAATAATAAAAGTCAGAAAATATGAAAAGAAATGAAAAATATAAAAAATAAAAGAAATGGGCCAAGGGGGTGCAAAGAGTAAGCAGGGGGTGTCAAAAGCAAGGCAAGCAAGCCCAACCCAAGGTTCCTTCATCCCTGTCCTTGAGACAGAAGAAAAATGCGCGCCATGTTTCAAATCTATATCTCCTGCATACCTGCTTAAAAACAAAAACTTGCAACATGAAAGTTATAACTCATCATCACACGATTCTAACCATATAAAAAACTTGATCTAACTCTAAGAAACCAGGGAGAATTTTAGTGCCCCTAATTTATATCCTGATTTTTTCAGTAAGTTCAACTATCAAATACTCCTAGCTCAGTTAACATAAATGAATTCTATGCATATGTACAACTCAAGGAAAATGAGGACTACATTTTTGCTTCACAAACCTAAGCTTAATGATGCCTTAATAAGGAGATAGAAAGTTGGAAAATACCTGTTTCAGTCAAACTCGAGTATGGAAATGTAGCAACTTTTGGTGAGGCCTGAAGGACTTTTGAGCTTGCTTGATGTTCCCTTGACCTTTCCCAATGCTTAGCTTGCTTTGAAATAGCTTGAATCTCCCTATAGAACTCAACCTGCAAACTTAGAATTTAAAAATGGTGAAGCTTGAAAATGCAGTTACAGTTGCTTGAGAATGGTCTAGACAGCTTAGGTGTATTGTTTAGAAAGTGTTTGAAGTGGTTTGGGACAAAACGCACGAGTGGAAATTGTTTTGGCTTCTGATTTGCAGAACTTGCCCTGTTTTGGGCAAAAGTTTTTGTTTTGATGTATTTGGGTGTTTTAGAGGCTTGGAGCTCGTGTTTCTGGCTTGGTATATTATGTTGAAGTTGTTTGAAAGGTGTACAATGTTTGGTTTTATCAGATTGAAGAGTTGTGGAGTTTTTGCACACTTGTTTGTTTTTGAAGAAAAGGTTGAATTGACAATGCTCAAAGGTTGTACTTGCTATCTCCATGCCTGCACATAGTTGATACCAATTTCATGATATTAGTGAACTTTTTTTTCTGCAAAATATTGGGTCCAAGGCTCAAGGGAAACAAAAATGCAAAAGTTGTGCTTTATGGAAATGGTATTGTTGCCTTTTTGCCAAAAATGGATTAATTCAATGTGTAATGTTCTAAAGCTCAGAACAAAGCCTCTAACTAATGTATTTGAATTTAATTAAGGAGTGTGGAAAGGTTTAAGGCCTGTAAAACAAGTACAAGCATGCTTTGGACAGAATTGCAAGTTGTAGCAATATGCAAAATGCCTTGGACAAAAGTGATGATTTTCCATTTTCAATCCTTCGATTCTCCCTAACCACAAATGATCTTGGAGAGTTCTTTAACATTTTGGAAAGCTTGTAACATGATCTACAATCCATATTTGAAATGCATTTTGAGATTCCACTTGGAACTATGTGAAACATTTCCATGAAGATAGGTCAAAATCCTGCCTAAACTAGGGCAAAATTTCACTAAGTTAAAAGTTTCATGGACCCTTGTTCACAAAATCATAACTTCAGATCCAAGCATCTTTTGGGAAAACTTTGTGAATAAAAGTTGTAGATTTTGTGGAGGACTACAAGTTTCATGTTGGAAGTTGTCTTTGAATCCAATTGCATCATGGTGAAAAAGTTGGGGAAAGTTGGGAAAAAATAAGAAATTTTCATAACTTAGAAAATTTCTGTTATGAAAATTTTCCATTTTAAACCCTAATTTTCAAAATTAGGTTTCTTGGTGAACAAGTTTCATGTTTTGACACATCTTCATGAAAAATGACCCTTGGCACTTGGTTTTGACCAAAAAGTCAAAGTTTGACTTTTCAGTGTACAGTTGATTTTTGATCAGTTGACTGGAAAATTCATTTGTTAATCCAATGCATTTGAGATCTTTTTAACCTTGTGATTAGGTCAAGATGATTCCATTGAGTCCTTGAATCCATGCTTGAACCCAGTTTGCCATTGGCTAGGTGAAAAATCAGAAATTTCCCTTCTACAGTCCAAACCCTAAAAATGACCATTTTGCCCTTTTGATGATCTGATCAAATTTCTTGAGGAGTTGTGGTCAAAACTTGATAAAATGGTTCATATGAGTCTATAATATTGTTGTGGATCAAAAATTATGAGGTTTGACTGTAAATTGGCCACAGTTGACTTTTTCCCCAATACAGTTGATTTTTAGGTCAACTGTCCAATTGACTGGGCAAAAATTTGATTCAAAGCTTGAAACCTGGTATTGGAAATCTTAGAGGTCCAACATGAAGTATGAAAGTCACATGAGGCATTGGAAGTCCTAAAATCCATGTGCAACCTCAAACCCTAATTTCAGGTCATCAGTGCAAGGAGATGTCTTGAGCTGAGCAAACCTTGATCCTGTCTGGAGTCCAAAGAGTCTTGTGAGGGGAAATCTTGATAAAATGAGAGAGAAAATTTTTGGGTACAAGACCTAATTATTACAAAAAAAAATTCTACAAGACATGAGATAAAAAATTTTATACTAAAAAGATATATTTTATAAAAACTTACAAGATATATTTTATAAAAGATATAATTTATAAATTTTTTTAGGGTTAGATCACATTTACTTGCTTTCTTTGTTTGACTTGTTTGATTTAAATTATGGTTCTTTGTTTAGTTTTTAATCCTCTACTCGGATTTGGTATGCCTTATAGGTAAGTAGCAATACGTTATGGAAACTGTGCGGGGTATACCGACATGGTCTAAGCAATAGCTACGTTAGTGCGATATATATGTGGGTACCGGTAGCCCTTGAGTAGTCAAGGAGAATACGGGGCCGCTGAGTGATGTCATGAAGCACTAATGAACTTTTAGAACCTTTACTTGACCAACTTGTCCTTTAGGACGTAGTGAGATGATAGGCTTTGGTGCAGTCCGAAGTTGGTAGATACTCGATACTACACTCATTGAGGTTTGGTTTTTTGGGATATTTTGGTCGCCATTAAAGAGGCTTGTGCTGAAACAATGCCCAAAGAAACGAACCGATGATATTGAGCTCCTTAGAACCCGGTTACTATTACTAGGACATGTTTGAGCCAACTAAACTTCAAGAGGGTACTTACCTATGATACTCCATGCAAGCCTAAACCTAAGGACTTGTTTGCTTTGTTTGTATATATTTACTTGCACATAACATCATAAACATCATAACATCATACTCATATTCACTAACCATTTCAAGGAACTTGGGATTTATCTTTGTTCTGTTTTATAGGACATGGATTCTATTCGCAGGAAAACTATTCAAGTCAATCTTGTAAGGATCCATCCTCAACTTAAAGAGCTAGCATCGAGGATTCCTGAAAATTCTCCATTCACTGAAAGACATGGTCGCCTACTAAACTTGGTCACCTCCAACACTGATGAAGACATGATAAAGGTGCTCTTTCAGTTCTTTGATCCTTTACACCATTGCTTCACTTTTCCCGATTATCAACTTGTGCCAACTTTGGAAGAATTCTACCAACTCTTGAGGATTCCCATTCTCAATCAACTACCTTTTAATAGTACTTAAAGAGATCCAAAGCCAGAAGAGATTGCTCAAGCTCTACACTTGCAACCATCTGATATCACAACTAATTGGGAAAAGGAGTGGTGTCAAGGGTTTCCTAGAAAAGTTCTTGTTTGAGAAAGCCCAAAACTGTTGGAACTCTTTGGATTTGCAAGATTTTAAGGAAGTTGTGGCTCTCCTCATCTATGGATTGGTTTTGTTCCCAAATCCTGACCAACTCATAGATGTGAACACCATCAAAATCTTCATGTCTCGTAACCCCGCTGCCTACTTTGCTAGGGGACATCCTACATTCCTTTCACACTCGCACTATGAGGAAAAGAGGTATCTTTATGTGTTGTACCCCTCTCTTGGCAAGATGGTTTATTTCTCATATTCCCCAACCTGTACTGAAGAACGAGCAAGGTTCAAGGTGGTCACATAGGTTGATGATACTCAAACAATCAGACATTCACTAGTGTTCCCGATCCATAGAGAATGTTACTATTGTCGACCATTGTGGAGAATTCCCTAATGTCCATTTACTTGGAATTAGGAGGTATCACCTACAACCCCTGTTTATCCTTAAGATAGTTTGGTTACGCCCGAAGGGATGGCCCACATGAGATGCTCATTCAAGGTGTTGTATTTGACTACGAGAACGACGATCAAGGTCATCGCCAGAGATTTATCCGAGCTTGGAGGATGTTGAACAAGGTAGATAGCTAGACATTGGGGCATAAGAATTTCATCCCTCTTGAGCCTTACCTCAAATGGGTACGAGCTCGTGCTCAAAGTCTTATGATGCCTTACCCCTCCATTCTCCCGGTAATCATAGAGCCTGTTGTGGAAGGAGATGTTCCGTACACTATCCTGCATCCTGACATGCCAACCTCTCTTGAAGACTTACAAAGGGATTGGATACAGCTCAAGGGGGAGCGAGACACTTTCGAAGCCCAATTCTACGCCAGCGAGAATAAGGTTTTGGTACTCATTAAGCAACTTCATGAGGAGCGGAGCCTGAATGCCTACATCGCACCAAAGAGGATGCGTACAACTTTTTTATCTTAAAGTTTTCGAACTTATTTATAAGCTCAAAAGAGGCATGATTTACTAAATCTTTGATTTATTAATATAACATGTGTTCCTTTTTGGTCTAAAGCAATTTTAAATCCCTAATTTCCTTGAAATCATTGCATATGCATTTACCATTCATCATAACATAAGCAGGTTTCTTACGACAAGTCTCCTCATCTTTCTACTGTTTATTTCAGTAAGATGGATCTCGAGCAGACGGTAAAAGACCTCAAAATACATAATTCTCAGTTTCAGCAGTTGTTATTGACTCTAGCCAAAGGTCAAGAAGATCTGAAAACCTTGTTGATATAAGAAAAGAAGAAGAAAAATAAAGTAACCGGAGTTCTGAATATGTGGAGAAGATTCCAAGGACAAACCAGACGGACCTTAGACTTTGCAACGTCATCTAATGAAAAAGATAATCAAGATGGGAAAGGCAAAGAAGCAGTTATCCAGCAAGAGTCTGGAGAGTAAGAAGAAGAGGATTACTCTGAAGAGTAGTATCCCCCAGCCAACGACAAATACAAGCATCTAGAAGAACGACTTAGCGCAATGGAAATCCAGAAAGTGCCCGGGCTAGACTTTGAAGAGCTAGGTCTAGTGTCTGGGATTGTCATTCCACCAAAATTCAAGGCACCGATATTTGCTAAATACGACGGAGTTTCGTGCCCAAAAATGCATCTCTGATCCTATGTGAGGAAGATACAGCCTCACACTGTTGACAGAGATTTATGGGTCCACTTTTTCCAAGACAGTCTATCCAGAACTCAACTTGATTGGTTCTATCAACTAGAAAGGGCCAACATCCACAATTGGGAAGACCTTTCCGCTGCTTTCTATAAAAAATACCAGTACAACATAGACCTTTCTCCTACTCGTACTCAACTCCAGAGTATGGCTATGGTTTCAAGTGAAGGTTTCAAAGACTACGCTCAGAAATGGAGGGACTTAGTAGGAAGAGTCCAGCCTCCCCTTTTTGAAAGAGAACTACTAGACATGTTTTTGGGTACCCTGTCTGGTCCTTTCTTTAATCATTTAATTGGAAGCTCCTCAGCAGGCTTCACTGAACTAATCTTGACCAGAGAAAGAGTGGAAGCTGGGATTAAGAGTGGGAAGATCCAGAAAGATGCATCCTCCGCCGCTGTAAGAAAACCATTTATTGTGAAGAAAGAAGTTGTTGTTGTGTATCCTCAAAGGAATCAAGATAGAGCTGAACACCGTCCAATGGTTTGGGTTGTCATGATCCCTAAGCCTGCACCTACTCAATAAAGGAATGATCAACCTAGAACAGAAAGACCAGTAAGACAATTTACCCGGATTAATATGACACTATCTCAAGTCCTGCCATATTTGTTGAGATCTAATCTGGTAACTTTGAAGGAAGCTCTGAAGAATCCTAATACAACCTTTCCTCACTACCATCCTAATGCTCATTGTGCATACCATTCAAAAAGTCCAGGCCGTGATACTAACAACTGTTGGGCCTTGAAAAATAAGGAGCAAGACCTTCTTGAAGCAAAAGAAATTGAGTTTGATGCTCCTGAAATCCCGAATGTTATCACTGCTCCTATGTCCAAGCATGGACGCGGTGTTAACGCTGTTAAAATGATATGTTTATTTCTACTGTTGATGAACTTGTTACTCTTCTCCTGAACATCAAGAAGAACCTATTGAAAGCCGGTTTATTTCTGGGTTGTGATGAAGGCTGCTGCTTCTTTTTATCCCTTCCAACCAGTTATCATTTATTAAAAGCAGGTGTTCAACGCCTAATGGATGACAAAGAGATTTTGTTTGAAAAGACTCCCGTTCCAACCATTTCTTACAAATATGTTTCAATAGTAACCATTTCCGCCAATCCTTCCAGGGTCTCCACCAAAAGACCCGCTAGAATTACATTTGTTCCTAAAGTAGCTCCATTGATAATTACTATGTCAGGTCCAATCCCGTACTCATCAGATAAAACTGTCCCATGGAATTATGGGGGCAACATCTACTATCACGGCGTATAACAAGATTGGCTGGCTGATGAAGACTCAATTCTTAAGAAAGCTGATCCTGACATCAGTAATATTGCGGGAACCAACAAGATAACTCGAAGTGGAAGAATTTTCTCTCCAGAGATTTCTCCTCTGAAGATTGTTGTCGGTCCTGTAATTATCCTTGTTTCTATTCCTGTTGACACTACTACTACAATTCCTTTGGTTACCCCTGCTGACACTACTACTACTACAATCCCTTTGGTTACCCCTGCTGACACTCCTGTCGCTAAAACAACCGAGACTCGGGGCAAAATCATTCTAGTTGAGCTTGTCCGGATGAAGGCGCAAACAGTATCTATCCTTGAGGCCTCCAAAAGGGAGATGGAAGAAATTCTGAAAATTATAAAGAGAAGCAACTACAACGTAGTCGAACAACTAGGGAAGACTCCTTCAAAGATTTTCATGCTGGCTTTATTGTTGTGCTCCGAGGCTCATGCAAAGGCCTTGGTGAAATTCCTTAAAACTGCCCATGTACCACAAGAAACCTCTGTTGATCAGTTCCAAGACTGTGTGGCTAGCTTGACCGCGGATAATGGTTTAGGCTTTTCTGATGATGACTTGACACCTAGAGGGAGGAAGCACAACAAAGCATTGCATGTCTCTGTCGAATGTAGGGGCACAACCTTAGCCCATGTCTTGGTTGATACCGGTTCTTCCTTGAATGTGCTGCCTAAAAAGGCTCTTGATAGACTCGACTGTGAAGGTTTGACCTTAAAGCCCAGCAATATAGTGGTAAGGGCCTTCGACGGTTCAAAGAGAATGGTGTACGGGGAGGTGGACATCCCCATAAAAGTTGGAACCCAAACCTTTGATTCAACTTTTTACGTGATGGACATTCGCCCTTTCTACTCCTGCTTATTGGACCGACCATGGATTCATAATGCTGGTGATGTCACCTTTACATTACATCAAATGTTGAAATACCCAACCAAGGGGAAGATTATTATTGTCCATGGAGAAGAGGAATATATGGTCAGTCATTTAAACTCCTTCAGATACGTGGAATTGGATGGTGAATTCATTGAAACTCCATTTCAGCATTTCGAGGAAGTCCCACCAACCACGGCAGTAACCAAAGTTGTTTCCTAAATCCCGAAGATTACAAGACCTCCGCTAAAGATGTCTTCTCTGAAAGATGTCAAGGCAGTGATAGAAGAATGTGGGTGCACTATTTGGGGCCAACTCCCAGATATCCCATACAAATCTGACAAATTTGGTTTGGGTTTCACTTCGGGAGCCCAGAAAGTTGTATGCCATGCTCGTGTCGGGGGAACCCCTTTGAAGATCAGCAATCACGGAGTCAACTCAGTGGAGGATGATGATGATAACTACGACCTGGAGGAATGGATTTTCCCAACTTTCAATGGAGGACTCATCAACTGGGAAGCTAAATATTTTGTCCCAATTGCTTTTATCCAACAGTAATTGTCTTTAAATTTTGTCGGACCTGTAATAATTAAACAATTCAGACTTTTAAAGCCTTGTGTCTTACCCGAGGCCCAATGGTCCATTTGTAAGGATTGTTATCTGATTTTCATATGTCATCAATGAATCATGGACGTTTTTGCATACAAACTTTGTTTTCTTTGTCTTTCTTTTTTACATTTTTATTTCTTTCAAAGATAGTTATACTCTTACACACACTCACATTAAAAATGCAGATCTACATCCATTCGGGATCCAATGGGTAACGATTCTGATATGGCCTTTTGTGACTCTGAAAATCTAATCTACCAAGCCGAAGACGAAGGTGAGGAAGATTGTGAAGTTCCAGGGGAATTAGCCAGGTTACTACAACAAGAAGAGAGGATCATTCAGCCCCAAGAAGAACCACTGGACACAATTAACCTAGGTACCAAAGAGGACAAGAAAGAAGTCAAGGTGGGTACCAATCTGGAATCTAGTGTTAAGAAGCATATGATTCAGTTGCTACATGATTATGTTGAGGTCTTTGCCTGGTCGTATGAAGACATGCCAGGACTTGATGCAGATATCGTGGTACATCGTCTACCAACAAAAGAAGACTGCCCTTCGATAAAACAAAAGGTTCGTCGCATGCGACCAGACATGTCAGAGAAGATTAAAGCCGAAGTCATGAAACAATTCAACACCGGATTCTTGGTCATCACCTCCTATCCGCAATGGGTCGCCAATGTTATTCCCGTGCCTAAAAAGGACAGAAAGGTACAAATGTGCGTGGACTACAGAGATTTGAATAGGGCAAGCCCTAAGGATGATTTCCCACCTCCCCACATCGATATTCTGGTTGACAATACAACACAACATAAGGTGTTTTCTTTTATGGACGGTTTCTCAGGCTACAATCAAATCAAAATGGCGCCTGAGGACATGGAGAAAACAATCTTTGTCACACAATGGGGCACATTCTGTTACAAGGTTATTCCATTCGTGTTGAAGAATGTTGGGGCAACCTATCAGCGTTCCATGGTAGCCTTATTTCACGACATGATACATCACAAAATAGAGGTCTATGTGGAAGATATGATAGCCAGATCTCAAACTAAAGAGGAACATCTTGACCATTTGCAGAAACTATTTGAGAGACTAAAGAAATACAAGTTGAGGTTAAACCCGAATAAATGCACCTTTGGGATGAGGTCCGGTAAACTCCTAGGCTTTGTCATCAGCGGTAAAGGTATCGAAATGGATCCTGCCAAGGTGAAAGAAATACAAGAAATTCCTGCTCCTCACACTGAGAAGGAAGTCAGAGGATTCTTGGGACGGTTAAACTACATTTCCAGATTCATTTCTCTCCTAATAGTTACTTGTGAACCAATCTTTAAATTACTGAAGAAAGATCAAGTAGTCAAATGGAATGATGAATGTCGAACTGCTTTCGACAAGATCAAAGAGTACCTATAAGAGCCTCCTATTTTGATGCCACCAGTCAAGGGAAGACCCTTGATTATGTATCTAACTGTTTTGGAAAATTCAATGGGGTGTGTGCTGGGGCAGCATGACGAGTCTGGCCGAAAAGAGCATGCTATTTAATACCTGATCAAAAAGTTTACCGACTGTGAAACAAGATATTCACTGCTCGAGAAAAATTGTTGCGCTCTGGCATGGGCTGCTCGCCAGCTAAGACAGTATATGCTGACCCATACTACCTTATTGATATCCAAGATGGATCCGATAAAATACATCTTCGAGAAGCCTGCCCTCTCTGGGAGAATAGCGAGATGGCAGATGATCCTGACGGAATATGACATTCAGTATACTACCCAAAAATCAATAAAGGGCAGTGTACTAGCTGATCACCTTGCTCATCAAGCTATAGATGACTACCAGTCCGTGAAGTTTGAATTCCCAGATGAATACATTATGATGGTAAACAACTGCGAAGAATTTAGACAATATGACGGACCTGAACAAGGATCCCAATGGATCCTGGTTTTTGATGGGGCATCCAACGCACTCGGAAATGGCATCGGTGTTGTACTCATATCTCCAGAAGGATGTCATACTCCCTTTACTACAAGACTCTGCTTCAACTGTACAAATAACATGGCAGAATACAAAGTGTGCATTTTTGGTCTCAAATCTGCCATAGATTTGGGGATCAAGTCCTTAAGTGTATTCAGAGATTCAACTTTGGTCATCAGCCAGATCAAAGGAGATTGGGACACCAAACACCCTAAACTCATCCCCTACAAAGAACATGTGTTGACATTAATCCCACATTTTGAGAAGATTACCATCGAGCATTTGCCGCGAGAAGAAAATCAACTAGCGGATGCGCTAGCCACAATGTCTTCCATGTTTAAAATTAAATGGGATAACGAGGCTCCCCAGATCACATTGAACGAATGGATGAACCAACTCACTGTCACGAGATCAATACTGAAGAAGTAGTGGACCGACCTTGGTTCCACGAAGTCAAGAGGTATCTTGAGACTCAAGAATATCCCAAAGAAGCTTCAGTCAATGATAAGAAGTTCTTAAGGAGATTCTCTACTAAGTTCTTCCTTAGTAATGGCATTCTCTACAAACGCAACCATGACTCTATTTTGCTCTGTTGCATAGACAAGGTTGAGGCAGAGAAGATCATGGTTGATCTACATGAAGGCACTTTTGGCACCCATTCCAGTGGGCATACGATGGCAAAGAAAATCCTACGGGAAGGTTATTATTGGTCTACCATGGAAGCAGATTGCTATCAGCACTCTCAAACTTGTCATAAGTGTCAGATCTATGCTGACAAAGTGCATGTACCTACAGTTCCTTTGAATGTCTTGACGGATCCTTGGCCCTTTGCTATGTCGGGCATCAACATGATTGGGGAAATCAAGCCAACAACCTCTAATGGACATCGCTTTATCTTGGTGGCCATTCACTATTTCACAAAGTGGGTTGAGGCGACTTCTTTCACTTATGTTACCAAGAATGTTGTTGCCCGGTTCATCAAACAGAATCTCATTTGTCGGTACGGTATCCCAGAGAGGATCATCACTGACAATGGTATGAATCTCAACAACACTATGATCACCGAATTGTGTGTGCAATTCAAGATCCAACACCATAATTCTTCCCCTTACCAGCCAAAGATGAATGGTGCTGTCGAAGCCGCAAATAAGAACATCAAAAAGATCATACAGAAAATGACAGTCACGTACAAAGACTGGCATGAGATGCTACCATTCGCTCTCCACGGTTATCGTACCACGACACACACATCAATCGGGGCAACATCCTACTCTATGGTATACGGAATGGAGGTTGTCTTGCCTATTGAGGTCCAGATCCCCTCTCTGAGAATTATGAAGGACGCGGGGTTGAATGAAGAAGATTGGATCCAAACTCGACTTGATCAACCGAACTTGATTAATGAGAAAAGGCTTACTATTGTCTGTCATGGTCAAATGTATAAAAAACGGATGATTAAGGCTTTCAACAAAAAGGTCAGACGCCAAGTGTATCAAGTCGGGGATTTGGTGATCAAGCGCATCATACTTCCGTAAGGTGATCCCAGGGGAAAATGGACTCCTACATACGAAGGACCATTTATGATCAAAAGCATATTCTCTGGTGGAGCAATAATCTTGACCATTGTGAATGGTGATGACCTGCCGCACCCTGTGAACACAGACATAGTTAAAAGATACTACGCATAAGAGACCCGCTAGGTTGACACACCTAGGAAAAACAAGGGCATCTCGGTGAACCAAAAAGGTTCGGGCAAAAATCATGGATAAAAACAAAAAAATTTGTACACCCGGCAAGTTGAAAACCCGAAAGGGATACTTGGGGAAAAAGGGTATCCCGGTGGACTGAAAACCCGAAAGGGCGGTCCAGGCAAAAGTTAGGGAATTAAAGCATACGACTATGTCCCGTTGGATCACCTTTACAGATAACCCTTGGCTTCGACTGACAAACTCAGCGGTTCTGATCAATTTAATCAACTTCGGACAAGGCAACAAGTGGACAAGACGCTCAGAGACACGAAGGCTATAGCAGAATGGGAACCCCATGGGATTATTGCACATAGCTATATTTTCTTTGTATCAAATTCTCATTTTTTTTACGACGACATTCTCTTACTAGGATGTTCGTCTCATTGTACAAAATACTTATTCAAGTTAATACAAAGATACTCCTTTGAAAGTGCAAAACTATCTGTTTCTCTTTATTTTCTGTGTTTTATTTACAAAAATATCCAATGATTTATTTTTGAACATATGCATTTGAACGTAACTACTGTTTACAAATGAGCAAAAATAGAAGACAAACACTAACGACTTTAAGAAATAGGATAATATCTTTAAACTATTCCATAAAATCCCCCACAGTGTGTAACTTAATGCCCAGCGAAACAAAACCTCCAGTTTATCACTCCCCAGTAAAGGTCGTCCAATTTCTCAAGATTCCCCAACAAATTTCACAAAGCCATACACGACGTTTCCCTTACAACAGAGTTTATTTCTCTAAATAGGAGCTCATCAACTCATCAACACTTCAAAACATGAAGACTTACACTCCACATCCCCAATAGCAGTCAGGGATTTATTTTCCCTAATCCAACAATGTTACATCAGCATAGCTTATATGCCTATACATCGCATCCATACGTCATGACATTGACAACACGAACGCATACAACATAATCTCATTCATTTTTTTGAGAACATCATTATGTAATGTATTTCATACATCATGACATTGCATACAACTAATCTTTCATCTCTCTAGGAAAGATCAGTTAGCAGATAGCTATCATCAACAATTTACAAAGGTCAGAAATTGACACCTGAGACAAGTCAGGACGATTATCTACACAACCAGCTGGAATTTCAGATACAGTTCAGATACGCTCCAGACACGGATGCCATTCTGATACTCATTCAGATTTAGCTCTCAGATACAGTACAGATACGCTCCAGATATTGATTCCATCCTGATACTCATTCGAATTCAACTTTCAGATACAGTACAAATACACTACAGATACGGATGCCATCCTGATACTTATTCGGATTCAACTTTCAGATACAGTACAGATACGCCCTAGATCGGACGCCATTCTGATACTCATTCATATTCTCTCTCAGATACAATACAAATACGCTCCAGATACGGATGCCATTCTGATACTCATTCGGATTTTCTCTCACATACAGTTCATATACGCTCCAGACACGGACACCATTTTGATACTCATTCAGATTCAGCTCTCAGATACAGTACAGATACGCTCTATATACGGATGTAACCCTGATACTCATTCAGATTCAACTTCCAAATACAGTTCAGATATGCTCCAGACACGGACGCCATTCTGATACTCATTCAGATTCAGCTTGCAGATATGGTTCTACAATCATTTTTGGATGGCATCTACAAGCCCATCTCCAACAAATATCCATCAGTTCTCCAAATGGAATCTTTAAGCCCATTCCCTATACCATCAACCATCACATCCTCAAGTGCAAATTTCTGGGCACTCTAGTGTCCAATCATCTTCCACCTTCAAGTCACGAATGGAAAATCCGCCAATCTAACTCTTCAGATTTAAGAATATTGAACAGGGGCATCTATTGTACCCCAAAATTTTCCCTCTCACTTATCAATTATTTTCTCACAAAATATTTCTCTTGGTTCAAGACTGCACTAGGGTTGATCAACTCAAGACACCTCCTTGAGCACTGATGACCAAAATTAGGGTTTGAGATTGCACAAGGATAATTGAACTTTCGGTTCCTCATATGACTTTCATGGATCATTATGAACTCCAAAGATTATTCATGTCAAGTTTCAAGCCTTGGATCACACTTTTGCTCGGTCAATTGAGCAATTGACCTAAAAATCAGCTATATTGGGGAAAAAGTCAAGTTTGGCCAATTTACAGTTAAACTTTATAATTTTTTATCCACATCAACATTATAAACTCATATGTATCATTTTATCAAGTTTGGACCATAATTCCTCAAGAATTTTGATCAAATCATCAAAAGGGCAAAATGGTCAAAATTAGGGTTTTGACTGAGGAAAGGTAATTTCTGATTTTTGACCTAGCAAATGGTCAATTGGTTTGAAGCATGATCTCGAGAGTTCAATTGCATCATTTTGACCTAATGGCATGAGCCAAAACATTGCTCAAGATCAATTGGATTGTTAGTGAATTTTCAGCCAACTGATCAAAAGTCAATTGTACACTGAAAAGTCAAACTTTGACTTTTTGGTAAAAAAAAGATCACAATTCATCAAAACATGTCAAAATATGAAAATTATTCATCAAGAAATCAAAAACTCAAGATTTCATTTTGAAAAGTCAAAGTTTTCTAACCGAAATTTTTCTAAGTGTTTAAAACTTTATGTTTTTTCACAACTTTGAGCCAACTTTTCACCATGATGCAAGTTGATTTAGAAGAAACTTTCAACATGAAAGTTGTAGATCTCCATGATATATACAACATTTATTTATACAACTTCTAATAATTCTTGGATATCAAGTTATTAATTCATAAAGTCGTGGTCTTGAAATTAAACACTTAGTGATATTTTGCCCTAATTTAGGTAGGATTTTGACCTAACTTCATGGCACTTTTTCATATAGTTCCAAGGGGAATTTTCAAAAGTGATTCAAAGAGGGGTTGTAGAGCATATTACAAGCATTCCAAAATGTCAAATAACTCCTTGATATCATTTGTAAGCAAGGAGAATCGAAGAGATGAAGTTAGGGTTTTCAAACTTAAATTACAAGTCATTTCATGATGAACAAAAATTCAAATCCAAGCCTAGGCTGCATAATCTTTTCTTTGCATGACTCAAACTTGTTTGTCACTCCATAATTAAATGTTTACACAGCTGTTAGAGCTTTAATCCAAGCACTTGAACCTTTATCCAAGTTACATTTCCATTTATGGCACAAATTGGCCATTTCCATTTTGATAAAGCATCACTTTTGTAATTGGTAACTTCTTGAGCTTTGCACTTGTTCTTTCTGCACACACAACCCCTATAAACCAAAAGCAATGTGTCTAAAGCCTCTTTAAACTCAGAACATGCTTGTACAACACTTTGTGATTTGTCTTCTCACTTTTCTTCAAAAGCAAGTTATAGAGCCAAAAGGCTAGAACTCAGAAACCTTAAGTGCATTTGATCTCTAACCTTTTCCATACATATACACAAGTCTATTGAAACATAACACACGAGTTCAAGGACCCCAAAACACTCCCAAACACTTTGTAACTCATAATCTGCCATAACTTGACAGTTTTGAACCTCACATAGCCATCTCCAAATTCACTCGTGTGTATTGAGTTTTAACCATCCAAGAACTTAATATACATCATATCAAAGTGATACAGGCCCCTGTTTCCTGACTGTAACTCCTCCATCACTATCCACCATTTTCAAAACTGAAGCTTGCAACTTGACTTGAGTTGGGAGTTTCAGCCATCCTCAAAGCAAAGTAGGAGTTGGAACACACTCAAGGAGGTCCAGGAAAGCTACAGAAATCATCAGGCCATCATAAAGGTTGCTCAAACTCCATACACGACTCCAGCTACAAGAGGTGAGTTTTTAAACTTTTATCTCCTCATACAAGCATCATTTGATTCTGATTTGTGAAGATAAAATGTAGATACCATTGCCATGAAGCTGTACATATCCATAATTTGAATTTATCTGGCCTGAGCTTAGAGAAATTTAGAGTTGAAGTTTCTGAAATTTTTAGGTTTTAAATTAGGGCTAGAAAAATTCTCACTCATCTTGGATTTATCGCTTTAGTTATTTATATGGTTGGATTCGTGGGAAGAAATGCCATAACTTTCATGTTTGAACTTTCCATTTTTGTTGAGAGATGAATAAGTTATAGGTACTCTAGTTGGCTGAAGGTTGAAGACGAAGTACAGGCCTTGGAAGCATGTTGTGTTATATATTTATCATTTCATTTTAATAAACGAATGTATAGCCACCCCAGTGGTAAGGCAGCGCGCGTTTCATGTTCAGTGGGTGGGTTTAAGCCCCAGCACTGCCACTTTTCTCATTTGTCACATTTTTTCTCTCTTTTTTTGTTACAAACATGCAGCGCCTGGGCCCTTATGTCGGGCCTTCCATTTTTTGTTGATTTCTAACCCCAATTTCATTTTTTCCACCCCTGGCCCATTATTTTCTTTATTATTTCATTTTTTTTTTTTTTTTTCATTTCATATTTTCTTTTATTATTTTCACTATTATTATTATTATTTTTTTTATTAATAAAAATCCAAAAATATTTTTATTTATTATTTACACTTATATATTTTACTTTCTCTATAAAACAAAAAAAGACTAAAAAAACATTTCTCTTAATAATTAATTTCTTTTTAATAATTAATATCTAGACATAGGTTTAATTATTTATTTTCTTAATTAAAATTAACTTAGAATTTAGGTTTCTTTTAACTATTAATTTTCATATTATTTTCATTAAGTTAAAACATTTTTCATGAAAACCCTAAAAAATGTTAAATACTTAATTTCTTTTCTTAATTAATTTAAGTTAATTTTATTTAATTTTAATTATTTATTTTCTAAATTAGGTCAAGATTAAAACCCTTTCATTGAAAACCAAATAAAAATCATTTATCTTCCATTTTATTTTCTTGCACACTTATTCAATTCTTGTATATTATTCAATATGATTGTAATAGATAATTAGGTTTAATTTTCTTGCAATCTCCATTTGTAAATTTGTACACCCCCTCCCGTAATGATGTAATAGCTTAGTAATTTTAGTTTTCGCAATTTATCACTTTAAAAATGCTAGTAATTAGGGTTTGTATAAAAAGATAAAATCAACAAGTAGCAAACCCTAATACAAGGCAAAAAACAAGCATGAAAATCAATACACTTGCACATAAACACCCCTAGGGTAAATCCACTTGGTTGCCTTACAAAAATGACCATATTACGCATGTGAGGTGTCTTAGCAAAGACAAGCAAAATACAAGATCATAGTCCCTCGATGGCGCTATCAAAAGTTGCCTTTCAAAATGATCTTAGTCCCTAAAAAATGCTAAGATACCTTGCAACATTGCTAATCATGGTTATACGATGACCCATGCCCATCCCTTCTACATCTTAATATAGGGTTATTTACCAAATCAATGGTAAGATAACAATGTCAAAGGAAAAAGGAAATGAACATGAAAGACTTTTGAGTAGGTAGATTGTTCCTAGTTACTTGCTCAATTTCAAAATAAAAACATCCTTGCTATTTTCAAAACAAACACCAACACTTTCAAAACATCTTATAAACTTGAAAACATTTTCAAAAGATCAAACACTTTGTATACATTCTTATGAACGAGAATCATTAACAAAGTTTGCCTAAATAATAGCCTCTTTTCAAAAATACTTTCAAAACCACACAAAGCATAATTTCAAACAAAAGCAAGTGATCTAGCAAGTAACTAACAGCCCATGGAAAACCATGGATGAAAAGGGTGCTTATACCTTCCCTTTTCATAATCTACCCCCCGAACTCAAGAAACAATCTCAAAGATCTTTCTTGTGCTTTTTCACCTTTCCTTGTGGATAAAAGAAAAGTCAGTGGCGACTCTTGCTAACCGCAACATTTACGATCAAACGCAAAACACCCAAGTCAGTTATCCCACCGTATCACAAAAGCAATAAAAGAAAAAAGACACAAGGATTTGTTTAAGAATTTCACCAATCGTCCTGGCTATGGCTACATCTACCCTAAATTCCAAATTTAGAATTAGGATAATGTATTACTTTGCAAAAGTATGATTGCAAGAGAAGTGTTCAAGAGCAATCCTACAAACTCTAACTGTTTGAAATTGATTCAACTCCTTCTCTTCTTTTGATCTTTAACAAGATCAAGCACACAATAGATTCAACATATTCTCTACTTAAGCTACTTCCTTGCAAATATTTCAAACACTCCAAAGTTCCTTTCAAAGATATCAAACGCTCCAAGGTTGTTCACTCGAGAAAATTCAATTGCAATCTATCAACACAAGATCTTAAATTCTATCCGGTACTTTAAGCTACTTCCTTGCAAAGATTTCAAACACTCCAAGGTTTCTTGCAAATATTTTAAGCACTCCAAGGTTGTTCACTTCACCCTAATTCCCTCTTGAAGGATCTTGCATGAAAACCCCCAAATCAACCAATGATCTTGGAGGACAAACCCTATTTTTTTCCTGGATGAAAACCCCTATAAAACTCCGCCGAATACACAATCGGACACTAGCAATCCTCGTTTAGATGGCACCCCAATAAAACATCATTACAATGTAATGTCAGTGTGTATGCATAGATTGGAGGTTAAATATGAAGAGAGAAATAGGCTAATTTTATGGTTTCACCGTGTTATGAATGATGAATGAATGGGTATTTATAGTTTTGGAACTTTTAGGGTAAACAAGAGATTTTTGGAATTAAAAAGAATTGAAAAGTTGACTCAATCAAATAGTATGTGTCGACTTAAAAATTGTATGTGTCGGCACATAATTCAAATTCTAACTGCATGTTTCGATTTGAAAAACGGATGTGTTGACCTAAGCAAGTCAAAGGCTACATTCTTTAAAAATGCAGTACATGTGTCTACCTGAAATTCGTATGTGCCGAAACATAAAATCAGTATTTCTGCAATTTCTTAAAAGTTTCAATATGTGTCGACCTGAAATACTTATGTGTTGACACATACAATAAAAATTGATGCAAAAATTGTTTTTTCATGAATAGGACCAATTTAAAACTTGTTTTAAATTATTCCCAAGACTTCTAATGCAAGGGAGTGCCACAAGACATAAGGATATCGTCCACCATACTGAAATGCTAGCTTTTCGAGTTTTGGCATCATGCAAAACATCTAATAGTGAAGTTTCACTCACAAACTCCCCTTTTTTATGATGGAAAAACTTGTGATGATGCATTTCATGTAGTTATTGAAGGCTCCCCCTGACTTTGTGCTTCCCAACTTCATCTCGCATTTCCTTCTTCCCCTTTGACAACATCAAAAAGAAAGAAGGAAAGTCATGAGAAGTATCATATTTTAATACCAATACTAATATATCACATAGAGGCATTTTTGAAAAGAAGAGCATAAAATTATATATCCCCATATGTATGCAATGATGCAAAAATTAATAAATAACAAACATACAACATTATCAAACATATAATGCAATTGCATGAATAATAATGAATATGATACAAGAGCAAGCTAGTAAACTTGATTTTATAGCATCACGATTACGTAATACAACACAATGGAACTCCCGATGCCACACACACATGTGCCTAACATAGCGATAAGAACATTCAACTACTCAATCCAAAATGAAAATGTTTCCATAAAATGTGACTCAACTACAACAAGAATCATACATGCAATTAAAATGCTTACATTTAACTCATGCACAAATATGAGAAGTAATAACAACATAAACACATACTTGTACATACAATAACAAACTTATACAAATGTGAAAGAATTAATACATGAAGTCCTTATAAGCATATACATCAAGAACACACAATGATTATCAATAAAAAATTTTGGAAATGAACATTCATGGTTTTTATTATTTGAGAACATAGCAAGAATTTTTCATCAAATAAAACATATAACAAGAAACTTCTTACTTTCAAGGAGAAATTTGGAACAATATTACCTCACTCTTGATGTAATGGAAGTTGCACTCACATGATGTAAAATACTTCAAACAAAGTGTTAGAGAAAAAGTATAAAAGTGCAAGCATCATAATAAATAAAGCAACATTGGAGACATTAATCATCCACAAATCCTTATGTTTGATGAAAAACGGTTTGGTTGCAAACATTTTTGTGACAATATCAGCAAGTTGATTTTCACTATCAAAATACTATAACACAATGTCCCCTTTTTCAACATGATCGCGAAGGAAATTCCCCACGCATGTGTTTCTCCTTTAGCTACATTATTTGGAGTCCGAGAATGTAATCCAACTTCCCATAAGACTCATTTCAAACACTCCATGCATAAGCTTAGATAAATATTTGACAAGTTACATGTTAGTAGAATCAAATATGATATGATGTTAAATGTGTTATGCATGATGTTTAGTGAAGCAAAACATGCTTATGTACACATAAGTGTTTATAAGAATTAAATGAAAATATAATATGATGAGGTCATTTCAAGTATATAAATTGATAAGTCACTATGATTATCAATTAAAAATTATGTTGCAAATGAATACTCATAATATAAATACCTCACATCAAGTATGTCATGTATTTAGAGAAATAAACAAGTAAATGATAGAACTTACTAATAAAGAGAAAGTTAAATTGATACTACCTCATCCTACGAATTGACAGAAGATTCACTTGCATTTCATAAGGGACTCTCAAAAGAAAGTTGAACCAAGTGCAAAGTATGCCACCAAGATTTTAGAATACCATGATCTTACCATTTTTCACTTTGATAAAGTACCCAAAAGTATACCTTGTGATGAATCCAAGAAGATCATTGATTTGATGAACATTCATTTTTATTTAAATCTCATCTTTATCCTTTTCATGTTAGTTATCTTTCTCCTCCTCGTGTTTCATCGATTCAGATTGATCAATTCCTTCTTCGGTGTTATTGAGTATGTCTCCTAAAGATAAACCTACATCATGACATTGAAATACCTTTTATGAGTATTCTCGATACAACATCAAAAAGTAGCTTACACATCTTTTACCAATAAAACAAAACTTGTTGTTGCTTTCTAGATCACATGATCCATCATCTTGCCCCATATACAATAGAATTAGAATATCTTCATATGCCTTGAACCACCATAAATGAGAACCCATATTCTCTTTATAGAGTCAAAATAATGTTCCTACAAAACAACAAGACAAGCTAGGTACCCAATCTTCATTGAGTCCTTGGGGTTAGTGAAACAATTGGTTGCATTTTGGGAATCTTACAACCATAGTAACAATTTAAATTTTCACCATCACTAAAATATCTATCGTATATGTGCTCACAATTTGAGGACCTTGAACTTGACACCTTAAGAGCTTTAGACTTTGTTCTTTCCTCCTTATCCAGGTCATTATCATTTTTCTTCTTTTCATCAAGATTTTTCTCATGCTTGTCCAAGCAAGTAAGTTCTTGCTCATGTTCTTCAAATTTACCAATCAATGTAATGAGATCAAGTGTTGTAAGATCATTAGCTTCGTTGATCATAGTGACCTTCAGTTGCAAATTCCTAGTAAGTGATCAGTGGTTTTTCCACTTTTATTTAAAATTGATTTTAGTTATAGTTTCTTTATTTTGTCAAGTGTTTTATTTCATTCTTCTATGTTTTATGTGTTGGTTGTGCATTTTGTAGTTTTCAGGCTTAGAGGAATAAAACAAGGAAAATCAGTGCGAAAAATACAAATTCAAAGTTTTTGAGGAAATATCAAAAACCAAGATATAGGTGTTGTACCCCAAAATTTGCCCTCTCATTTCTCAAGGGTTCTCTCACAAGATCTTCTACGACGTCAAGTTTGCAGCATTGATACATCAATTTAGGCTTGGAATTGGCACAAGGGCAAAATGGTCAATTGCATACTAGAAAGTCAAACTTTGACTTTTTGGTCAACATTATATTCCAAAGATCAAATTTCATCAAGACATTCAATAATATAAAGCTTGATCATCAAGAAGTTAAGTAAGTCAAAAGTCAACTTGAAAAGTCAAAATTTCGGAGACTTAGAAATTTTCTAAGTGTTTTTATACATGATAATTTCATCACTTCATGCCATTCTTTCACCAAGATGCAAGACGGTTCAAGGAAAACTTTCAACATGAAAGTTGTAGATCCCGATGACATCTACAACTTTGCTTTGTTGATCAAATCCTAGAATTGCTTAGATTTTGAGTTAGAAATTCATGAAGTCATGACATTTTCATTTAACACTTAGAGAAATTTTCAATAGATTTTGTTCAGGATTTTATCTCAACTTCTCGGCATTTTTTCATATAGTTACAAGATGATTTTGTCAAAATGGCCAACATGAAAGTTATGGAGGATGTTTCAAGCTTTCTAAAACATCCAAGATTATGAATTTATCATACTTGATCTAGGAGATTCAAGGGCTTGAAGTTGGGCATCCATCCTTGAATTGCAAGTCATTTTATTGAAGAACACATAACAAAACCCTTATGCTATGCTACATAATCTTATGTTGCAGACCTTCTTGCTTGCAAATCTCTATATAATTTAATTTTTACACAAGAGCTTGATTATACTCCACCATAAATCATGGTAAGTAGCTCCTCTATACCAGCAACTTTGGTGCTTCATCTTGGGACTATGGAGTACTTGACATAGTTTGATCTTTGTAATCCAACCAAACCATAACATGTTGTCTTGCAAACCTAAACAGCTCATATGCACAATCCCCTTTCCTATAAATAGAAGAAGCATTTGCAAGAGTAGGAGGTTAGAAAAAATAGAGAGAAAGGCCAGAAAAATAGAAGGAGAAACTAATACTCAAAATCAATTTTGCTGTCAAAAAACCAGATTTGTCCACAAAACCTCCATTTTTGAGCTTTGAAGTCTAAATCTTTGAATCTCATACCTTGCAAGTTTCCTCCAAACAAACCATCCAAACACTTCACATACACCATATAGAAGTTGTTCAAACATAAGAATAACTTTTGTAACATCACTATCACCATCTTCCAAACTCAAAAAAACCTACATTGCAACTTGACTTGGTTGGAGCGGTTCAACCATTTTTAGCATAAAAGGAAGGTTGAAGCTACTTCAATAAGGTTCAAAGGACCTCGATCAATCATCACTTTGCACCCGAAAACATCCGTACGTGTTCTAAATCTCCCGCTTCGAGAGGTAAACTTTCTCAAACCGTGATATCATTGTTCATACATCATTTGCCTTTGCGCTAAAAAAGATATAACAAGACAGATAAAAGAGAAAAACTAGCAAAAAATCCAAACCAGAGGTTGACACGGGTTCCCGTGTCACATGACACGGCCTGTGTCAACTTAGTTGGGTTAAAAATATAACAAAATGCAGGGACAGGGGATGCCACGGGTGCCCGTATCAAACGACACGGCCCGCGTCAGTGTTACTGGTTCAGACACGAGCAGCAAAAAGATGGACAGGAGCTGACACGGGCGCTCGTTTCATGTGACACGGCTGTGTCAGATTGGCTGGAACAAAAAAGATGCAGAAAAGTCATGGACAGATCTTGACACGGGTGCCCGTGTCCACTGACACGACCCGTGTCAGCTCAGGCTCCAAATTTCTTGATTTTGGATATTTTTTTAGTTTATTTTGGACATATTGCATTTCTTGGAAATAACCTAACACTATAAAACCTTTGTTTTCAAATGAAACCTCAAAAACATTTTCCTAAACAATTAGTTTTTTTTAAGTTAACTTAGACTTAGGTTTTTCTTCAATGAAATTAATTACAAAACCTTTCCTATAAAAAACCATAAAAAACAATTTCTCTCCCTTTACATCTTCTTGCATATTCTACTATTTTTGCATTATAAATTATATAATTGTCAAAGCCTTGTAATAGTAATTAGGGCTTAATTTACTTGTCATCCCCATTTATAAATTTATATCCCCATCCCCAAGTGATGTAATAGCGTAGTAATTTTACTTTCTACAATTTATCACTTTCATATAATGTTAGTAATTAGGGTTTGTATGGAAAGATAAAATCAACAAGTAGATAACCCTAATTAAAGATAAACAAGAATGTAAATAAAACACATTTGCAAACTTACACCCTTAGGGTAATTCCACTTGTTGCCTTACAAAAATGGCCATATTATGCATTGTGAGGTATCTTAGCAAAAACAAGCAAAAAATACAAGATCATAGTCCCTCGATGATGCTATCCATGTTGCCTTTCAAAATGATCTTAGTCCCTAAATAAAATGCTAAGATATCTTACAACATTGATAATCATGGTTATACGATGACCCAGGCCCATCCCTTTTACATCCAAATATAGGGTTACCTATCAAATCAATGGTAAGATAACAATGTCAAAGGAAAGAGGAAATGAATATGAAAGACTTTTGAGTAGGTAGAATGTTCATAGTTACTTGCTCAATTTCAAAACAAAAACATCCTTTCTATTTTCAAAACAAACACCAACACTTTCAAAAACATCTTTCAAACTTGAAAACATTTTCAAAAGATCAAACACTTTGTATACATTCTTACGAACGAGAATCATTACAAAGTTAGCCTAAACAATGGCATCTTTACAAAATACTTTAAAAAACCACACAAAGCACATTTTCAAACAAAAGCAAGTGATCTAGCAAGTAACTAAGAGCCCATGGAAAACCATGGATGAAAAGGGTGCTAATACCTTCCCTTTTCATAATCTACCCCCAAACTCAAGAAAACATCTCAAAGGTCTTTCATGTTCTTTTCAGCCTTTCCTTTTGGATAAAAGAAAATTCGGTGGCGACTCTTTCTAACCACAACATTTGTGATCAAACGCAAAATAACCAAGTCAATTCTCCCACCGTGTTACAGAACTGGTGTCTCTGCTGGGGAAAATTTTAAAAGTATGGTTACCTTAGGGTTAGATCACATTTACTTGCTTTCATTGTTTGACTTGTATGCTTTACATTATGGTTCTTTGTTTGGGTTTGAATACTCTACTCGGATTTGGGATACCTTATAGGTAAGTAGCAATATATTGTGGAAACAGTGCGGGGTATACCAACATGGTCTAAGCAATAGCTACGTTAGTGCGACATATTTGTGGGTACCAGTAGCCCTTGAGTATTCAAGGAGAATACGGGGCCGCTGAGTGATGTCATGAAGCACTAATGAACTTTTAGAACCTTTACTTGACCAACTTGGCCTTTAGGACGTAGTGAGATGATCGGCTTTGGTGCAGTCCGAAGTTGGTAGATACTCGATACTACACTCATTGAGGTTTGGTTTTTTGGGATATTTCGGTCGCCATTAAAGAGGCTTGCACTAAAACAATGCCCGAGAAAACAAACTAGTGATATTTCACTCCTTAGAACTCGGTTACTATTACTAGGACAGGTTTGAGCCAACTAAACTTCAAGAGCGTATTTACCTATGAGACTCCATGCAAGCCTAAACCTAAGGAATTGTTTACTTTGTTTGTATATGTATACTTGTACATAACATCATAAACATCATGACATCATACTCATACTCACTAACCATTTCAAGGATTTTTGGGATTTATCTTTGTTCTGTTTTGTAGGACATGGATTCTATTCGCAGTAAAACCATTCAAGTCAATCTCGTAAGGATCCCTCCTCAACTTAAAGAGCTAGCATCAAGGATTCCTGAAAATTCTCCATTTACCGAATGACATGGTCGCCTACTAAACTTGGTTACCTCCAACACTGATGAAGACGTGATGAAGGTGCTCTTCCAGTTCTTTGATCCTCTACACCATTGCTTCACTTTTCCCGACTATCAACTTGTGCCAACTTTAGAAGAATTCTCCTAACTCTTGGGAATCCCCATTCTCAATCAACTACCTTTCAACGGTACGAAAAGAGATCCAAAGCCAGAAGATATTGCTCAAGCCCTACACTTGCAACAATCTGATGTCACAACTAATTGGAAAACAAGGAGTGGTGTCAAAGGTTTTGTTGGCCAAATTCCTGTTTGAGAAAGCTCAAGATTGTTGGAACTCCTTAGACTTGCAAGCTTTTGAGGAAATTGTGGCCCTTCTCATCTATGGGATGGTTTTGTTCCCAAATCCTGACCAACTCATAGATGTAAACACCGTAAAAATCTTCATGGCTCGTAACCCGGTGCCTACTTTGTCATGAGACATCCTACATTATTTTCACTCTCGTACTTTGAGGAAGAGAGGTATCCTCATGTGTTGCACTTCTCTCTTGGCAAGATGGTTTATTTTGCATCTTCCCCAATCTGTGTTTAAAAATGAGCAAGGTTCAAGATGGTCCCATAGGTTGATGACGCTCAGAAATTCAGATATTCATTGGTGTTCCCGCTCTTTGGAGAATGTTACTATCTTCGACCGTTGTGGAGAATTATCTAATGTCCTTTAGCTTGTCATTAGAGGAGGTATCACTTACAACCCCTACTTAGCCCTACGACAGTTTGGTTACGCCCGGAGGGATGGTCCCCACGATATGCTTATCCAAAGAGTGGTATTTGACTACGAGAATGACGATCAAGGTTACCGTTAGAGGTTTATCCGAGCATGGAGGATGTTGAACAAGGTGGATAGCAAGAAGTTAGGACACAAGAACTCCATTCCCCTCGAGCCTTACCTTAAATGGGTGCGAGCTCGTGCTCAGAAACTTGTGATGCCTTATCCCTCCATCTTACCAGTTATCATGGAGCCTATAGACGAAGGAGATGTTCCCTACACTATCCTCCATCTCGACATGCCTACTTCTCTCGAAGACTTACAAAAGGGTTGGATCCAGCTGAAGGAAGAACGAGATACTTTCGAGGCTCATTTCTATGCTAGTGAAAAGAGGGTCTTGGAGCTTACTAAGCAGCTACAAGAAGAGCAAAGTGTGAACACCTATCTCACACCAAAGAGGATGCGTTCAATCTTTCTATCTTAGAAAGTTATTTTGTAAGCCCAAAAGGCATGATGTAATTTTTCTTGTTTTGTTTAATGAAAATTAAAGTTTGTTCATTCTTTTGTCTATACAAATTTAAATCTCATTAATCCTTGGAATCATTTGCACGTACATATTCCATGCATCATAACATGACAAGTTTTCGCATAACAAGTTTCCTTATCTTTCTGCTGTTTATTTCAGCAAGATGAATCTAGAGAAAACTGTGAAAGATCTCCAAGCCCAGAATTCTCAGTTTCAGGAGACTCTACTAGCCATAGCCAAGGGGCAGCAAGATATGATGGCTTTGCTGGCTGTTAAGAAGAAGACAAAGAAGAAAGCTCTACTCAACATGGGTAGAAGATTCAAGGAGACAGTCCGTCAAATACCAGTAGGATGAGACTCATCTAAAGAGGATGAGAACCAGATCGGTGAGGTCAAGAGTACTCAGGCTCACTGTGTCAATGATCAGGTATCTGATGATGATTATTTCGACGAGCAATATCCACCCGCCGATATCAAATACAAGCAGTTAGAAGACAGATTGAAAGCTATTGAAATCCAAGCCGTCGCCGGTTTAGATTTTGATGACTTGGGTTTGATCTCTGGGGTAGTCACCCCCCACAAACTCAAAATACCAGTCTTTGCAAAATACGATGGAGTTTCTTGTCCAAAACTTCACCTAAAGTCTTATGTGCGCAAGATACAGCCGCAAACCTCTGATAAGAAGCTCTGGGTTCACTTTTTCCAAGAAAGCTTAGCTGGAACGCAACTTGAATGGTTTTATCAGTTAGATGGTTCTCGTATCAATACTTGGGAGGATTTAGCTACTGCCTTCTACCATCAGTATCAGTACAACACTGACTTGGCGCCAACGAGGGTTCAGTTGCAAGATATGACCATGGGAAAGAATGAAGGATTTAAGGAATATGCACAAAAATGGAGAGACCTTGCTAGTAGGATCCAACCGCCCTTGACTGATAGGGAGCACATCGACATGTTCATGGGCACCTTGTCTGGTCCCTTATTTAATTTGTTGGTTGGTTGCTCCTCTTTTGGTTTCACCGAATTAATCTTAACCGATGAAAGAGTTGAAAGTGGCATCAAAAGTGGGAAGATCTTTGTGGCATCTACCTCTATTCCCAATCCTATCAAGAAACCTTTTGCTACAAAAAAGGAAGTCAATGTTGTGTACGGGGAAAGGGCCCATACCAAGAAGAATGATCACCCATCTGTCAATGTTGTCCGAATCTCCAATCCAACTCCTACTCCAAGACCATCTGCAAATCATCAACGTTTTGAAACTCCAAGAAGGAAATTTCCGAGGTTAGGCATGTCATTGTCTCAAGCCTTACAACATTTTCTCAAGGATAATTTAGTGACATTGCGTGATCCTCTGGCCAACCCTGATACCTCGTCACCAAAGTATAATACAAACGTTAAGTGTGCTTACCATTCAAGTAGCCTCGGGCACGAGACTGACCAGTGCTGGGCCTTGAAGAACAAAATCAAGGATTTGATTGACAAGAAGACTATTGAATTTTATCCTCCTCCAACACCGAATGTAATTACCTCTCCAATGCTGAAGCATGACAAGAGTGTTAATGTTGTTGAAGATACAATTTTTGTTGCCTCTATTTAAGAATTTACTACTCCGCTGAATATAATCAAAAACAATTTGTTGAAAGCTGGGATTTTCCCTGGCTACGTAAAGGATTGTGTGTGTTGTACAAGATAACTCAATGGATGTGAAAGGATGAAGAAATGCATACAACACCTGATGGATAGCCACGAAATTCTATTCGAGAAGACCCCACTTGCCAAGAGTTTGATTAAAAAATGTGAAGACCTCTCCATTATTACCATCTCAAACAAGCCTTTTAGGATCACCTCCAAAGGTCCTATTAGGATTTCAAATGAACCCATTGTTGCTCCCTTAATAATTACCAATCCCGGATCGATTCCCTACTCTTCAAACAAATCGGTACCATGGAATTATGGTGTTGAAGTGTTCTATCATGGGATTAAACAAGACGCTTGGATCAAAGAAGGAAAAGATGACGATGTTGATAACATAGCTGGTTCAAGCAAAGTAACTAGAATTGGGAGAATATTTTCACCCAATATCTCACCACCAGTTGTTACAAGGACGCCCATCCACATTACTGCTGCCAAGCCAAGTACTGATACAAGAGGGAAGGAGAAGGTTGTTGAGCCTGATGTAATTGAAGTACCCTCCAAGGACATAGCTAATAAGGAACCCTCCGCCCGTGATATGGATGAGACCTTGAAGATAATAAAAAGAAGCGACTTCAAGATTGAGGAACAGTTGGGGAAAACCCCTTCTAAGATTTCAATGTTGTCATTGTTGCTTTATTCTGATGCCCATGCTCGAACATTAATCAAGTTCCTAAAAAAGGCTCATGTCCCCCATGAGACAACAACGAACCAATTTGAGAATTGCGTGGCTAGCCTGACAGTTGATAATGGCTTGGGATTTTTAGATGCTGACTTAACACCTCTTAGGAAGAATCAAAATAAATCATTACATGTTTCTATCGAGTGCAAAGGGACTACCTTAGCACATGTGCTAGTCGAAACTGGTTCTTCTCTGAATGTATTACCCAAGGGGGCATTAGACCGTCTTAACTGTGAAGATTTAGTCTTTAAACCAAGTGACATCATTGTAAGGGCGTTTGATGGATCTAAGAGGACGGTTCATGGGGAAGTAGATCTCCTGATCAAAGTGGGATCCTAAATCTTCAACTCCACCTTCTATATTATGGATATTAGACCTGCCTATTCTTGTCTGTTAGGTCTCCCGTGGATCCATAAAGCTGGTGCAGTAACCTCAACTCTCCATCAGAAACTCAAATATCCAGTCAAGGGCAGAATAGTCACCGTCTATGGAGAAGAGGAGTTTATGGTGAGCCACCTTAACTCTTTCAAGTATGTAGAGATGGATGGAGAATTAATTGAAACCCCATGTCAAGCCTTTGAAGTCATGCCACCGATGATTGCTGCCACCAAATGTTCTTCTGATGAGTCTAAAGATGTTAAGGCCAAGCCAAAGATGGTTTCAGTCAAGGATGCTCGTGCGGAAATTGAAGAAGGAAACTGCGATACTTGGGGGAAACTCCTCGATATCCCATTTAAAGCAGACAAGTTTGGTTTGGGATTCACCATGAAAGCTCAGAAGGAAGTGAGGCGTGCTCGTGCTGAAAAGCCACCTATCCGCATTGGAAGCCATGAAGTCAATGTCGCGGGTGATTCTGATGAAGAAGATGCATTTAAAGATTAGGTGTATCCAACTACAACGGAGCTGAAGAATTGGAATGCAAAGGCCTTTGTGCCCATCTCCTTCATTGAGGAGTAATCTACTTTTTATTGCTTTTCTTTCAATTCAAGAACATGTTGTCTGCAATATTTTAACAATGACTTTTCAGTCATATGCTTGGCCCGGGGAACTTTGGTCCATTTGTCAAGGGTTTTATTTATGTTCATCTAATCATATGATCATTCAGTACATTAGAATCTTTTGCATTCAAATATTTATCTTCATTGTCTTTCCTTTATTGCAAATACATTTTTCAAAAAAAAATAGCCAGGTGTCTTACATGCACACACACACACACACTCTTGCAGGTCCACATCCACTCTGGATCCTATTGCCAATGACTCTACTATTGCCGACTATGACTTTGAATGTCCTATCAACCAAGCTGAAGACAAAGGAGAGGAAGATTGTGACATACCAGGAGAGCTAGCCATACTTCTATTACAAGAGGAAAAAGCTATTCAACCGCATGAAGAGTCAGTTGAAGTTATTGTGATACGGTGGGAGAACTGACTTGAGTTTTGCGTTTGTTTTCGCAAATGTTTCGGTTGAGCAAGAGTCGCCACCGACTTTTTATTTTATCCTAAGGAAAGGTTTAAAAAGCACAGCAAAAACCTTTGAGATTTTTATTGGGTTCGGGGAGTAGATTATAGAAAGGGAAGGTATTAGCACCCTTTCTATCCATGGTTATCCATGGGCTCTTAGTTACTTGCTTAGATCACTTGCCTTTTGTTTTCAATTATTTGAAATGGTGCTCTTGTGTGTGTGTGGGTTTGAAAAATGTTTTGAAAAGAAGCCAATGTGGTGGCAACCTTTGTAATGATCCATGTTGGGATGTATACAAAGGTGTATGTCTTTTGAAAAGATTTTCATTTGTTTTTGAAAGTTGTTTTGAAAGTGTTGTGAGGTGTGGTTTTAGAAAATAGGCAAGTGTTTTGTTTTTGCAAGTTTTGATTCAAGTAACTAAGAGGTTATCTACTCCTAAATTTCTCAAAGTTTATTGCTATGTTTTAACCCTTTTAATAAGTTTGTTCCACCATTGTATTTGGTGGACAATCTCATGTTAGGATGTGAAAGGGACGGGCGCGGGTCATCGTTTAGACCATAGTTGCAACGGTGTCAAGTATCCTTGGGCAATTTTCTTTAAGGGACTTGATCATTTGTTTAGGCAACATTTTGAAAGCGTCATCGAGGGACTATGATCATTTGATTTGTTTGTTTTGCCCAAAGAGACCTAACATGCAATATGGCCCAATTTTGAAAGGCAACAAGTGGAATACCCTAGGGGGTGCAAGTGTGATTTGTGTGTCCATTTTCATGCTTGTTTATCTTGAGGTTAGGTCATACTATTTTTGTCGTTTTTTGCATACAAACCCTAATTCTATCATGGTATAATTAGAAAGCAATAAAGTGCGAAAATAAATTTACTAAGCTATTACAACACCAAATATGGGAAGGGGGGTACAAATGTTCAAATGGGGAGATATTTAGACAAGAAATTGAATCTAAGCTATTACATCATTTGCTTTGAATATTTACAATATGATTAAAAGTATAAATAAAATAGAAATAAAACAAATATGCAAGAATGCAAAAAAAAAGAATTTTTATATGTATGAAAAAATTATTATTTATGTAAAATAAAAAGAAAATAAAAAGATATTATTTTTGGAGTATTTTCATATTTTAGGGTAAAACCCTAATTTTAAATCAAAAAGGGATATTAATCAATTAATTCATATAATAATTATTATTTACATACAAAAATAAAATAAAATATAGTATATTTGTAAAAAAGGTATTTTTTAGTATTAAATATTGAAAAATAAAATATGTACATTTTTTAGTATTTTTATCCTAAGTATATTAATGAATATATATATATATATATATATATATATATATATATATATATATGTATTATTTGCTAAATATGTAGTATATATGCAAAAATAATAATATTTAATATTTTAAAAAAAGTATTTTTTTATATAAAATATTTTCAGAAGATAAAATGAAATAAAAATGAAAATAAAAATGTATTTGCACTATTTAGTTATTTTAAACAAAAATATATGTATTTATTTATTTATTTATGTACAAACTAAAAGAAAACAAATAAATGCCTAATAAATTCAAAAATGGTGAGAAAAATATTTTTTATATTTTTAATATCATGAGAAAAAATAAATAAGTCAATCCAAAAAAGAAAATGTCAAAAAATCATAAAAATAAGCAAAATGGGCCTAGGGGGTGTGAAAGCAAAAGAGTGGTGCAAACAGAAATAACCAAACAGGCCCAGCCCAGAGAACTCCTTCTTCAACCTCCAGACTGTATGAACAACAATGAACACGCGTTTTCTATCTTCCAATTCCTGGACTTTCAAGCAAAACTCATAACATGAAAAATGTAGAGCATTAAGAGACGAATTCAGGGATATAAAGAACTTGACTTAACTCTCTAAGATGAGGGAGAATTTCTTCTCCCCCAATTTCTGACCTAGTTTTTCATCAATGTTCAGAACCAAAATTCTCTAAGCATACATAATATAAATGAAATCTAATCATATGGGCATGTTCAGGGCTATGATTGTGACATGTTTCCTTCACAAACCTAAAGCTAACAATGCCTATACTGAGAGATAGAACTTCATGAATATACCTGTTCAGTTGGAATCGTGCTTTGCAATGGAGGAGTTTTCGGAGCAAGATGATGACTTGTATAGCTTCCTTGAAGTGTGAGGATGCTATTCCAAGTTCTACTTTGTCTTGAAACTCCCTGAATCGTGCTAGAGAACTTCAACTGCAAAACAGAAAAATAAAAATGGTGAAGTGGCTTGGAGGTGTTACAGATCGTGTTTCAAGGCATGGTTAGCTTGCATAGGTGCTAGGGAATGTATGTGAACTGGTTTGGGCAAGAGAGCTTGAGAGAAATGGAAGATGGCACTCAAACTGCAGGCCTGACCCTGTTTTTGCAGTTTGAGAGTGATTATGGCAAGGGGAGTGTTTGAGAGGTGTTAGGGTCGTGCAAAAGCTTGGTTGGGATGTTTGGAATGTGTCTACAATATTTGCATCTGTGTTCTAATGCTGAGATGAAAGATGATCTATGTTATGGCACTTTACTTCACACTTAAGCAAGCAAAACCAACTTGGTGTTTTAGGCAAGTAGGGGACCCCTAATGAGCTGCATAATCTCTCCTTGATCAAAGTGATTTGCCCATAATCTTGTGCCAATTGGATTTGGTTTGTACTTGTGGATTTTCATCATGACATAAAGTGAAACTTTAGCAAAAATGGAAAGAATGCTTTATCTTATTTGGGATTAATCCATCATACAATGCTTTAGCTCATGAAACAAGGTCTTAGCACAATGAACATGCATTAAATTATTGAGTGTTGGATGGTTTTAGGACCTGTAATCAAGGGGCATGCTGAGTTTTGATAATGCATAGTGTTATGAACATGTAACTTGGCCTAATCAAAAGTGAGTTTTTGCTATATTGTGAAATTCGAATCTCTCAAGTCATGAGGTTGTTTGATGAGTTCTTGGACATTTTGGAAAGCTTAGAATGTGTACTACAATCCATCTTTGAAATGCAATTAGAAATTCCAAGTGGAAGTGTATGGAAAATGGCCTTGAAGTGGGGTAGAAAACCTTGTCAAAATAGGTCAAAAGCTCACTAAGTTAAGAATGGTTTAGTGCCCTTATTCAAAAATTTGTAACTTGAGATACAAGCCTCAAATGGGAAAACTTTGTGAATCAAAGTTGTAGATTATGCAACAAGCTACAACTTTCATGTTTTGACTTTTGTTTGAATCCAAATGGATCTTGGTGAAAAAGTGGGGCAAAGTTGGGAAAAAAATTAGGGTTTTTTATAACTTAGAAAAATTCTAAGTTATGAAAAATTCTAATTTCTAACCCTAATTTGCATTTTGTGATTTCTTGGTGAACAAGTTTCATGATTTGACATGTTTTGATGAAAAATGAATCTTGACTCTTGATTTTGACTAAAAAGTCAAAGTTTGACTTTTCAGTATACAGTCAAAATTGATCAATTGACTGGGAAATTCAACTGTCAATCTTGTGTACTTGGGACCTTTTGAGTTTGTTGAGCATGTCAAGATAATTCCATGGGGTCCTTGAGTCCATATGTGAGCTTGGTTTGTCATTGGCTAGGTCAAACAGTCAAAAATTGCCTTTGTGCAGTCAAAACCCTAAAAATGACCATTTTGCCCTTTTGATGATCTGATCAAATTTCTTGTGGAATTGTGATCCAAACTTGATCAAATGGTCCATATGAGTTCATAATGTTGATGTGGGTCAATTTTCATGAGGTTTGACTGTCAATTTGCCACAGTTGACTTTTTCCCCAATACAGCTGATTTATAGGTCAACTGTCCAATTGACTGGGTAAAACTTGGAATCAAGACTTGAAACTTGGTATGGGTAAACTTGGGAGTCCAACATGAAGCATGATAGTCATCTTAGGCTTTTTAGGTCAAAACATCTTTGTGCAAACACAAACCCTAATTTGGGTCAACAGTGCAAGGAGAAGTCTTGAGCAGAGGAAACCCTAACTGGATCTTGATCTTCAAAGGTCTTGATGAGAAAATGTTGAGGAAATGGGAGGGCAAATTTTGGGGTACAACAGTTGCCCCTGTTCAATCTTCTTGGACCTGAAGAGTTAGATTGGCAAGTTTGCCTTTCGTGACTCGAGGGTAAAAGAAGATTGGACACTAGAGTGCCCGGAAATTTACACTCGCATGTTGGAGTCTCAACAATGTGATGTCGGGAATGGGCTTACAGATGCCATTTGGAGAGATGGTGGATAGGGAGATGGGCTTATAGATGCCATCTGAAGATATGACAGAACCTTGTCGGGAATGGGCTTATAGATGCCATTTGGAAGTGTTGATCGCATAAGAGATTCCTTAGCGAGAACTTGTGTATTTGAGAGAGACAGATGTTTTCCTGGCTTGTTACAGGTGTTTGATCTTCAATCTCTTTATGCAGATATGCCCTGGCTGGATACAGGAATCGAATCCGGAAATAGTTGTCAACAAATATGCCCTGGCTGGATACAGGAATCGAATCTTCGAACTCTTCAGACGTGCCCTGGCTAGATACAGGAATCGAGTCTGGAAATGTGGTCAACAGATATGCCCTGGCTAGATACAGGAGTCGAATCTGGAAATGTTGTAGTTGATAGATGTGCCCTGGATGGATACAGGAATCGAATCTTCGAACTCTTCAGACGTGCCCTGGCTAGATACAGGAGTCGAGTCTGGAAACTGATCACTCTCAGATGTGCCCTGGCTAGATACAGGTATCGAATCTGGAATTTGTGACAGTTGAAGGTAGTTGTCTTTGGGATTGTCTTTTTCCCTGAAAAGGCAAAACATAAGTTGTATGCAATGTCATGATGTATGATATGCATGATGCTTTAACATGAGACAGTGTTGTATGCACTTATCATGTATGTAAGCAGGATGTATGAAAACGTGAAATGTTTATGAATGTATTTTTGTCTTAGGAAAATGAATCCTTGACGATCGGCCGGGGAATTGCTCTGTGGAAGAGATACTTTGCTGAAGTTTTGACAAGAGACCTGCTGAGGACATCAATGATGGATTCCGCTGGGGATAATGATGATAAACTCCGCTGGGGATAACCAAAGATAACCTCCGCTGGGGAATGAAAGAACTTTGCCGAGGGCGAACTTCTGCGGCAATTAGCTGAGGATAACCCAGTTATAAGCCCTTGAGGAATAACTCTGAATAAAGCTCGGAAGAGACGTCCGTACTCTTCAGGGAACAAGCTTCCAGAATCTACTGGGGATACTTTTGGAATTGTACTGGTAAGTGGTTCCACTGGGGATGATGGTATTCCACCGGGGAACAATCTTAGATCAAGACTGCCGGGGATGCTTGCTGAGGAATGCCTATGCTCCGCTGGGGGAAGTATTGCTGAATTTTGTCTTATTCTGTTGGGAGTTGAGAGAACTTGGTCATACTCTTCGGTCGAATCTACCTTGGTACCTTGGCGAACAAAGCGACCAGACTGCATCAGACAACCTTACATTGCCCCTGTTTCTGATGTCACCTGTAATTAGTCTTTTGTTTCATATGCAAGTATTAGCAATTTAATGTCAAATGCATATATCAAAAATGAACATTGGACGTTCTTCACAAGACAAAACAGAAAAAAGAAAAATATTTGACAATTTGTACGGAAAAGTGAATTTGTATTGATTTTAATTTTGCCTGTGAATAGGCATTTTTGTACAAGAGGCTGACATCCTAGTAAGAGGACGCCGCCAAATAACATAGAGTTTACAATTTTGAAAAGAAAACAAAACAGCTATGTGAACAATCCCACTGGGTTCCAACTCTGCTATCGTCTTTATGTCTCCAAGCGTCTCATCGCTTTGCTGCCTAATTGAAAATGAAGCTGATTGGTCGATGCCGAAGTCTGAGCCAGATAGTTGATACCGAATTCCGGATGCGAAGTGATCCAATGAGACATAGTGTTACGCTTTATCCCTAACTTTTGCCTGGACCGCCCTTTCGGGTTTTCAGTCCACCGGGATACCCATTTTTGCCCAAGCCGCCTTTTCAGGTTTTCGACTTGCCGGGTGTACAGATTTTTTTCATTTCATCCCTTATTTTTGCCCGAACCCTTTTGGTTCGCCGGGAAGCCCTTATTTTTGCCTAGGTATGTCAACCTAGCGGGTCTTTTATTTATGCGTAGTATTTTTTCACTATGTCTGCATTGGCGGGGTGAGGAAGGTCGTCACCGTCCATGGTGGTTAGGATCATGGCTCCTCCTGAGAACACATGTTTAACCACAAATGGCCCTTCGTACGTAGGGGTCCATTTGCCCCGGGGATCATTTTGAGGAAGGATGATGCGTTTGATTACCAGGTCCCCAACTTGATACTCTTGCGGTCTGACTTTCTTGTTAAATGCCCTGATCATCCGTTTTTGATACGTCTGACCATGACAGATAGCGGTGAGTCTCTTTTCGTCAATCAGATTTAATTGATCAAGTCGAGTCTGGATCCAGTCATCTTCACTCAAGTCTGCATCCTTCATAATCCGGAGAGAGGGTATCTGGACTTCGATTGGCAAGACTGCCTCCATGCCATAGACCAATGAGAAGGGAGTTGCCCCGGTTGACGTCCTTGCTGAGGTACGGTACCCATGAAGAGCGAACGGTAACATCTCGTGCCAATCTTTATAGGTCACTGTCATCTTCTGCACAATTTTCTTGATATTTTTATTCGCTGCTTCTACAGCCCCATTCATCTTCGGCCGGTAGGGAGAAGAGTTGTGGTGTTGTATCTTGAATTGTTCGCAGAGCTCAGTGATCATCTTGTTGTTGAGATTGGTACCATTGTCCGTAATGATTCATTCCGGGACTCCGTACAGACAGATCAGATTATGCCGGATGAAACGTGCCACGACGCTCTTGGTTACTGTGGCGTAGGAAGCTGCCTCAACCCACTTCGTGAAGTAATCGATCGCCACTAAGATGAAGCGATGCCCATTGGATGCCGTCGGTCGGATCTCACCGATCATATCAATCCCCCACATTGCAAAAGGCCAAGGTGCCGTCAGGACGTTCAGAGGAACTGGAGGAATATGCACCTTGTCAGCATAGATTTGGCATTTATGACAAGTTCGAGAGTGTTGGTAACAATCAGCTTCCATTGTGGACCAGAAATATCCTGCCCGAAGGATTTTCTTAGCCATGGTGTGTCCACTGGAATGTGTTCCAAATGTACCTTCATGCAGTTCTATCATGATCTTCTCTGCTTCGGCCTTATCCACACAACGTAGTAGAGTTGAATCATGATTCCGCTTGTAGAGAATGTCGTTGCTGAGGAAGAAATTCGCCGCGAACCTTCTCATGAACTTCTTGTCATTGACAGATGCGCCTTCAGGGTATTCCTGAGCTTCCAAATACCTCTTCACCTCATGATACCAGGGTTTTTCAGTCACCTTTTCAGCCTCAAGCACGCAGCAGTATGCCGGTTCATCCAACTTCCAGATAATGATCCGGGGAGCCTCATTGTCCCATTTAACTTTGAACATTGAAGACATCGTAGCTAGTGCGTCTGCTAGCTGATTCTCCTCTCTTGGGAAGTGCTCAAAAGTTATTTCTTCAAAGTGGGGAAGCAAGGTTGACACATACTCCTTGTAAGGAATAAGATTTGGGTGTTTCGTATCCCACTCGCCCTTGATCTGATTGATCACGAGAGCGGAATCTCTGAAGACACTCAGAAACTTGATCCTTAAGTCGATTGCAGCTTGTAAACCCATGATACATGCTTCATATTCTGCCATGTTGTTGGTGCAGTTGAAACACAATCGGGCGGTGAGTGGAGTATGAGTTCCTTTGGGAGATATGATTACAGCGCCGACGCCGTTACCCAAAGCATTGGAGGCTCCATCAAAATGCATAGACCATCGGGATCCTTCCTCAGGTCCTTCATCCGGTCCAGGTACATCACAGTCAGTTACCACCATGATGTCTTCGTCCGGAAAATCAAAGTTCAATGATTGGTAATCGTCCACAGGTTGGTGTGCCAAATGATCTGCCAATACACTTCCCTTAATAGCTTTCTGAGTTGTATAGTAGATGTCATATTCTGTCAAGATCATTTGCCATCTCGCTATCCTTCCAGACAGAGCAGGCTTTTCAAATATATACTTGATGGGATCCATCTTTGAAATTAATAGAGTAGTGTGAGTCAGCATATACTGTCTCAGCCGGCGAGCAGCCCATACTAGAGCGCAGCAAGTTTTCTCAAGCAGTGAGTAACGAGACTCACAGTCGGTAAACTTTTTGCTCAAGTAATAAATAGCGTGCTCTTTTCGGCCAGACTCGTCATGCTGCCCTAGCACACACCCCATTGAATTATCAAGTACTGTCAAGTATAATATTAGAGGTCTTCCTTCCACTGGTGGCATAAGAATGGGGGGCTCTTGGAGATATTCCTTTATCCTTTCAAAGGCAGCCTGACATTCATCGTTCCAGCGTACTACTTGATCTTTCTTCAGTAATTTGAAGATTGGCTCACAAGTAGCAGTCAGATGTGAGATGAATCGGGCAATGTAATTCAGTCGTCCCAGGAAACCTCTGACTTCTTTCTCTGTCTTAGGAACTGGCATCTCTTGAATGGCTTTAACCTTGGCAGGGTCCACTTGAATACCCTTATCACTTACAATGAAGCCTAGCAATTTTCCGGACCTTACCCCAAAGGTGCATTTGTTGGGATTCAATCTCATCTTGTATAACTTGAGTCGGTCAAACAACTTCCTCAGATGGTCAAGATGCTCCTCCTCAGTTTGAGACCTTGCTATTATGTCATCAACATATACCTCAATCTCATGATGGATCATATCATGAAATAAAGCAACCATGGCGCGTTGGTAGGTTGCCCCAGCATTTTTCAACCCGAATGGCATGACCCTGTAACAGAAAGTGCCCCACTGAGTCACAAAGGTAGTCTTTTCCATATCTTCCGGAGCCATCTTGATCTGATTATACCCTGAAAAACCATCCATGAAGGAGAACACCTTGTGTTGAGCAGTATTGTCAACGAGGACGTCAATGTGAGGTAGAGGAAAATCATCCTTGGGGCTGTCCCTGTTCAAATCCCTGTAGTCGACACACATTCTGACTTTACCGTCCTTCTTCGGCACTGGCACCACATTGGCAACCCACTGAGGGTAAGAAGTTACTGCTAGAAACCCGGCGTCGAATTGCTTCATAACTTCAGCCTTGATCTTTTCAGACATCTCTGTGCGCATACGGCGGACCTTTTGCTTTACCGGAGGATAGTCTTCCTTGGTTGGCAGGTGATGAACTACAATGTCGGCATCCAAACCAGGCATATCTTCATAGGACCAAGCAAATATCTCCATGTAATCCTGTAGCATCTGGATCAATCGTTGCTTCACGCTGAGCTCTAGATTGGCACCAATCTTGACCTCTTTCCTATCTGTCTCAATACCCAGGTTAATTGTTTCCACCGGCTCTTCATGTGGTTGAATAGCCCTCTCTTCCTGGAGTAGCAGTCTTGCGAGTTCACCAGGCACTTCGCAATCATCTTCACCTTCGTCTTCGGCCAAGTTGATCGGATTCTCGAAGTCATAACTGGCGGTAGCAGAGCTGTTACCAGTGAGATCCAGAGTGGATTGAAACCTGTATAAGTGAGTGTGTGTAAATATAGCTGTTTTGCAATATATATAACACAGAAAGAAAAAGAGCACAAGATTTGAAATGCAACAAACGTCTAATGTTTTGATTGATGATATATGGAAATGTCATACAAAAAAGCCCTCACAAATGGAGCTACGATGCCCCGGGTAGGACACCGAGCCAACAAAGTTTTAACATATTGTTTGTTACAAATTGGAAATCAAAAGAAATTAATTACTGCGTGACAAATGTGATAGGTGTAAAATCCTTTGCCGTCCAGTTGCTCGGTCCGTTGCTGGTAGTCGGGTAGATCCAACTGTCAAACTCTGCTTCCTCTACATCCTCCTCGATAGCATTCACCCTCGGGTTGGAGATAAACACCGGAGCCTTTCTGATCTTTTCCTTGCGCACAGCCCTCTGAGCCTCTGCAGTAAAGCCCAGCCCAAACTTGTCATTCTTTTGAGTGAAGTCAGGAAGCTGACCCCAGTTTGCATAATTGCCTTTCTTGATTACAGCCCGGGCATCCTTCAAGGACGCCATCTTCAACGGAAATTCTTCTTCAACCACTGCCTCAGACGATGCCAACACTGGAGGTACTTCTTCAAAATGCTGAAAGGGGGTTTCAATAAACTCCCCGTCCATCTCGATATACCAGAATGAATTCAAGTGACTAACCATGTATTCCTCCTCACCCTGCACAGTAACAATCTTCCCTTTGACAGGGTATTTGAGCTTTTGGTGTAAAGTGGAAGTTACTGCCCCAGCTTTGTGAATCCAGGGTCGACCCAACAAGCAGGAGTAAGATGGACGAATATCCATTACATAGAACGTTGAGTCAAAAACTTGGGAACCCACACGAATAGGGATATCCACCTCACCGTGCACCATCCTCTTAGAACCGTCGAAGGCTCTAACAATGATGTTACTAGGTTTCAGCTCCAAACCCTCACAATCCAGACGATCCAATGCCTTCTTGGGCAAAACATTCAGGGAATAACCGGTATCCACCAACACGTGCGCGAGAGTAGTGCCCCTGCACTCTATAGAGACGTGCAGGTCATCATTGTGATTTTTCCCTTTGGAGGTAAGGTCAGCATCTGAGAACCCCAAGCCATTGTCAGCCGTCAAATTAGCCACACAGTCGGTGAATTGATCCGCGGAGGTCTCTTGCGGCACATGGGCCGTTTTCAGAAATGAAATCAGGGCTTTTGCATGGGCCTCTGAGCATAGCAGTAATGATAGCATAAAGATTTTGGAGGGGGTATGCCCCAACTGTTCAACAACGTTAAAGTCACTCTTTTTGATGATTTTAAGAATTTCCTCCATTTCTTGTTGGGAGGCTTCCATAGCAGTCTTCTTTGATGCCTCCGTCCTGGCAGGCGAATCGGTAGCAACTTCTTTGCCCCGAGTATCAGAGGACTCAGCGGCAGTAGTAGACACAGGAACTTGAACTGGAACATGCACACTTGCGGGTGTGATGGTGAGAGGTGTTCGGATAACTGGCGGTGCAATGTCAGGCGAGAAGAGCCTACCGCTGCGAGTAATCTTGGCGGGACCAGTGATGTTACTGATACTGGTATTGGTGTTGAACTCCTGCTTCACCCCAAGCACATACACGTCGGCTCCATAATGCCATGGAACAACTTTATCAGACTCATACAGGAGAGGCCCCGGGACAGTAATAGTGATGGGTGCAACAGACATAATTTGGACTGGTTTCTTTACGGGAGCTTTGGCAGGATTATAGATTGTGACAACAGATATTTCTTCAACGGAAACAAACGGAACAACAGTTTTCTCGAATAGAATTTCCTTGCTATCCATCAGGCTTTGGATGCCTGACTTCAGTAGTGGACAACCGGTAGGGATAACAGCACACAGGAGGCAACCCTTACTACAACCCGGAAATAAACCGGCTAGTAGTAAGTTCCTCTTAACAGTCAAAAGAGGGGTAACAACTTCATTCACCGAAACAGCATACGACTCTTCCTCAATGGAATTTACTCTATGTTGGGGCATATGAGCAGTTACAACATTTGGTCTCTCAGGCGCTTCAAACTGAATTTCCTTCGCGTCGATAAGATCTTGCACTTTGTTTCTCAAGGCCCAGCAATCATCAGTAGTGTGCCCGGGACTATCAGAATGATAAGCACACCGGACATTTGGGTTATACTTAGGAGACACAGTGTTCACGACTTTAGGAGCTTCTTTGATGGTCACCAAGTTGGTTGATAACAGCTGGGGTAAAATTTGTGACAAGGTCATACTTAACCGAGTATACTGTCTCTTAGGCCTTTCACCTCTTTGTTGATTGTACTGCTGAGAAGCAGCAACAGGTTTGGAAATGACCAAAGCATTAACGGCTTGGCGGCTCTCTGGCTTGACTTGTCTTCTAGGACCATAGACGACACTTGCCTCTTTCTTAAAAGGCCTCTTCTCAGTACTTGCAGCAACACCCTTCTGAATCTTTCCTGACTTGACGCCAGCTTCTATTCTCTCGCTCGTTAAGATCAAATCGGTAAACCCCGCGGAAGAGTTACCAATCAGATGATTAAAAAATGGCCCAGATAGGGTCCCTAGAAACATATCACCAAGCTCACGATCGATTAAAGGAGGTTGCACCTTGCCAGCCAAATCCCTCCATTTTTGTGCGTACTCTTTGAATCCTTCGCCTGTTCCTAATGACATACCCTGAAGTTGGGTACGAGTAAGGGCAAGGTCAGAATTTTATTGGTATTGTTTGTAAAAAGCGGTGGCCAAATCTTCCCAATTTCGAATGCTGGTTCCCTCTAGCTGATAAAACCATTCCAATTGAGCTCCAGAAAGGCTGTCTTGAAAGAAATGAATCCAGAGGTTTTTATCTGCCGTATAGGGCTGGATCTTTCTCACGTAGGACCTAAGATGCATTTTTGGACAGGACAGCCCATCATACCTTACAAACACTGACACTTTGAATTTTGGGGGAATCACAATCCCGGCAACCAAACCCAAGTCTTCAAAATCCAAACCCGGTACTCTTTGTAGCTCCATGGCGGCCAACCTGTCTTCCAGCCCTTTGTATTTATCATCAGCTGGAGGGTATTGCTGGTCAGAATAATCTTCATCCTCTTCAACCTCTTCTTCTTCCGCATCAGACTCAGAAGGCACCGCAGCTCCATCTCTCTTACTGGTCCCTTCATCAGAAGTAGGAGGAAATTCAAGCACTCTTCGAGCTTCTCCGTCAAATCTTCTCCCCAAAGTAGCCACCCCGAGTCTATTTTTCTTCTTTTTCACTGGGTCTTTGTTCCCCAATTGAGTCTTGATATCCTCCTGACCCTTAGCCAAGGTCATTAGGAGTTGCTGGAACTGTGCATTTTGAGCTTGTAGGTCTTTGACTGTTTGCTCGAGATCCATCCTACTGAAATAAACAGCAGACAGATAAGGAAACCTGGAATGAGACCTGCTTATGCACATGATGAATGGTATGCTTATGTATGCAATGCATTCAAGGATTTAGGACATTCAAAATTGTTTCAGACAAAGAAGAACGCACGTCATATTAATAAGAAGAAATTTATCAGTACATAAATGCCCCATGGGCCAAATATTACAAAATAAACTTCTTAAGGCAAAAAGACATTGCGCATCCTTTTTGGTGCGATGTAGGTATTGAGGGCCACTTGCTCGTGGAGTCGGCGGGTAAGCTCTAGAACCTTCTTTTCACTGGCGTAGTAGCTAGCTTCAAATGTATTCCGTTCCTCCTAGAGCTGAATCCAGCTTTTTTGCATTTCCTCCCACGATGTAGGCATGTCTGGATGTAGGATGGTGTAGGGAACCTCTCCTTCATTGACGGGCTCTTTAATCACTGGGAGTATATGGGGATAAGGCATCATTAGACTTTGGGCTCGGGCTCGTACCCACTTGAGATAGGGCTCAAGAGGGATGGAGTTCTTGTGTCCCAGAGTCTTGCTATCAACCTTGTTGAGTTTTCCCCAAGCTCTGATGAATCTTTGGCGAAGTCCTTGCGCATCGTTGTCGAAGTCAAAAACTAGGTCAGGAATCAACATATCATGAGGGCCATCCCTCCATGCATATCCAAATTGCCTCAAAGCTAGGCAAGGGTTGTAGGTGATACCTCCTCTAATTCCAAGTAAAGGAACATTAGGAAATTCTCCGCAACGATCGACAATGATGACATTTTCTCTGGACCGAGAACACCAATGCACATCAGAATGAGTAAGAGTCATCAACCGTTGGGACCACCTCGTACCTTGGTCATTCTTCAAGACAGATTGTGGAAGGTGCGAAATAAACCACCTTGCAAGGATAGGAGTACAGCACATGAGAACACCCCTCTTTCTCATTGTTCGTGTGTAAAATGAGTGAAGAATGTCCCCAAGCAATGTCGGTATCGGATTTCTGGACAAGAAGATTTTGACAGCGTTGACATCTACCAATTGGTCAGGATTTGGGAACAAGACCAACCCATAGATAAGGAGTGCCACAATCTCTTCAAAGGCTTGTAGGTCCAATGAGTTCCAACATTCTTGTGCCTTCTCAAACAAGAATTTTGCTAAGAATCCTTTGACGCCGCTTCTGGTTTCCCAATTCCCCTTGATGTCGGATGGTTGTAGATGTAATGCTCGAGCAACATCTTCTGGCTTTGGTTCCTTTTCCATACCGTTGAATGGTAGTTGGTTAAGGATAGGGATTCTTAGGAGTTGAGAAAACTCCTCCAAAGTGGGTACCAACTGGTAATCAGGGAAAGTGAAACAGTGGTGAAGAGGGTCAAAGAATTGGAATAGCACTTTCATCATGTCTTCTTCAATGTTGGTGTTGACTAGGCTGAGCAGTCTACCATGTCTTTCACTGAAGGATGAATTTTCCGGAATTCTTGAGGTGAGCTCCTTGAGTTGAGGAGAGATTCTCACAAGGTTGACTTGAATGGTATTTCTGCGAGGAATTTCCATGTCCTACAAAAACAAGAACAAAGATGAAGATCCAAAACCCTTGAAATGGTTAGTGAATGCATATGATGTTTTATGATGTTTATGATGTATGCACAAAACATATGTACAAGCAAATCACACCAAACCCTAGTTTCAGGCTTGCATGGGGTTTCATAGGTAAGTACCCTCTTGAGTGTAGTTGGCTTAAAAACCTGTCCTATAAATAGTAACCGGGTTCTAAGGAGCTCAATATCACGGGATTGTTTTCATCGTTCATTGTTTTGGTTTAGCCACTTAACTAGCGACCAAAATATTCCAAGAAAACAACCCTCAATGAGTGCAGTATCGAGTATCTACCAACTTCAGACTGCACCAAAGCCGGTCATCTCACTACCCCTAATAAAAGGCCAAGATGGTCAAGTAAGGTTCTAGGTCATTAGTGCTTAGTGACATCACTCAGCGGCCCCGTACTCTCCTTGATTGAACTCAAGGGTTACCGGTACTCACAAATATGTCGCACTAATATAGCTATTGCTTCGACCGTGTCGGTATACCCCGCACAGTTTCCACAACATATTGCTATCTATGAATGTTTCCCAAAATCCGGGTGTAGGATTGCAAACCCAAACAATAGAGCCAAGGTATAAAGCAAACAATTCAAACAATTAGTCATGCAAGAGGGTGATCTAAGCCCTAAGGTTACTCCACTTTTTTAAAATGTCCCCAGCAGAGTCGCCAGTTCTGTGATACGGTGGGAGAACTGACTTGAGGTTTTACGTTTGTTTTTGCAAATGTTTCGGTTGAGCAAGAGTCGCCACCGACTTTTTATTTTATCCTAAGGAAATGTTTAAAAAGCACAGCAAAAACCTTTGAGATTTTTCTTGGGTTCGGGGAGTAGATTATAGAAAGGGAAGGTATTAGCACCCTTTCTATCCATGGTTATCCATGGGCTCTTAGTTACTTGCTTAGATCACTTGCCTTTTGTTTTCAATTATTTGAAATGGTGCTCTTGTGTGTGTGTGGGTTTGAAAAATGTTTTGAAAAGAAGCCAATGTGGTGGCAACCTTTGTAATGATCCATGTTGGGATGTATACAAAGGTGTATGTCTTTTGAAAAGATTTTCATTTGTTTTTGAAAGTTGTTTTGAAAGTGTTGTGAGGTGTGGTTTTAGAAAATAGGCAAGTGTTTTGTTTTTGCAAGTTTTGATTCAAGTAACTAAGAGGTTATCTACTCCTAAATTTCTCAAAGTTTATTGCTATGTTTTAACCCTTTTAATAAGTTTGTTCCACCATTGTATTTGGTGGACAATCTCATGTTAGGATGTGAAAGGGACGGGCGCGGGTCATCGTTTAGACCATAGTTGCAACGGTGTCAAGTATCCTTGGGCAATTTTCTTTAAGGGACTTGATCATTTGTTTAGGCAACATTTTGAAAGCGTCATCGAGGGACTATGATCATTTGATTTGTTTGTTTTGCCCAAAGAGACCTAACATGCAATATGGCCCAATTTTGAAAGGCAACAAGTGGAATATCCTAGGGGGTGCAAGTGTGATTTGTGTGTCCATTTTCATGCTTGTTTGTCTTGAGGTTAGGTCATACTATTTTTGTCGTTTTTTGCATACAAACCCTAATTCTATCATGGTATAATTAGAAAGCAATAAAGTGCGAAAATAAATTTACTAAGCTATTACAACACCAAATATGGGAAGGGGGGTACAAATGTTCAAATGGGGAGATATTTAGACAAGAAATTGAATCTAAGCTATTACATCATTTGCTTTGAATATTTACAATATGATTAAAAGTATAAATAAAATAGAAATAAAACAAATATGCAAGAATGCAAAAAAAAGAATTTTTATATGTATGAAAAAAGTATTATTTATGTAAAATAAAAAGAAAATAAAAAGATGTTATTTTTGGAGTATTTTCATATTTTAGGGTAAAACCCTAATTTTAAATCAAAAAGGGATATTAATCAATTAATTCATATAATAATTATTATTTACATACAAAAATAAAATAAAATATAGTATATTTGTAAAAAAGGTATTTTTTAGTATTAAATATTGAAAAATAAAATATGTACATTTTTTAGTATTTTTATCCTAAGTATATTAATGAATATATATATATATATATATATATGTATTATTTGCTAAATATGTAGTATATATGCAAAAATAATAATATTTAATATTTTAAAAAAAGTATTTTTTTATATAAAATATTTTCAGAAGATAAAATGAAATAAAAATGAAAATAAAAATGTATTTGCACTATTTAGTTATTTTAAACAAAAATATATGTATTTATTTATTTATGTACAAACTAAAAGAAAACAAATAAATGCCTAATAAATTCAAAAATGGTGAGAAAAATATTTTTTATATTTTTAATATCATGAGAAAAAATAAATAAGTCAATCCAAAAAAGAAAATGTCAAAAAATCATAAAAATAAGCCAAATGGGCCTAGGGGGTGTGAAAGCAAAAGAGTGGTGCAAACAGAAATAACCAAACAGGCCCAGCCCAGAAAACTCCTTCTTCAACCTCCAGACTGTATGAACAACAATGAACACGCGTTTTCTATCTTCCAATTCCTGGACTTTCAAGCAAAACTCATAACATGAAAAATGTAGAGCATTAAGAGACGAATTCAGGGATATAAAGAACTTGACTTAACTCTCTAAGATGAGGGAGAATTTCTTCTCCCCCAATTTCTAACCTAGTTTTTCATCAATGTTCAGAACCAAAATTCTCTAAGCATACATAATATAAATGAAATCTAATCATATGGGCATATTCAGGGCTATGATTGTGACATGTTTCCTTCACAAACCTAAAGCTAACAATGCCTATACTGAGAGATAGAACTTCATGAATATACCTGTTCAGTTGGAATCGTGCTTTGCAATGGAGGAGTTTTCGGAGCAAGATGATGACTTGTATAGCTTCCTTGAAGTGTGAGGATGCTATTCCAAGTTCTACTTTGTCTTGAAACTCCCTGAATCGTGCTAGAGAACTTCAACTGCAAAACAGAAAAATAAAAATGGTGAAGTGGCTTGGAGGTGTTACAGATCGTGTTTCAAGTCATGGTTAGCTTGCATAGGTGCTAGGGAATGTATGTGAACTGGTTTGGGAAAGAGAGCTTGAGAGAAATGGAAGATGGCACTCAAACTGCAGGCCTGACCCTGTTTTTGCAGTTTGAGAGTGATTATGGCAAGGGGAGTGTTTGAGAGGTGTTAGGGTCGTGCAAAAGCTTGGTTGGGATGTTTGGAATGTGTCTACAATATTTGCATTTGTGTTCTAATGCTGAGATGAAAGATGATCTATGTTATGGCACTTTACTTCACACTTAAGCAAGCAAAACCAACTTGGTGTTTTAGGCAAGTAGGGGACCCCTAATGAGCTGCATAATCTCTCCTTGATCAGAGTGATTTGCCCATAATATTTTGCCAATTGGATTTGGTTTGTACTTGTGGATTTGCATCATGACAAAAGTGAAACTTTAGCAAAAATGGAAAGAATGCTTTATCTTATTTGGGATTAATCCATCATACAATGCTTTAGCTCATGAAACAAGGTCTTAGCACAATGAACATGCATTAAATTATTGAGTGTTGGATGGTTTTAGGACCTGTAATCAAGGGGCATGCTGAGTTTTGAAAATGCATAGTGTTATGAACATGTAACTTGGCCTAATCAAAAGTGAGTTTTTGCTATATTGTGAAATTCGAATCTCTCAAGTCATGAGGTTGTTTGATGAGTTCTTGGACATTTTGGAAAGCTTGGAATGTGTACTACAATCCATCTTTGAAATGCAATTAGAAATTCCAAGTGGAAGTGTATGGAAAATGGCCTTGAAGTGGGGTAGAAAACCTTGTCAAAATAGGTCAAAAGCTCACTAAGTTAAGAATGGTTTAGTGCCCTTATTCAAAAATTTGTAACTTGAGATACAAGCCTCAAATGGGAAAACTTTGTGAATCAAAGTTGTAGATTATGCAACAAGCTACAACTGTCATGTTTTGACTTTTGTTTGAATCCAAATGGATCTTGGTGAAAAAGTGGGGCAAAGTTGGGAAAAAATTAGGGTTTTTAATAACTTAGAAAAATTCTAAGTTATGAAAAATTCTAATTTCTAACCCTAATTTGCATTTTGTGATTTCTTGGTGAACAAGTTTCATGATTTGACATGTTTTGATGAAAAATGAATCTTGACTCTTGATTTTGACTAAAAAGTCAAAGTTTGACTTTTCAGTATACAATCAAAATTGATCAATTGACTGGGAAATTCAACTGTCAATCTTGTGTACTTGGGACCTTTTGAGTTTGTTGAGCATGTCAAGATAATTCCATGGGGTCCTTGAGTCCATATGTGAGCTTGGTTTGTCATTGGCTAGGTCAAACAGTCAAAAATTGCCTTTGTGCAGTCAAAACCCTAAAAATGACCATTTTGCCCTTTTGGTGATCTGATCAAATTTCTTGTGGAATTGTGATCCAAACTTGATCAAATGGTCCATATGAGTTCATAATGTTGATGTGGGTCAATTTTCATGAGGTTTGACTATCAATTGGCCACAGTTGACTTTTTCCCCAATACAGCTGATTTATAGGTCAACTGTCCAATTGACTGGGTAAAACTTGGAATCAAGACTTGAAACTTGGTATGGGTAAACTTGGGAGTCCAACATGAAGTATGAAAGTCATCTTAGGCTTTTTAGGTCAAAACATCTTTGTGCAAACACAAACCCTAATTTGGGTCAACAGTGCAAGGAGAAGTCTTGAGCAGAGGAAACCCTAACTGAATCTTGATCTTCAAAGGTCTTGATGAGAAAATGTTGAGGAAATGGGAGGGCAAATTTTGGGGTACAACAGTTATCAACCTGGGTACTGAGTCAAATAAGAAGGAAATCAGGATCGATGCTAACTTGGAAAGCGGTGTCAAGAGCAGGTTGGTTCAGATATTACATGATTATGTGGAAGTATTTGCTTGGTCTTATGAAGATATGCCTGGGTTGGATACCGACATCATAGTCCATTGTCTGCCGACAAAAGAAGACTTCCCTCCCATCAAACAAAAGGTTTGTCGCATGAGGCCTGATATGTCTGAAAAGATCAAAGCTGAGGTGATGAAACAATTTGATGCAGGATTCTTAGTTGTGGCATCCTATCCCCAATGGGTTACCAATGTGGTACTGCTGTCGAAAAAGGATGGAAAATTTCGCATGTGCATAGACTATATGGATCTGAATAGGGCAAGCCCCAAGGATGACTTCCCTCTACCACACATTGACGTTTTAGTTGATAATATTGCTCAGCATAAAGTCTTCTCTTTCATGGATGGTTTCTCAGGCTATAATCAAATAAGGATGGCTCCCGAAGACATGGAGAAGACTACATTCATTACACAATGGGGAAACTTTTACTACAAGGTCATGCCATTCGGATTGAAGAATGCAGGGGCAACGTATCAAAGGGCTATGGTAGCTTTGTTTCATGACATGATATATCATGAAATAGAGGTCTACGTGGATGATTGATCGCCAGATAACAAACTGAAGAGGAACATCTTGATCACCTGTACAAACTATTCGAGAGACTGAAGAAGTACAAGCTGAGGTTAAACCCTAACAGGTGCACGTTTGGAGTACGATCTGGAAAGATTCTAAGTTTTATTGTCAGCAATAAAGGCATTGAAGTTGATCCTGCCAAGGTAAAGGTCATCCAAGAAATTCCAGTCCCTCATTCTGAATAAGAAGTCATGGGATTCTTGGGTCGTCTTAATTACATTGCTCGCTTCATATCACACTTGACTGCTACTTGTGAGCCAATCTTCAAACTCATGAAGAAAGATCAGGTAGTCTGATGGAATGATGAGTTCCATGTTGCCTTTGACAAAATCAAATAATACCTACAAGAACCTCCTATTCTCATGCCTCCAGTTGAAGGAAGACCCTTGATCATGTACTTGACAGTATTAGAGAACTCTGTGGGGTGTGTTTTGGGCCAACATCACGAGTCTGGCCGAAAAGAGCATGCTATTTATTACCTGAGCAAAAATTTTACCGACTGTGAAACCAGATATTCACTGCTCGAGAAAACTTGTTGCGCTCTGGCATGGGCTGCTCGCCGGCTAAGACAGTATATGTTCACTCATACCACTCTGTTGATTTCCAAGATGGACCCAATCAAGTACATCTTCGAGAAACCTGCCCTTTCCGGACGGATAGCCAGGTGGAAAATGATCTTGACTGAGTACGATATTCAATACACTATGCAAAAGGCCATCAAAGGAAGCGTACTAGCTGATCATTTGGCCCATCAAGCTGTGGGTGATTATCAGTCAATGAACTTCGACTTCCCTGATGAGAACATCATACTGGTAACCGACTGTGCGAAACCTGGACCATATGACGGACCTCAACATGGATCCCGATGGACTATGGTCTTCGATGGGGCTTCCAACGCTTTAGGTAACGAAATTGGTGATGTAATCATCTCTCCTGAAGGTTGCCACACTCCATTCACTTCCAGATTATGCTTCAATTTCACAAACAATATGGCCGAGTATGAAGCATGCATCTTAGGTCTGAAAGCTTCTATTGACTTAAGGATCAAGCATTTGGATGTGTTATGGGATTCCTCCCTAGTGATCAGCCAAGTAAAAGGAGATTGGGACACTAAACACACTAATCTTATCCCTTACAAGGAACTTGTGCTATCCCTGATTCCCTTTTTCGAAGAGATCACCTTTTAGCACTTCCCTAGGGAAGAAAAACAGTTGGCTGATGCTTTGGAAACCATGTCTTCAATGTTCAAGGTCAGATGGGACAACGAAGCCCCTACGATTACAATTGAAAGATTCAACGAACCTGCACATTTCTGTGAGCTTGACATCGATGCGGAAAAGCCTTGGTACCATGAGGTGATGAGATATCTTGAAGCATAAGAGTATCCCGAGGGAGCATCCATCAATGACAGAAAATTCTTACAAATATTTTCAGCCAAATTCTTCCTAAGTAACGGAATATTGTACAAGCGCAACCATGATTCAACTCTACTCCGATGTGTGGACAAGAAGGAGGCAGAGGAAATCATGGAAGACATGCACGATGCTCTCTTCGATACTCACTCAAGTGGACATACGATGGCTAAGAAAATCTTAAGAGTTGGTTACTATTGGTCAATAATGGAGACTGATTGTCATCAACATTCAAGAACTTGTCACAAATGCCAAATCTACATTGAAAAGGTCCATGTGCCTCCTATCCCTTTGAACTTCATGACTGCTCTGTGACCATTTGCAATGTGGGGCATTGAAATGATTGGAGAGATCAAGCCCACCTCTTCCAATGGACATCGCTTCATTCTTGTTGCTATCGACTATTTTACCAAATGGGTCGAAGCTGCCTCGTTTGCCTCAGTCACCAAGAATGTCGTAGCCAGATTCATCAGACACAACCTCATCTACCGTTATGGTATCCCTGAAAGCATCATCACCGACAATGGGACTAACCTCAACAATGTTATGATCACTGAGCTTTGCAATTAGTTTGATATCAAGCATCACAATTCTTATCCGTATAGACCAAAAATGAATGGCGCAGTCGAAGCGGCCAACAAAAATATCAAGAAGATTGTGCAAAAAATGGTAGTAACCAATAAGTATTGGCATGATATGTTGTCGTTTGCTCTACATGGCTACCGTAATTCGGTTAGAACATCAACTGGGGAAACTCCCTTTTCTCTAGTCTATGGTATGGAAGTTGTTTTGCCAGTGGAAGTTCAGATTCCCTCATTGAGGATTATAAATGAGCGGGCCTAGGAGAAGACGAAAGGATTCAAACTATATTGGATCATCTGAACTTGATTGACGAAAAAAGGTTAGCTGCTGTTTGCCATGGTCAGACGTACCAAAAACGGATGATCAAGGCTTTCAATAAAAAGATCAAGCCTCGAGTATATCAAGTTTGTGACTTGGTGATAAAACGCATCATTCTACCACAAGGCGACCCCCGAGGCAAATGAACTCCCACCTAGGAAGGGCCATTTGTTGTCAAGAGAGTTTTCTCTGGCGGTGACATGATGCTAACTACCATGGATGGTGAAGATTTACCACATCCTATAAACGCGGACATAGTTAAAAAATACTACATAAGAGACCTGCTAGATTGACACACCTAGGCAAAATAAGGGCATCCCAGTAAACCAAAAGGTTTGGGCAAAAATTAGGGATATATGCAAAAGATTGTACACCCGGCAAGTTGAAAACCCGAAAGGGAGACTTGGGCAAAAAAGGGTATCCTGGTGGGCTGAAAACCCGAAAGGACAGTCCAGGCAAAAATTAAGGATTGAAAGCGTATGACTATGTCCCGTAGAATCACCACAGTAAATTTTATCACCAAGGTCCAAGTTCAAACGGTCCAATATCAATCAAATCAACTTCTATCAACGACAAGGGACATTCGAAGACATTGGGGCAATAGTAAAGTTGGAAGGCAATGAGATCATTTCACATGGCTATTTGTTTTTGTTTTCAATTTTGTTTTCCTTCCGACGATTTCCTCTTACTAGGATCTCTGTCTCTCTGTACAAAAATCCTTATTCATGGGCAAAATATCAATACAGATATACTTTGAAGTGCAAAATTTTTGTCTTTGTTTTGAATGAAAATTTGTCCAATGACTAAAATTGAATGAACATATGCATATGAACATAATTAAAACTGTTTGGCACATATGACCTAAGCAGTAACAGGCACCTCTTTAATAAATAGGGAATACCCTCACAGAGTTATTCCATTAACATCCTCCTCAATAATGTTACTCACAAAGTCTCTTTGCATAGGATAATCCCCAACCAGAGTCTCAATCTCTTGGCAGCTCTCTCTCCAGCTAAGTCAGATTTTTACAAGTTGAAGCCTCATGGATATCTTCCTAAAAGAAACTCACTTCACCAACAAGGTTTATTTCCCCAACAGGTTTTATTTCCCCAACAGGTTTTATTTCCCCAACAACAATCGAGGAACCACAAAATTCCAAAACCGAGTACATCCTCCCCAACCGAGTTTGTACTCCCCCGACATAGTATATCTTCCCCAGCTGAGCCCGTTATTCCCAACTGATTATATCCTCCCCAATTGAGTTTATCCTCCCCAAGTTGAGTCTGTCCTACCCGACTGAGTCTACACTCTCCAGTTTGAATTTTCCTTTCAGATTATTGAAAATCATAGAGCCACAACCCCTAATCCCAAGTAAAGCCGTTAGCAAAGCCTTTACTATTTCCAAAAAGATACTATGAAGCCTAGACCCGACCAGATATTAGCACAATTTTCAAGTTATTACTAAAGTCTAGACCCGACCAGATAATAGTTTGACTTCTTCAATTGCCGAAGCCTGGGCCCGACCAGATAGCAATTTAATCACTAACAAAACTCCTTTTCTCCAGTAGAGTTTGCCATTATCCCTAGTAAACTAATGAAACCTGGACCCGACCAGATAACAGTTTGAGTGTCTAAAACCTGGACCTGACCAGATAACAGTTGATCTCAATTTCAAGATACTATGAAACCTGGACCCGGCCAGATAATAGTCTAACTCTTTAAAGATATAGAAGAACCTGGACTCAACCCGACCAAGGTTTAACTTCTTTTCCCCAGTAGAGTTTTCCTTTGCCCCAACAAATTACTGTGAAACCTGGATCCGACCAGATATCAGTTTTCAATTTCATCTTTTCAAGCAAGTTGTTATGAAGCCTGGATCCGACCAAATAGCAATCACCCTCAGATATTCGTTGTGAAACCTGGAAACCAACCAAATAACAACTAAATCCTCAAACAGTTTATTATGAAACCTGGACCCAACCAGATAGCAATTGACCTCATCAACCTCAGAAATCTGCAAAGCCTGGACCCGACCAGATGACATATTTTCAAACATTTTATTATGAAACCTGGAGCTCAGCCAAATAATAATTAACTATGATCTCCAAAGAGACACTGTGAAGCCTGGACTCAACCATATAATAGTACAACTTTCCAAAAACCATGAAACCTGGACCCGACCAGATAGCAGTTACCACTTCAAGTTACTGCGAAGCGTGGATCTGACCAGATAACAGTTAACTTCCGTATCCCTAGCCAGTTGTTGTGAAGCCTGGATCGGCCAGATAACTACTCAATTTCAAGAGATTTTATACAAAGCCTGGAATCCGACCAGATAACAGTTAATTCGTCTCTTCCCCCAGTAAGTTACCGTGAAGCCTGGATCCGACCAAATAGCAGTTGACTACCTCATCCTCAGCAAATTGTGAAGTCTGGATTCGACCAGATAACAACTGACATTCAAGAGATATTCCCCAGCGAAAGCATCCTTTCAACAAAGTTTGAAGATATGTATATTATTCATCCCCAATGGCAATCAGGGATTTAACCCCCCAGAATTTCCACAGCAGCAGTCAGGGATTTATTTTCCCGGACAGAAACATACATCTCACATTCATACATCATAGCATGTACATACCATATGCATTTAACATAATACCACATTTGGTGAACATCATGTAGGCATCTGCATTTTACTAACTCTTTTTCTCACAGGTAAAATATCTAGTTTTAGTATAAATCAACAAGAGATTTATGTTGATACTTCTTCCAATGTTTACCAACATTCCTCCTAATGGCATCTATAAGCCCATTAACCATCCTTCTTCGAGTGCAAATTTCTGGACACTCTAGTGTTCAATCATCTTTCACCTTCAAGTCACGAATGGCGGATCCGCCAATCTAACTCTTCAGATTTAAGAAGATTTAACAGGGGCAGCTGTTGTACCCCAAAATTTTCCCTCTCATTTCTCATGGATTCTCTCACAAGATCTTCTACGAAGTCAAGTTTGCAGCACTGATACATCGATTTAGGCTTGGAATTGGCACAAGGGAAAAATGGTCAATTTCATACTGGAAAGTCAAACTTTGACTTTTTCATCAACATTACATTCCAAAGATCAAATTTCATCAAGACATTCAAGAATATCAAGCTTGATCATCAAGAAGTCAAGAAAGTCAAAAGTCAAGAAATTTTCTAAGTGTTTTTATACATGATAATTTCATCACTTCATGCCATTCTTTCACCAAGGTGCAAGACGGTTCAGGGAAAACTTTCAACATGAAAGTTGTAGATCCCGATAAGATCTACAACTTTGCTTTGTTGATCAAATCCTAGAAGTGCTTGGATTTTGAGTTATAAATTCATGAAATTATGACATTTTCATTTAACACTTAGAGAAATTTTCAACAGATTTTGTTCAGGATTTTATCTCAACTTCTCGGCATTTTTTCATATAGTTACAAGATGATTTTGTCAAAATGGCCAACATGAAAGTTATAGAGGATGTTTCAATATTTTCAAAACATCCAAGAGCATTAATTTATCATACTTGATCTAGGGGATTCAAGGGCTTGAAGTTGGGCATCCATCCTTGAATTGCAAGTCATTCTATTGAAGAACACATAACAAAACTCTTATACTATACTGCATAATCTTATGTTGCAGACCTTATTTCTTGCAAATTTCTACATAATTTAATGTTTACACAAGAGCTTAAGCTATTACCCAAGTGTTTGAGCCGTTGTCCAAAAGATCTTTCCATTTATGGCATAAAGGCACCATTGTTACTCTTGAAAAGCAAGCCTTTTGGTACAAAGTTTATATTAAGCCCATACATTGCTTGTTGCTGATTATACTCCATCATAAATCATGGGAAGTGGCTCCTCTATACCAGTAACTTTGGTACTTCATCTTGGGACTATGGAGTACTTGACATAGTTTGATCTTTGTAATCCAACCAAACCATAACATGCTGTCTTGCAAACCTAATCAGCTCATATGCACAAACCCCTTGCCTATAAATAGAAGAAGCATTTGCAAGAGTAGGAGGTTAGAAAAAATAGAGAGAAATGCCAGAAAAATAGAAGGAGAAACTAAGACTCAAAATCATTTTTGCTGTCAAAAAACCAAATTTGTCCACAAAACCTCCATTTTTGAGCTTTGAAGTCCAAATCTTTGAATCTCATACCTTGCACGTTTCCTCCAAACAAACCATCCAAACATTACACATACATCATATAGAAGTTGTTCAAATATAAGAATAACTTCTGTAACATCACTATCACCATCTTCCAAACTAAAAAAAAAACATACATTGCAACTTGACTTTGTAGGAGCGGTTCAACCATTTTTAGCATAAAAGGAAGGTTGAAGCTACTTCAAGAAGGTTCAAATGAGCTCGATCAATCACCACTTTGCACCCAAAAACATCTGTACGTGTTCTAAATCTCCCGCTTCGAGAGGTAAACTTTCTTAAACCGTGATATCATTGTTCATACATCATTTGCCTTTGCGCTCAAAAAGATATAACAAGACAGATCAAAGAGAAAAACTAGAAAAAAAGCCAAACCAGAGGCTGACACGAGTTCCCGTGTTACATCTTCTTGCATATTCTACTATTTTTGCATTATATATTATGTAATTATCAAAGCCTTGTAATAGTAATTAGGGTTTACTTTACTTTTCATCCCCATTTGTAAATTTATATCCCCCATCCCCAAGTGATGTAATAGCGTAGTAATTTTACTTTCTGCAATTTATCGCTTTCATATAATGTTAGTAATTAGGGTTTTTATGCAAAGATAAAACCAATAAGTAGATAGCCCTAATTCAAGATAAACAAGCATGTAAATAAAACACATTTGCACACTTACACCCTTAGGGTAATTCCACTTGTTGCCTTACAAAAATGGCCATATTATGCATTGTGAGGTATCTTAGCAAAAACAAGCAAAAAATACAAGATCATAGTCCCTCGATGACGCTATCCATATTGCCTTTCAAAATGATCTTAGTCCCTAAATAAAATGATAAGATATCTTACAACATTGATAATCATGGTTATACGATGACCCACGCCCGTCCCTTTTACATCCAAAGATAGGGTTACTTACCAAATCAATGGTAAGATAACAATGTCAAAGGAAAGAGGAAATGAATATGAAAGACGTTTGAGTAGGTAGAATGTTCCTAGTTACTTGCTCAATTTCAAAACAAAAACATCCTTGCTATTTTCAAAACAAACACCAATACTTTCAAAAACATCTTTTAAACTTGAAAGCATTTTCAAAAGATCAAACACTTTGTATACATTCTTACGACCGAGAATCATTACAAAGTTTACCTAAACAATGGCATCTTTACAAAATACTTTCAAAAACCACACAAAGCATATTTTCAAACAAAAGCAAGTGATCTAGAAAGTAACTAAGAGCCCATGGAAAACCATGGTTGAAAAGGGCGTTAATACCTTCCCTTTTCATAATCTACCCCCCAAACTTAAGAAAACATCTCAAAGGTCTTTCCTGTTCTTTTCTGCCTTTCCTTTTGGATAAAAGAAAAGTTGGTGTTGAGTCTTGATAACCGCAACATTTGCAATCAAATGCAAAACAACCAAGTCAATTCTCCCACCGCGTTACAATAGGGTTCCTGACACAGGCCGTGTCACTTGACACGAGCCGTGTTAGAATGAACGCTATTGCTAAAGAGGAAAATTTAAGGGGCTGACACGGGTGCCTGTGTCACCTGACATGGCCCGTGTCAGGGTACCTGAACCAATAGTTAGAAAATAAATTATGAAAAGGCCAACACGGGCGGCCCTGTCACCTGACACGAGTTGTGTTGGCCATTGATGCTGATTTTGAGTGATTTCATAACTTTTCACTATTTGGGACCCAGAAGGGCGTTTTGGGTAATTTCGATTGAGACCAGTGGATTGTTCACTATTTATCCAAGTTTCCACGATGAATTGAGGGACTTTTACCACACGGATAATTGAGGATTAAATAGAAAGAAAAAGGAACATCAAGGAGTAGAGATGGAAGATGGGAGCGACTTCAGGCAAGGAGTGGTTCATACTTATGAGCTAAATGAATTATGGGTTGCCGAAAGGGAAAGTAACAAGGTGTGGAAGAGGAAATACCCCCCATAAGGGGATGAATTATCGAGCCATGCAACGCTAAATGAAGCGTTTCGTGGGAGAAAACCCACATTTTTAATAGCTTAGTTTTTCTTTTTGTGTTTGTTTAATTTTGTCTACAGGTAATAAAACGGGAGTCTTAATGGTGAAAGTTAGGCGGCAACAACATGTGGTTCATTTCCCTCTATGAGTCGCCTTCCTCGAACTTGTTCTGAAACATTAGGGTCAATGTTTAGCTCATGTTTGGGAGGGTTTTATTGCTTTTCATTTCGAATTATTTGTTGGTTCTATGCTAATTGTCGGGTAAATCCAAGAATTGAAGACCTTCCCAAATTTTGCCGAAAATTTTTGTGTTGTTCAAGAACTTGTTTCTCCTAGAGTTTGATAATAGTATATAGAGACAAATGAATGGTTTTTTGAGGGTAAGAAGTTTAGAATAACATGACAGGAATATGAGTCTAACGGGTATATTTGTACCATATGTTGTACCCCAATTTTTGCCCCTAAGATCCCTTCATCATACCATGTTGAGTCATTCACAATAAGATCACATTAGGATTCTTGATTCCCCTCCCTATATTTAGCTTTGCTCTTTGAGGAATCACCAAGCACCTTGACTTGTGTTATTTTGTGATCATGAATAGTTTTTGTCTTGATTTCTCCTCTTAATTAATAAAATGCAATTTTGGTTTGTCTTGCTTGTTACTAATATTGGTAAAGGCAATGAGATTTAACAAGTTGCTCCGTGGGTTCATGAGTTTATTTCCATGCCCTAGTCAATAAAGCTTGAGAAGTTCAAAACTCACCATTGGATTAGTTTTGGAAGAAATGGCATGGCAAGGTTATTTTGGTTCACCACATTTCAAGGTTATCAAATTTGGTTCAAAAGCACAAGGGATTGATTGGAGAAGTTGTCATGCTTGGACAAGGCTATGTTCCCATTGGTCGCAAATGCATATTTATCTCAATTCTCAATATATGGAAGTGGTTGTGGTTGCTATGAGTTTTCATTATCATCCTCAACAACTTATATTTACAAATAATTTGTGTTGGTACAAGAAGTTTCTTCAAAATTGTCAAAGTTCCTCGAGGCATGTTTCTTGATCTAGGAGCTAGGGTTTTGAACTTCAAAGGAGTATATCTTGCTAATATTTTGGTATTTTTGAGTGATTACAAAGACATAATTCTCTTAAAAGCGTTATCAATAAATCACTTCAAAAGTTCCAAGGAGTTTTCATGTGGAAGAAACTTGATGAAGAAGAAAGATTACAAGTCCTCTAGATGAATCCCCAATTTTCCTTGTGTGACTTCAAATGATCATAACTTGGTCAATTGTTATCACCTTGAGACCATTCTTTTTCCATAATGATCTTGAGGATGTGAAGTTTATTCCTTCTTTTATGTGCAAAGTGAGAAAATGGATGTAAGTTACCTTAAGGACACAAAATATAATAGGTCATTCCATGATTTTTTCCAACTTCAACAAGTCATAACTCTCTTAATCTTTGGAGATTTTGAATGGTTCAAGTCCCAAAATGTCATTCAAGAGGTATATTTCATGCCATATTTTTTGTCAAGAGCAATTTCCTAGAGGAAGACCATGTTTGGATGCAAAATATTATAGGTCACTTTTGAAGAAAAATTTGAAATATTTCTATGTATGGAAAGTCAACCCTTTTTCTCCAACTTTGACTCAATGCAACTTTCAGCTTAAGCATCCATTTGATCCAATTATTTTTCCATTTCAAAGCTTGTAGCCTCATCTTTATAAAGCATCAAGAATCATGCCCTAAGACCCCTTGAGCTGAGAATTCCATGATTTTGAAGTTGGTAACTTGGAACTGAAGTTTCATCTCAAGACAGATTTTGAAATCTTTGTTTTGGATTCTAATCACAAGTTTTCCACGCGTTTATGCCTCTTAACATGTTTAATGAGGTTCCAAAATTGTTTATCACAACAAAACGCGCGTTTTGGATGAGTTTTTATCAAATTAGAAGTCACACTTTTCTTGTTTGCAACTTCACATGATTTCCCTCCAAACTTCATCATTTCACACGCTTGGACATTCCATTTAATTCCCTATAAATAGAGGGTCATCCCCTATTCATTTCCTCAAGCTTGGATAGCCAGAATCACCCTGCCAAACTTGTTCCATAACTCAAAATTCAACAAATTTGAAATCCATTCTCAAGCCTTTTTCAATCCAATTTTTCCATCAATTCACCTTCCTTGATCTTCCCTGAAGCTAACCATATAATTACATTCAAGAATCATACCTTATATTGCTCCATAGAAGTCCATTTTCAGAGCTCTGCAACTCAACTTCAATAGGTAGATTCCTTCATCAATTCTTCAAAACTTTGATATCATTGTGATGTTCTCATTGCCCTGGTTCTAGTTGCAACACTTGTTTTTTTACTGGAAACATGTTTTAACCATGAAATTTGAAATCCCTTTTCAAAACTTTCCTTCCAAATTGCTTGAGCTACAATTTATATAAATTTGTCGCGAAGGTGTGGTTGTCTTTGTCTTGGAGAGAAGAAGCGAATGGCATAGGTCTCATGCTCTAATTTTACAGATTGAGCAACTTGGTTTTGGGACTGGCTGGAGGTTGAAGATGAACAACGTGTCATATTCCAACCAATGAAGGCGCGCCATCTGTGTTTTTCAAAAATCAGATTTAATTAATGATCTTATGCATTATTCACTAAAGTCCACAACATGCACAGCGCACCAGGTCCACTTGATCTGTTTACTAACGCGTTTTGACATTGATCAGATGGCCCATATTTTTTTGGTTTTTATTTTCTTTTCTGATTTTTATATTTAATTGTTTTAAACTTCAAAATATCATAGAAAATTCATTTTTAGTCCAAAAATTATGAAAATATTTTTTATTATTCTCTTTCTGATTTTTATTTTTTCACAATTAAATTTTGTGTTTTGGTATGTTTTATAAATTTTTAATTTATTTGAATTTTTTTTAAATGTTTAAAAATACTTTTATGTATTTTTAAATTCTGAAAAAATTATGGAATGATTCAATGATATTGTGACAAATATTGGTGACTTCACTTATTTTTTATTTCCGACTTTGGTATTTTTTTATCATTTTTAGTTTATTTTACTCATTTCTTTTAATTTTAAAAATAGTTTCTGACTTTAAAAAATTACCAAAAAATTTATAAAATCATTTGAGTCCTTTTCTGATTTTTCTATGGACCTTTTTATTTCTTGATCAATTTGAAGATAGTTGATATTTTTCTCTTTAATTTCTATTTTAAAACATTTTTTAAACCTTTTTTGTATATATTAACTGTAATATTATTTTTTGACTATTTTCTGGTTGATCTTGGGTTAAATTTTTGATCATGAACTTTATTAACATCGTTGGGTCCATGGTGTTGAGTCTAACTCCATAAAAATGGATGAATGATTTTAATAATAGTTTGATTAAATTTAATTCAAAAGTGGTTTGTATATTCTCTCCCACCCCTCTTCATCTCTCCCCTTTCTTATTGCACTAAGTGTTATTGGAGCATGATCTCTATATCATGTCTCAAAACAAATGGTGCATAGATTTCTATTGACCGGCCTCAAAATAGGTGCGACTTCTATATAAGTCCACTTACGATTGCTTAACATAGCGCTAAATTTTGTCCCGATTCGAATAAATGATCATTTGTGGCCCAAACTTATGTTTGCAAGCCCAAGTATGTTAATTTGATCTCTTTGATCCAATAACCTTGAGATTCATTGTGTGGAGATTTTGGTTCTACCAATCCTCTAATGGATCTACAACACCTTTGGTCAACGCGGATCACTTAAACATCGTTGATCATTAAATGGTACTCATGAGGATTCTAAATGGATGATATACTTGACAAAAAGAAAACGCAACTTGTTGTGTGGAGGCTTTGGTTCTACCAATCCTCTAATGAGTTCCAAATGTAAGTTTCAAGATGATCATCCAACTAACCACTAATCACTAATAATTTACTTTATCCTTTATTTTTATTATATGCACCCTTTTATTTTTATGCACTATCTACTTTTATCATTTACATTTCATGTCATTTTCATCTTTGCTCATTTGAGTATTTACTTTCTTGTCATTTTTATTTTTACTCACTTGAGCTTTACTTTTATTTTTCAAAACACCTAATAATCAACATAAACCCTAAAAAATCTTTAATGATACTTGGACTATTTGGTTACTATCCTAGGCATTATGGAGCATTGGACTTTTTGGAATTAGGATTAGAAACCTTGGCCTATGATTGGAGACCTTGTGACCTTATCTGATTATTTTGTCTGGAGCTCTTGAGGTTTACCTCAAGGCATTGGGTTGTTTGTTTGTTTTGTGTGCAGGTTATTGTGATTATACTCTTAGTTTGTAATCTGGAATTCACCCGTATACAGTTGTTACTTTGCCCAATTTTTGTGAAGACTTAATACACTTGAAGTTTGGTCCTTTCAAGAGGTCTAGTATCATTGCTTGTTTTGTTTCAATCTAAAGAATGAGAATTCTATCTTGGATCATAGTGTCAAGTATTGGCTTCTTGTTGGTTAGATGGTTCTTATCCCTAGCTTTTACCTTATGCTTTAGGATAGTCCCTTCTTCTCCTCTCATCTTATTTAATTTCAAAAATCTTCTCTCTCCTTTTGAAAAACTCTTCTTGTTTTTTTTTAACTTGAACCACTTTCATAATAAACTTGGACTTAGGTCCATGCATTTTCAAAACCTTTTCATAAATAAACTTCAATAAACTTAATAATACTTTGACATTATTTTTGAGAAGACTAAAAGTCAATCAATCTCATTTCAAACAATTTTACCACTTTGGCTTTTATCTTTAAACTTTTCTCAAAAAGATTGGACTCTTGTCATTCCTTGTAGTGATGCAAACAACTATACTTCTATAATATGTAGTGAAGAGAGATATTTTCCACTTGGGTGTTGAGTGAGGCATTGTTTATTTTAAAATCTAAGCCATATCCTCCACTTTGAGATGATGCAAATTCTCCTTTCTCATGATTGTGGGTAGTAAGTATGTTTTCCACTTGTGTTTTAAATTTTTTAAAAGAGGAACTACGTGTACCCTGATCCCCTATTGCACGGAAGGTGGTACGTAGGCACTAAAGGTTCACAACTGCGGCGGGTGCAAAAACCATAAAAATATATTTCTTTTCTCACCTCCACCATCCATTTTTATACAACATTTTTATAGCCAAAATATACAGATTTTACAAAGAGGTTCCTGTGGAGCACCGGAGATGTTTAGGGTGCTAATACCTTCCCTTTGCATAACCAACCCCCTTACCTTGAATCTTTCCCCTTTTTTTTGGGTTATTCTCTCTTTTCCCATTCCTTTGGAAACAATAAAGTGCGGTGGCGATTTTATTTTGATTTGTACAAGTCTAGTCAATCCCATGGCTTAGTCTTAAACATTTCTACCACTACACCATGGTACTTGAATTTTGAGAAGTACTCCTCGAGTAGTTTATTTATAGAGTATGGCATAATCTTGATTCACATGAAGGTAGGACTGGTTGAGAAATTAAGAAAGCTAGCACTAAAGGATGAAAAGGCGGTAAAAGGCTATTGGATCGCTAAGTTGGGTAGCTCTCACCAGGTTATTCATCCCAAAGGGAGTTGATCCCCTAGCATCGTCCAAAAAGGATAATATATAACTGCAAAGTTTGAAAATTCCATCGACAATTAAAAGTAACAAATGATGCTTGTTTGGTGCGGAAACAACAGGAAATCTTGATTAGTCTTGTGCACGTGATGATTATAATTATTATCATTGCCTTAATTTGATTGTCTGAATGAAAGAGGAGAAAAATCAGAAAAAGACTTAAGTACAAAGCATAGTTAGAGAGGTATCTGAAGAGAAAGCTCTAGATATAAAGGTTCTTACACAAACTCTTCACGTCATGTAAACATCATATAGACTATTTTTTTATCAATTGGAATGGATGTATTACGTATAAGTATTGGGCTGTTGTGATTTTCATGAGTTCTTGTAATGGTCGCTTGAGGTCAAGCAACAGTTTAAGTTTGGGGGAGTTTGATCAGTGGTTTTTCCACTTTTATTTACAATTGATTTTAGTTATAGTTTCTTTATTTTTTTCAAGTGTTTTATTTCATTCTTCTATGTTTTATGTGTTTCTTGTGCTTTTTGTTGTTTTCAGGCTCAGAGGAATAAAACCAGGAAAATTAGTGCGACAAGGGAAAATTCGGAGTTTCGGAGGAAGTCTCAAAATCCAAGGTATAGGGTGCCTGACACGGGTTGTGACAGGATGAAAATTATTGCCAAAGAGGAAAATTAGGGGGCTGACACGGGTGCCCGTGTCACCTGACACACGTGCCCGTGTCACCTGACATGACACGTGTTAGGGTGACTGAACCAAAAGTCAGAAAATAAATTATCAGATGGCCAACACAGGAGGTCGTGTCATCTAACACGGACCGTGTTGGCCATTCACACTGATTTTGAGTGCTTTCATGATTTTTCACTATTTGGGACCCATAGGGATGTTTTGGGCATTTCCGACCGAGACAAATGGATTGTTCACTATTTGGCCAAGTTTCCATGATGAATTGAGGGACTTTTTCCACACGAAGATTTGAGGATTGAAGAGAGCAGCGTATGAGATTCTTGGAGGGCGGAGATTTTTCATGAGCCGCAGCGATTGAAGATCAAAGTTCATCATTTATTTGTAATGTTTAATCTTTATATCATTGAAATTCTTTTGAACAATATGAGTAGCTAAACCCTCCAATTCTAGGGGGTGTCCCTGATTTGAATCTGTAATGACTTTGAATTTCTGATTTTATCAATTCCATGATTTTTAATATTCTATTTAATTGTGACATGTTTTTATGCTTTCCTGATTGGACCAATTAGGGTTGATCTACGATTAACAACCAACTAGACCGCAACTTTTAAGGTTTTTGTACGATTAGACTATAATAGATATCACCTAGGACTAGGGATACCCTATCAGTTACTAGAAACTCTTGATAAAAAAAGACTTGAATCCATTCAATATCTCTAAGGACTTAGGATGTAGGATGAATATTCAAAGGTTTTCACACTAAGGACTTAGGGGAAAATATCCTAAAGGGCTCATAATTGGTTTTATGAACTTGTTGAAGAAATCAGGATTCAAGGTTGTTACAGGGAAAATTACATACCACACCCTAGCATATTGCTCATATTTGCAAAAAGCCATAATTTACATTCTACTTATTTTTAATTTCTGTTAAGTGACAATATCAAAACCAAAACCCATATCATTTTTTGTTTAATTGCACTATGAATTTAACTCGATAATTGCATGTTGTGATACAGTGGGAGAACTGACTTGAAGGTTTTATGTTTGATTGCAAATGTTGCGATTAGCAAGAGTCGCCATCGACTTTTCTTTTATTCAAAAGGAAACGTGAAAAAGCACAGGAAAGACCTTTGAGATTGTTTCTTGAGTTCGGGGGGTAGATTATGAAAAGGTAAGGTATTAGCACCCTTTTCATCCATGGTTTTCCATGGGCTCTTATTTACTTGCTAGATCACTTGCTTTTTGTTTGAAATTATACTTTGTGTGTTTTTTTAAAGTATTTTGTAAAGAGGCCATTGTTTAGGAAATATTTGTAATGATTCTTGTTTGTAAGAATGTATACAAAGATGTTTGATCTTTTGAAAATGTTTTCAATTTTGTAAGATATTTGAAAGTGTATGTGTTTGTTTCGAAAATAGCAAGGATGTTTGTTTTGAAATGGAGCAAGTAATTAGGATCAATCTACCTACTCAAATGTCTTTCTTGTTCATTTCCTTTTCCTTTGACATTGTTGTCTTACCATTGATTTGGTAAGCAAACCTATCTTTGGATGTAAACGGGACGGGCGTGGGTCATCGTATAACTATGATTAGCAATATTGCAAGGTATCTTAGCATTCTTTTTGGGACTAATATCATATGAAAGGCCACTTAGATAGCGTCATCGAGGGTCTATGATCTTGTATTTTTGCTTGTTTTTGGCTAAGATACCTTACATGCGTAATATGGTCATTTTGTATAAGGCAACCAAGTGGGATAACCCTAGGGGTGCTTGTGTGCAAGTGTGTTGTTTTCATGCTTGATTTTGTCTTGAATTAGGGTTTTTCTAAGTATTGGTTTTAGTCTTTCCATACAAACCCTAATTACTAACATTTGTATATAAAGCGATAAATTGCGGAATTTAAAGTTACTATGCTATTACAATATTTGTGGAGAGGGGTGTACAAATTGAAATGGGGATTGCAAAAAATATAAACCTAGTTAGTCTATTACAACCATATTGAATTTGATATCAATGTACAAGGAAATGAATAAATATAAAGTATAAATGCAAATGGAAAAGTAACATGATTTTTGTTTGGATTTTTATGAAATGAGGTTTTAACCTAACCCTAATTAGAGAAAAAAATAATTAACTAAAATTAATTAAATTAATTAAGAAAGAAATTAAATTAAAAAAAAGTATTTTTAGGGTTTTTTATGAAAAGGTTTTAAATTAATAAAATAATATGGAAATTGATTAATTAAAAACTAAGTTCTAAATTAATTTCATTTACAAGAAAATAATATAATATTTAAACCTAAACCTAAATATTAATTATAAAAAAAAAAGAAATTAATTTGTTAAAAGAAAATGTTTTTGGCCTTTTTATTTTATAAGAAAATAAAATAAATATGAATGCAAAAAATAATAAAATAAATATTTTTGGATTTTTTGTTAATAATAATAAAAGTAATGTTAATAGTAATAATTAAAATAATAAAAGAAAATATGAAAGTAAAATCAAATATAAAAAAATGAAATAAAGAAATAATGGGTCAGGGGGTGCTGAAGTAAAGCAGGGATTAGCTAGTAAAAAAAACAACAAAAAGCCCAAAGGCCCAGGCGCTCAAAAAGTCGGAAAATGCCAAAATGTGTAAAAAAAAGTAAAAGGATACCACTGGGGCTCAAACACAGGTCCCATAAGTTAACAGGCGCGCGCTTTACCACTGGGGTGGCTATACATCCGTTCATATAAATAAAACAATAAATATGTAAGGCCAATCAAGTCCTAATGACTTCATCTTCAACCTCCAGCCAGTGTACCTGCAACTTCTTCATTTCTCAACAAAAATGGAAGATGACAAAATGAAAGTTATTGCATTCTTCCTCACGAATCTAACCATGTAAATAACTAAAGCTAAAAGTCAAAGATAAATGAGAATTTCTATGGCCCTAATTTGAACCCTAAAAATTTCAGAAACTTCAACTCTAAAATTCTCTAAGCTCAGGCCATGTAAATGTAAACTATGGATATGTACAGCTTCGTGGCAATGAGGTCTACATCTTTCCTTCATAAAATAAACATTAATGATGCTTAAATGATGAGATAGAAGTTCAAGTGAAATACCTCAAAACTGGAAATTGTGAAATGAAAATGAGCTTGATTCAAAGTGCTGAAAGGATCAAGTTAGCTTCCTTGAGGTCCTGGGAAGCTAATGCAATGATTAGCTTGAGCTGAAAGTGGCTGAGGAGCTCTGGAGAAATCAAGTTGCAGACCCCTGTTTTTTAAAATGGAACTTGATGATGGAGGTGTTACAATTGAGAAAATGGACTTTGGTTTGTTTGTGTTTGACGTTTAGAAGCTTTTGGAAGTGAAACGCCAAAGAACGCGCGAGGGGATTTGGAGTTTGGTATGTAAAGTCAGAATTTGCACAATAATGGTATTTTGAGACAGTTTCTGGATAGAGGGAGTTTGAGTGAGTTTAAGGGTCTTCAAGCTCGTGTCCTAGCTCACAAATAGTGACTCTATTTATAAGAAACAAGTTTCGGATTCTCTAGTTGATCAGAATTCAAATTTGCATCCTTAAGCTAAACATGTGATTTTTTTACAAAACAAGTTTCAAAGTCTTGTGTACTTGCTAAGATAGAGTAGTTATGCTTTAAACACACTTGCTTCTGACTTTGTAGATGAAGTGTGATCATATGGAACAAGTTAGAGGCTCAAGAACGGACTTTATGCATAAAGCTTGCTTTTCAAGAATGGTATTGTTAACTTTCTTCACAAAATGGCAATGTGAATTGGATAAAGCTTAAATCACTTGGATTATAGCTCAAAAGTTTGTGTAATCCATTAATTATGGAGTGACAAACAATTTTTATGCCTGCAAAGAAAAGATTATGCAGCCTAACATTGATTTGGTTCATGTGTTCATCCAAAATGACTTGTAATTCAAGTGATAAAACCCTAATTTCATCTCTTCGATTCTCCATACTCAAGAATGATCTCAAGGATTTCTTGGATATTTTGGAAAGCTTGTAATGTTCTCTACAACCCATATTTGAATTGCTTTTGAATATTCCCCTTGGAACTATATGAAAAAGATTCAAGAAGTTAGGTCAAAATCCTGGTCAAATTAGGGCCAAATTTCACTAAGTGTTTAGTTTCATGACCCTATGTTCACAAAATTATAACTTTAGATCCAAGTACTTCTGGAAGAAATTGTGTGAAGAAAAGTTGTATATTTCATGGAGATCTACAACTTTCATGTTGGACGTTTCTCTTGAATCATCTTGTATCATGGTGAAAATTTGGCTCAAAGTTATGAAAAAACATGAAATTTCCAACACTTAGAAAAATTTCTAAGTTTAGAAATTTTGACTTTTCAAAATGAAATCTTGACTTTTTGATTTCTTGATGAATAAGTTTCATATTTTGACATGTTTTGATGAATTATGATCTTTGGCACTTGAATTTGACCAAAAAGTCAAAGTTTGACTTTTCAGTATACAGTTGACTTTTGATCAGTTTACTGTAAAATTCATCTGTCAATCCAATGAATTTGAAACGTTTTGAATCATGTCATTATGTCAAATTTATGCAATGGGACTCTTGAGATCATGCGTTAAACCAATTGACCATTTGCTAGGTGAAAAATCTGAAATTGCCCTTTCCCAGTCAAAACCCTAATTTTGACCATTTTGCCCTTTTGGAGATTTGATTAAATTTCTTGAGGAATTGTGGTCCAAACTTGACCAAATGATACATATGAGTCTAAAATGTTGATGTGGATAAAAAATTATGAAGTTTGACTGTAAATTAGCCATAGTTGACTTTTTCCCCAATACAACTAATTTTTAGGTCAATTGTTCAATTGATTGAGCAAAAGAGTGATCCAAGGCTTGAAACTTGGCATGAGTAGTCTTGGGGGTCCATAATGATCCATTAAAGTCATATGGGGCATTGGAAGTTCAAAAATTCTTGTGCAAACTCAAACCCTAATTTTGGTCATCAGTGCATAAAGAGGTGTCTTGAGCTGATCAAACCCTAGTGCAATCTTGAACCCAAGGAGATCTTGTGAGAAAATTATTGATAAGTGAGAGGGCAAATTTTGGGGTACAACAGATGCCCCTGTTCAATCTTCTTAAGCCTGAAGAGTTAGATTGGCATTTTTTTTCAGTCGTGACTCGAAGGTGGAAGATGATTGGACACTAGAGTGCCCAGAAATTTGCACTCGGTGATGTGATGGTTGAGGGAATGGGCTTAAAGATGCCATTTGGAGAGGTGATAGAAAGATTTGGGAGATGGGCTTAAAGATTCCATCCAAAAGTGATTGTTTGTATTAATTTGTAAGCTGAAAGAATGAGTATCAGAATGGCGTATGTGTATGGAGCGTATCTGAACTGTATTTGGGAGCTGATTTTGAATGATTATCGGAATGGCATCCGTGTCTGGAGCGTATCTGAACTGTATCTGAAAGCTAGTTTTGAATGAGTGTCAGAATGGCCTCCATGTCTGGAGCGTATCTGAACTGTATTTGAGAGTTGAATTTGAGTGAGTATCAGAATGGCATCCTTGTCTGGAGTGTATCTGAACTGTATCAAAAGGTTGAATCTGAATGAGTATCAGGATGGCACCCGTGTCTGGAGCGTATCTGAACTGTATCTGAAAGGTTGAATCTGGATGAGTATCAGGATGGCTTCCATGTCTGGAGCATATCTGAACTGTATCTAAAAGTTGCACTTGAATGAGTATCTGAATGGCATCCGTGTCTGGAGCGTATCTGAACTGTATCTGAAAGTTGAATCTGAATGAGTATCAGAATGGCATCCGTGTCTGGAGCGTATCTGAACTGTATCTGAAAACTCTGAACATTGTTAATGATAGTTGTTAATCTTATCCTGAAAAGGGTAAAATGTTAGCTAAAATGAAAAGTTATGTTGTATGAAATGTATGATATAATGCATTTGTTTTATCAATGTTTATGATATGCGGATGCAATGTATGCGTATGTGAGCTAGTCTATTGCGCTGTTTGTTGGATTGAGGAAAATAAATCCCTGAATGTTGCTGATGATATGGAGCATAAGTCTTCATGTTGATGAATTTCCATTTTAGAGAAATAAACTCTATTGTAAAGGAAATGCCATGTACTGTTTGTAAAATCCTGTTGGGAAATCTTGAAAAATTGAATGACTTCTACTGGGGATTGATAATTAGAAGCTTGTTCCGCTGGGAATTAAACTGCAAATTATGGGGGATTTACGGAAATAGCTTAGAGAGATTTCCCTACCTCTTAAAGCCATTAGTAATTGTCTTTTATTTTGTTTATTTGTAAATAGTAATTATATTCAAATGCATATGTTCAACAATGAATCATTTGACGTTTTTGTAAACAAAACACAAGAGTAAAGAAAAACAGATAGTTTTGCACTTTCAAAGGAATATCTTTGTATTGACTTTGAGTAAGTATTTTTGTACAGTGAGACAAACATTCTAGTGGGAGAATACCGTTGTAAAAATTGAAAAATTTAATTCAAATAAAAGATAGCTATGTGCAATAATCCCATGGGGTTCCCATTCTACAATAGCCTTTATATCTCTGAGCATCTTGTCTATTTCTTGCCTCGTCCGAAGATGATTGAATTGATCAGAACCTCTGAGTTTGCAGGTTATCTGTAAGGTGATCTAACATGACATAGTCATACGCTTTAATTCTCTAACTTTTTCCTGGACCTCCTTTTCGGGTTTTCAGTCCACCAGGATACCCTTTTTTTCCCAAGCCGCCCTTTCGAGTTTTCAGCTTGTCGGGTGTACAAATTTTTTTGTTTTATCCCTAATTTTTGCCCGAACCTTTTGGTTCACCGGGATGCCCTTGTTTTGTCTAGGTTTGTCAACCTAGTGGGTCTCTTATGCGTAGTATCTTTTAACTATGTCTGCATTTGCAGGGTGCGGTAGGTCGTCGCCATCCATGGTGGTTAAGATCATTGCTCCACTAGAGAAAATGTTTTTGATTACAAATGGTCCTTCATAAGTAGGAGTCCATTTGCCCCTGGGATCACCTTGTGGCAGTATGATGCGTTTGATCACTAGATCCCCAACTTGATACACTTGGCGTCTGACCTTCTTGTTGAAAGCCTTGATCATCCGTTTTTGATGCATTTGACCATGGGAGACAGCAGTAAGTCTTTTCTCATCAATCAAATTCAATTGATCAAGTCAATTCTGGATCCAATCGTCATCATTTAGACCTGCATCCTTCATAATTCTTAGATAGGGGGTCTGAACCTCAATAGGCAAGACACCTTCCATTCCGTATACCAAAGAATAGGGTTTTGCCCCGGTCGATGTGCAAGATGTAGTACGATACCTGTGGAGAGCGAATGGTAGCATCTCATGCCAGTCTTTGTATGTGACTGTCATTTTCTGTATGATCTTTTTAATGTTCTTATTTGTAGCTTCGACAACACCATTCATCTTCGGCCGGTAAGGAGAAGAATTGTGATGCTGAACCTTGAATTTCTCGCATAGGGCAGTGATCATTGTATTGTTTAGATTCGTACCATTTTCTGTAATGATCCTCTCCGGGATACCGTACCGGCAAATGAGATTTTTCTTGATGAAACGGGCAACAACATTCTAGGTAATGGAAGCAAAAGAAGCTGCCTCCACCCACTTTGTAAAATAGTCAATAGCTACTAGGATGAAGTGGTGTCCATTGGAGGTTGTTGGCTTGACTTCCCCAATCATATCAATCCCCCACATAGCAAAGGGCCAAGGATCTGTCAAGACGTTTAGAGGAACTGAAGGTACGTGCACCTTGTCAGCGTAAATCTGACACTTATGGTAGGTTCAAGAGTGTTGATAAAAATCTGCTTCTACGGTAAACCAGCAATAGCCTGCCCGTAGTATTTTCTTTGCGATCGTATGCCCACTGGAATGGGTGCCAAAAGTGCCTTCACGCAATTCAGCCATGATCCTTTCAGCTTCAACCTTATCTACGCATCGAAGTAACACAGAGTCATGATTGAGTTTGTACAGGTTGCCATTACTAAGGAAGAATTTAGCAGAGAACTCCTTAAGAACTTCTTATCATTAACTGAAGCTCCTTCCGGATATTCTTGAGCCTCGAGATACCTCTTGACTTTATGGAACCAAGGCTGGTCCACTACTTCTTCAGTATTAATCTCGTGACAGTGCGCTGTTTCATCCATTCGTTCAATAGTGATTTGGGGAGCCTCGTTATCCCATTTAAGTTTAAACATGGATGACATTGTGGCTAGTGCGTCTGCTAGCTGATTTTCTTCTTGCGGGAAATGCTCGAAGGTAATTGTTGTACCCCAAAGTTTGCCCTCTCATTTCTCAAAGGATCAACCTGGACCCTCAGGTTTGCTTCCATCCAATTTCAAGCCATGAATTACAGATTTTCCAAGAAAGCCATTCACAAGGGCAAAATGGCCATTTGCACACTAAAAAGTCAAACTTTGACTTTTGGATCAAAATCAAGCTTCAAGAATCATATTTCGTCAAGACACGTTGAAATATGAAGTTTGTTTCATCAAGAAATTCAAAAGTTAAAATTCTAAATACTCAGAATTTTTCTAAGTGTTTAAGAAATATGACAAGCTCAGAACTTCTGATCAGTTTATCACCATGATGCAAGCTGATTCTGGAAGAACTTCTGGCGCAAAAATTATAGATTTCAATAAGATTTAAAACATTGCAGAACAGAACTTCCCCTGGAAATGCTGGAATTTCAAGTTAAATGTTCAGAGACACGTCCATGAAACTAAAGCACTCAACAACTTCTGAACACTTTCAAGACAGAGTTGGGTCATAACTTCTGGTTCAATTTTCATAAAGGTTCGGTCAGAGTTTACAAGGGCAGTTCAAAAAAGGTTTACAAAGTGTGCTACAAGCTTCCTGGAAAGTCTGAGAGTTCCTTCAGAACATGCTGGAGCAAGGGGATACAAGGATCAGAAGTTGGATGCTTATTCTAAATTATGCTAAAGCTGAACCTCTGACCCATAATTAAGCAATGATGCAAAATCTCACATTGTAGGATTTCTGGTTTGATAAATATCATCATCATTTAATGCTCACAACTACTTTTGAGTCTTTATCCAAAGGATTTCCCCACGTGTGGCATAGAAGTACCATTGTTGTCCTTGAAAAGCAGATTTTATACAAAGTTTATGTTAGGCCCATGCTTCGCTTTTGCTTCTGAGGGTACTTTTCCTTAATTCATGCTTACAAATCCAACTTAGGCATGGCTAAAAGCTGTTAACCACCTTACTTTGTGCCTTGAACCATACTTGTTTGAACTTGCTTCAAGAACAAGTCAGCGCCTAGCATATGATGGCTATACTTTTGATTTATCCAAGCTACAAGATTTTTGCCCATAAATTGAGAGCCATTGGCCACGGTAAAAGGTTCGAAAAATTAAGAAAGAAAAAGCCTTGAATCCCTGCTAAAATTCCAAGAGCCCAAAGCTGCAACACAAAATACAAAACTTGTTAACTTTTGATTTCTTGCATTCAAACTCCATCTGTTCTCAAGTGTTTCTTGACTAAAACCATCCACACAGTTTCTGATTCACATATTAGAAGCTATCCTAACTTTTATGTTCATACTGCAATACACTCTCCATCCACCTCCATCTCAAAGAAGTCAGAACATTACCCCTTGGTTGTTCCAGAAGTTGAACAGCCTGCTGAGCACGTGAAGAAGCTGCTCAGAACATCAATAGAGTTCAGGACAAAACTCCAGTTCACAGAGTCTTTTCCAGCTGCAAGGTAAGCTTTTGTTGACTCTCATCATATTACTTAGGCATTATCAGATTTGCATGTCCAAAAAAAATACAATGTAGACATCATGTTTCTGAGGTTGTACGTACTCTGAGGTTTCACGTATTTGTATGCCTAAGTAGGGAGTAAATTAGTTCATAACCTCTTAAGGAAATTAGAATTAGCAGATTCATGCTTGCCTCTGGTTTATAGTTCTGATATTTCTTGTTTCTGAAACACTGTGAAACCAGCCATAACTGTTATATGCGCATCTTCTGTTCTGTTGAGAAATGACTAAGTTGCAGATGTTCTGACTAGCATGGAGAGGGAGACCAAGTTCTGTCAGTGGTATCAGAACTTCTGAACTCTTCCTGGCTCCCAGCGGACCTAGAACTTCTGACTTTACCTATTTTCACTAATATGATCTCTGTTTTGCAGCACACCAGAGTCAGAACTTCTGACCTCCTTTAGTCAGTAATACGCTGATTCTATTTTCTTTTTCCTCACTATTTTTGCTATCACTTCTTATTTCATTAATCAAAAACACCAAAAACATTTTACATTTTACATGCTTTATTTTATTTCTTAAAATAAAAAGATCAAAAATATTTTCTTAATCAAAACTTATCTCTTTTCTGGAAAAAAAAACAAGTCCATTTCACATTTTCTTGTACATTCTTATCCATTCAATATGGTTGTAATAGTGACTTAGGACTTAATTTTATTTGCAATCCCCATTTGTAAATTTGTACACCCCATCCCCCCAATGATTGTAATAGCGTAGAATCTTTATTTTTTGCACTTTTTATTGCTTTCATATATTGTTAGTAATTAGGGTGTGTATGGCAAGACATGAAATTGACAAGTAGATAACTCTAATCAAGACTAAAAATGCATGCAATCAAACACACTTGCACACTAGCACCCTTAGGGTAATCCCACCTTGTTGCCTATCGGAAATATAGTCATGTCCCTTGAACATGAGCGTTTTAGCAAAGACCCTTGATAAAAGATCGTAGTCCCTCGATGACCCTCGATGTTGCCTTCGGTAAACGATCTAGTCGCTAAAACGACATTGCTAAAACATCTCATAGGTTGCCTTCTATGACTATACAAATGTCCCACACTCGTCCCTTCATATCCAACGATGGGGCTTCTTACCAAAACAATGGTAAAGATAGCAACATCTAAAGGAAGAGGAAAATAACACCTAAGACCTTTTGAGTAGGTAGATTCGCTCCTAGTTGCTTGCTTGCTCACAATAAAAACATTCTATGCACCAACACTCTCACTTTGAAAATTTTCAAAAGATAACACTTTGTATACGTTCTTATAGAGACGAGAACCATTACAAAAATACCTTTTCAAAATCACTTTCATAAACACATCTTTCAAACTTGAAAACATTTTCAAAAGATCAACACTTTGTATACACTCTTACGAATGAGAATCATTACAAATTTTTCCTAAACGATGGCATCTTTACAAAATACTTTCAAAAAACCACACAAAGAAAAATTTCAAACAAAAGCAAGTGATCTAGAAAGTAACTAAGAGCCCATGGAAAACCATGGATGAAAAGGGTGCTAATACATTCCCTTTTCATAATTTACCCCCCGAACTCAAGAAAATATCTCTAAAGGTCTTTCTTGTGCTTTTTCACCTTTCTTTATTGGATAAAAGAAAAGTCGGTGGCGACTCTTATTATCCGCAACATTTGTGATCAAACGCAAAACCTTCAAGTCAGTTCTCCCACCGTATCATAGAACTGGCGACTCTGCTGAGGACTATATGAAAAGTGGGGTTACCTTAGGGATTAGATCACATTTATTTGCTTACATTGTTTGACTTGTATGCTTTACATTGTGGTTCTTTTTTGGGTTTGAATCCTCTACCCAGATTTGGGATACATTATAGGTAAGTAGCAATACATTGTGGAAACTGTATGGGGTATACCGACATGGTCTAAGCAATAGCTACGTTAGTTTGACATATTTGTGGGTACCGGTAGCCTTTGAGTTAATCAAAGAGAATACGGGGCCGCTGAGTGATGTCATAAAGCACTAATGAACCTCTAGAACCTTTACTTGACCAACTTGGCCTTTTAGGATGTAGTGAGATGACCGGCTTTGGTGCAGTCTAAAGTTGGTAGATACTCGATACTACACTCATTGAGGTTTGGTTTCTTGGGATATTTTGGTCGCCATTAAAGAGGCTTGAGCTGAAACAATAACCAAGGAAACAATCCAGTGATATTGAGCTCCTTAGAACCCGGTTACTATTACTAGGACAGGTTGAGCCAACTAAACTTCAAGAGGGTACTTACCTATGAGACTCCATGCAAGCCTAAACCTAGGAACTTGTTTTGTTTGTATATACATACTTGTACATAACATCATGAATATCATATGCATCCACTAACCATTTCAAGGATTTTAGAATTCATCTTTGTTCTTGTTTTGTAGGATATGGATTCACTTCGCAAGAAAATTATTCAAGTCAACCTTGTGAGAATCCCTTCACAACTTAAGGAGCTAGTTTCAAGGATTCCTGAAAACTCTCCATTCACCGAGAGACAAGGTCGCCTACTCAACTTGGTCACCTCCAACACAGATGAGGACATGATGAATGTGCTCTTTCAGTTCTTTGATCATTTACACCATTGCTTTACATTTCCCGACTATCAACTTGTGCCTACTTTGGAAGAATTCTCCCAACTCTTGAGGATTCCCATTCTCAGTCAACTACCTTTCAACGGTATGGAAAGAGACCCAAAGCCAGAAGAGATTGCTCAAGCTCTACACTTGTACTCATCTGATATCACAACTCATTGGGAAACAAGAAGTGGTGTCAAAGGTTTCTTAGCAAAGTTCCTGTTTGAGAAAGCCCAAAGCTGTTGGAAATCCTTGGAATTGCAAGTATTTGAGGAAATTGTGGCTCTCCTCATCTATGGGATGGTTTTGTTTCCATATCCTGACCAACTCATAGATGTCAACGCCGTCAAAATCTTCATATCCCGCAACCTGGTGCCTACATTGCTAGGAGATATCCTACACTCTTTTCACACTCACACAATGAGGAAAATAGGCGTTCTTATGTGTTGCACTCCTCTCTTGGAAGGATGTTTTATTTCTCATCTTCCCCAATCTATATTAAATAATGTGCAAGGTTCAAGGTGGTCACAAAGGTTGATGACGCAGAAACGTTCAGATATTCATTGGTGCTCCCGATCCAAGGAGAATGTTATCATTGTCGACCGTTGTGGAGAATTTCCTAATGTCCCTTTACTTGGCATTAGGGGAGGCATCACCTACAACCCTTGCTTAGCCTTAAGATAGTTTGGTTATGCCCGAAGAGATGGCCCGCACGAGATGCTGATTCAAGGTTTGGTATTCGACTATGAAAACAACAATCAAGGTCTTCGCCGGAGATTTATCCGAGCTTGGAGGATATTAAATAAGGTGGATAGCAAGACTTTGGGGCACAAGAATTCCATCCCTCTTGAGCCTTACCTCAAATAGGTACGAACTCGCGCTCAGAGTCTTATGATGCCTTATCCCTCCATTCTCCTGGTAATCATTGAGCATGTCATGGAGGGAGATATTCCATACACTATCCTAGATCCTGACGTGCCCACATCTCTTGAAGACCTACAAAGGGATTGAATACAACTCAAGGGAGAGCGAGATACGTTCGAAGCCTAATTCTACGCAAGCAAGAAGAAGGTTTTGGAACTCACTAGGCTACTTCATGAGGAGCAGACTCTGAATTCCTACATTGCACCAAAGAGGATGTGCACTACCTTTCTATCTTAGATTTTTTGTATTATTTTGCCCAAGGGGAATTGATGTACTCAAACTTTACCTTATTAATGTAACGTGTGTTTTCTTTTTGTCTAAAACAAATCTGAATCTCTAAAATCCTTGAAAACATTGCATATGCATATATCATGCATCATAACATAAGCAGGTCTTTTGCAACAAGTCTCCTCATCTCTCTACTGTTTATTTCAGCAAGATGGATCTTGAGCAAACAGTGAAGGATCTTCAAGCTCAAAATACACAGTTTCAACAGTTGCTCTTAATCCTAGCTAACGGACAAGAAGAATTGAAGACTTTACTGGCTAAAGAAAGGAAAAAGAAAACAAAGAAGGTAACTGGAGTCTTAAACATGGGAAGAATTTTTCATGGGCAGACAAGAAGGACTTTGGACTTTGGACTTTGCAACAACATCCGGTGAAAGAGACAACCAAGATAGTAAAGGCAAGGAAACAGTTGTCCTGACAAAATCAGAGGAGGAAGCGGAAGAGGAGGACTACTCTGAGGAACAATACCCTCTAGCTGATGACAAGTATAAACATCTTGAAGAGCGTTTGAGTGCGATGGAAATCCAAAAGGTGCCAGGCTTGGACTTTGAGGAATTGGGTTTGGTGTCGGGGATTGTAATTCCTTCGAAATTCAAAGCACCTGTATTTTCTAAATATGACGGAATTTCATGCCCTAAAATGCATCTCCAATCATATGTGAGAAAAATCCAACCCCATACCGCTGATAAAGACTTATGGGTGCACTTCTTCCAAGACAGTCTGTCTGGAACTCAACTTGACTGGTTTTACCAACTAGAAAGAATCAACGTTCATAATTGGGAAGATCTTGCTGCAGCTTTCTACAAACAATATCAGTACAATGCTGATCTAGCGCCTACCCGTACTCAACTCCAGAGTATGCCCATGGTTTCTAATGAAGGTTTCAAGGACTATGTGCAAAAATGGAGAGACTTGGCTGGAAGAGTTCAACCCCCTCTATCTGAGAGAGAGTTGGTAGACATGTTCTTGGGCACCTTGTATGGTCCCTTCTTCAATCATTTAATCGGAAGTTCATCTGCAGGCTTTACTGAACTAATATTGACCAGAGAAAGGGTAGAAGCCGGTATAAAGAGTGGAAAGATTTGGAAATACACATCTTCTTCTACAGTTGTAAGGAAGCCTTTCATCGGAAAGAAAGAGGTGGATGTTGTATATCCGCAAAGAAACCAAGATAGAGCCGAACACCGACCAATGGTGGGGGCTGTTATGATCCTAAAACCTGCATCTAATCAGCAAAGAAATAATCAACCAAGGGTAGAAAGGCCAGTCAGGAAGTTCACCAGAATCAACATGACCCCGTCTCAAGTATTACCTCATCTACTAAGATCCAACTTGGTGACCTTGAAAGAAGCTCCGAAAAACCCCAATACAACATCCCCTAATTATCATCCCAATGCTCGTTGTGCATATCATTCTGAAAGTGCTGGTCACGATACTAATAACTGTTGGGCTCTAAAGAACAAAATACAAGACCTCATTGAAGCAAAAGAAATTGAGTTTGACGCGCCTGAAAATCCGAATGTCATTTCTTCCCCTATGCCCAGACATGGCCACAATACCAATGTCGTTGAAGAAGATTTGTTCGTTACTTCAATTGATGAACTCATGACCCCACTTCTGACTGTTAAAATGAATTTGTTGAATGCTGGTGTGTTCCCGGGTTGTGGTGAATACTGGCATTACTACTATGTTCTGAGGCGCATGCAAAAGCCTTGGTGAAGTTCTTAAAAACCGCCCATGTACCTCAAGAGACATCTGCTGATCAATTTCAAGACAGCGTAGCCAGCCTAACTGCGGACAATGGTTTAGGTTTTTCAGATGTTGATCTAACACCGAGGGGAAGGAAGCATAATGAGGCATTGCATGTCTCAGTGGAATATAGGGGCACAACTCTGGCGCATGTTTTGGTGAATACTGGCTCATCTCTGAATGTATTACCCAAGAAAGCTCTTGATAGACTTGACTGTGAGGGGTTAACTTTGAAGCCAAGCAACATAGTGGTAAGGGCTCTTGACGGTTCGAAGAGGATGGTACATGGGGAGGTAGACATTCCCATAAAGGTTGGAACCCAAACCTTCAATTCAACTTTTTATGTCATGGACATCTGCCCTTCATACTTGTCGTACCCCAAATTTGCCCTATCTCTTTATTTATGTCTGGCTTTGGACTTTGCATTCCATTTGCATCACTTTATTACTCAGTCATTTTCATATCCCGCATCTCATGGAATCAGGCGCTTTGGTTTGAAGTATTAGGGTTACGCCATCTTTATGTCTAATCTTGTTTTGAGGTTTTCTTATCAGGTAAAAAGGAAACGCATCTGGTTCTCGATTAGTGGATCATGGAATGAATTTTGTCATCACGTTACAAGTTTGGTTCTCGCTCAAATTTATTAGAGCCTGGATTAGGGTTTATTTCCCTATGTGTGCTGGTCAAGATGTTAGGGTTTCGAGTCTTTGGTTTCTGGGAAGATATTTCTCTCGCCTGCCTCGAAGATGGCTCAAAGCTCAGGGCATTAGGTCAAGAATTTCACCTCCTTGCATTTCAAGTTTCTTCTTAAAGTCTCTAAGCCATTGAGTCGAGAATTCGAAGTTTGAATTGACAAATGTGGAGTTTGGGCACAAGAAATAAGGCTGGGGGTTCATGACCATTAAGACATGTTTTTGTTGCTTAAGTTACAAGTTATTGTGGGTTGAATATCAAAAATTAGGGTTCTGGTCGAGAAGTGCAAGTGTGGTTCAGGCATGATATGAAGATCAAGGTTCAAGCGACCGGTGTTTTGGGTTAGAATTAACCAGTGGAATTAAATTCTTAAGAATTTATTTTGTTTGAGAGTTTGATTGGATTTTGAAAGATAAGGCGCGTGATTGTTTGGAATATAAGTTATAACAATTGCTCACAATTTCTTGAAGTTTAAGTTACAAAGTCAAAGGGTGCATTCAAATCATTCAAGTGGAAATTGCCACTTTCAATCAAAGTTCAAGAGTTGTTTGATTTCCATACAAAAAATTCATTCCAAAAATATATCATTCAAGCTTTCGTGTTCATTACATTTTTGGGACAGATTACAGAGCATGTGAAATCATAAATTATAATTATTGAAATACAAGCTACATTTGTTTTGTTTACAAAGAAAGAAATAATGTGTTTTTCTTCAAGTCTTCATCTTCAAGTCGTTCGTCCTCACTCCTCGCCATGGTATTTTTATCGTTTAACATCGCTTTGATCGTCCAATTCTCGTGTTCATGAAACAAGACAAAGAAAAAGAATGAAAGTTAGCAATTAACATATGAAAATTTCCGAACAATTCTTTGTTAAGATAAAAATGCTCATCATCAGGGTTGGTATTTGGAATCAGAAATCAGAAGGGGTTTATCTTTAATCATGGTTAATTTTCTCCCAATTTGCAAATCACAAAAATTTGTCCTCTTTGGTTCACAAAAAGGGAGAAAAGAAAAATTGCAAAGCAGCAACAAGCAAATGCAAACAACTACTGCCCAAAAACAAATGCAGCAATGTTACAAGCTGCATCACAAAAGCCACAGGCTAGCAAACAAACAAGCATAGAAGTACAGCACAAAAACAACAACAGTCGGCCAACAAGCGCACAGCATAGCAAAATAGTAAGTGCAAAACAACAGCAAGCCAGCAAGCGCACAAAACAACCAGGCTGCCAACAAAACCAGCAAAACAACCAAGTTGCAGAACAAGGCAACAGGCTGCCTAGGGAAAGCTGCATCACAAAAGCCCCAAGCTAGCAAACAAATAGCAAGGCAGAACAGCAATAGCACAACAGCAAACATAAGCCAAGCAAAGGGCAGGTTTGCAGCAAATAAAAATAGGTAGCAGTTCATAAAAATAGCAAGTTATCAAGTAACTCACAATCCCCACGCATCATTATGTTCCAAAGTACCAACCCTTCAGAATTAATTTTCAAAAAAAGCAACAGCTTTGTGTCATTGAAAGACAAAAGAGGAATAGAAAAACCTGCATCATACACAGCCAAGTTTGCACCAAAATGGATAGAAACAGAACCTGTACTCAAAAGGCATTCAAAACAGCATCATAATCTGTTCAAATTTCCCAAATCGTTTCCCTCTAAAAATCACTCTTCAATCTTTATATAAGAGGGCTTGAACACACAGCAAAAGGGGTCTTTTTTCACACAAAAAAAAACCAAGAATCTTACAGAAATATACCAGAAAGAAGATACGCAAAGTCATTCACAAAAACTTCACTCACCCCTGTAAAGTGAAACCTCACCAACTCAACTTCTTCATCTCCAAATCTGCAGAAACGCAAACCACCCCTCCACTTCATAAACCTTGCCCCCTAACACCAACTACTAAAAAACTATACCAAAAGTTTCATAGAAAATATCAACCTAAGCCTTTGCTCATTTATCACAAAACCACCCAAAACTCTCTTCAATTTTCTCAACTTCATAAACCTCAAAGTTTCTTAATTACTAACCTAACCATACCATGAAGCAGACACAGACACAAACCTCAATGGATGCTCATTCAACGCGACAAAAGCATAATAGAAAGGGAGAAGTAGAAGCATAGTCGAAAATAGAACATAGTCCAAAATAGAATGTTTTGAACCAGTCAAGCAGAAATTAGAAGAGAAATTGTTACCTCGGTGGAATGTTCCTTTGTAGCTTGGATTTTCTGGCATTCTTTCAGAATTCCCTCTTCTACAAACTCAGGTGCGCACTCTTTCTTTCTCAGTGCACTCTTAAATTCCTTCACCTGAAATAAATCAAGAATAATCATACAAGCCTTGAATTTGAATATAATAGAAATACACAACTAGGTTTCTCAGAGGGGCTCCTCCGATTAGCGCTCCTGTAGTAATTGGTTTGGTGCAATTGAGTCACGAATTTAAGCAGAGAATAAGCGGATAACGATTTTTGTTGTTGATTAACCATGAATATGTGAGAGTTGGTGACTGATTGAGATAGGGAACGCGAGATAAACTGCACAGAGAGAAGAGGGTTATGAATCTGTTTGGTTTGGTTTGAGAGAAAGAACACAGGAAGAAACAGAGGATTGATAGAAAGCGAGGGTTCGAGATAAGAGTGATGTTGTTAATGTTTTGATGAGAGGAGAGTTTGAGAGATTTTGTGAACAGAGGAAAACGCGTTTAGAAGGAACAATTTGTTGTGCGGCAGCCAATTGGGGCATTTAGGGTTCTTGATGAACCGTTTGTTTGGTTTAGACAGGGTCGGACCTGGGTCTGACCTGACCCGGTCTGTTTAGGCCCGGCTCTTTCTTTTTTTACTTTGTTATATTTCATTAAACGTGGGCTTTGTTGTCTTCTTTTTGAAAATATCTTATCCCAATTAGAATTTTTGGATCCACACCATGAGTTTCGAGTGAACACCCCCTGTGTCCTCTATTTGATTTTTTTTATTTTTAAATTTTGTTTCATTATCTTTTAATCAAAATTCTTGCATGATTTTATTAGCATAATAAAATTAAAAAATGTTAGAATTATGATGTTTAATATCCTTTTGTTTTTAACATCTGTTAATATAAAAAAAATTATTTAAAAAAAATAATAATAAAATTATGTTAATAGAAATAACAAAATATTTTAGAATTAGTTTTAACTTTATCTTAATATTTTCTTTACTAAAAAAAATCACAAAAAATATCAGAATATTTTAGAAGTAGGTTTTTACTTTTGAATTGATTATTTATTTAACTTAATAAAAACCACAAGAATATTCAGGGTTTAAGTTTCTTTATTCATTTTCTTGTTTAACTCTTGATACCAGACTCCCTTAGGTAGCTCCATGAGGCAATTAAATCTCGTTTCGATCGTCTCATGTCGAGGTAGACTTTGACTCAACAAGTTCACAATAACATTAGGGTAAACTTTCCCCTTTAGATTTTTATTTTGTAAATAATTAAAACTTCTCATTCACAAATATAAAATCCAAAAACATTTAATCATTATTTGAACTTATTTTAAAACTTGCAAAAACACTCAACCAATCAAAACTCCCCCAAAGGGCACGTTATCTCCGTTCTACCGCGATACCGGTCGTGCCTATTGCTAGAATGCATGCGTTAACGTCACCCACTAAAAAACACAAACAAACCAACCATTTTCTAGAGGAACTACGGTGTTCTGATTCCTTCATTAGATACGTAGGCAAAGGATCACGAAACCCTCACGAACGCAATTATCAAAAAAACCATCCATTTCCCTTTAAGCAAACATAGTTGTAGATAAATACACCCTTTAAAGACAAACAAACAAAATGGATCCTGTTGAGTACAACGGATACGAGTGGTGCTAATACCTTCCCCTTGCATAACCGACTCCCTTACCCTTTCTCTTGGTCGCAAGACAATCTTATCCATTCCCTTGTGGTTTTATCGATATTTCCCCTTCCTTTGTGATAAATAAAGTTCGGTGGCGGCTCTGTGTTTTCTGCCGGTGGCTTCAGCTGGCGACTCTGCTGGGGATCTTTAGCGTGTCTCTCCTAGTTTTGTTTATTTGTCTTTTTGGGTGTTTATTTATTTTCTTTATCTTGCTTTACTGTTTTATTTCTTTATTTATTTTATTCTTTTGTATATATTGCATATATTGTTGCTACTCACATATTCTGGATACATTGTGATGTTGGGTTTGGTGATTAATTTGATAAGTCCTATACCCGGACTTGGGTTACACATAGGATTAGGACGGGCAGTATAGTCATGTTAACTTTGAGGGAGTAATCCCGAAGAAGGAGGCATGAAAATCCCCCACTCAGTGGAGGTCCCCTTGAAAGTAGTGATGTTTACTGAGTAATCGGGAAGACGTCGTTGCTTTCAACCTGGGAACTCGAGAAGCTGAGGGCCGTAGAACCATTAACCCATCCTGGCCTTTTAGGTGCAGTGCGGAGACTATAAAGGAGTAATCTGGAAGTAGTTGTCACGCGATATTGCACTCGGACGAGTTTTTCCTGCGAATATTACTGATTACCAAGTAATTGGGACGTCGGTAATATCCAAAGGAAGAGCGTAGACTTCGAGAACTCTTTAGAACCTTGTTCGGAAGGTGATAAACCCCTAGTACATACCTCGTGGGTGGTTACTTTGACTCCAGGCCTGTGACGTCGAACTTTTGATCCTGTTACTTTCAGCCTGTGCAACGGACTACGCAATGGTTATCCAGAATATGTGGAGCTGAGACTTCATGCCATAGCATACCATGACATCATATCATCATATATATCTCATTCTATGGGAATCCAAAGACAAGTCTCGTTGATATAGCTTTTCGAAAAAGGAAATTTTAAAAGATAGACGAGTCTTTGGGTCTCCTCAGAAATGAAGATAAAGCATTCATCTATACTACCATGCATTCATTTTTCACAACAAAAACTCATTGGGGTCCCCTTTCTCAGAATCCAGTAAACAGCAAAGATGACTCATCCACATCCTTACCGTACCAGAGGCAACCAACAAAGGCTAATGGATCTTTTTGAAGAAAATCAGAATGCACTCCGTCGGGATATGGACACTATGGGTACTCGGATGGATCAACTTATGGAAACCCTTCATGCCGTGATCAAGGGTCAAGAAGAACTACACCAAAGTGTTGCCAAGCTTACTACTGCTGCTCCTTCCACTTCTGCTAACGGGAGAAATGACAATGTAAATGTTGAGACTCCTACCGGTGCTCCTAGGAATGATGTCGACGATAATCATGATGTTATTGATCTTGATGAACCCCAAGTGAACCTTGTTGTCGGGGTTGCCGAAACTGCGAAAATGTATCATGCTCTCGAAGAGCGACTTAGAGCCATGGAGGGTATCAAGGCTTCCGGATTCAACACTGCTGCAATGTGCCTCGTCCCTGGGGTAGTTATTCCTCCCAAGTTCAAAGTCCCAGAGTTTGACAAATACAAAGGCACTTCTTGCCCAGAGACTCATCTCTGTTCCTATTGTCGCAAAATGGCGGCCTATGCTGAAAATGAACTATTACTCATGCATTTCTTTCAAGACAGTTTGACCGGGGCATCGTTGGATTGGTATATGCAATTGGAAAGATCTCATGTCAGTACTTGGGGGGAGCTTGCTGATGCTTTTTTGAAACATTACCATTACAATACTGCCATGGCTCCTAGCCGTACTCATCTCCAAGGGATGGTACAAAATTCTGAAGAGTCTTTCAAAGAATACACTCAGAGGTGGCATGAACTGGCTGTAAGGGTCCAACCTTCTCTCTTGGATCATGAATTGATTGATCTATTTATGGGTACTCTGCGAGGCCCTTATCTCCAGCATATGCTTAGTAGCACTTCCACTTCTTTCTCGGATATGGTCATTATTGGTGAACATGTTGAGACGTGCATTAAGGCTGGAACGATTCAAGGTGTTCCTAACAATGTTAACAACAATGCAAGCATTAGTAGAAAACCATTTTCTGGTTTTGTTAAGAAGAAAGATGGCGAGACTAGTGCCATCACCGTCAACCAAGGAAGAACTCCCACATTTCCTCAAGTCCGATTCCCTTATTTTCCTACACCTGCTGTTGTTCCCAACCAATTTGTTCCTCAAGTATATGCTGCTACAACTCCAGCACCCTGGATGGCCCAACAACGGCCTTTCGCTCTACAACCACATTATGTTTCGCAACAATAATTTTCACCTCCCCTAACTTATCAACAACCGAATCAACAACCACAAGGCCCGAGAGCCCCTCAAAGACAGAGAGCCCCTGAAAGAAGATTTGATCTCATTCCCATGTCCTACGCTCAACTTCTCCCACAGTTACTTGCTAGTCAAATGGTTCAATTGCGCGAACTCGGTCCACCGCCAAATCCTCTCCCTAGGGGATATGATATTAATTCTCATTGTGAATTCCATTCTGGGGCCCCAGGCCATACAATTGAAAATTGTAGAGCATTCAAGTGCAAAGTTCAAGATCTCATCGATGCAAAAGCCATCAACTTCAACCCTGTTGGTCCGAATATTCAAGATAATCCCATGCCTCCTCATCAAGGGGGAACAGTCAATGCTATTGAAGAAGTTAATGAACGGGTTTTGGTATCAAAGGTTGATGAAATTAAGATATCTTTGGAAACTGTCAGAGAACATTTGTTGAAGCATGAAGTGCTACAAGAACTCCATGACTTCTGCTTAACATGTTCTTCTAAACCGGAAGTGTGTGCTGAGTTGAAGACGGCCATCCAATAGTTGATCGATGAAGGTGTCTTACAGATAGAGAAAGTATTCCGAGAAGAAGAGATTGATGTCCTGGAAATCCCCTACTATCCGAGAAGCTTTTCAATCACCCCTAGTATTCCGTTAACAATTCAGGTTCCTATTACCCCCACAATGATTCAAGCTCCTATTCCTCCTACAAGAAACGACTCGAAGGCAGTTCCATGGGAGTATAATGTAGTCTATATTCATGGAAAGAGGTATGAGTGCCCTCCGGTTGGTGACAAGAATGTTACCAACATTGCAGGAACAAGTAACATGACTCGCAGTGGTCGGATCTTTTCTCCTCCACCACCACCTCCTAAGGAAACTAACAGTGAAGCTCTAGCTAAGGCCAGGGGAAAGCAAGTGATGGATAATCAATCTGAACTTTTTGTAGGACAAGAAGCGGGGCAACTTTTGAGAATTCTCAAGCGGAGTGATTACAAAGTAGTGGATCTACTCAACCAGACACCATCCAAGATTTCCATCTTGTCTCTCCTTTTGTGTTCAGAGGCCCACCGCAACGCCTTATTGAAGACCTTATGTTCTGCTCATGTTACCCAAGACATCTTTGTGGCCCAGTTTGAAGGAATAGTCACTAATATTGCTGTTGGAAATTGTTTGGGTTTCTGTGATGATGAACTCCCAATTGAAGGCAGAGCCCACAATAAAGCGCTTCATGTTTCTATGAAGTGTTTGGACACTGTTCTATCTCGAGTTTTGGTGGATACAGGTTCTTCACTCAATGTGATGCCTAAGGTTACCTTGTTTAAGATGAATATGGACGGAGTAATGATGAGGCCCTCCACTCTAAATGTTCGAGCATTTCATGGTTCAAGAAGATCGGTGGATGGAGAAGTTGATTTGCCTATCAAGATTGGTCCCCGCACTTTCTATTTTTCATTCTATGTTATGGACATCCGCCCATCCTATACTTGCCTTTTGGGTCGTCCATGGATTCATGTAGCAGGATCTGTGACGTCTACTCTTCATTAACGCCTGAAGTTAATTGCGAATGACCAAGTTGTCATCATTTACGGGGAAGAAGACATAGTGATTAATAATCTGACTACCTACCATTATGTGGAAGTGGAAGGCGAGGTACAAGAGTTGCCCTTTCAAGCTCTAGAGATTGTTACTGTTGACAAGTTCCCCGTCGTGGAATGTAAGAAGTCTGAGATACCCTTGGCCTCTTTGAAGGATGCCAAAGCCCTCATAGAAGCTAGACCTCCCCATGACAGTTGGGGAAAATTGATTGATGTTCCAGAAGAGAAAGATTGTTTTGGTCTTGGGTATCAGCCATCATCCTCTGTGCAAGCTGGTTGGGATCCTCTCAAAGGACAGTAGGTTCCCCCAATTTTTGAAGTGTTCGTCAGTGCTAGTGTAAGCAAAGAAGGACAGGTACTCTCCACAGATGCTGAAGGTGACGATGAATATATTTCAAGATTTATCTATCAAGTTGTGCCGGACCAGGAGCTCAGCAATTGGACTATCGTGGACATCCGTGAAGTTGTTTTCCTTGATGTGTAATTTTCTGTTTCCATTTTAAGTCATATGTCCTGCCCAAGGCATACTGACATCTTGTAGAAGGGGCCCCTTATGTTTCAATCTTCGTTTAACATTGAATGAAAAGTCGCACTTTCGCATACAATTTTGTTCCCTGTCTTTTCTTTTACTTTTACTTTTTCAAAATAAAAATGCAATACTTTTCTTTTCATATTCTAAATATTCTTTTGCACTTTCTAAAAATAAAACATAAAATCATCGATCATGCAGATCCGTCTCGGACTCGTTGGAAATGATAATGCTATGGTTCCTTATATCCTTGAGAATTCAGTTGATCATGCTAACAAAGATAATGAGGAAGATTGTGAAGTCCCTGAAGAACTAGCCAGGCTCTTGAGACGGGAAGAGAAGGTCATCCAGCCGTATCAAGAAGAAACAGAAGTCGTCAATCTCGGTACTGGAGAGGTAAAGAGAGAAGTCAAGATATGGGTCGCCTTGCAAAGTGAAGAAAAGAAGGGGTTGATTGATTTGCTTCAAGAGTATGCTAACATCTTCTCCTAGTCGTATGAAGACATGCCCGGCTTAGACACTGATATAGTAATGCATATATTTCCACTCAAGCCAGAATGTCCTCCTGTAAAGCAAAAACCAAGAAGGACCAGACCCGACATGGCTTTGAAGATCAAAGAAGAGGTTCAGAAACAGCTCGAAGCAGGTTTCCTATCTGTGATAAATTACCCGCCTTGGATTGCTAACATTGTGCCCATACCTAAGAAGGATGGTAAGGTACGTATGTGTGTTGAATACCGAGACTTGAATAGAGCAAGCCCGAAGGATGATTTCCTGTTGCCTCATATTGATGTATTGGTTGATAACACTGCTCAGTCTTGTGTTTTCCTTTATGGATGGATTCTCTTGCTACAATCAGATAAAGATGGCTCCGGAAGACATGGATAAAACAGCTTTCACAACTCCTTGGGGTACCTTTTGCTATAGAGTCATGCCTTTTGGTCTTAAAAATGCTGGTGCGACCTATCAGCGAGCTATGGTGACTCTCTTTCACGACATGATTCATAAAGAAGTCGAGGTGTATGTGGACGACATGATTGCGAAGTCACAGACTGAGGAAGAACATTTGGTTCATTTGAAGAAGTTGTTTAATCGTTTGCGAAAGTTTAGGTTAAGGCTTAATCCCAATAAATGCACCTTTAGGGTTCGATCGGGAAAGTTACTTGGTTTTATCGTGAGTCAACGAGGAATTGAAGTAGACCCAGACAAAGTAAAAACAATACAAGATATGTCGGCACCGAAAAATGAGAAGGAAGTACGAGGTTTCCTTGGAAGGTTGAATTACATAGCCAGGTTCATTTCCCATCTTACCGCTACCTGTGAACCCATCTTTAAATTGTTATGCAAGAATCAGGATGTCTGTTGGAATGAGAGTTGTCAAGAAGCTTTCGAGAAGATTAAGCAGTATCTTCAAGAACCACCAATACTCATACCACCAGTTCCCGGGAGACCTCTCATTATGTATTTTACTGTGCTTGAAGGATCTATGGGTTGTGTGCTCAGACAACATGATGATACTAGACGAAAAGAACACGCCATTTACTATTTGAGCAAGAAGTTTACTGATTGTGAATCGAGGTATTCCTTACTTGAGAAGACTTGTTGTGCTCTTATGCGGGCAGCCCGACGTTTGAGGCTGTATATGTTGACACATTATACACTTCTGATATCTAAGATGGATCCGATAAAGTACATCTTCGAGAAACCAGCACTTATGGGCAGATTGGCTCGGTGGAAAATGCTTTTGTCTGAGTATGACATCCAGTACGTCACACAAAAGGCTATCAAAGGTAGCATTCTTGCTGATCATCTCACTCACCAACCATTGGAAGAATATCAGCCCATGAAGTTCGACTTTCCAGGCAAGGATATTATGAAACTTGATGACAATGAAGGACCTGAACCAGGGGAGCGATGGACTCTCACGTTCGATGGTGCGTCAAATGTTATGGGTCATGGTATTGGGGAAGTTCTGACCTCTCCACGCAACACTCACATACCTTTCACTTCTAGATTATGTTTTGATTGCACGAATAATGTCACTGAGTATGAAGCTTGTGTGATGGGCCTTGAAGCCGCCATTGATTTGAAGATCAAGATCCTTGAAGTTTATGGGGACTCTGCCTTAGTGATACATCAAGTACGGGGTGATTGGGATACACGGAACCCTAATTTAGTTCCATACAGGGATTACATAATTGAGTTGTTGCCCGCTTTCGATGAGGTCACTTTGAGCACATTTCTAGATAAGGGAATCAACTGGCAGACGCTCTGGCCACTTTAGCTGCAATGTTCAAAGTCAATTACCCGAATCATGCATCCAGTATAAGGATTTGTCGTTACAAGGAGCCGACACATATTTTCCCTGCTCATTGTCTCACAAATGAAGATGTATCAGACGAAAGGTCATGGGATTTTGACATCAAAAGATATCTTGAGAAGTAAGAGTACCTCGAAGGTGCTACGATTTGTGATAAGCGGACTCTCAGAAGGTTGGCGTCTAAGTTTTTATTGTCAGGAGACGTTCTGTAAAAGAGAAACTACGATTCGGTTCTACTCAGATGCATGGATAGACACGAGGCAGAATCCATTATACGAGAAATACATGAGGGCTCTTTTGGGACTCATGCCAGTGGGCATTCCATGGCCAAGAAAATCCTACGAGCAGGTTATTTCTGGATGACGATGGAAAGTGACTGTTGTGTATATGCCAAAATATCCCATAAATGTCATGTTTACGCAGACAGGATACATGTTCCTCCCACTCTTTTGAATGTGATGACTTCACCATGTCCCTTTGCAATGTGGGGTATCAATATGATTGGACGCATCGAGCCGAGCGCTTCAAATGGACACAGGTTTATCCTCGTTGCTATTGACTACTTCACCAAGTGGGTGGAATCGGCTTCATACAAGAATGTGACCAAGCAAGTTGTCACTTGTTTCATCAAAAGAGAGATCATATGTCGGTATGGAACTCCTAACAAGATCATCACTGATAACGGGTCAAATCTCAACAACAAGATGATGAAGGAAATGTGTGAAGAGTTCAAGATCGAGCACCATAATTCATCACCCTATCGGCCAAAGATGAATGGGGCAGTCGAAGCCGCTAACAAGAACATAAAGAAGATCGTCCAGAAAATGGTGAGAACATACAAAGATTGGCATGAGATGTTGCATTTTTCCCTGCATGGCTATCGAACTTCGGTGTGTACTTCCACTGGGGCAACTCCGTTTTCACTAGTCTATGGTATGGATGCGGTACTTCTGGTCGAACTGGAGATTCCTTCCCTAAGGGTTCTGATGGATACTAAACTTGATGAAGCAGAATGGATTCAAACGCGACTCGACCAACTCAATCTCATCAAAGAAAAGCACCTGGCAGCCATTTGTCAGGGTCAGTTATACCAATAGCGTCTCAAGAGGGCATTTGGCAAGAAGATTTGACCTCGAGAGTTCCACTCAGGTGACCTGGTATTAAGAAAGATTCTCCCAATCCACACTGATCCAAGAGGCAAGTTGACTCCCAACTATGAGGGACCGTACATCATGAAGAAAGCTTTCTCAGGAGGTGCTCTAATCCTGACAAACATGGATGGGGAAGACGTTCCGCTTCCAGACAATTTAGACTCAGTCAAAAAATACTACGCATGAAAGGACCCGCTAAGTCGGAAACCCGAAAGGGCAGCTTAGGCAAAAGTTAGGGCTAAAAAAGAGAGAGAAAAAAGAGAATAACCCGCTAAGTCAAAAACCCGAAAGGGAGACTTAGGCAAAAATGGGTGTCCCGGTGGATTGAAAACCCGAAAGGGCGATCCAGACAAAAATTAGGGACAAGAAAGAGAGAGAGTACAGTCTGAACACTCTTCACGTACACCCTCCTAATGCGGGATGGGTCGATCTAACTATTATCCTTTGGAAGCACGACACTAGGACGACCCGGGATATGAGAACTATAGCAATATCAGTTTTAACGGAAGTTTGAGATTTTCTTATTGCCATTTTACTCGTTGTATTTCTTTTCTTCTCTACAACTTCCTCATTTAGGAGTTGTTTCTATGTATGAATGCCCATTCACGGGCCAAACTCATTAATAAAAATTTTCCCTTCCATTAAAAAAATCTTTGTTATGTTCTTTTACTTTATTTTTCGTATACGAATCGTGATTTAAATTCTTTCTTAAGCATTGCATTGAAAACAATAAGTCAATAATAATCACGAGCTAAGATGTGAAACACTACATTACATGGATATGAAGGCATCCCCAGGGAATGTTGTGGTTTCCAAGTGTTTGTTCTTTTGTGCAAGTAGCAAGTCATAACGGTCACCTTGACCACGATTTCATCCTCGTCGCCTCCTTACAATCGACTGAGCGCCCGACTCTCCCACACAAAGAGACTTGGGGCATTAGTTTGGATCCACGTCTCTTTTCAGTTATTCACAAAAGTCCAACCCAGGAAGGAAGTCAGATCTAGTCATTTTTCCTCAGCAAGATTTAATTCCCCAGTGAACTCGGCGGGGCTAACTCTTTTCTCTCAAATTTCAAGCACCAGTCCATATTGGTACCTCAAGATGACAGACAAAAGATCCCAATGAGTTTTTGACATTTTGCCTACAATAATCATCACGACATACTGCATTGCATCCTCAAACGCATAGCATATCCATGGATCATCATGTCACACTTCAAATTCATATGAAGCATGAGCCAGATCAATCCCAAATCAATCTTAAATCAACAAAACATCCTCACAAAGAATTTCATCCTCATAATTTCCAGTTAACATTTGTTATTACACTACCGACTAAAATAAACCGGAGTGTTAGTACGTCATTGCTCCCCAACTCTCAATACTCACTTTATCTCTCTTAGGGTCGTAGGTCATCCGTAGACTTTACCCTCTCCTCCTTGTATTCTTAGGGTCGTAGATCGTCCGTAGATCTTACCTTCACTTTATCTTTCCTAGGGTCGTAGGTCGTCCGTAGACTTTACCCTCTCACTCTCTTAAGGTCGTAGATCGTCCGTAGATCTTACCTTCACATTTTAGGGTCGTAGATTATCCGTAGATCTTACCTTTGCGTTATATTTTTGGGGTCGTAGGTCGTCCATAGACTTTACCCTCCCATCATCTTTTTTTAGGGTCGTAGATCATCCGTAGATCTTACCGTCGCGTTATCTTTTAAGGTCGTAGATCGTCCGTAGATCTTACCATAGTGGTGTCTTTTTAGGGTCGTAGATCTTCCGAAGATCTTACCTTCACTTTATCTTTCCTAGGGTCGAAGGTCGTCCGTAGACTTTACCCTCTCATCCTCTTAAGGTCGTAGATCGTTCATAGATCTTAACTTCGCATTTTAGGGTCGTAGGTCGCCCGTAGATCTTACCATCGTGTTATCTTTTTAAGGTCGTAGATCGTCCATAGATCTTACCATCACGTTATGTTTTTAAGGTCGTAGATCGTCCGTAGATCTTACCGTCGCGATCCTTCTAAGGTCATAGGTCGCCCATAAATCTTACCTTCACTTTATCTCTCCTAAGGTTGTAGATCATCCATAGATCTTACTTTCACTTTACCTCTCTTAAGGTTGTAGACCGTCTGTAGGTCTTACCTTCGCATTTTAAGGTCGTAGATCATCCATAGATCTTACCATCGCGTCATTTTTTTAGGGGTCGTAGATCGTTCGTAGATCTTATCAGCACGTTATGTTTTCGGGGTCGTAGATCATCTGTAGATCTTACCTTATCTTTACCCTCTCCTCGTCTTGTTTTTAAGGTCGAAGATCATCCGTAGGCCCTACCTTCGCTTTATCTCTTTTAGGGTTGTGGGCTGTTTGTAGGTTTCACCCTAACGCTATCCTTTTAGGGTCGTAAGTCTTTCACAGGCGTTACCCTCGTGTTATCTTTAAGTTTCTTATGAATCCTACCTCCAGTCACCGCGACATTGTCAACCATATCCTTTCAGTCACTCTGCCACTCACTCCCTCAAAAACTTTGTATTGGCACCGTTGCCCCAGTACGAGCTACCCTTTTTCAACCATGTTTTATCCATCATGACCAGTCCACCAGAAGACCAGTTTGTCTTTCCCCAGCAGACATTCACACCAATGAATGGCACTCGCATCATCTCTCCAGGGCAAACTTCGGGTCCTAGTATTTAATCATCTTCCACCTTGAACTCTCGAAAGGCTGACTCCGATCTCGCCTTCAGGTTTAAGACGATTAAATAGGGGCAGCTGTCGTACCCCAAATTTGCCCTATCTCTTTATTTTTGTCTAGCTTTGGACTTTGCATTCAATTTGCATCACTTTATTACTCATTCATTTTCATATCCCGCATCTCATGGAATCAGGCGCTTTGGTTTGAAGTATTAGGGTTGCGCCCTCTTTATGTCTAATCTTGTTTTGAGGTTTTCTTATCAGGTAAAAAGGAAACGCATTTGGTTCTCGATTAGTGGATCATGGAATGAATTTTGTCATCACGTTACAAGGTTAGTTCTCGCTCAAATTTATCAGAGCCTAGATTAGGGTTTATTTCCCTATGTGTGCTGGTCAAGATGCTAGGGTTTCGAGTCTTTGGTTTCTGGGAAGATGTTTCTCTCGCCTGCCTCAAAGATGGCTCAAAGCTCAGGGTATTAGGTCAAGAATTTCACCTCCTCGCATTTCAAGTTTCTTCTTAAAGTCTCTAAGCCATTTAGTCGATAATTCGAAGTTTGAATTGACAAATGTGGAGTTTGGGCACAAGAAATAAGGTTGGGGGTTCATGATCGTCAAGACATGTTTTTGTTGCTTAAGTTACAAGTTATTGTGGGTTGAATATCAAAAATTAGGGTTCTGGTCGAGAAGTGCAAGTGTGGTTCAGGCATGATATGAAGATCAAGGTTAAAGCGACTGGTGTTTTGGGTTCGAATTAACCAGTGGAATTAAATTCTTAAGCATTTATTTTGTTTGAGAGTTTGATTGGATTTTGAAAGACAAGGCGCGTGATTGTTTGGAATAGAAGTTATAACAATTGCTCACAATTTCTTGAAGTTTAAGTTACAAAGTCAAAGGGTGCATTCAAATCATTCAAGTGGAAATTACCACTTTCAATCAAAGTTCAAGAGTTGTTTGATTTCCATACAAAAAATTCATTCAAAAAATATATCATTCAAGCTTTCGTGTTCATTACATTTTTGGGACAGATTACAGAGCATGTGAAATCATAAATTACAATTATTGAAATACAAGCTACATTTGTTTTGTTTACAAAGAAATAAATAATGTGTGTTTCTTCAAGTCTTCATCTTCAAGTCGTTCGTCCTCACTCCTCGCCATGGTATTTTTATCGTTCAACATCACTTTGATCGTCCAATTCTCGTGTTCATGAAACAAGACAAAGAAAAATAATGAAAGTTAGAAATTAACATATGAAAATTTCCAAATAATTATTTGTTAAGATAAAAATGCTCATCATCAGGGTTGGTATTTGGAATCAGAAATCAGAAGGGGTTTATCTTTAATCATGGTTTATTTTCTCCCAATTTGCAAATCATAAAAATTTGTCCTCTTTGGTTCACAAAAAGGGAGAAAAGAAAAATTGCAAAGCAGCAACAAGCAAATGCAAACAACTGCTGCCCAAAAACAAATGCAGTTAAGTTACAAGCTGCATCACAAAAGCCATAGGCTAGCAAACAAACAAGCATATCAGAACAGCACAAAAACAACAACAGTCGGCCAGCAAGCGCACAACAACAGCATGCCAGCAAGCGCACAGCAACAGCAGGCCAGCAAGCGCACAAAACAACCAGGCTGCAAACAAAACCAGCAAAACAACCAAGCTGCAGAACAAGGCAGCAGGCTGCCTAGGCAAAGCTGCACCACAAAATCCCCAGGCTAGCAAAAAAATAGCAAGGCAGAACAGCAATAGCACAACAGCAAACATAAGGCAAGCAAAGGACATGTTTGCAGTTGTTGTACCCCAAAATTTGTCCTCTCATGTCTCAAGGATTCTTAGAATTACTTCAGTCAAGTTTCAAACCTCAGACCACATTTTCTAAGAAGAATCATTCAAATTATCAAAAAGGGGGGCAAAATGAGCAAAATTGAAGTTTCTGCTGGAAAAGTCAACTGAATGCTAAAAAGTCAAACTTTGACTTTTTGATCAAATTTGAGTCCCAAAAATCACATTATGTCAAGACATCCAAGAAAAATGAAATGTGATCATCAAAAATCAAGAGAATCAAAAATCCAGCTTTTGCAAGACTTTTAAATTTTCTAAGTATTTTCTATACTTGGTTAATTTCATTTGCTCCATGGCATTTCACTATAATTCCGATTAATTCAAAATGATGCAAGTAATTCAAGTTATTACAAAGTGACATTTTGCAAAATTACAAATTCAAAAACTATATCTTGATTAAAAGCTTGTCACAATATTTTTTCCTTTGACATAATGTGCACAAGACTAAATTTGTGACATGCTACAAACTATGCTGTCCAAAGTTGAAGAAAATATGATATATCACATTGCCATAACACCCTATGCTGCCCTGCATGAAAGCTTGTGCCATGCTACATCCTAAGTATGCATGCTGCCCAATACAGTCCAAAACTGCTCTATGCAGTATGCCCAAGCCTGCACCACAACAGCCCCAAGATTGCACCAAAATGGCAAAGGAAAATTGTGTGCAGAAAGTATCAAAGCAGTAGGCAAAAACAATTCAAAATGACTTATTTGTTTTCCCCCCTAAACCACAATCAAGGGGTCTACAAAAAGAGGACTGTCTTATAAGACAAGGAGGTGGGATTTTGAAGAGAGGTTAAAAAATTTCTAGAGAGAAGATAGAGAGTTTTGGTTGAGCAAAAAAATAATATTCTGTGCAACTTTGACTCATTTTCAAAACCAAAACTGCTCTTGTTCAAAATAGAAACCAAACCCATTGCTCCACCATACAAACTCTTCCTCAAAGACTGTCCAAACACAACCAAAAACAATCCCTGTAGTGTTGTTCATCCCTATCCTCAAAACACCAAAAACATTACAGTACAGTCCAGCTTAGTTTCAACAGTCCGGAGTAGCTTTCTGGAGATTCATTGAGGTCCTCATCACATTTGAAAAAACATTCAGATTTAAAACAGACAGTGTAGTCCAGAGGTAAGTCTTCTTGACTTGATACCTCTCCATACATCATTAATGATTTATTTCTTTTGAAGACAAGATGTAGTACTTTAATATCTTTTTGAACTAGTCATCTGCGCCTTGTTTAGGCTTATTCAATCATTTGTTGTTCATGTTTATCCATCATATGCCATAAGCTAACCTGTACATTCAGTAAAATAATGTTTAAGGCAGGAAAATGCAGCATGTATCGACAAATATCATCATGTATCGACCCTATCCTAGTGAAAAAAATAGGGTATAAGTCGACACATAATCCTCATGCGTCGACCCATACAGAGTTCAGGTCACAAGCAGGAGCTGGAAGAGCTTATGAGTCGATACATACGCGTTTCGCATCGACACGAGAAGGGTGCATGAGTCGACACATTCCATTATGTGTCGACTCATACTGAGTTATTTTGTTTTGTAGGAGCAGGGAAAAGCTATGTGTCGATGCATAGCAGCATGAGTCGACACATAGTGGTTCAAAATACATTTCTTCCTATATTTGGCATTTTTTTCACATTATCTTTGTTGTTGTTCGATATGGTTGTAATATTTTAGTTCCTACTTCATCCCCATTATTAATTTGTACCCCCATCCCCCTATAATGATGTAATAGCTTAGATTTTACTTTCCGCGTTTTACTTGCTTTTCATGTATTGCTAGTAAATAGGATGCATGGCAAGATAAAATCAACAAATAGACGACTTTCAAATACAAAATAAAACGTATGCAAACTAACACACTTGCACACTAACACCTCTAGGGCAATCTCACTTTGTCGCCTTTCGAAAAATAGTCATGCCCCTCTAATATGAAGCGTTTTAAGCAAAGACCCTTCGATAAAAAAAGATCGTAGTCCCTCGATGACCCTCGATGTTGCCTTCGGTAAAACGATCTAGTCCCTAAACGAAATTTCTAAAACGTCTCATAAGTTGCTTTCTATGACTATGCAAACGTCCCATGCTCGTCCCTTCACATCCAACGATGGAACTTATTACCAAAACAATGGTAAGATAGCCACATCTAAAGGAGAAGGAAAAGCACATTTAAGACATTTTGAGTAGGTAGTTTCGCTCTTACTTACTTGCTTGCTCACAACTACAAAAAACACTTTTATACATCAACACACTTATTTCAAAACATTTCCAAAAGATAAAACATTTTGTATACGTTCTTATAGAGACGAGAACCATTGCAAAATATCTTTCCGAAAACCACTTTCCAAATCACAATCCACAAGTACACCTTTGAACTATCTTTCGAAACAAAACTTTGTATACGTTCTTATAGAGACGAGAACCATTACAAAGATATTTCCAAAATACTTTCAAAGCCCACATCACAAAGCACATTCAAACGAAAGCAAGTTGATCTAGCGAGTAACTAAGAGCCCATGGAAAACCATGGATGAAAAGGGTGCTAATACCTTCCCTTTTCATAATCTACCCCTCGAACTCAAGAAAACATCTCTAAAGGTCTTTCCTGTGCTTTTTCACCTTTCCTTTTTGGATAAAATAAAAGTCGGTGGCGACTCTTGCTAAACCGTAACATTTGCAAACACAAACGTAAAACATCAAGTCAGTTCTCCCACCGTACCACAGAACTGGCGACTCTACTGGGGAAGAAATAAAAAAAAAGTGGGGTTACCTTAGGGTTAGATCACCTTTACTCGCTTTCATTATTTGATTTGTGTGCTTTATATTTAGTTCTTCATATTGGGATTGCTTTGATCCTCCACCAGGATTTGGGACACCTTTTTAGGTAAATAGTAATAGATTGTGGAGACTGTACGGTGTATACCGATATGGTTGAAACAATGGCTATGTTAGTGTGACGCATTTGTGGGTACTGGTATCCCTCGTGGTAAATCGAGGAGAATACGGAGCCGCTGAGTGGCGTCATGAAGCACTAATTGACCTTAGAACCCTAATTGAACAAACTTGGCCATTAGGACGTAGTGAGGTAGCCGGTTTCGGTGTAGAGCTGAAAATTGGTTGATACTCGATACTACACTCATTGAGGCTAGACTTTTGGGATATCTCGGCCGCAAGAAAAGATTGTTGTGCTGAGACAATGCCTAAGAGAAAAGTCGGTGATATTGAGATCCTTTAGAACCCGATCATTATTTCTAGGACAGGTTGAGCCATCTAGACTTCAAGAGGGTACTTACCTACAAAACACATGCAAGCCTAAAACATAGGGATCTGTTTGTTGTGTATGTATATTTGCTTATACATAAACATCATAAACATCATCAATATCATATGCATACTCACTAACCATTTCAAGGATTTAGAAATTTATCTGTTTTTGTTTTGTAGGACATGAATTCTGTCCGAAGAAACACCATTTGAATCAGCTTCGTAAAAGCACATCCTCAACTTCAAGAATTATCCTCAAGAGTGCCCGGGGATTCTCCTTTTACCAAGAAATATGGTCGACTCCTCAGTTTGGCTACATCCAACTTCTAAGAAGAGATGATGTGTGTACTATTCCAATTCTTTGATCTCGTACATCATTGTTTCACTTTCCCGGACTATCAGTTGGTATATACACTAGAAGAGTTCTCTCTACTCTTAGGGGTGCCCGTGCTTAATCAGATACCGTTCACTGGTCTAGAAGGGATTCCAAAACCTAAAGTCATCGCCGAAGCTTTACATGTGAAGAGGGCCGACGTCATAGCCAATTGAGAGACAAGAAGTGGGGTTAAAGGCTTTCTAGCTAAGTTTCTATTGGAAAAAGCTCGTTCATTCTGGGATGACATGGATTTCTAAGCTTTCGAAGACGTGCTAGCTCTCCTCATTTATGGTTTGGTTCTGTTTCCCAATTCGGACCAATTCATAGACATTAATTCCATCAAAGTTTTTCTCTCTCGCAATCATATACCTACCTTACTATGAGACATCTTGCATTGCGTTCATACCTGAACCATGAAGAAAAGAGGTACCCTTTTGTGTTGTATTCCCTTACTCTATAAGTGGTTCACTTCACACCTGCCTCAGTAAGCATTGAAGAACGAGCAAAGATTGACTTAGTCTCAAAGGATGATGTCTCTCACCCACTCTGATATTCGTTGGTGCTCGAGATCCTTGGAAGATATCTCTATCATTGACCGCTATGGGGAGTTCCCTAATGTACCTCTGCTTGGTATTAGGGGAGGTATCACCTACAACCCGTGCTTAGCTCTTCGACAATTTGGGTATTCCCGAAGAGACGGCCCTCATGAGATGCTCATCCAAGGTCTGGTGTTCGACTACGACAAAGAAGACCAAGGTTACCGCCATAGGTTTACACGTGCTTGGGGAATGGTGAACAAGGTGGACAGTAGGACTTTGGGATATAAAAACTCCATCCCTCTCGAGCCTTACCTTAAGTGGGTACAGGCTCGTGCCCAGAGTCTCTTGATGCCCTACCCTTCCATCCTTCCTGTCATCGTTGAGCCTGTTATTGAAGGAGACGTCCCATACACAGTTCTTCATCCTGACATGCCTACCTCTCTCGAAGACCTGCAGAAAGCTTGGGTTTAGTTGAAGGAAGAACGAGACACCTTTGAAACCCGGTATTACGCCAGTGAGAAGAAAGTTCTGGAGCTCACCAAACTGCTTCATGAAGAGAAAAACCTGAATACCTACATTGTTCCAAAGAGGATGTGTTCGGTCTTTTTGTCTTAGGAGTTTTGATGTATTTTGCTTCTTTCTTTGTAAGCCCAAGGAGGCATGATGTATTCAAACTTGGTTTTATTTAATATGACGTGTGTTCCTTTTTTGGTTTGAACAAGTTTAAATCTCTAAATTTCCTTGAAATCATTTGCATATTGCATCTTCATTCATCATAACATCATACAGGTTTCTCATAACAGGTCGCCTTATCCTTCTACTGTTTATTTCAGTGAGATGGATGTTGAACAGACTGTGAAAGATCTTCAGGCGCAGAATGCCCAGTTTCAACAAATGCTCATGGCTCTGACAAAAGGACAAGAGGAGTTGAAGATTCTGTTGGCCAAAGAGAAGAAGAAGAAAACGAAGAAACCAATCGGTGTTGTAATCATGGGAAGAAGGTTTAAAGGACAGACCAGGCGAACTTTAGACTTTGCAACATCATCAGGAAAAGGAGATAATCAAACCCAAGAAGTGAACAACGACCCAGCATCTGAAGGAGAGGAAGAGCTTGATTACTCTGAGGAACAGTATCCTCCTGCTGATGATAAATACAAACAGCTAGAGGATTGTTTGAATGCTATGGAGATTCAGAGGGTACCCGGTTCGGACTTTGAAGAATTAGGACTCATCTTAGGGGTTGTCATCCCACATAAATTCAAGGTCCCATCTTTCGCCAAGTACGATGGTGTCTCTTGCCCGAAGCTACATCTAAGGTCATATGTCAGAAAGATTCAACCCCACACGGCTGACAAGAATCTGTGGGTACATTTCTTCCAGGAGATTTTATTTGGGACTCAGTTGGATTGGTTCTACCAATTAGAAGGGACCAATGTTCGCAACTGGGAAGAGTTGGCCGCCACTTTCTACAAACAATATCAGTATAATACTGATTTGGCTCCAACTAGGACGCAGTTATAAAGCATGTATATGGGAACGGGTGAAGGTTTCAAAACCTATGCTCAAAAATGGAGGGATCTCGCAGGCAGGGTCCATCCCCCTCTATCCGACAGAGAATTAGTGGATATGTTCCTAGGAACCTTGTCAGGACCATTTTTCAATCACCTGATTGAGAGTTCTTCAGCTGGGTTTACTGAATTAATTATGACCGGTGAGCGGGTTGAAGCCGGTATAAAAAGCGGCAAAATTCAAAGAGATGCATCCTCGAGTATGGTGAAGAAGCCCTTTGTTGGAAAGAAGGAGGTCAGTGTTGCATATGATTATAGAAGTCAAAACAAAACTGACCATCGTTCGGCAGTAGGGGATGTCATGATTTCTAACCCTGCACCAAATCAGCAGCGAAATTATCAGCACAAACCAGAAGCGCCCATGAGACAATTTACCCGGATTAACATGACCATGTCTCAAGTCTTGCCACACCTTCTCAAGACCAATCTGGAAACTTTAAAGGAAGCTCCCAAGAATCCCAATATTGCTTCTCCTTGCTACAACCCGAACGCCCGATGTGCCTATCATTCTGAAAGCCCAGGGCACGATACAAATGACTGTTGGGCCTTAAAGAATAAGGTGCAAGACCTTATCGATGCGAAAGAGATTGAATTTGATCCCCCGGAAACGCCTAATGTAATAGCGGCACCAATGCCCAGACATGGCCAAGGTATCAACGCCATTGACGATGATCGTTTTATTTCCTCTGTGAATGATTTAGTTACTCCTCTGTTGACCATTAAACAGAATCTATTGCGAGTCGGCTTGTTCCCAGGTTGCGATGAAGATTGTCACTTATGCAAGTCTATACCGAACAGCTGTTTGTTACTAAGATAGGCGTCTAGCGCCTGATGACTAGCAAAGAAATCCTATTTGAAAAGCTATCTCTTATCAAAAGTTTTTATCAAGATGTTTCGATAATCACCATTTCCAACAATCCTCCCAGGGTCTCTACCAAAAGACCCGTCAGGATTACATTTGTTCCAAGATCTGCACCTTTAATCATCACTATGCTAAGACCAATATCATACTCCTCGGATAAAGTTGTTCCCTGGAGTTATGAGGCTGACGTTTATTACTATGGCGTCAAGCAAGATCAGTTGGCTGTCAAGGACGAAGTTGCGAGAGATATTGATCTCGATATCGGTAACATCACTGGAACCAGCAAAATAACAAGAAGTGGAAGAGTCTTCTCACCTGAGATTTCTCCAAAGACTGGTGCTACCCCTGTGATCATTCCTACTGCCACTCCTACCGACACTCACAATGATACTCCTACTGTTATCCCTGTTGCCGATACAAGGGGCAAAGAGGCTCTGAATGAGTTTGTCCAAGCAAGAGAGTGTCCCGAAGTCATCCTTAAAGCTTCTAGAAAGGAAATAGAAGAAATCCTGAAGATAATCAAGAAAAGTGACTACAACATTGTAGAACAATTGGGGAAGACCCCCTCGAAGATATCATTGATGTCCTTACTTTTGTGTTCTGAAACTCATGCCAAAGCCTTGGAAAAGTTTCTTAAGACCGCTCACGTGCCCCAATAGACCTCCATCGACCAATTTGAAAACGGTGTGGCCAGTCTAATTGCTGATAACAGATTGGGCTTTTTCTATGTTGATTTAACCTCTAAGGGAAGGAAGCACAACGATGCCTTACATATTTCCATTGAATGCAGGGGCACCACACTTGCCCATGTTTTGGTGGATACCGGTTCATCATTGAATGTCTTTCCCAAAAATGCTCTCGATCGACTGGATTGCGAGGGGCTCATCTTGAAACCTAGCAACATTATAGTGATGTCCTTTGATGGCTCCAAAAGGACAGTACACGGAGAAGTTAACATCCCCATAAAATTGGGACTCAAACTTTTGACTCAATTTTCTATGTGATGGACATCCTCCCTTTGTACTCTTGTCTGTTGGGTCGACCCTGGATCCATGGCGCTGGTGCTGTCACTTCTACCCTACACCAAAAGCTAAAGTACCCGATCAGAGGGAAGACTGTCACAGTTCATGGAGAGGAAGAGTACATGGTTAGCCATCTAAACTCTTTCAAGTATGTCGAAATGGATGGTGAATTCATAGAGACTCCCTGTCAGAACTTTGAGGAGGTTCCAGCAACGGTCGTGGCAACCAAGTCTACTCCAAAAGTCTCGAAGATTACCAGACCGCCATTGAAGATGGCCTCGTTGAAAGATGCTCGAGCAGTAGTTGAAGAGGGAGAGTGTACTATCTGGGGTCAGCTTCCGGATATTCCCTACAAGTCCGACAAATTTGGGTTGGGATTCACTTCAGAGGCCCAAAAAGTTGTTCGACATTCTCGCGCTGGGGGACCACCTCTGCGTATCAACAATCAGGGAATCAGTGCAATAGAAGACAGTGATGGCAGCAGTGACATGGACGAATGGATTTTTCCATCCATCGGCGGAGGGATCAACAATTGGGAGGCCAAAGATTTCATTCATATTACTTTTATTCAAGAGTAATTGTCTTTTAATATTTTCAGGCTTATAATATTTAAACAATTTAGACTTTTTTAAAACCTTGTGTCTTACTCGAGGCACAACGGTCCATTTGTGAGGGTTGTCACTTCATTCTCATATGTGATTAATGAATCATGGACGTTTTTGTATCAAATTTTGTTTTCTTCGTCTTTTCTTTCTTACATTTTATTTCTTTCAAAGGTAGCTATGCTCTTACACACACTCACATATTAAAAATGCAGATCTACATCCACTCAGGATCACATGGGTAACAGTTCTGCTATGGCCAATTGTGACTTTGAAAATCCGATCTACCAAGCCGCAACGAAGGTGAGGAAGATTATGAAGTGCCAGGGGAGTTGGCCAGGTTGTTGCAACAGGAAGAAAGGACCATTCAGCTACACGAAGAGTCGGTCGAAATAGTTAATTTGGGAACTGAGGAAGACAAGAAGGAGGTCAAGGTGGGTGCCAATTTGGAATCCCATGTCAAGGAGCGCCTGATTCAGTTATTACACAACTATGTCGAAATCTTTGCCTGGTTGTACGAAGACATGTCGGGACTTGATGCAGACATTGTGGTACATCGTCTGCCTACAAAGGAAGATTATCCTCCAGTAAAGCAAAAGGTCTGTCGCATGAGGCTCGACATGCCAGAAAATATCAAAGCAGAAGTCATGAAGCAATTCAATGCCGGATTTTTGGTTGTCACCTCTTATCCTCAATGGGTTGCCAACATTGTTCCCATGCCTAAAAAGGACGGCAAAGTACGAATGTGTGTGGATTATAGAGATTTAAACAGGGTCAACCCTAAAGATGATTTTCTACTTCCCTACATTGATATCCTGGTTGACAATACGGCCCAGCACAAAGTATTTTCCTTCATGGATGGATTTTCAGGTTATAACCGAATCAAAATGGCACCTGAGGACATGGAGAAAACTACATTTGTCACACAGTGGGGCATATTCTGTTACAAAGTGATGCCATTTGGACTGAAGAATGTTGGGGAAACCTATCAACGTGCCATGGTGGCTTTATTTCATGATATGATACATCATGAGATAGAGGTCTATGTAGATGATATGATATCCCGATCACAAACTGAAGAGGAGCACCTTGACCACTTGCAAAAGTTTTTTGAGAGATTGAAGGAGTACAAACTTAGGTTAAATCCAAACAAGTGCACATTCGGTGTCCGGTCTGGTAAACTCCTAGGTTTTGTTTTCAGCAACAAAGGCATCAAAGTTGATCCTGCCAAGGTTAAAGCGATACAAGAAATGCCTTCTTCTCGTACTGAGAAGGAAGTCAGAGGATTCTTGGGACGCCTGAACTATATTGCCCGATTCATTTCTCACCTAACAGCTACTTGTGAACCAATCTTCAAATTGTTGAAGAAAGATCAAGTAGTCAGATGGAATGATAAATGTCAGATTGCTTTTGACAAGATCAAAGAGTACTTACAAGAGCCTCTTGTGTTGTTGCCACCTGTCGAGGGAAGGCCATTGATCTTATATCTAACTGTTTTAGAAAACTCAATGGGGTGTGTGCTGGGGCAGCATGACGAGTCTGGCTGAAAAGAGCACGCTATTTACTACCTGAGAAAAAAGTTTACCGACTGTGAAACCAGATATTCACTGCTCGAGAAAACTTGCTGCGCTCTGGCATGGGCTGCTCACCGGCTAAGACAATATATGTTGACTCATACTACTTTGTTGATATCTAAAATGGATCCGATAAAGTACATCTTCGAGAAGCCCGCTCTTTCTGGGAGAATAGCGAAATGGTAGATGATCCTAACAGAATATAACATACAGTATACTACCCAGAAAGCTATAAAGGGTAGTGTATTGGCTGATCACCTAGCTCACCAAGCCGTGGAAGACTATCAGGCCATGAAGTTCGAGTTCCCGGATGAAGACATCATGACATTAGACAACTGTGAAGAAATCAGGCCATATGATGGACCTGAACAAGGATCCCGATGGACCCTGTTCTTTGATGGGGCATCCAACGCACTTGGTAATGGTATCGGTGCCGTACTCATATCTCCAGAAGGATGTCATACTCCCTTCATTGCCAGACTTTGCTTCAATTGTACAAACAACATGGCAGAATATGAAGCATGTATCTTCGGTCTCAAAGCTGCTATAGACTTGAGGATCAAATACTTGGATGTATTTGGAGATTCAACTTTGGTCATCAGTCAGGTCAAAGGGAAATGGGACAACAAACATCCCAACCTTATCCCTTACAAAGATCATGTGTTGACATTATTGCCGCATTTCGAAAAGATTACCTTCGAGCATTTCCCGCGAGAAGAAAATCAGCTAGCTGACGCACTAGCTACAATGTCATCTATGTTTAAACTTAATTGGTATAACGAGGCTCCTCAAATCACCATTGAGCGGATGGATGAACCAGCTTACTGTCACGAGATCGGTACTGAAGAAGTAGTGGATCGACCTTGGTTCCAAGAAGTTAAAAGGTATCTCGAGTCTCAGGAATATCCAGAAGGAGCTTCGGTGAATGACAAGAAGTTCCTAAGAAGATTCTCAGCTAAGTTCTTCCTTAGTAACGGCATTTTGTACAAACGCAGTCATGACTCTGTTCTACTTCGGTGTATAGACAAGGTTGAATCTGAAAGGATCATGGTTGAAATACACGAAGGCACTTTTGGTACCCATTCCATTGGGCATATAATGGCAAAGAAAATCCTACGGGCAGGCTATTATTGGTCTACCATGGAGGCAGATTGCTACCAATACTCTCGGACTTGCCATAAGTGTCAGATTTATGCAGATAAAGTGCACGTACCTCCGGTTCCTCTAAACGTCTTGACGGCTCCTTGGCCCTTTGCTATGTGGGGAATCGATATGATTGGGGAAATCAAGCCAATGGCCTCCAATGGACACCGCTTTATCTTAGTGGCCATCGACTATTTTACAAAGTGGGTTGAGGCAGCTTCCTTTGCTTCCGTTACTACGAATATGGTCGCTCGGTTCATCAAACAGAATCTCATATGTCGGTACAGTATCCCAGAGAGAATCCTCACTGATAATGGTACCAACCTTAACAATACTATGATCACCGCCTTGTGTGAGCAGTTCAAGATTCAGCATCACAATTCACCCCCTATCGGCCAAAGATGAATGGTGTCGTCGAAGCTGCAAATAAAAACATTAAGAAGATCATACAGAAAATGACAGTCACCTACAAGGACTGGCATAAGATGCTACCATTTGCTCTCCACGGGTATAGCACTATGGCTCGCACATCAACTGGGGCAACACCCTATTCTTTGGTTTATGGCATGAAGGTTGTCTTGCCTATTGAGGTTCAGATCCCCTCTTTGAGAATTATGAAGGATGCAGGTTTGAATGAGGACGATTGGATCCATACTCGACTTGATCAACTAAACTTAATTGATGAAAAGAGACTTACTGCTGTTTGCCATGGTCAGATGTATCAAAAACGGATGATTAAGGCTTTCAACAAGAAAGTCAGGCGCCAAGTATATCAAGTTGGAGATCTAGTGATCAAGCGCATCATCTTGCCACAAAGTGATCCCAGTGGCAAATGGACTCCTACCTATGAAGGACCATTTGTAATCAAGAACATCTTCTCCGGTGGGGCAATGATCCTAGCCACCATGGACGGCGACAACCTGCCACACCTTGCAAACGCGGACATAGTCAAAAGATACTACGCATAAGAGACCCGCTAGGTTGACACACCTAGGCAAAACAAGGGCATCCCGGCGAACCAAAAGGTTCGGGAAAAAATTAGGGATAAAATAAAATAAAATCTGTACACCCGGCAAGTTGAAAACCCGAAAGGGCGACTTGGGCAAAAAAGGGTTTCCCGGTGGACTGAAAACCCGAAAGGGCGGTCCAGGAAAAAGTTAGGGAATTAAAGCGTATGACTATGTCCCGTCGGATCACTTTGAGGACAACCTCTTGACTTCTACGGACAAACTCAGAGTTTCTGATCAATTCAATCATCTTCGGACGAAGCAAAAAATATACAAGATATTCGGAGATACGAAGGCTATAGCAGAATGGAAACCCCATGGGATTATTACACATAGCTATCTTTCTTTGTATAAAGTTTTTCTTATTCTTTATGGCTCCATTCTCTTACTAGAATGTTTGTCTCCCTTGTACAAAATACTTATTCAAAGTCAATACAAAGATATCTCTTTGAAAGCACAGAAAACTATTTGTCTTTTTCTTTACACTTGTGTTTTATTTGCAAAAACGTCCAAAGATTCATTAATGAACATATGCATTTGAACATAATTACTGTTTACAAATAAACAAAATGAAAAAATACAATTACTGACAGGTTGAAAGAATAAGGAAATGTCTTTAGGTTATTCCATGAGCAATCCCCACAGTACGTCATTTAGATCCCCAGCGGAATAAACTTCAAATTATTAATCCTCAGTAGAGATCGTCAAATTTCTCAGGATTCCTCAAAGCAATATGTGGCATTGCCCTCACAGGCAAATTTTGCCAGTACTTCAAACTTCAAGACGTGAAGAACCCATATATATCCCCAACAGCTTTCAGGGATTTATTTTCCTCAATCAGAAATCAATACAGCAAATCAGCTTACATGCGCATACATTACATCCATATGTCATAAACATTGACAAAGACAAATAAATTGCATCATACATCACATGCGACATAACTCTGTGTTTCAACTAACATTTTACTCTTTGCAGGATAAGATTAACAGCTGCCATTAACAATATGCAATCATGATACAGTTCAGATACGCCCCAGGCACGAATGCCATTCTGATACTCATTCAGATTCAGTCTTCAGATACAGTTCAGATACGCTCCTGGCACGGATGCCATTCTGATACTCATTCGAATTCAACTTTTAGATACAGTTCAGATACGCTCCTGATACGGACGCCATTCTGATACTCATTCAGATTCAGTCTTCAGATACAGTTCAGATACAGTTCAGATACGCTCCTGACGCGGATGCCATTCTGATACTCATTTAAATTCAACTTTTAGATATAGTTCAGATACGCTCCTGACACGGATGCCATTCTGACACTCATACAGATTCAGTCTTCAGATACATTTCAGATACACTCCTGACGCGGATGCCATTCTGATAATCATTCAAATTCAACTTTTAGATACAGTTCAGATACGCTCCTGACACGGACGCCATTCTAATGCTCATTCAGACTTCAAACACAATTCAAATACGTTTTAAAAACGGATGTCATTCTGATACTCATTCAGTTTCAGTCTTCAGATACAGTTCAGATACGCTCCTGACACGGACGCCATTCTGATACTCATTCAGATTCAGTCTTCAAAGACAGTTCAGATACACTCCTGACGCGGATGCCATTATAATACTCATTCTTTTAGCTTACAAATTACAATGTCAGCAATAACTTTTGGATGGCATCTTTAAGCCCATCTCAAACAACTTTCTATCATCTCTCCAAATGGAATCTCTAAGCCCATTCCCCCAACCATCACATCACCGAGTGCAAATTTTTGGGCACTCTAGTGTCCAATCATCTTCCACCTTCGAGTCACGACTGGCAAAACATGCCAATCTAACTTTTCAGGTTTAAGATTGAACAGGGGCAGCTGTTGTACCCCAAAATTTTCCTTCTCGTGTCTCAAGGATTCTTAGAATTACTTCAGTCAAGTTTCAAGCCTCAGACCATATTTTCTAAGAAGAATCATTCAAATTATCAAAAAGGGGGGCAAAATGAGCAAAATTGAAGTTTCTGCTGGAAAAGTCAACCGAATGCTAAAAAGTCAAACTTTGACTTTTTGATCAAATTTGAGTCCCAAAAATCACATTATGTCAAGACATCCAAAAAAAATGAAATGTGATCATCAAAAATCAAGAGAACCAAAAATCCAGCTTTTGCAAGACTTTTAAATTTTCTTAGTATTTTCTATACTTCTTTAATTTCATTTGCTCCATGGCATTTCACTACAATTCCGATTAATTCAAAATGATGCAAGTAATTCAAGTTATTACAAAGTGACATTTTGAAAAATTACAAATTCAAAAACTATATCTTGATTAAAACCTTGTCACAATATTTTTTCCTTTGACATAATGTGCACAAGACCAAATTTGTGACATGCTACAAACTATGTTGTCCAAAGTTGAAGAAAATATGATATATCACATTGCCACAACACCCTATGCTTCCCTGCAAGAAAGCTTGTGCCATGCTACATCCTAAGTATGCATGCTGCCCAACACAGTCCAAAACTGCTCTATGCAGTCTGCCCAAGCCTGCACCACAACAACCCCAAAATTGCACCAAAATGGCAAAGGAAAATTGTGTGCAGAAAGTATCAAAGCAGTAGGCAAAAACAATTCAAAATGACTTATTTGTATTCCCCCCTAAACCACAGTCAAGGGGTCTACAAAAAGAGGACTGTCTCATAAGACAAGGAGGTGGGATTTTTAAGAGAGGTTAAAAATTTTCTAGAGAGAAGATAGAGAGTTTTGGTTGAGCAGAAAAACAATATTTTGTGCAACTTTGACTCATTTTCAAAACCAAAGCTGCTCTTGTTCAAAACAGAAACCCAACCCATTGCTCCACCATACAAACTCTTCCTCAAAGACTGTCCAAACACAACAAAAAAAACAGTCCCTTTAGTGCTGTTCATCCCTATCCTCAAAACACCAAAAACATTACAGTACAGTCCAGCTTAGTTTCAATAGTCCAGAGTAGCTTTCTGGAGATTCATTGAGGTCCTCATCACATTTGGAAAAACATTCAGATTTAAAATAGACAGTGCAGTCCAGAGGTAAGTCTTCTTGACTTGATATCTCTCCATACATCATTAATGATTTATTTCTTTTGAAGACAAGATGTAGTACTTTAATATCTTTTTGAACTAGTCATCTGCGCCTTGTTTAGGCTTATTCAATCATTTGTTGTTCATGTTTATCCATCATATGCCATAAGCTAACCTGTACATTCAGTAAAATAATGTTTAAGGCAGGAAAATGCAGCATGTATTGACACATATCATCATGTATCGACCCATCCTAGTGAAAACAATAGGGTATGAGTCGACACATAATCCTCATGCATCGACCCATACTGAGTTCAGGTCACAAACAGGAGCTGGAAGAGCTTATGAGTCGATACATACGCGTTTCGCATCGACACGAGAAGGGTGCATGAGTCGACACATTCCATTATGTGTCGACTCATACTGAGTTATTTTGTTTTGTAGGAGCAGGGAAAAGCTATGTGTCGATGCATAGCAGCATGGGTCGACACATAGTGGTTCAAAATGCATTTCTTCCTATATTTGGCACTGTTTTCACATTATCTTTGTTGTTGTTCGATATGGTTGTAATATTTTAGTTCCTACTTCATCCCCATTATTAATTTGTACCCCCATCCCCCTATAATGATGTAATAGCTTAGATTTTACTTTCCGCGTTTTACTTGCTTTTCATGTATTGCTAGTAAATAGGATGCATGGCAAGATAAAATCAACAAATAGACGACTTTCAAATACAAAATAAAACGTATGCAAACTAACACACTTGCACACTAACACCTCTAGGGAAATATCACTTTTTCGCCTTTCGGAAAATATTCATGCCCCTCTAATATGAAGCGTTTTAAGCAAACACCCTTCGATAAAAAAAGATCGTAGTCCCTCGATGACCCTCGATGTTGCCTTCGGTAAAACGATCTAGTCCCTAAACGACATTTCTAAAACGTCTCATAAGTTGCTTTCTATGACTATGCAAACGTCCCATGCTCGTCCCTTCACATCCAACGATGGAACTTCTTACCAAAACAATGGTAAGATAGCCACATCTAAATGAGAAGGAAAAGCACATTTAAGACCTTTTGAGTAGGTAGTTTCGCTCTTAGTTACTCGCTTGCTCGCAACTACAAAAAACACTTTTATACATCAACACTCTTATTTCGAGATATTTCCAAAAGATAAAACATTTTGTATACGTTCTTATAGAGACGAGAACCATTGAAAAATATCTTTCCGAAAACCACTTTCCAAATCACAATCCACAAGTACACCTTTGAACTATCTTTCGAAACAAAACTTTGTATACGTTCTTATAGAGACGAGAACCATTACAAAGATATTTCCAAAATACTTTCAAAGCCCACATCACAAAGCACATTCAAACGAAAGCAAGTTGATCTAGCGAGTAACTAAGAGCCCATGGAAAACCATGGATGAAAAGGGTGCTAATACCTTCCCTTTTCATAATCTACCCCCCGAACTCAAGAAAACATCTCTAAAGGTCTTTCCTGTGCTTTTTCACCTTTCCTTTTTGGATAAAAGAAAAGTCGGTGGCGGCTCTTGCTAAACCGCAACATTTGCAAACACAAACTCAAAACATCAAGTCAGTTCTCCCATCGTACCACAGCAGTAAATAAAAATAGGCAGCAGTTCGTAAAAATAGATAGTTATCAAGTAACTCACAATCCCCACGCATCATCATGTTCCAAAGTACCAACCCTTCAGAATTAATTTTCAAAAAAAGCAACAGCTTTGTGTCATTGAAAGACAAAAGAGGAAAAGAAAAACCTGCATCATACACAACCAAGTTTGCACCAAAATGGATAGAAACAGAACCTGTACTCAAAAGGAATTCAAAACAGCATCATAATCTGTTCAAATTTCCCAAACCTTTTCCCTCTAAAAATCACTCTTCAATCTTTATATAAGAGGGCTTGAACACACAGCAAAAGGGATCTTTTTTCACACAAAAAAAAACCAAGAATCTCACAGAAATATACCAGAAAGAAGATACGCAAAGTCATTCACAAAAACTTCACTCACCCCTGTAAAGTGAAACCTCACCAACTCAACTTCTTCATCTCCAAATCTGCAGAAACGCAGACCACCCCTCCACTTCATAAACCTTGCCCCCTAACACCAACTACTAAAAAAAATATACCAAAAATTTCATAGAAAATATCAACCTAAGCCTTTTCTCATTTATCACAAAACCACCCAAAACTCTCTTCAATTTTCTCAACTTCATAAACCTCAAAGTTGCTTAATTACTAACCTAACCATACCCTGAAGCAGACACAGACACAAACCTCAATGGATGCTCATTCAACGCGACAAAAACATAATAGAAAGGGAGAAGTAGAAGCATAGTCGAAAATAGAACATAGTCCAAAACAGAATGTTTCGAACCAGACAAGCATAAATTAGAAGAGAAATTGTTACCTTGGTGGAATTGTTCCTTTGTAGCTTGGATTTTCCGGCATTCTTTCAGAATGTCCCCCTTCTACAAACTCAGGTGTGCACTCTTTCTTTCTCAGTGCACTCTTAAATTCCTTCACCTGAAATAAATCAAGAATAATCATGCAAGCCTTGAATTTGAATATAATAGAAATACACAACTAGGTTTCTCAGAGGGGCTCCTCCGATTATAGCTCCTGTAGTAATTGGTTTGGTGCGATTGAGTCACGAATTTGAGTAGAGAATAAGCGGATAAGGATTTTTGTTGTTGATTAACCATGAATATGTGAGAGTTGGTGACCGATTAAGATAGGGAACGCGAGAGAAACTGCACAGAGAGAAGAGGGTTACGAATCTGTTTGGTTTGGTTTGAGAGAAAAAACACAGGAAGAAACAGAGGATTGATAGAAATCGAGGGTTCGAGATAAGAGTGATGTTGTTACTGTTTTGATGAGAGGAGAGTTTGAGAGATTTTGTGAACAGAGGAAAACACGTTTAGAAGGACCAATTTGTTGGGCGGCGGCCGATTGGGGCATTTAGGGTTCTTCATGAACCGTTTGTTTGGTTTTAGACAGGGTCGGACCTGGGTCTGACCTGACCCGGTCTGTTTAGGCCCGGTTCTTTCTTTTTTTACTTTGTTATATTTCATTAAACTTGGGCTTTGCTGTCTTCTTTTTGAAAATATCTTATCCCAATTAGAATTTCTGGATCCACACCATGAGTTTCGGGTGAACACCCCATGTGTCCTCTATTTGATTTTTTTATTTTTAAATTTTGATTCATTATCTTTTAATCAAAATTCTTGCATGATTTTATTAGCATAATAAAATTAAAAAATGTTAGAATTATGATTTTTAATATCTTTTTTTTTTAACATCTGTTAATATATAAAAAAATATTTAAAAAAAATAAAATAAAATTATGTTAATAGAACTGTTTGAGAGACTGAAGAAGTACAAGCTGAGGTTGAATCCAAACAAATGCACATTTGGGGTACGATTTGGTAAACTCCTAGGCTTTATCGTCAGCTGTTGTACCCTAAAATTTTCTCTCTCATTTCATCAACATTTTCTCACCACAAGACCCTTGGAGCTCAAGATCAAGTTAGGGTTTGCTCTGCTCAAGGCCCCTCCTTGCACTGTTGACCCAAATTAGGGTTTGAGTTTGCACAAAGATGTTTTGACCTAAAATTCCCAAAGTGACTTTCATGCTTCATGTTGGACTCACAAGTTTATCCATACCAAGTTTCAAGCCTTGATTCCAATCTTTGCCCAGTCAATTGGACAGTTGACCTAGAAATCAGCTGTATTGGGGAAAAAAGTCAATTGTGGCCAATTGACAGTCAAACCTCATGAAATTTGACCCACATCAACATAATGAACTCATATGAACCATTTGGTCAAGTTTGGATCACAATTCCACAAGAAATTTGATCAGATCACCAAAAGGGTAAAATGGTCATTTTTAGGGTTTTGACTGCACAAAGGCAATTTTTGACTGTTTGACCTAAATAATGGAAAAACAAGTTCATATATGGACTTAAGGACTCAATGGAATTGTCTTGACCCATTCAACAAGTTCAAAATATCTCAAATGCACAGGATTGAAGATGAATTTTCCAATCAACTGATCAAAATTTGACTGTATACTGAAAAGTCAAACTTTGACTTTTTGGTCAAAATCAAGTGCCAAGATTCATTTTTCATCAAGACGTGTCAAATTATGAAACTTGTTCATCAAGAAACCCAAAATTGCAAATTAGGGTTTAAAATGAAGAAATTTCATAACTTAGAAATTTTATAAGTTATGAAATTCCCTTATTTTTCCCTAACTTTGTCCCATTTTTTCATCAAGATACAAATGGATTCAAACAAAATTCAAAACATGAAAGTTGTAGTCCATTTCAAAATCTACAACTTTTATTCACAAAGTATTCTCAAAGGAAGCTTGTAGCTCAAGTTATGATTTTTGGAACAAGGGTGCAAAACATTTTTAACTCAGAAAAATTTTGACCTATTCTAGGCAGGATTTTTGTCCAACTTCTTGGCCATTTTTCACATGCTTCCACTTGGAGTTTCAATTTGCATTACAAATATGGATTGTGTTACACATTCAAAGCTTTCCAAATTGTCCAAGAACTTCTCAAACATCCTTGTGGTTAGAGAGAATCGAATTTGCAAAGTTGGGCAAAATTCACTTTTATTCTTGACCAAAGCATGTTCATAACATTGGCATTTTTCAAATCAGCTTGTACAAAGCTAGCTTGCAGGCCTCAAAACCAGTTTTACACACCTTAATTAAATGCCTAACCATTGTGTTCAAGCATTATTTTATGCATTTGGTCATTACACATGTAATTATCCCTTAAATAGAAAAAGCACATTTGCCATTTTTGAAAAGTGGTGCTTTATGTCAAATTGAAAACCTAAAAAGTACAAGCCAAATCTTTGAGGCCAGATAGAGTCCACAAATTTTTGTTACCAAGGGAAAGATATGCAGCATGCTTGAGAGCTTGGCACAGACCTATAACACAACTAACATTATCCTTGCTTACATTTGAAGAAAGCTTGCAAAAACTCTCAAACTCTCATTCCTGTCAACACAGCCAAACACAAACTTTGCAAACATCCTTCATACATCCAAGCAAGCCTAAAGCACGACCAAACCACCCTTCATCCCTCCTCATACAGAAAATCATAGTTTTTCTGCAAAATAGGGCATTTGTTGCAGTTTGACTTCCACAATCCATTCCACTCGTGCACTTTGGCTAAAACCAGTTCAAATACATTATATATCATCCATTGAAACTATCCCAAGCCCTAGATACAAACTGTAACACCCCTAACATCACTTGCCATTTTCACTTTTCAGTTTTGCAGGTGAACTTCCATAGCACGATTCAGAGAGTATCAAAGCAAGCTAGGTGTTGGAGAAGCATCCTTGGACTTCAGGCAAGCTGTACAAAAGCTCAAACTCCATTGAAGTTGGCCACATTGTTGTACACGACTCAAGCTGAAACAGGTAAAAACATGAGCTTCTATCTCTCAATCTATGAAGAGTTAGGCTTAGGTTTGTGAATGAAACATGCTCTACTCATAGCCCTGAAGCCATCCATGTATTTACTTTTCATTTATATTGAGTATGCTGTGAGAATTTTGGCCATGAACATTGAAGAAAAATTAGGTCAGAAATTGGGGATGAAGAAATTCTCCCTCGTTTCTTAGAGTTAGGTCAAGTGTTTTATATGTCTGAATTCGTCTCTTCATGCTCTATAATGTTTGTGTTATGAGTTTTTGTTAAAAGTCAAAGAATCAGGAGATGATGATTGCATAGGAGGCGCGCGCGTTTTTCTGTTTGAACATTGCTGGAGGTTGAAGACAAAGCTGGCTTGGGCTGGGCCTGAGTCAGTCTTGCTCTTTGCACCCCCTTTTCCAATTTACACCCCCCTGGCCCATTGTGTGATATATTTATCATTTTTGATTTTTTCTTTTCGATTTTGGCTTATTATTTTTTGCTCAAATATCAAAAATATCAAAAATATTTTTCCATACATTTTTGCATTTATTTGGCATTTATTTGTTTTATTTAACATATACATGTAAATAAAAATATTTTCTTTTTATTCAAAACACTAGAAAATAATACAAAAAAATATATTTTTTAGTTATTATTTATTATTTACATTTTGAAAACATTTTCTAAAAATACACATTTTTGTAAATAATTAATATTTTTATTCTTGTATATATTTAGTATATTTAATATATAATATATAAATACTTATATATTTTATTAAATATTTAGGACAAAAATATAAAAATAATACATTTTTATTTTTATTAATATATGACACTAAAAAATACTTTTTTACAATATACTTCTTTTTTTATTTTTTGTATAAATTAATATATAAATATTGTATATAATTAATAAATAAATACTATTTATTTGAAAACTAGGATTTTGCCCTAAACCATAAAAAATCCAAAATTTGACATTTTTTATTTTTGTTTCTATTTCACATAAAAAAAACACTTTCACATACATAAAAAAATCATTTTTGTGCATAATTCATTTTTGCATATTTATTATATTTACTTTACATTGTACAATTAAATATTTGTATATTCGATATGGATGTAATAGCTTTAGATTTAATTTCTTGCCAAATATCCCCCCATTCAAACATTTGTACCCCCATCCCTATAATGATGTTGTAATAATTTAGGACTTTAAATTTCCGCATTTAAAAGCTTTCAAATTATGTCATGATAGACCTAGGGTTTGTATGCAAATCAAATAACAAATAGCTTGACTAATACAAAGACAAAAAAGCATGAAAATGGACGGCACAATGCACACTTGCACCCTTAGGGTTACTCCACTTGTTGCCTTCAAAAATGGGCCATGTTGCATGTTGAGTGTCTTTGGCAAAACAAAAACAAATCAAATGATCATAGTCCCTCGATGACGCTTTCTCAAGTTGCCTAAAAAATGATCAAGTCCCTTAAAGGAAAAATTGCCAAAGACACTTGGCACTATTGCATTCATGGTTTAAACGATGACCCGCGCCCGTCCCGTTAACATCCTAACACAAGATTGTCCACCAAATACAATGGTGGAACAATAATGTTAAAAGGGTTAAAACATAGGAAAGATCTTTGAGAAATTTAGGGTAGATAGCTCTTGGTTACTTGATCAAACTTGCAAAACACACTTGCCTACTTTGAAAACACACTCCACAATACAACTTTCAAAACAACTTTCAAAAACATTGAAAACTTTTTAAAAGACAAATACACCTTTGTATACATTCAAACATGGATCATTACAAAGGTTGCCACAACAAATGGCCTCTTTTCAAAACCTCTTTCAAAATCACACACAAAGCACCATTTCAAACAATTGAAAGCACCATTTCAAACAATTGAAAAGCAAAGGCAAGTGATCTAAGCAAGTAACTAAGATCCCATGGATAACCATGGATAGAAAGGGTGCTAATACCTTCCCTTTCTATAATCTACTCCCCGAACCCATGAAAACATCTCAAAGGTTTTTCCTGTGCTTTTTAACCTTTCCTTAGGATAAAATAAAAAGTCGGTGGCGACTCTTGCTCAACCGAAACATTTGCGAAAACAAACGCGAAACCTCAAGTCAGTTCTCCCACTGTATCACAGAACTGGCGACTCTGCTGGGGGGTAAATTTAAAAGTGGAGTAACCTTAGGGCCTAGATCACCCTTTTGCATGACTAATTGTTTGCTTTGATTGCTTTACATTTTTGTTCTCTTGTTTGGGCTTGAAATCCTACACCCGGATTTGGGAAACATTCATAGATAGCAATACGTTGTGGAAACTATGCGGGGTATACCGACACAGTTGAAGCAATAGCTATATTAGTGCGACATATTTGTGAGTACCGGTAACCCTTGAGTTCAATCAAGGAGAGTACGGGGCCGCTGAGTGATGTCACTAAGCACTAATGACCTAGAACCTTACTTGACCATCTTGGCCTTCTATTAGGGGTAGTGAGATGACCGGCTTTGGTGCAGTCCGAAGTTGGTAGATACTCGATACTACACTCATTGAGGTTTGTTTTCTTGGAATATTTTGGTCGCTAGTTAAGTGGCTAAACCAAAACAATGAACATGGAAAACAATCTAATGATATTGAGCTCCTTAGAACCCGGTTACTATTTATAGGACAGGTTTTTAAGCCAACTTCACTCAAGAGGGTACTTACCTATGAAACCTCATGCAAGCCTGAAACTAGGGTTTTGTGTGACTTGCTTGTACATATGTTTGTGCATACATCATGAACATCATAAAACATCATATGAATCCACTAACCATTTCAAGGGTTTGGATCTTCATATTTGTTCTTGTTTTGTAGGTCATGGAAATTCTTCACAGGAAAACCATTCAAGTCAACCTTGTGAGAATCCCTCCTCAACTCAAGGAGCTCACATCCAGAATTCCAGAAAGTTCTCTCTTTAGTGAAAGACATGGTATACTTCTCAACCTAGTCAACACCAGCATTGAAGAAGACATGGTGAGAGTGTTGTTCCAATTCTTTGACCCCTTCACCACTGTTTCACATTCCCCCGACTACCAATTGGTGCCTACTTTGGAGGAATTTTCTCAACTCCTGATAATTCCTATTCTTAATCAACTACCCTACAACGGTACGGAAAAAGAACCAAAGCCTGAAGATGTTGCTCAAGCACTACACTTGCAACCATCCGACATCAAGGGGCATTGGGAAACTAGAAGTGGTGTCAAAGGCTTCTTGGCAAAATTCTTGTTTGAGAAGGCACAAGAGTGTTGGAATTCTTTGGATCTACAAGCCTTTGAAGAGATTGTTGCACTCCTCATTTATGGGTTGGTCTTGTTCCCAAATCCTGACCAACTCATAGATGTAAATGCTGTCAAGATTTTCCTATCCAAGAATCCCATACCTACATTGCTTGGGGACATCCTCCACTCATTTTACACACGAACAATGAGGAGGAGAGGTGTTATCATGTGTTGTACTCCTCTCCTTGCAAGGTGGTTTATTTCTCACCTTCCACAATCAGTGTTGAAGAATGAACAAGGCTTAAGGTGGTCACAACGGTTGATGACCCTCACACACTCTGATGTACATTGGTGTTCTCGGTCCAGAGAAAATGACATCATCATCGATCGCTGTGGTGAGTTCCCTAATGTTCCATTACTTAGAAATAGAGGGGAATTACCTACAACCCTTGTCTAGCTTTGAGACAATTTGGATATGCACGGAGGGATGGCCCTCATGACATGTTGATTCCTGACCTAGTTTTTGACTTCGACAACGATGTACAAGGACTTCTCCAAAGATTCATCAGAGCTTGGATGATGCCTAACAAGGTAGATAGCAAGACACTGGGGCACAAGAACTCCATCCCTCTTGAGCCTTACCTCAAGTGGGTACGACCCAAGCCCAGAGTCTTATGATGCCTTACCCTCATATTCTCCCTTTGATTAAAAAGCCTGTTAAGGAAGGAGAGGTTCCTTACACCATCCTACATCCTGACATGCCTACATCATGGGAGGAAATGCAAAAGAGTTGGATCTAACTCAAGAAAGAAAGGGATACTTTTGAAGCCAGCTTCTACGCCAGTGAGAAGAAGGTTTTGGAGCTTACCCGCCGACTTCATGAGGAGGAGACCCTCAACACTTACATCGCACCAAAGAGGATACACAACGTCTTTTTACCTTAAGAAGTTTTTGTAATATTTGGCCCATGGGGCATTTATGTACTGACAAATTTCTTATTATTAATATGACGTGTGTTCTTTTTGTTTGCAACAACTTTGAATTTCTAAATCCTTGAATGCATTGCACGAATAAACATATCATTCATCATATGCATAAACAGGTCTCCACACCAGGTTTCCTTATCTTTCTGCTATTTATTTCAGTAAGATGGATATCAAACAGACGGTCAAAGATCTGCAGGTACAAAACTCGCAATTTCAACAGCTCCTTATGACCTTGGCCAAGGGTCAGGAGGATCTTAAAGCACTGTTAGGGAACAAAGAGCAAGAAAAAGGAAAAAGAAGAAGAAAAGAGTTGGGGTAGCTACACTGGGAAGAAGATTTGAGAATGAAGCTAGGAGAGTTCTTGATTTTCCCTCCATATCTGATGAGCGAACCGGTAAGGGAAAAGGAGTTACACTACCTTCTGAGTCCGAAGCTGAAGAGGAAGAGGTTGAGGAAGATAAAGACTACTCAAAGCAGCAATACCCGCCAGCGGACGACAAATACAAAAACCTGGAGGATAGACTGGCAGCTATGGAGCTGCAAAGGGTTCCTGGGCTAGATTTTGAAGAATTAGGATTGATTGCTGGGATTGTGATCCCTCCAAAGTTTAAAGTGCCAACTTTTGCAAAATATGATGGTCTGTCTTGCCCAAAGATGCACCTAAGGTCGTATGTCAGAAAAATTCAACCTCATTCATCCGATAGAAATCTTTGGGGTACACTTCTTCTAGGATAGCCTGTCTGGTACACAGCTAGATTGGTTTTACCAGCTTGAGAGGTCAGAAGTGCACAGTTGGGAGGATTTGGCAGCTGCCTTTTATCGCCAGTATCAATACAACACCGACTTGGAACCAACCTGTACTCAGTTACAAAGTATAGGAATAGCCGCAAATGAGGGATTCAAAGAATACGCCCAGAAATGGCGCGACTTGGCCGGAAGAGTGCAGCCACCTCTTTCAGATAGGGAACTAGTTGATATGTTCTTGGGGACCCTATCTGGCCCGTTCTTCAACCATTTGATCGGGATCTCTTCCGCAGGGTTTACTGAATTGATTCTGACTGGCGAGCGGGTGGAAGCTGGTATTAAGAGTGGGAAGATTCAAAGGGATGCCTCTGCATCTACAACTGTTAAAAAGCCATTTCCATCCAAGAAGGAGGCAGCTGTTGTGTACTCTCAGAAGGGATCGGGAAGAACTGAGCGTCGGCCGACTGTAGGGGCCGTGATGATTCAAAATTCGTCAAATGATCAGCCTCGTACCAATCAGTCTAGACCTAACCAACAACGGGTAGAACGGCCACCACGGCAGTTCACCCGCATCAATATGACACCTGCACAAGTTCTTCCCCATTTGTTGAAGTTGAATCTGACTGGTTTAAAGGAGGCACCGAAAAACCCTAACACCACATCTCCATACTATCATGCCAATGCCAAATGTGCCTATCATTCTGACAGCGCCAGACATGACACCAACAATTGTTGGGCGCTAAAGAATAAAATTCAAGACTTGATAGACGCAAAAGAGGTTGAGTTCGACGCCCCCGAGAAGCCGAACGTAATATCCGCTCTGATGCCAAAGCATGGCCATCATGTTCATGCTGTTGAAGAAGATCTGTATGTTTCTGCTGTTGATGATCTGATAACTCCATTACTGACAATCAAGTTGAATCTGTTAGAGGTTGGGATTTTCCCAGGATGTAAAGAAGATTTCTACTTTTGTTCCTCCCTACCGATCGACTGTCCATTGCTGAAGATAGGCATCCAACGCCTAATGGACAACCAAAAAATTCTTTTCGAAAAGATTCCTGCTACTCCAACTCCTATCAACGAAGTTTCAATAATCACCATTTCCACCAATCTTTCTAAGGTCCCCAAAAGTCCTGTTAAGATTACATCCGCTACGAAGATTGCACCTCTGAAAATAACCATGCCTGGGCTAGTCCCCTACAAATCTGACAAATCGATACCGTGGAATTATGGTGGAGAAATCTACTACCACGGTGTTAAACAAATTGAGATAACTGAAGAGAGCTCTGACAAAGAAACTACCGACATTGGAAACATTTCCGGTACGAGCAAGATTACCCGAAGTGGGAGAATTTTCTCTCCAGAGATTGCCCCTCCAAAGGCAATCTTTGGACCCTCAGCTGCTACCAAAGTTACTCCTGCACCGATAAAACTCTCTGCAAGAACTCCGTTGATTGAAGAAGTTGTTATTCCTGTGGTTGTCCCTCCTACTTCTGCTGATAAGGGGAAAGGGATCCAAGAAGAGCTCGTCAGGACGAGGGCTCAACCCTTGGTCATCCCCGAAACCTCTAAGAAAGAAATGAAGGAGATTCTGAAAATAATTAAGAAGAGTGATTATGACATGGTGGAGCAACTGGGGCAAACCCCCTCGAAGATCTCCATGTTAGCTTTGCTTCTTTGTTCGGAGGCTCATGCCAAAGCCTTGATAAGGTTTTTGAAGACAGCCCATGTGCCCCAGGAAACCTCAGCCGATCAATTCCAGGATTGTGTAGCCAGCCTTACCGCCGACAACGGCCTGGGTTTCTCTGATGCTGACCTAAATCCGAAAGGAAGAAAGCACAATGACGCAATGCATGTGTCGGTTGAATGCCGAGGAACCACTCTCGCCCATGTCTTGGTCGATACTGGTTCTTCCCTAAACGTGCTGCCTAAGTAAGCTCTGGACCGGTTGGACTGTGAAGGCTTGGAGCTGAAGCCAAGTAATATCATTGTCAGGGCCTTTGACGGGTCTAAAAGAATGGTGCATGGGGAGGTCGACATTCCCATCAAGGTAGGCACTGAAGTATTCCACTCCACATTCGATGTGATGGACATCCGTCCGTCATACTCTTGCTTGCTAGGAAGACCATGGAAACATAATGCAGGGGCAGTCACCTCTTCTCTACATCAGATGCTGAAATACCCTGTTAAGGGAAATATCATAACTGTACACGGTGAAGAGGAGTACATGATAAGTCATCTGAACTCCTTTAGGTATGTGGAAGTGGAGGGCGAATTCATCGAAACACCATTCCAACACTTTGAGGAAATTGCTCCCGAGGTTGCAGTAGCAAAGGCAGTAGCTGAGGTACCCAAGCAGGTGGCCAGGATGGCATCTCTGAAAGACGCAAAGGCTGCAATGAAGGATGGGAAGAGCTCAACATGGGGACAGTTGCCTGACATTCCTCACAAAACAGACAAGTTTGGGTTGGGATTTACCATTGCGGGGCAAAAAGCTATGCGTCACTCAAAAATTGGAAGAACACCCATCAAGATTTCTCCTCATGGAATCAATGCTTTGGAAGACGAAGACGAAGAGGCCAACATTGAAGATTGGATCTTCCCAACCATCGAAGGGGGACTACACAACTGGGAGGTGAAAGACTTCGTCCCCATTACTTTCATTAATCAGTAACTTATCTTTCGAACATTTCCTGTTGGTCTGTAATAATTACTTTTAAACAATCTGCACACTATTTTTCACCTCATGCCTTGCCCGGGGCATGTAGGTCCATTTGTAAGGGTTTTGATTCTTTTCATATTCATATGCCATGTTTAATGAATCATTGGACGTTTTTCATTTATAAACTATTGTGTTCATTTTCTTTCCTTTTGCATTTTTGTTTGTTTAAGGATGGCTATCCCTTGCACACACCCACACTCACAAATGCAGGTACCCATCCACTCTGGATTCTATGGGTGACTATTCTGCTGTATCCTTCAATAACTCTGAAGATTTGGTCAACCAGGCTGAATACGAAGATGACGAAGATTGTGAATTACCAGGAGAGCTAGCCAGACTTCTGCAACAAGAGGAGAGGGCCATCTTGCCTCATGAAGAGTTATTGGAAACAGTCAACTTAGGAATAGAGGAAGACAGGAAAGAAATACAAGTGGGTGCCAATCTGGAACCAAATGTCAAGGAGCGCTTAATACAGTTGTTGAATGAATACGTTGAAATCTTCTCCTGGTCTTATGAAGACATGCCAGGTTTAGACATAGATATGGTGGTTCACCGTCTCCCTACAAGAGAGGATTGTCCATCGATCAAGCAAAAAGTTCGTCGAATGAGGCCCGACATGTCTGAGAAGATTAAAGCTGAAGTAATGAAGCAATTCAACGCTGGCTTTCTGGCTGTTACATCCTATCCATAATGGGTTGCTAACATTGTGCCAGTACCTAAAAAAGATGGCAAGGTCAGAATGTGTGTGGACTACCGGGATTTGAACAGGGCTAGCCCTAAAGATGATTTTCCGCTACCACATATCGACATTTTGATTGACAACACAGCTCAACACAAGGTGTTTTCCTTCATGGACAGATTCTCGGGCTACAACCAGATCAAAATGGCCCCCGAGGACATGGAGAAAACACCCTTTGTTACACAGTGGGGTACCTTCTGTTACAAGGTGATGCCGTTCGGACTGAAGAACGCAGGGGCAACTTATCAACGCGCCATGGTAGTATTGTTTCATGATATGATACATCATGAGATCGAAGTTTACGTAGACGACATGATAGCTCGATCACAAACAGAGGAGGAACACCTTGAACATTTGCAGAAGCTGTTTTCCAGGTTGAAGGAGTACAAACTCAGGCTGAATCCAAGTAAGTGCACTTTTGGAGTTAGGTCTGGTAAACTTCTAGGATTTATTGTCAGCAACAAAGGCATTGAGGTCGATCCAGCAAAAGTGAAAGCTATACAAGAAATGCCTGCCCCCCGTACTGAAAAGGAGGTTATAGGGTTCTTGGGGCGCTTGAACTATATTGCCAGATTCATCTCTCATCTGACGTCTACCTGTGAGCCAATTTTCAAACTATTGAAGAAAGATCAGGTAGTCGAATGGAACGACGATTGCCAAGCTGATTTTGATAAGACCAAGGAGTATTTGCTAGAACCTCCTATTCTGATGCCATCCGTCGAAGGAAGGCCGCTGATCATGTATCTGACCGTTTTGGACAACTCAATGGGGTGCGTACTGGGCCAGCATGACGAGTCTGGTCGAAAAGAGCATGCCATTTATTACCTTAGAAAAAAGTTTATCGACTGTGAGACTCGCTACTCACTGCTCGAGAAAACTTGCTGCGCTTTGGTATGGGTTGCTCGCCGACTAAGGCAGTATATGTTGGCTCATACCACTTTGCTGATTTCCAAAATGGATCCTATCAAATATATCTTCGAGAAGCCTGCTTTATCTGGAAGAATCGCTAGATGGTAAATGATCCTGACTGAGTATGACATCCAGTATACTACCCAAAAAGCTATAAAAGGGAGTGTACTAGCTGACCATCTAGCTCATCAAGCTATCGAAGATTATCAATCCATGAGATTCGACTTCCCGGACGAAGACATCATGACTTTGGACAACATCGAAGGTAACGGACCGTATGACGGACCTGAAAATGGATCCCGATGGACCCTGTACTTCGATGGTGCTTCAAATGCACTTGGAAACGGTATCGGTGCAGTACTTATTTCCCCGGAAGGTTGCTGTGATACGGTGGGAGAACTGACTTGAAGTTTTGCGTTTGTATTCTCACTTGTTCGGTTTAGCAAGAGTCGCCACCGACTTTTTATTTTATCCTAAAGGAAAGGTTAAAAAGCACAGGAAAAAACCTTTGAGATGTTTTCGTGGGTTCGGGGAGTAGATTATGAAAAGGGAAGGTGCTACCACCCTTTTTATCCATGGTTATCCATGGGCTCTTAGTTACTTGTTTAGATCACTTGCCTTTTCTTTTCAATTGTTTGAAATGGTGCTTTCAATTGTTTGAAATGGTGCTTTGTTTGTGTGGTTTTGAAAATGTTTTGAAAAAGATGCCTTGTCTAGGCAACCCTTGTAACAATTCTTTACTCTAATGTTTTGCAAAGGTGTTTGTCTTTTTGAAAAGGTGTTCAATGTTTTTGAAAGTTTGTTTTGAAATTGTGTTGTGGAGTGTGTTTTGAAAAATGGCAAGGATTGTTTTTGCAAGTTTTGATCAAGTAACTAAGAGTTTTCTACCCCTAAATTTACTCAAAGATCTTTCCTATGTTTTAACCCTTTTAACAGTATTGATCCACCATTGTATTTGGTGGACAACCTTGCGTTAGAATGTTAACAGGACAGGCGCGGTTCATCGTTTAGACCATGAATGCAATAGTGTCAAGTGTCTTTGGCAATTTTCTTGAGGGACTATGATCATTTTTTGTTTAGGCAACTTGATAGCGTCATCGAGGGACTATGATCATTTGATTTGTTTTTGTTTTGCCAAAGTACTTGACATGCAACATGGCCCATTTGGAAGGCAACAAGCGGGATTACCCTAGGGGTGCAAGTGTGAATTGTGTATTGATTGTCATGCATTTGTCTTGTATTAGGTTATCTAGCGGTTGATTTTGAATCTTCGCATACAAACCCTAATTACTATACAGTATATAGAAAGCGATAAATTGCGGGAATTTAAAGTCTAAGCTATTACAAATAAGTATCTGGGGATGGGGGTACAAATATTTACAAATGGGGATGAGTCTTATCAGGATAGTAGTGTCCGAATAATATTTACAACCAAATCGAATAGCATTCTCAATGTAAAATATAGCAATGTATAAGAATCAAAGAGAAATAAAAGTATTGTAAAATGTATGTGATTATTTATAAGTGAGAAAAATATGTTAACCTAATGCAATATTAAGTATTTTATTTATTTTTGGGTTTTTTGTTAATGTTATATAAATAAAAGGGTTTTAAAGAAAAAGTATTTAATTCAAAACAAACTAATTAATTATGTATCTTTTAATGTTTTTATGTACAAGAAGTTCTTAAAAGAAAAATATTTTAACTTAATCAAAGAAATCTAATATTTACATTTCAAGTGTGATAAAAAGTATTAGCAAGATTTTTTACAAAAAAAAAGGAAATTAATGTATCATTTTTATTTAACAAAAATATTAGTTTAAGTTATTTATAAAAAATAAAGTGATAGAAAAATAGTATTAGTTTGAAATAAATAAAAAAATGGATAAAAGATTAAATGGGCTGGGAATATCATGCTGGGCCCAAAAACGTGTGGGGAAAGAGGTCAACAGGGGGGTGCACGCCAGAAATTGAGATGGGCTTAGGCAGTTTTGTTGGGGACAGGCCCAATGTGTGTTACAATTTGTTTAGGGTTCGTTTTGCTTGTTCAGAACTTAGGGTTTCTGTTGTACGAACGGCGCTCTCATCTTCTTCTTCGTTGTCTTCTTCATCTCTCTTGAGCCAAGCTTTCTGAACGAACTCCGCCTATGGCCACTAGGTGCCACCGTCCATATCCTCTCCGCGTTTGTTCAAGCAGTAACAAAAAGAAAGGTAATGATTTCTGTTCTTTCAAGTTTTAGGGTTTCAAGTTTTTGCATGTTATTGATTTCTTTTTCTTGGAAAGTTCTGATCTTCTATGTTATTATTGTTGTGTGAGGTGTTTAAAGAAAGGGGGAGGAGAATTTATACCTTCGTTGGCTTTTGGAGACGGGGGAGGAGAAATGGACAGGAGGCGTCCTTAGGCGGCCAAGGCGTGGAATGATGATGCTGATGAGTTTTGTTCTGGTATTTTGTATCTGAATGCTTGCCTCTATGGTTTTATGATGATCATCATGCTTCTGAAAACCCTAGCTTTTAGTTCTCTCTTCTTCTTCTGTTTGCTGGCCCGTTTGTTGTTGCTTTTGCCTCAATATGTTGCTTTTGATGATTATGATATCTGAGTTGCCTATTGTTATGCTTCTGATTTTTACTCGATGATGAACTTAGTTATGAGAGTTTGGGATTTGTTTTCTCAATGATGATGAAATTGGAACTGAGAGTTGTTTGCCTTTTTTTGCTTCTGAGTAGCTTTTCCTCTCTTGATGCTTGGTTGGTAATTTTTGGCTATTTTGACCTTATGATGAACATGGTTCTGAGGGCTTTTGTTCTTGTGGCTTGGATATTTGGATGTTGGATGATGGTTGATGATTGTGAGGGTGGTTGTTGGTTATTTGGATATTGGATTTTTGAACAAAGGTTTGTTAGGCAAGCTTGAATGTTATAGTTTTTGACAGGCTTTGTATGGTATCAGTTTGGAAATTTGTTTCTGGTATAGGCTTGACTTGAATGTTTTAATGCAGTTTTATGGCCATTTCTGGTTTTTGTGTATTGGTACAGGCTTGTTGGCTTGAGACAGGCTTGAAGTTTAGGCTTTGGCTTGAGGCTACAGGCTTGTTGTTGTTTACTTCTCTGTTTGTGGATTACAGGCTTACTTGTGCTTGAGAGGCTTGCTTGTGTTTGACAGGCTGTTAGCAGGCAAGCTTATGCAGGCTTCTGAGGCTTGTTTATGCAGGTTGACATGCTTTTGTTGTATGAAGGCAGGTTAGCAAGGCTTGAGGCATGCTTTGGTTTGCTTGACAGGATGCAAGGCTTTGAAATGCTTGTGGGCTGTTTGTTTACTTAGAGCAGGTTGATATGTTTGAAGCTTAACAGGTTTGCTTGTTTTGGAACAGGCAGGTTAAGGCTGGAGGTTTGAGACAAGCTTTGGCTATGTTTTTCTTTATGTGTTTTCTTCCTCCTTTACAGTGTTAAGATAATGTTTATTTTATATCTCTTAAGCTTGCCTCAACAAACTGTAAGCCTATATTCTTTTACTCTCTTTCTCTCTCTATTAGAAAAGCCTATTTTAATGCTTTACTGTCTTTTTTTCTGAGAAAGTGATGGCCTAGAAAATGATGATATTTGAAATAAGTTGCTTGCATTGTTATCTTTGCTCTGCCTCTTGTACTTTCTTCTTCATTTTTCCAGATTTCCTGCACAGTTTTGATAGCTTTGATATCTTTTGACAGCTTTGACAGTTTAGTTGACATTGTGACTTAGTTGGCCATGTTGACAATTTGGTTGCCTTTTCAGTTTGCAATTTGGTTTGGATTTATGTAGCTTGTCCCTTTGGATATTCTGAACTGTGCGGCTTGTTTTGGAATTATGCAGCCTTGTATATTTTCATGTAGCTTTGTGCATTTTGTTTAATATGCTGCCTAATTGATTTAGCTTGCAAGATAATTTTCTTTCCCTCTTTGTGAACCAAGAGCCTTCTTGTGATTTGCAGAGAGGGCGAATAAACTAATTCCGGCCAACACTTTTAATGATGAGTTTTAATTATTTGTCTGCCTTTTTTTAATTCATCTGTGTTTGACTTCTTTCTTTTTTGTCTTTGCAGATAAAAATTAATTGAGCAAAGGATGCAATCAGTAGAAGATGAAGATTTCTAGAGATTTAGGATATAGTTTCAATTTATTTTTAACCATTGTAATAATATTAATGTAAACAACTGTAAATCAATTTACAGTGTTCAAATAATATTTGTAACAAACAATTAAAAATGAATAAAATCTTTCTTTGCCAAAAATCTCTTTTAATTCTTCTGCATTTATTTATTTAATTACTTAAATTTCTTGAATTATAATAATTGGAAGTTATCCAATAATTTTAACTTAGAAATTATAAATAATTAACAAACGTCGCAGTCTCACTGTCTTGCATTAATCAATAATAAACCTGGCGTCCCAATTAACCATAAGCATTGCACAGTTAACCAAACAAACGTCCATATGCCTTTTATCTCACTGATCAAGCCAAACACTGCAAATTTCCAACCAGAAGCCTCAGCTTCTAATCCAAAAGTTTAGGTCTTGAGAAACAAACTGAAATCAGGCGTCAAAGCAGTGTGACAGCCAATTAAGACACTGTGGATTCAAATTCTTCTGAAAATGCGCGTGCAAACCCTAATTCTTGATTTATTGTCAAAGAAGCGCCTGCCTGATCAAACCCTGAGCCAAACTCAACCAAACCCTAACAATCTGCTTGAACTGATTCAAAATCAATGGAAACCCTAATTTTGTCTGACTGATGAGAAAAGTCTGTTTGACCGATTCTTAAACCAATCTGAAAAATCAGGAAAAGCCCGAAGCTGTGGTTTCTTGTGGAAAAGAGAGGGAAAATTTTAGGGTACAACAGTTTCCCCTGTTCAATCTTCTTGAACCTGAAGAGTTAGATTGGCAGGTTTGCCTTTCGCGACTCGAAGGTAAAAGGAGATTGGACACTAGAGTGCCCAAAAAATTTGCACTCGTCAAAGCGTAGTTTGAGGGAATGGGCTTAAAGATGCCATTTGGTGATGGGCTTATAGATGCCATCTGGGGATGTGATAGAATCTTGTCGGGGGATGAGCTTAGAGATGCCATCTGGAAATTGTTGGTAGGAGGATGGGCTTAAAGATGCCATCTGGAGATTGTATCTTGTTGGAGATGGGCTTGTAGATGCCATCCAAGAATGTTTGCTAAACTGTATGCCATTGGTTAGTGAGGGAGTATCAGAAAGGTATCCATGTTTGGAACATCTCTGAACTGGGGGTCTGAACAAGCAATAGATTGACATCCATATTTGGAGAATCTGTAAACTGTTTTCAGAAGTCTTGGATATGAACAAGCGATAGATTAACATCCGTCTCTAGAGAATCCGTAAACTATTTTCAGAGGTCTTGGAGTTGAAATTGAGAAGGAACCGGCGCAGGGTTGCCTAATGATGAGTCCGTGTAAAACTGCATCTTGGAAAGAGAGAACCGGTGTAGGGTTGCCTCATCATGGTCTAGTAGATAATTGTCCTGTCTGGTTTCAGGTATTAATCTCTGACCTGAGAAAGATAGTTTTCCTGGCTTGTTTCAGGTATTGATCTTCAATCTCTACAGGTATTGTGATGTCGGGAATGGGCTTATGGATGCCATTAAGAAATGATTGTTGAATCGCTTTTGGATGGGTGACAGAATTACATCCGGATCTGGATCGTATCTGGACTTTATTTGAATGAATATGGAATAAGTATCAGAATGTCGCCATCTCTGGGTCACATCTGAACTGTCCCTGGAAGGAATTTGGAATAAGTATCAGAATGTCGCCATGTTTGGGTCACATCTGAACTGTCTCTAGAAGGAATCTCGGAAGATGATGATCTTTGTTTGTTGATTGATCTTTCCTGAAAAGGTAAAGAGTTATGCAATGTCATGATGTAATGAATTGTACTTCATCAATGTTTATCATATGAATGGATGCGCATGTAAGCTGAGTAGCTGTCTTGCTGAGGATAGATGAATCCTGGATAGCTGGAGATAATAAAATCTTGACTGCTGTCGGGGAAAGTGAATCTTTGACTGCTGCAGGGGATTGAAAATCCTTTGATTGTTGAAAATGAGAAGTCCTGGGACCACTGTTGGGGAATCAGGAGCTTGGGTTGTATGCCAATCTACTGGGAATTCCTGTCTTGAGGGGATCTTCACTGGAGAATATTTGAATACTATGTGAGGAACTGAGAATGAGAGTCTTCATTCTGCTTGGGGATTGATAGTTGGAAGTTTTAGCTCCGTTGCGGATTGCAAGAATATTTTGATTGCTGCAGGTATTGATCTGGGATAAGTATCGGAATGTCGCCAAATCTGGGTCACATCTGAACTATCTCTAGAAGGAAATCTGGAATAAGTTTCGGAATGTCGCCAAATCTGGGTCACATCTGAAGTATCTCTAGAAGGAAATATGGAATAAGTATCGGAATGTCGCCAAATCTGGGTCACATCTGAACTATCTCTAGAAGTAAATCTGGAATAAGTATCGGAATGTCGCCAAATCTGGGTCACATCTGAACTATCTCTAGAAGGGAATCTGGAATAAGTATCGGAATGTCGCCAAATCTGGGCCACATCTGAACTATCTCTAGAAGGGAATCTGGAATAAGTATCCGAATATCGCTAAATCTGGGTCACATCTGAACTATCTCTAGAAGGAAATCTGGAATAAGTTTCGGAATGTCGCCAAATCTGGGTCACATCTGAACTATCTCTAGAAGGAAATCTGGAATAAGTTTCGGAATGTCGCCAAATCTGGGTCACATCTGAACTATTTCTAGAAGGGAATCTGGAATGAGTATCAGAATGTCGCCAAATCTGGGTCACATCTGAACTATCTCTAGAAGGAAGTCTGGAATAAGTATCGGAATGTCGCCAAATCTGGGTCACATCTGAACTATCTCTAGAAGGAAATCTGGAATAAGTTTCGGAATGTCGCCAAATCTGGGTCACATCTGAACTATTTCTAGAAGGGAATCTGGAATAAGTTTCGGAATGTCTCCAAATCTGGGTCACATCTGAACTATTTCTAAAAGGGAATCTGGAATAAGTATCGGAATATCGCCAAATCTGGGTCACATCTGAACTATCTCTAGAAGGGAATCTGGAATAAGTTTCGGAATGTCGCCAAATCTGGGTCACATCTGAACTATTTCTAGAAGGGAATCTGGAATAAGTATCGGAATGTCGCCAAATCTGGGTCACATCTGAACTATCTCTAGAAGGGAATCTGGAATAAGTTTCGGAATGTCGCCAAATCTGGGTCACATCTGAACTATTTCTAGAAGGGAATCTGGAATAAGTATCGGAATGTCGCCAAATCTGGGTCACATCTGAACTATCTCTAGAAGGAAATCTGGAATAAGTATCGGAATGTCGCCAAATCTGGGTCACATCTGAACTATCTCTAGACGGGAATCTGGAATAAGTATCGGAATGTCGCCAAATCTGGGTCACATCTGAACTATCTCTAGAAGGAGATCTCGGAAGATGTTGATCTTGATTTTGTTAAGGGTCAGAAATTGGGAGTATACCAATCTTCTGAGGTGATGAGAATCTTCATTCTGTTAACGGTCAGAAACTGGGAGTATACCAATCTTCTGAGGTTTTAAGGATGAGAGTCTTCATTCTTGAGGGTCAGATTTTTAGGAGCTTTAATTATCCGTTATTCTGTTGGTGGTTGCAACTTCCAGCAGGTGATGAAGGAAATTTTGAACGACCTTGGTTTTGACATTCGAATGCCCCAAGTGATGATGAAGGAGTCTTGCCCCAGGTTACTCTGCAAATTGAGAGATTTCTTGAAATCTTGACTGGACTGCCCCAGGTTAACTGAACTTTGAAAGATCTGTTGAAACCTTGACTGGACTGCCCCAGGTTAATTGGATAGTGACATGTCATGCCCCCTTTTTGATAGGAGATTTGTCAATGGAAGTGTCATCCTTTATGAAATGATTTTGCTCACTGAGAGAGCTTTCGTTCATCGGATATTCGTTGTGTGAATTTCTCCGCTGTCAAACAAATAGCCAAATGCAAACAGTGATATTCAAGTAATGTAAAGTTTATGTTTGTCTCGAAGTTTTGAAAAATGCGTTTTTTGGCAGAAAACCTTTTATAAGACAAAATCAACACAAGATTTAGAGCAAAGCCTTACAAGAGTCAGGATACCTTTTGAACAGTATGCTTTCGAACTAACCCATGCTTCAATTAGGACTTTTGAAGGGTCGTAACGTGGCTTGGTTCACGGTTTAAGAAACAAAGGATAAAGGCTCAAAGTATATTTGTACCCACCCGCTCTTCGTGATGTCCTTCAATCCTAGACTCAGCTAATTGTGCGTCAAACTCTATTCGAATTTGGAACGACTTTTTTTTTTGTGATGGTTCACACAGGTTGAATTTGGAGGGCAGTCATCATCTCCCTTTTTTTTCAACATTTTTCATGTTTTTGAGGATTTGTAATGACCTCTTTCTTGATTTGTTATCCCTAACTTTTGCCTGACTGTTCCTGTTTTTCGAGATTACAGTCAGCGGGATGCCCCAGCTTTCTTAAGCTTCCTTTATAGGTTTTGGCTTAGTGGGCTTTTGTTTTTTGAGAGATAATGACTGCCTATGAGATAATGAACCATCACTGTCTTTTGATTCCAGAGGGATGCTTTTCTTTTTTTGATGTCGTTCGTTGTATTACGAACTGAGAGTTTGCGACTTCAATGCGCATCTTTTTTTTTTAATTAACTGAGAGACTACCCTGCCCCAGGTTTAAATCGAAGGTTTCAATTTGTTTTAGAACAGAAAACTCCTACTTCTTTGGCTCGAAGGGGTTGACTAGGGATTATCTTCCTTATAACTCCAGTGTTTAGGATTCGAAAGAAATGCTTGTACATCATCAGCAAGGTCTGTTCAAAAGCATACTGTATGAGATTATGGTATTGTTTCGTCATCCTCCCTCTAAAGGCTTGCAGCTTTTTATCAAGAGTTAAATCTCATAAAGAAAGCATAAGAGTAGTGAAAACGAATGGATGAATTCAAGACAAACATATGCAATGCATTAATGAAACAAAGTTTGACATTAATAGATAATTGTTTGAATAACAAAGAGATTACAACTTGAAAATTCAAATGAAACAAAGACATTCTCAATGATTTGGCATAGGAGCAGTGATTATGCTAGAGTCTCCGTAGGGTCAAACTCGGTCTCCTTGGCATCGATCATGTCTTGGATCTTGTTCTTCAGAGGCCAACTGTCGTTTGTGTCATGTCCCAGACTGTCAGAGTGGTATGCACACCTTTTATTGGGATGATAGGTAGGAGCAGAAGTATTTGGGTTTCGGAGGGGAGCCCTCAATGTAATCAGCCCTGCCTGCAACATGCGTTGTAACGCTTGACCTAGTGACATGTTGATCTTAGTGAATTGTCTTTTAGGTGCGACCTCCTTACGCTGATGCCCATGTCTTTGTTGAGCAGGCGTAGGATTAGAGATCAAGATTGCTCCTATGTGTTGGTCATGACGACCCTTTTGACTGTTCGCAGCATTGGACTCTTTCTTTCCATTGTAGGGAATTATCAAAGTATCTGAGGGTGTAGTTCCTTGGATCTTTCCACTTTTGATGCCAGCTTCGACCCTCTCGCCGGTCAGTATTAGCTCGGTGAACCCGGCTGAGGAGCTTCCAATTAAGTGATTTAAGAAAGGCCCTATCAAAGTTCCCATGAAGATGTCTATCAACTCTCTGTCAGTTAAAGGGGGTTGCACCCTACCAGCCAGATCTCTCCACTTTTGAGCGTATCCTTTGAAGCTCTCGTCGGAACCCATGGTCATGTTCTGCAATTGCACACGAGTTGGTGCAAGATCAGCATTGTATCGATACTGTTTGTAAAAATCCATAGCTAAATCTTCCCAGGTGTGGATGCGAGAACTCTCCAATTGATAGAACCACTCGAGTTGAGCCCCTACCAGGATTTCTTGGAAGAAATGGATCCAAAGCCTTGGATCAGTTGTGTATGATTGAATCTTGCGGACATAAGACTTTAGATGCATCTTAGGGCAAGAGACCCCATCATACAGGGCCAAGGTAGGGACTTTGAACTTTGGAGGAATGACCAATCCAGAAACTAAACCCATGTCTCCTAAATCTAAGCCAGGTATTTGTTGAACCTCCATAGCATTGAGGCGATCCTCCAACTGTTTGTACTTGTCATCAGCGGGAGGATATTGTTCTTCCGAGTAGTCAGTTTCAACATCATTGATCTCTAGATTGTGGTCTTCTTCAAGACTGACCCCTATGCTGGGTGGAGCAGAAAGGTCCAGGGTTTCAGGTCTTCTTCTCAAGTTCAGGATGCCCGCTGCTTTCTTGGACTTCTTCTTCTTGTCTTTGAGAAGGAGAGCTTTCAGATCCTCTTGCCCTTTACCCATAGCCAGAAGCATTTGCTGGAATTGAGCGTTTTGAGCTTGGAGGTCTCACACCGTTTGTTCCATATCCATCTTACTGAAATAAATAGTAGGAAGATAAGGAGACCTGTATGGGAAACCTGTTATGCAATGATATGTATGATATATGTATGCCATGTTTTCAAGGATCTCTTGGGGTAAACACAAGAAAGTGTTAGAGGTTGAACTTCGATCTTTGATTGGAGAACTTTGCATCGGTGGATGTCTTTCCACGAGAATCAAGCTCACCATGTCAAGTGGGTCATAGCCCCTGATTCAAGTTGTTGCACTTGATCTTTGATGGTATTTGTTTAGAGGAGAAACCTCTTTCCCTTTGGTAGACGTCTGGTTCAACGTGACCCTGCATCAAAAGACCCTCGAGATCCTTGAAATGGTTATTGAAAATGCTATGGTATGATGTCATGATGTTATGTACATGTATGCAAAAGCAAGCAAGTGTATATACAGGCAATCATATTCACACAAAGCAAACAAGTCCTTAGGTTTAGGCTTGCATGGGGTTTGTAGGTAAGTACCCTCTTGAAGTTAGTTGGCTCATCCTGTCCTAAAATAGAAACCGGGTTCTAAGGAGCTCAATATCACTGGATTATTTTCTGTGTTCATTGTTTTGGTTTAGCCACTTAACTGGCGACCAAAATATCCCAAGAAAACAATCCTCAATGAGTGTAGTATCGAGTATCTACAAACTTCGGACTGCACCAGAGTCGGTTATCTCACTACCCCTAAAAAGGCTAAGATGGTCAATTAAGGTTCTAAGAGTTCGTTAGTGCTTCATGACATCGCTCAGTGGCCCCGTATTCTCCTTGACTACTCAAGGGCTACCGGTACTCACAAATATGTCACACTAACATAGCTTACTGCTTCAACCATGTCGGTATACCCCGCACAGTTCCCTCACAGTTTTATTGCTATTTACCTAAAAAGGTGCCCCCGAATCCGGGTGTAGGATTTACAATAAACCCAAACAAAGACCCAAAAAGTAAAGCAATCAAGGCAATCAAAGCAAGTATGTAAAGGTGATCTAAACCCTAAGGTAACCCCACTTTTAAATTAGTCCCCAGCAGATTCGCCAGTTCTGTGATACGGTGGGAGAACTGACTTGAAGTTTTGCATTTGTATTCGCACTTGTTCGGTTTAGCAAGAGTCACCACCGAATTTTTATTTTATCCTAAAGGAACGGTTAAAAAGCATAGGAAAAAACCTTTGATATGTTTTCGTGGGTTTGGGGGGTAGATTATGAAAAGGGAAGGTGCTAGCACCCTTTTCATCCATGGTTATCCATGGGCTTTTAGTTACTTGTTTAGATCACTTGCCTTTGCTTTTCAATTGTTTAAAATGGTGCTTTCAATTGTTTGAAATGGTGCTTTGTGTGTGTGGTTTTGAAAATGTTTTGAAAAAGATGCCTTGTCTAGGAAACCCTTGTAACAATTCTTTACTCGAATGTTTTACAAAGGTGTTTGTCTTTTTGAAAAGGTGTTCAATGTTTTTGAAAGTTTGTTTTGAAATTGTGTTGTGGAGTGTGTTTTAAAAAATGGCAAGGATTGTTTTTGCAAGTTTTGATCAATTAACTAAGAGTTTTCTACCCCTAAATTTACTCAAAGATCTTTCCTATGTTTTAACCCTTTTAACAGTATTGTTCCACCATTGTATTTGGTGGACAACCTTGCGTTAGGATGTTAACGGGACGGGCGCGGGTCATTGTTTAGACCATGAATGCAATAGTGTCAAGTGTCTTTGGCAATTTTCTTGAGGGACTATGATCATTTTTTGTTTAGGCAACTTGATAGTGTCATCGAGGGACTATGATCATTTGATTTGTTTTTGTTTTGCCAAAGTACTTGACATGCAACATGGCCCATTTTGGAAGGCAACAAGCGGGATTACCCTAGGGGTGCAAGTGTGAATTGTGTATTGATTGTCATGCATTTGTCTTGTATTAGGTTATCTAGCGGTTGATTTTGAATCTTCGCATACAAACCCTAATTACTATACAGTATATAGAAAGCGATAAATTGCGGGAATTTAAAGTCTAAGCTATTACAAATAAGTATCCGGGGATGGGGGTACAAATATTTACAAATGGGGATGAGTCTTATCAGGATAGTAGTGTCCGAATAATATTTACAACCAAATCGAATAGCATTCTCAATGTAAAATATAGCAATGTATAAGAATCAAAGACAAATAAAAGTATTGTAAAATGTATGTGATTATTTATAAGTGAGTAAAATATGTTAACCTAATGCAATATTAAGTATTTTATTTATTTTTGGGTTTTTTGTTAATGTTATATAAATAAAAGGGTTTTAAAGAAAAAGTATTTAATTCAAAACAAACTAATTAATTATGTATCTTTTAATGTTTTTATGTACAAGAAGTTCTTAAAAGAAAAATATTTTAACTTAATAAAAGAAATCTAATATTTACATTTCAAGTGTGATAAAAAGTATTAGCAAGATTTTTTACAAAAAAAAGGAAATTAATGTATCATTTTTATTTAATAAAAATATTAGTTTAAGTTATTTATAAAAAATAAAGTGATAGAAAAATAGTATTAGTTTGAAATAAATAAAAAAATGGATAAAAGATTAAATGGGCTGGGAATATCATGCTGGGCCCAAAAACATGTGGGGAAAGAGGTCAACAGGGGGGTGCACGCCAGAAATTGAGATGGGCTTAGGAAGTTTTGTTGGGGACAGGCCCAATGTGTGTTACAATTTGTTTAGGGTTCGTTTTGCTTGTTCAGAACTTAGGGTTTGTGTTGTACGAACGACGCTCTCATCTTCTTCTTCGTTGTCTTCTTCATCTCTCTTGAGCCAAGCTTTCTGAACAAACTCCGCCTATGGCCACTAGGTGCCACCGTCCATCTCCTCTCCGCGTTTGTTCAAGCAGTGACAAAAAGAAAGGTAATGATTTATGTTCTTTCAAGTTTTAGGGTTTCAAGTTTTTGCATGTTATTGATTTCTTTTTCTTGGCAAGTTCTGATCTTCTATGTTATTATTGTTGTATGAGGTGTTTAAAGAAAGGGGAAGGAGAATTTATACCTTCGTTGGCTTTTGGAGACGGAGGAGGAGAAATGGACAGGAGGCGTCCTTAGGCGGCCAAGGCGTGGAATGATGATGCTGATGAGCTTTGTTCTGGTATTTTGTATCTGAATGCTTGCCTCTTTGGTTTTATGATGATCATCATGCTTCTGAAAACCCTAGCTTTTAGTTCTCTCTTCTTCTTCTGTTTGCTGGCCCGTTTGTTGTTGCTTTTGCCTCAATATGTTGCTTTTGATGATTATGATATCTGAGTTGCCTATTGTTATGCTTCTGATTTTTACTCGGTGATGAACTTAGTTCTGAGAGTTTGGGATTTGTTTTCTCAATGATGATGAAATTGGAACTGAGAGTTATTTGCCTTTTTTTGCTTCTGAGTAGTTTTTCCTCTCTTGATGCTTGGTTGGTAATTTTTGGCTATTTTGACCCTATGATGAACATGGTTCTGAGGGCTTTTGTTCTTGTGGCTTGGATATTTGGATGTTGGATGATGGTTGATGATTCTGAGGGTGTTGTTGGTTATTTGGATATTGGATTTTTGAACAAAGGTTTGTTAGGAAAGCTTGAATGCTGTAGTTTTTGACAGGCTTTGTATGGTATCAGTTTGGAAATTTGTTTCTGGTATAGGCTTGACTTGAATGTTTTAATGCAGTTTTGTGGCCATTTCTGGTTTTTGTGTATTGGTACAGGCTTGTTGGCTTGAGACAGGCTTGAAGTTTAGGCTTTGGCTTGAGGCTACAGGCTTGTTGTTGTTTGCTTCTCTGTTTGTGGATTACAGGCTTACTTGTGCTTGACAGGCTTGCTTGTGTTTGACAGGCTATTAGCAGGCAAGCTTATGCAGGCTTCTGAGGCTTGTTTATGCAGGTTGACATGCTTTTGTTGTTTGAAGGCAGGTTAGCAAGGCTTGAGGCAAGCTTTGGTTTGCTTGACAGGATGCAAGGCTTTGAAAGGCTTGTGGGTTGTTTGTTTGCTTAGAGCAGGTTGATATGTTTGAAGCTTAACGGGTTTGCTTGTTTTGGAACAGGCAGGTTAAGGCTGGAGGTTTGAGACAAGCTTTGGCTATGTTTTTCTTTATGTGTTTTCTGCCTCCTTTACAGTGTTAAGATAATTTTTGTTTTATATCTCTTAAGCTTGCCTCAACAAACTGTAAGCCTATACTTCTTTTACTCTCTTTCTCTCTCTATCAGAAAAGCCTATTTTAATGCTTTACTGTATTTTTTCTGAAAAAGCGATGGCCTGGAAAATGATGATATTTGAAATAAGTTGCTTGCATTGTTAACTTTGCTCTGCCTCTTGTACTTTCTTCTGCATTTTTCCAGATTTCCTGCACAGTTTTGATAGCTTTGATATCTTTTGACAGCTTTGACAGTTTAGTTGACATTGTGACTTAGTTGGCCATTTTGACAATTTGGTTGCCTTTTCAGTTTGCAATTTGGTTTGGATTTATGTAGCTTGTCCCTTTGGCTATTCTGAACTGTGCAGCTTGTTTTCGAATTATGCAGCCTTGTATATTTTCATGTAGCTTTGTGCATTTTGTTTAATATGCTGCCTAATTGATTTAGCTTGCAAGATAATTTTATTTCCCTCTTTGTGAACCAAGAGCCTTCTTGTGATTTGCAGAGAGGGCGAATAAACTGATTCCGGCCAACACTTTTAATGATGAGTTTTAATTATTTGTCTGCCTTTTTTTAATTCATTTGTGTTTGACTTCTTTCTTTTTTGTCTTTGCAGATAAAAATCAATTGAGCAAAGGATGCAATCAGTAGAAGATGAAGATTTCCAGAGATTTAGGATATAGTTTCAATTTATTTTTAATCATTGTAATAATATTAATGTAAACAACTGTAAATAAATTTACAGTGTTCAAATAATATTTGTAACAAACAATTAAAAATGAATAAAATCTTTCTTTGTCAAACATCTCTTTTAATTCTTCTGCATTTATTTATTTAATTACTTAAATTTCTTGAATTATAATAATTGGAAGTTATCCAATAATTTTAACTTAGAAATTATAAATAATTAACAAACGTCGCAGTCTCACTGTCTTGCATTAATCAATAGTAAACCTGGCGTCCCAATTAACCATAAGCATAGCACAGTTAACCAAACAAACGTCCATATGCCTTTTATCTCACTGATCAAGCCAAACACTACAAATTTCCAACCAGAAGCCTCGGCTTCTAATCCAGAAGTTTAGGTCTTGAGAAACAAACTGAAACCAGGCGTCAAAGCAGTGTGACAGCCAATTAAGACACTGTGGATTCAAATTCTTCTGAAAATGCGCGTGCAAACCCTAATTCTTAATTTATTGTCAAAGAAACGCCTGCCTGATCAAACCCTGAGCCAAACTCAACCAAACCCTAACAATCTGCTTGAACTGATTCAAAATCAATGGAAACCCTAATTTTGTCTGACTTATGAGAAGTCTGTTTGACCGATTCTTAAACCAATCTAAAAAATCAGGAAAAGCCCGAAGCTGTGATTTCTTGTGGAAAAGAGAGGGCAATTTTTGGGGTACAACAGTTGCCATACACCTTTCACGGCCCGACTTTGTTTCAGCTGTACCAACAACATGGCTGAGTATGAAGCTTTCATCTTTGGTCTCAAGGCTGCTATAGAGTTGGGGATCAAATCTTTGATCGTATTTGGGGACTCGGCTTTGGTTATCAGTCAAATCAAAGGAGAGTGGGATACCAAACATCCTAATCTTATCCCATACAAAGAACATGTCCTGACATTGTTGCCTCATTTCGAGCAAATCACCTTCGAGCATTTCCCGCGAGAAGAGAATCAGCTAGCAGATGCTCTGGCTACAATGCCTTCCATGTTTAAACTCAACTGGGATAACGAGGCTCTCCAAATCACCATCGAGCAAATGGATGAACATGCGCATTGTCATGAGACTAATACCGAAGAAGCAGTGGAGCAACCCTGGTTTCACGAAATCAAAAGGTATCTCCAGACTAGAGAATATCCCGAAGGAGCTTCCGTAATGACAAGAAGTTCATAAGGAAATTTGCTGCCAAGTTCTTCCTGAGCAACGGCATCCTCTACAAACGCAGCCATGATTGTGTTTTACTCTGATGTGTAGACAAAGCTGAAGTAAAGTTGATCATGAATGAGATGCACAGCGGCACATTTGGCACCCACTTGAGCGGACATACGATGGCTAAGAAGATTCTAAGGGCAGGCTATTACTGGTCTACCATGGAAGTTGATTGCCATCAACATTCCCGTACTTGCCACAAATGTCAAGTCTACGCTGACAAGATTCATATTCCTCTTGTTCCTCTCAACGTTTTAACAGCTCCTTGGCCATTTGCAATATGGGGCATTGACATGATTGGAGAGATCAAGCCCACAGTGTCCAATGGACATCGCTTCATTCTGGTCGCCATTGACTATTTTACCAAATGGGTCGAAGCAGCTTCCTTCGCCTCTATTACAAAGAATATGGTTGCCCGCTTCATCAAGCAGAACCTCATATGCCGGTATGGTGTCCCCGACAGGATCATTACAGACAACGGTACAAATCTGAATAATACTATGATCACCGCTCTATGCTAACAGTTCAAGATTTATCATCACAATTCATCTCCCTACCGGCCGAAGATGAACGGTGTTGTTGAAGCTGCGAACAAAAACATTAAGAAGATCATTCAGAAAATGACAGTGACCTATAAGGACTGGCATGAGATGCTATCGTTCGCTCTGCATGGATACCGTACCACGGCACGTACTTCGATAGGGGCAACCCCATTTTCTTTGGTATATGGCATGGAAGTTGTCCTACCCATGGAAGTTCAGATTCCTTCTTTAAGGATTATGAAGGACTCTGGTTTGAGTGAAGACGATTGGATTCAGACCCGACTTAATCAACTCAATTTGATCGACGAGAAACGACTCACTGCTGTTTTCCATGGTCAGACGTACCAAAAATGGATGATCAAGGCTTTCAACAAGAAAGTCAGACGTCAAGTATATCAAGTCGGAGATCTCGTAATCAAGCGGATTATCTTGCCGCAAAGTGATCCCAGGGGCAAATGGACTCCTACTTACGAAGGACCATTTGTAATCAGAAGCATCTTTTCTGGTGGTGCAATGATTCTGACCACCATGGACGGCGACGATTTGCCGCACCCTGCGAACGCAGACATAGTCAAAAGATACTACGCATGAAATAACCCGACAAGTTGAAAACCCGAAAGGGCGACTTGGGAAAAAATGGGCATCCCGGTGAACCGAAAACCCGAAAGGGCGGTTCAGGAAAAAATTAGGGATAAAACAAAAAAAAATCTGTACACCCGGCAAGTTGAAAACCCGAAAGGGCGACTTGGGCAAAAAAGGGTTTCCCGGTGAATTGAAAACCCGAAAGGGCAATTCAGGCAAAAGTTAGGGAATTAAAGCGTATGACTATGTCTCGTCGGATCACTTTAAAGAACAATATCTTCATCAACCAGCTCCAAGCTTCTGATCAATCCAGTCATCGGCGGACGAAGCAGCGAATGGACAGATATTCAGAGTTGTGAAGGCTATAGAAGAATGGGACTCCCATGGAATTGTTACACATAGCCATCTTTCTTTTGTATAAAATTTTCAATTTTTTACGACAACATCCTCTTACTGGGATGCCTGTCTCCTTTGTACAAAGATACTCATAAAAAGTTAATACAAATACTTTTCCAAATACAGAAATTCGCTTTGTCTTCCTTTTTCTCTTTTGCACTTATGTTTTATTTGAAAAACGTCCAATGTTTTGTTAAATAGGCATATGCATTTGAACATAATCATTTTCTTACAAACCAAGAAAAGATGATTATTGATAGGTTGAAGGTACAGATAGATATCTTGATGCCCTTTCAGAAGGAATCCCCAGCGGTTCTAAACTCCAAATTCCTCAACAAGGTTAAAATCCAGAGCTTAATTCCCCAAACAGAGTTAAACTTCAGGAGCTTCAGCAGAACAAAAGCTTTCTCAAAGTTGATTTCCCCAGCCAGAGAGCCTTCCAGAACTTAATTCCCCTCAGAGTTAAGTTTTAGTATCCCCAGTGGAGCCCTGAAATCTGAAAATTTTATCCCCGGTAAAGTCAAAACTGTTAATCCCCAGCGGAGCTAAAACTTCCAACTATCAATCCCAAGCGGAACCAGACTAGTGAACCTTCTCCCCACAGAGATACTTCCCGTCAGATTGAAGATTCTCAATTTTACTTCTCCAGCTTAAGCCTACCAGGTTCTGGACTCCCCAATAGAGATCATCAGAATTCTTATTCCCTACAAGTCACCAAGGAGTTCCAATCCCCAGCAATGACCCTAATATCCCTCAACAATTGAAGATCTTGTTCCCCGAGCAGTCAGCAGTCAGCAAGGATTTCTCATCACCAGTAATCAAAGATCCTTGGAATCCCCTGAAGCAGTCAAGGATTCACTTTCCCCGGCAGCAGTCAAGATTCAACTATCTCTGGCTATCCGGATTTCATCTATCCTCAGCAAGACAGCTCATCAGCTTACATGCACATTCATTACATTCATATATTATAAACATTGATATAACATATATATTGCATCATACATATCATGCAACATAACTTTGTGTTTTAGCTAACATTTCATCCTTTTCAGGATAAGATTAAAAGGCTATCGTTAACAATTATTCAGATATAGTATGGATACACCCCAGAAAAGGCAGTCATTCTATTACTCATTCAGAATTTCAAGTCAGATACAATACAGATACACCCCAGACACGGCGGTCATTCTACTACTCATTCAGGCTACAGCAATCAGATACAGGCTAGATACACTCCAGACACGGCAGCCATTCTATCTCTCATTCAGATTCATTTATCAACCTCAAGGTTCAGTGCATTCCAAACACGGATACCACTCTGACCCTTACAACAGCAGTTTGATTCTCCCCAGTGCATTCTCCACAGAAGTCATTCTTTCATTTATTTAGATCCCAGTTACAGTTTCAGATACACTCCAAACACGAAAGTCATTCTATTACTCATACGGATCTCAATCCCAGTTACAGTTTCAGATACACTCCAGACACGGAAGTCACTCTGCTACTCATACAAATCTCAACTTCAGATGCAGTCCAGATACGCTCCAGACACGGTTGCCATTCTGTCACTCATTCAGAATTTATCCCCAGCATGCAATTGCTCCATACACAGATATTTCTCTGTCACCCAGATACAATACAGATACACTCCAGACACGGCAGTCATTCTGATATTCATTCTACATTCAAACACAGTTACAGATCAGATACGCCCCAGATGCGGAGGCCATTCTTTTGCTCATACAAACTCAGTCTCCAGATACAGTTCAAATGCATTCCAGACACGGATACCATTTTGATCTGCATTCTTCTGGCCTATCACATTACAGTTCAACAAACATTCCAGATGGCATCTTTAAGCCCATCCCCCGATAAGATTCTGTCACATCTCCAGATGGCATCTCTAAGCCCATCTCCAAATGGCATCTTTAAGCCCATTCCCACATCCATGTCTTGACGAGTGCAAATTTACAGGCACTCTAATGTCCAATCTCCTTTTACCTTCGAGACGCGAAAGGCAAACTTGCCAATCTAACTCTTCAGGTTCAAGAAGATTGAACAGGGGCAACTGTTGTACCCCAAAATTTTCCCTCTCATTTCATCAATATTTTCTCACCACAAGACCCTTGGAGCTCAAGATCAAGTTAGGGTTTGCTCTGCTCAAGGCCCCTCCTTGCACTGTTGACCCAAATTAGGGTTTGAGTTAGCACAAAGATGTTTTGACCTAAAATGCACAAAGTGACTTTAATGCTTCATGTTGGACTCATAAGTTTATCCATACCAAGTTTCAAGCCTTGATTCCAATCTTTGCCCAGTCAATTGGACAGTTGACCTAGAAATCAGCTGTATTGGGGAAAAAAGTCAATTGTGGCCAATTGACAGTCAAACCTCATGAAATTTGACCCACATCAACATAATGAACTCATATGAACCATTTGGTCAAGTTTGGATCACAATTCCACAAGAAATTTGATCAGATCACCAAAAGGGTAAAATGGTCATTTTTAGGGTTTTGACTGCACAAAGGCAATTTTTGACTGTTTGACCTAACCAATGGCAAACCAAGCTCATATATGGACTTAAGGACTCAATGGCATTGTCTTGACCCATTCAACAAGTTCAAAAGATCTCAAATGCACAGGATTGACAAATGCATTTTCCAGTCAACTGATCAAAATTTGATTGTATACTGAAAAGTCAAACTTTGACTTTTTGGTCAAAATCAAGTGCCAAGATTCATTTTTCATCAAGACATGTCAAATTATGAAACTTGTTCATCAAGAAACCCAAAATTGCAAATTAGGGTTTAAAATGAAGAAATTTCATAACTTAGAAATTTTCTAAGTTATGAAATTCCCTTATTTTTCCCTAACTTTGTCCCATTTTTTCATCAAGATACAAATGGATTCAAAAAAAATTCAAAACATGAAAGTTGTAGTCCATTTCAAAATCTACAACTTTGATTCACAAAGTTTTCTCAAAGGAAGCTTGTAGCTCAAGTTATGATTTTTGGAAGAAGGGTGCAAAACATTTTTAACTTAGAAAAATTTTGACCTATTCTAGGCAGGATTTTTGTCCAACTTCTTGGCCATTTTTCACATGCTTCCACTTGGAGTTTCAATTTTCATTACAAAGATGGATTGTAGTACACATTCCAATATTTCCAAATTGTCAAAGAACATCTCAAACACCCTTGTGGTTAGAGAGAATCGAATTTGCAAAGTTGGGCAAAATTCACTTTTGTTCTTGACCAAAGCATGTTCATAACATTGGCATTTTTCAAATCAGCTTATACAAAGCTAGCTTGCAGGCCTCAAAACCAGTTTTACACACCTTAATTAAATTCCTAACCATTGTGTTCAAGCATTATTTTGTGCATTTGGTCATTACACATGAAATTATCCCTTAAATAGAAAAAGCACATTTGCCATTTTTGAAAAGTGGTGCTTTATGTCAAATTCAAAATCCAAGAAGTACAAGCCAAATCTTTGAGGCCAGATAGAGTCCACAAATTTGTGTTACCAAGGGCAAGATATGCAGCATGCTTGAGAACTTGGCACAGGCCTATAACACAACTAACACTATCCTTGCTTACATTTGAAGAAAGCTTGCAAAAACTCTCAAACTCTCATTCTTGTCAACACAGCTAAACACAAACTTTGCAAACATCCTTCATACATCCAAGCAAGCCTAAAGCACGACCAAACCACTCTTCATCCCTCCTTATACAGAAAATCACAGTTTTTCTGCAAAACAGGGCATCTGTTGCAGTTTGAATTCCACAATCCATTCCACTCGTGCACTTTGGCTAAAACCAGTTCAAATATATTCTATATCATCCATTGGAACTATCCCAAGCCCTAGATACAAACTGTAACACCCCTAACATCACTTGCCATTTTCACTTTTCAGTTTTGCAGGTGAACTTCCATAGCACGATTCAGAGAGTATCAAAGCAAGCTAGGTGTTAGAGAAGCATCCTTGGACTTCAGGCAAGCTGTACAAAAGCTCAAACTCCATTGAAGTTGGCCACATTGTTGTACACGACTCAAGCTGAAACAGGTAAAAACATGAACTTTTATCTCTCAATCTAGGAAGAGTTAGGCTTAGGTTTGTGAATGAAACATGCTCTACTCATAGCCCTGAAGCCATCCATGCATTTACTTTTCATTTATATTGAGTATGCTGTGAGAATTTTGGCCATGAACATTGAAGAAAAATTAGGTCAGAAATTGGGGATGAAGAAATTCTCCCTCGTTTCTTAGAGTTAGGTCAAGTGTTTTATATGTCTGAATTCGTCTCTTCATGCTCTATAATGTTTGTGTTATGAGTTTTTGTTAAAAGTCAAAGAATCAGGAGATGATGATTGCATAGGAGGCGTGCGCGTTTTTCTGTTTGAACATTGTTGGAGGTTGAAGACAAAGCTGGCTTGGGATGGGCCTGAGTCAGTCTTGCTCTTTGCACCCCCTTTTCCAATTTACACCCCCCTGGCCCATTGTGTGATATATTTATCATTTTTTATTTTTTTCTTTTTGATTCTGACTTATTATTTTTTGCTCAAATATCAAAAATATTTTTCCATACATTTTTCCATTTATTTGGCATTTATTTGTTTTATTTAACATATACATGTAAATAAAAATATTTTCTTTTTATTCAAAACACTAGAAAATAATACAAAAATATATATTTTTTAGTTATTATTTATTATTTACATTTTGAAAACATTTTCTAAAAATACACATTTTTGTAAATAATTAATATTTTTTTCTTGTATATATTTAGTATATTTAATATATAATATATAAATACTTATATATTTTATTAAATATTTAGGACAAAAATATAAAAATAATACATTTTTATTTTTATTAATATATGACACTAAAAAATACTTTTTTACAATATACTTCTTTTTTTATTTTTTGTATAAATTAATATATAAATATTGTATATAATTAATAAATAAATACTATTTATTTGAAAACTAGGGTTTTGCCCTAAACCATAAAAAATCCAAAATTTGACATTTTTTATTTTTGTTTCTATTTCACATTAAAAAAAACACTTTCACATACATAAAAAAATCATTTTTGTGCATAATACATTTTTGCATATTTATTATATTTACTTTACATTGTACAATTAAGTATTTGTATATTCGATATGGATGTAATAGCTTTAGATTTAATTTCTTACCAAATATCCCCTCATTCAAACATTTGTACCCCCATCCCTATAATGATGTTGTAATAATTAGGACTTTAAATTTCCGCATTTAAAAGCTTTCAAATTATGCCATGATAGACCTAGGGTTTGTATGCAAATCAAATAACAAATAGCTTGACTAATACAAAGACAAAAAAGCATGAAAATGGACGGCACAATGCACACTTGCACCCTTAGGGTTACTCCACTTGTTGCCTTCAAAAATGGGCCATGTTGCATGTTGAGTGTCTTTGGCAAAACAAAAACAAATCAAATGATCATAGTCCCTCGATGACGCTTTCTCAAGTTGCCTAAAAAATGATCAAGTCCCTTGAAGGAAAAATTGCCAAAGACACTTGGTACTATTGCATTCATGGTCTAAACGATGACCCGCGCCCGTCTCGTTAACATCCTAACACAAGATTGTCCACCAAATACAATGGTGGAACAATACTGTTAAAAGGGTTAAAACATAGGAAAGATCTTTGAGAAATTTAGGGTAGATAGCTCTTGGTTACTTGATCAAACTTGCAAAACACACTTGCCTACTTTCAAAACACACTCCACAATACAACTTTCAAAACAACTTTCAAAAACATTGAAAACTTTTCAAAAGACAAATACACCTTTGTATACATTCAAACATGGATCATTACAAAGGTTGCCACAACAAATGGCCTCTTTTCAAAACCTCTTTCAAAATCACACACAAAGCACCATTTCAAACAATTGAAAGCACCATTTCAAACAATTGAAAAGCAAAGGCAAGTGATCTAAGCAAGTAACTAAGAGCCCATGGATAACCATGGATAGAAAGGGTGCTAATACCTTCCCTTTCTATAATCTACTCCCCGAACCCATGAAAACATCTCAAAGGTTTTTCCTGTGCTTTTTAACCTTTCCTTAGGATAAAATAAAAAGTCGGTGGCGACTCTTGCTCAACCGAAACATTTGCGAAAACAAACGCGAAACCTCAAGTCAGTTCTCCCACCGTATCACATCAGCAACAAAGGTATTTAGGTCAATCCTGCCAAAGTTAAGGCAATACAAGAGATGCCTGCTCCTCGTACTGAGAAGGAAGTCATAGGATTCTTGGGATGTTTGAAATATATTGCCAGATTCATCTCTCACTTGACAGCTACTTGTGAGCCAATCTTCAAACTATTGAAGAGAGATCAAGTGGTCAAATAGAATGATGAATGCCAAGTTGCTTTTGACAAAATCAAAGAATACTTACAAGAGCCTCATGTGTTAATGCCACCAGTCGAGGGAAGACTGTTGATCATGTATCTGACCGTTTTAGAAAACTCAATGGGGTGTGTATTGGGGCAGCATGACGAGTCTGGCCGAAAAGAGCATGTTATTTACTTCCTGAGCAAAAAGTTTACCGACTGTGAAACCAGATATTCACTGCTCGAGAAAACTTGTTGCGCTCTGGCATGGGCTGCTCGCCGGCTAAGACAGTATATGATGACTCATACTACCTTGCTGATATCTAAGATGGATCCGATAAAATACATCTTCGAGAAGCCTGCTCTTTCCGGGAGACTAGCGAGATGGCAGATGATTCTGGCAGAATATGACATACAGTATACTACCCAGAAAGCAATAAAGGGCAGTGTACTAGCTGACCACCTCGCTCACCAAGCTGTAGAAGACTACCAGTCCATGAAATTTGAATTTTCGGATGAAGACATCATGACATTAGACAACTGTGAAGAATTCAGGCCATATGATGGACCTGAACAAGGATCCCGATGGACCCTGTTCTTTAATGGAGCCTCCAATTCACTCGGAAATGGTATTGGTGTTGTACTCATATCTCCAAAAGGGTGTCATACTCCATTTACCGCAAGACTTTGCTTCAATTGTACAAACAACATGGCAAAATACGAAGCATGCGTCTTCGGTCTCAAAGCTGCCATAGACCTAGGGATCAAATCCTTGGATGTATTCAGAGACTCAGCTTTGGTTATCAGCCAGATCAAAGGGGAATGGGACACCAAACACCCAAATCTTATCCCTTACAAAGAACATGTTTTGACATTGATACCACATTTTGAGAAGATTACCTTCAAGTATTTCCCGCGAGAATAAAATCAGCTAGCAGACGTTCTTACCACAATGTCATCCATGTTTAAACTTAATTGGGATAACGAGGCTCCCCAGATCACCATTGAACGAATGGAGCAACCAGCGCACTGCCACGAGATTAATACTGAAGAAGTAGTGGACCAGCATTGGTTTCACGAAGTCAAGAAGTATCTCGAGTCTCAAGAATATCTAGAAGGAGCTTTAATCAATGATAAGAAGTTCTTAAGGAGATTCTCTGCTAAGTTTTTCCTAAGTAGTGGCATTCTGTACAAACGCAATCATGACTCTGTGTTACTTCGGTGCGTAGATAAGGTTGAAGCTGAATGGATCATGGTTGAATTACATGAGGGTACTTTTGGCACCCATTCCAGTGGGCATACGATGGCAAAGAAAATCCTACGGGCAGACTATTACTGGTCTACCATGGAAGCAGATTTCTATCAACACTCTCGGACCTGCCATAAATGCCAGATTTATGCTGACAAGGTGCACATACCTCTGGTTCCTCTGAATGTATTGACGGCTCCTTGGCCCTTTTCTATGTGGGGAATAGATATGATTGGGGAAATCAAGCCAATAGCCTCTAATGGACACCGCTTCATCCTAGTGGCCATTGACTATTTTACAAAGTGGGTTGAGGCAGCCTCCTTTGCCTCTGTTACCAAGAATGTTGTTGCCTGCTTCATCAAGTAAAATATCATTTTCCGGTATGGTATCCCAGAAAGGATCATCACTGACAATGGTACAAATCTCAACAACATTATAATCACCGCCTTGTGCGAACAATTCGAGATCCAACATCACAATTCTTCCCCTTATCGGTCGAAGATGAATGGTGTTGTCGAAGCTGCAAGTAAAAACATTAAAAAGATCATACAGAAAATGACAGTCACATACAAAGACTGGCATGAGATATTACCGTTCGCTCTCCACGGGTATCGTACCACGGCTCGCACATCAACTAGGGCAACACCCTATTCTTTGGTTTACAGCATGGAGGTTGTCTTGCCTACCGAGGTTCAGATCCCCTCTCTAAGGATTATAAAGGATGCAGGGTTGAACGAAGACGATTGGATCCAGACTCGACTTGATCAGTTGAACTTGATTGATGAAAAGAGACTTACTGCTATTTGCCATGGTCAAATGTATCAAAAACTGATGATCAAGGCTTTCAATAAGAAATCCAGGCGCCAAGTGTATCAAGTTGGAGATCTAGTGATCAAACGCATCATCTTGCCACAAGGTGATCCCGGGGGAAAATGGACTCCTACCTATGAAGGACCATTTGTAATCAAAAACATATTCTTCGGTGGGGCAATGATCTTGACCACCATGGATGGTGACGGCCTGCCACACCCTGTGAACGCAGACATAGTCAAAAGATACTACACATAAGAGACCCGCTAGGTTGACACACCTAGGCAAAACAAGGGCATCCCAGCGAATCAAAAGGGTTCGGGAAAAAGTTATGGATAAAACAAAAAATTTGTACACCCGACAAGTTGAAAACCCGAAAGGGCGACTTGGGCAAAAAAAGGGTTTCCCGGTGGACTGAAAACCCGAAAAGGGCGGTCCAGGCAAAAGTTAGGGAATTAAAGCGTATGACTGTTGGATCACTTTACGGACAACCTTTGGCTTCCACTGACAAACTCATGGTTTCTAATCAATTCAATTATCTTCAGACAAGGCAACAAATAGACAAGATGCTCAGAGATACGAAGGCTATAACAGAATGGAAACCCCATGGGATCTTTACACGTAGCTATCTTTTCTTTGTATCAAAATTTTCATTTTTGTTTTACGACGGCATTCTCTTACTGGAATGTTTGTCTCCTTGTACAAAAAAATCTTACTAAAATTCAATACAAAGATATCTCTTTGAAAGTGCAAAAACTATATGTTTTCCTTTACGCTTGTGTTTTGTCTACAAAAACGTCCATTGATTCATTATTGAACATATGCATTTGAATATAATTCTGTTTACAAATATAAAAAATGAAAAAAGGCAATTACTAATGGGTTGAATGGATAGGGAAATGCCTCTAGGCTATCCTATAAGAATCCCCGCAGTATGTCGTTTAAATCCCCAACGGAACAAAGTTTCAAATTGTCGATCCCCAGTAGAAGTCATCAAATTTTCTCAGGATTCCCCAATGGAATTTTACAAGCAGTATACGGCATGTCCCTTACAACAGAGTTTATTCCTCTAAACAAAAATTCATCAGCACTTGGACTTCACAACATGAAGACTTATACTCCGTATCCTCAGCAGCAGTCAAGGATTGATTTCCCCATTCCAACAACAGTGTCGCAGAATCAACTCACATACGCTTACATTGCATCCATATATCATAAACATTGATAACACAAATGCATTATACTATGCATTTCATACAACATGACTTTGAATTTTAGCTAACATTTTACCCTTTTCAGGATAAGGTTAACAGCTACCATTAACCATGTTCAAAATCTCAGATACAGTTCAGATACGCTCCAGATACGGATGCCATCCTGATACTCATTCATATTCAACTTTCAAATACAGTTCAGATACGCTCCAGACACGGATTCCATTCTGATACTCATTCAGATTCAACTTTTAGATACAGTACAGATACGCTTCAAACACGGATGCCATTCTGATACTCATTCAGATTCAACTTTCAGATACAGTTCAGATACGCTCCAGACACGGATGCCACTCTAATACTCATTCAGATTCAACTTTCAGATACAATTCAGATACGCTCCTGATACGAATGCCATCCTGATACTCATTTAGATTCAACCTTTTGATACAGTTCAGATATGCTCCAGACACGGATGCCATTCTGATACTCATTCAGATTCAACTTTCAGATACAGTTCAGATACGCTCCAGACACGGATGCCATTCTGATACTCATTCAGATTCAACCTTTTGATACAGTTCAGATACGCTCCAGATACGGATGCCATCCTGATACTCATTCAGATTCAACCTTTTGATACAGTTCAGATACGCTCCAGACACGGATGCCATCCTGATACTCATTCAGATTCAACCTTTTGATACAGTTCAGATACGCTCTAGACACGGATGCCATTCTGATACTCATTCAGATTCAACCTTTTGATACAATTCAGATACGCTCCAGACACGGATGCCATTCTGATACTCATTCAGATTCAACCTTTTGATACAGTTCAGATACGCTCCAGACACGGATACCATTTTGATACTCATCCAGATTCAACTTTCAGATACAGTTCAGATACGCTCCAGACACGGATGCCATTCTGATACTCATTCAGATTCAACTTTTAGATACAGTTCAGGTACGCTCCAGACACGGATGCCATTCTGATACTCATCCAGATTCAACTTTAAGATACAGATCAGATACGCTTCAGACACGGATGCCATTCTCATACTCATTCAGATTCAACTTTCAGATACAGTTCAGATACGCTTCAGACACGAATGCCATTCTGATACTCATCCAGATTCAACTTACAGATATGCTCTAGACACGGATTCCATTTTGATACTCATTCAGATTCATCTTTCAGATATAGTACAGATATGCTCCAGACACAGATGCCATTTTGATACTCATTCAGACTCATCTTTCAGATATAGTTCAGATACGCTCCAGAAATGGACTCCATTTTGATATTCATTCTTACAGCTCACAAATTACAAAACAAATAATCACTTTTGGATGGCATCTTTTAAGCCCATCTCCAACAACTATCCATCATTTCTCCGAATGGCAAATCTGCCAACCCTACTATCCAAGCTTTCATCTCGAAGTAGCACTACTATCCAAGTTCCTTCTCCTTTATCTCCCGACAACAGTTTATAACACTGAAAGGCCCAGACCCGACCAGATATGGTCGGTGTCATATTTCCCCAGTAAGTCGTTGTACAACCTAGACCCTAACTAGGTATACATTCTACTTTCACTCCCTCAAGAGTTAATTCGCCAGTAGAGTAATGGACAACCGAAGCTCTGAGATCTTACTTCCCAAGGCATAAATCAACATTCCTCGGCAAAGTCCTCCTCAACAGCAGGTACAGAAATTCTCGCCAAGGAATCTCTTATGCAACCGATCTTTTCTGGATGGCATCTTTAAGCCCATCTCTGAAGAATCCCTATCGCCTTCCAAATGGCATCTGCAAGCCCATTCCCAACATCACCAATCAGCATTACTTCATACGAGTGCAAATTTCTGGGCACTCTAGTGTTCAATCATCTTCCACCTTCAGATCACGAAAGGCAGACCATCCAATCTACATTCTAAGGTTTAAGAAGATTGAACAGGGGCAGCTATTGTAACCCAAAATATTCCCTCTCATTTCTCAAAGGATCAACCTGGACCCTCAGGTTTGCTCCCATCCAATTTCAAGCCATGAATTACAGATTTTCCAAGAAAGGCATTCACAAAGGCAAAATGGTCATTTGCACACTAAAAAGTCAAACTTTGACTTTTGGATCAAAATCAAGCTTCAAGAATCATATTTCGTTAAGACACGTTGAAATATGAAGTTTGTTTCATCAAGAAATTCAAAAGTCAAAATTCTAAATACTTAGAATTTTTCTAAGTGTTTAAGAAATATGACAAGCTCAGAACTTCTGATCAGTTTATCACCATGATGCAAGCTGATTCTGGAAGAACTTCTGGCGCAAAAATTATAGATTTTAATAAGATTTAAAACATTGCAGAACAGAACTTCCCCTGGAAATGCTGGAATTTCAAGTTAAATATTCAGAGACACGTCCATGAAACTAAAGCACTCAACAACTTTTGAACACTTTCAAGACAGAGTTGGGTCAGAACTTCTGGTCCAATTTTCATAAAGGTTCGATCAGAGTTTACAAGGGCAGTTCAAAAAAGGTTTACAAAGTATGATACAAGCTTCCTGGAAAGTCTGAGAGTTCCTTCAGAACATACTGGAGCAAGGGGATACAAGGATCAGAAGTTGGATGCTTATTCTAAATTATGCTGAAGCTGAACCTCTGACCTAGAATTAAGCAATGATGCAAAATATCACATTGTAGGATTTCTTATTTGATAAATCTCATCATCATTTAATGCTCACAACTACTTTTGAGTCTTTATCCAAAGGATTTCCCCACGTGTGGCATAGAAGTACCATTGTTGTCCTTGAAAAGCAGATTTTATACAAAGTTTATGATAGGCCCATGCTTCGCTTTTGCTTCTGAGGGTACTTTTCCTTATTTCATGCTTACAAATCCATCTTAGGCACGGCTAAAAGCTATTAACCACCTTACTTTGTGCCTTGAACCATACTTGTTTGAACTTGCTTCAAGAACAAGTCAGCACCTAGCATATGATGGCTATACTTTTGATTTCTCCAAGATACAAGATTTTTGCCTATAAATTGAGAGCTATTGGCAACGGTAAAAGGGTCAAAAAATTAAGAAAGAAAAAGCCTTGAATCCCTGCTAAAATTCCAAGAGCCCAAAGCTGCAACACAAAATACAAAACTTGTTAACTTTTGATTTCTTGCATTCAAACTCCATCTATTCTCAAGTGTTTCTTGACTAAAACCATCCACACAGTTTCTGATTCACATATTAGAAGCTATACTAACTTTTGTGTTAATACTGCAATACACTCTCCATCCACCTCCATCTCAAAGAAGTCAGAACATTACCCCTTGGTTGTTCTAGAAGTTGAAAACTTCCAGCCTGCTGAGCACGTGAAGAAGCTGCTCAGAACATCAACAGAGTTCAGGACCAAACTCCAGTTCACAGAGTCTTTTCCAGCTGCGAGGTAAGCTTCTGCTGACTCTCATCATATTACTTAGGCATTATCATATTGGCATGTCCAAAAAAAATACAATGTATACATCATGTTTCTGAGGCTGTACGTACTCTGAGGTTTCACGTATTTGTATGCCTAAGTAGGGAGTAAATTAGTTCAGAACTTCTTAAGGAAATTAGAATTATCATATGCATGCTTGCCTATGATTTATAGTTCTGATATTTCTTGTTTCTGAAACACTATGAAATCAGCCATAACTGTTATATTCACATCTTCTATTCTGTTGAGAAATGACTAAGTTGCAGATATTCTGACTAGCATGGAGAGGGAGACCAAGTTCTGTCAGTGGTATCAGAACTTCTGAAATCTTCCTGGCTCCCAGCAGATCCAGAACTTCTGACTTTACCTATTTTCACTAATATGATCTTTGTTTTGCAACACATCAGAGTCAGAACTTCTGATCTCCTTTAGTCAGCAATACGCTGATTCTATTTTATTTTTCCTCACTATTTTTTCTATCACTTCTTATTTCATTAATCAAAAACACCAAAAACATTTTACATTTTACATGCTTTATTTTATTTCTTAAAATAAAAAGATCAAAAATATTTTCTTAAACAAAACTTATCTCTTTTCTGAAACAAAACAAGTCCATTTCACATTTTCTTGTACATTCTTATCCATTCAATATGGTTGTAATAGTGACTTAGGACTTAATTTTATTTGCAATCCCCATTTTTAAATTTGTACACCCCATCCCCCCAATGATTGTAATAGCGTAGAATCTTTATTTTTTGCACTTTTTATTGCTTTCATATATTGTTAGTAATTAGGGTGTGTATGGAAAGACATGAAATTGACAAGTAGATAACCCTAATCAAGACTAAAAATGCATGCAATCAAACACACTTGCACACTAGCACCCTTAGGGTAATCCCACCTTGTTGCCTATCAGAAATATAGTCATGTCCCTCGAACATGGGCGTGTTAGCAAAGACCCTCGATAAAAGATCGTAGTCCCTCGATGACCTTCGATGTTGCCTTCGGTAAACGATCTAGTCCCTAAAACGACATTGCTAAAACGTCTCATAGGTTGCCTTCTATGACTATACAAACGTCCCACACTCGTCCCTTTACATCCAACGATGGAGCTTCTTACCAAAACAATGGTATAGATAGAAACATCTAAAGGAAGAGGAAAAGAACACCTAAGACCTTTTGAGTAGGTAGATTCGCTCCTAGTTGCTTGCTTGCTCACAACAAAAACATTCTATGCACCAACACTCTCACTTTGAAACATTTTCAAAAGACAACACTTTGTATACGTTCTTATAGAGACGAGAACCATTACAAAAACACCTTTTTCAAAATCACTTTCAAAAACACATCTTTCAAACTTGAAAACATTTTCAAAAGATCAACACTTTGTATACACTCTTACGAATGAGAATCATTACAAAATTTGCCTAAACGATGGCGTCTTTACAAAATACTTTCAAAAAACCAAACAAAGCACAATTTCAAAAAAAAAAAGCAAGTGATCTAGCAAGTAACTAAGAGCCCATGGAAAACCATGGATGAAAAGGGTGTCAATACCTTCCCTTTTCATAAGTTACCCCCCGAACTCAAGAAAACATCTCTAAAGGTCTTTCATGTGCTTTTTAACCTTTCCTTATTGGATAAAAGAAAAGTCGATGGCGACTCTTTTTATCCACAACATTTGCGATCAAACACAAAACCTTCAAGTCAGTTCTCCCATCGTATCACAGTAATCTTCTCAAAATGTGGTAGCAATGTCAAAACATGTTCTTTATAAGGGATAAGGTTAGGGTGTTTGGTGTCCCATTCCCCTTTGATCTGACTGATAACCAAAGTTGAATCTCCAAATACATCCAAGGATTTTATCCCTAAGTCTATGGCAGCCTTGAGACCAAAGATGCATGCTTCGTATTCTGCCATGTTGTTTGTACAATTGAAGCAGAGTCTGGCAGTAAAGGGAGTATGACACCCTTCCGGAGATATGAGTATAGCAACGATACCATTGCCAAGTGCATTGGATGCCCCATCAAAGAACAGGGTCCATTGGGATCCTTGTTCAGGTTCATCATATGGCCTGAATTCTTCACAGTTGTCTAACGTCATGATGTCTTCATCCGAAAATTTGAACTTCATGGATTAGTAGTCTTCTACAGCTTGGTGAGCAAGGTGATCAGCTAATACACTGCCTTTTATTGCTTTCTGGGTAGTATATTATATTTCATATTCCGTCAGGATCATCTGCCATCTTGCTATTCTCCCGGAGAGAGCAAGTTTCTCGAAGATGTATTTTATCGGATCCATTTTAGATATCAATAAGGTAGTATGGGTCAGCATATACTGTCTTAGCTAGCGAGCATCCCATTCCAGAGCGCATCAATTTTTCTCGAGAAGTGAATATCTTGTTTCACAGTCGGTAAACATTTTGCTCAGGTAATAAATAGCGTGCTCTTTTCGGCCAGACTCGTCATGCTTCCCCAATACACACCACATTGAGTTTTCTAAAACAGTCAGATACATGATCAATGGTCTTCCCTCGACTGGTGGCATCAACACAGGAGGCGCTTGTAAGTATTCTTTAATTTTGTCAAAAGCAACTTGGCACTCGTCATTCCATTTGACTACTTGATCTTTCTTCAACAATTTGAAGATTGGTTCACAAGTAGCTGTCAGGTGAGAGATGAATCTGGCAATGTAGTTCAAACGTCCCAAGAACCCTCTGACTTCCTTCTCAGTACGAGGAGTAGGCATCTCTTGTATCGCTTTTACCTTGGCAGGATCTACTTCAATACCTTTATTGCTGACGACAAACCCTAGGAGTTTACCAGACCGTACCCCAAATGTGCATTTGTTTGGATTCAACCTCAGCTTGTTCTTCTTCAGTCTCTCAAACAGTTTTTGTAAGTGATCAAGAAGCTCTTATTCTGTTTGAGATCTGGCTATCATATCATCCACATAGACATCTATTTCGTGATGTATCTTGTCATGAAATAAAGTTACCATGGGACGCTGATAGGTTGCCCCAGCATTATTTAGTCTGAATGGCATCACCTTATAGCAGAAAGTGCCCCATTACGTGACAAACGTTGTTTTCTCCATGTCCTCAGGCGCCATTTTGATTTGGTTGTAACCTGAGAATCTGTCCATGAAGGAAAACACTTTATGTTGTGCCGTATTGTCAACTAGAATATCAATGTGGGGGAGTGGAAAATCATCCTTAGGGTTTTCCCTATTCAAATCTCTATAGTCCACACACATTTGCACTTTGCCATCCTTCTTGGGCACGGGAACAACATTGGAAACCCATTGGGGATAAGAGGTGACAGCCAAGAATCCAACATTGAATTGCTTCATGACTTCTGCTTTAATCTTTTCTGACATATCAGGCCTCATGCGGCGAACCTTTTGCTTTACTGGTGGACAATCCTCTCTTGTAGGCAGACGATGTATTACAATGTCTACATCAAGTCTCGGCATGTCTTCATACGACCAGGCAAATACTTCAACATAATCGTGTAACAACTGAATCAGACGCTTCTTGACACCGGGTTCCAGATTGGCACCCATCTTGACCTCTTTTTTGTCTTCTTCGGTATCTAGGTTAATTGTATCCACGAGTTCCTCGTGAGGCTGAATGGCTCTCTCTTCTTGTTGTAGTAGTCTGGAAATTTCCTCTGGTACTTCACAATCTTCCTTACCTTTGTCTTCGGCTTGGTAGATTAGATTCTCAGATCTACAAAAGGCCATAGCAATATCGTTACCTATGGGATCCCGAATGGATGTATATCTGCATTATGAGTGTGAGTGTGTGTAAGGGTATAGCTATCCTTGAAAGAAATAAAAAATGTAAAAAGAAAAACAATGAGCCAAAAATTTTGTATGCGAAAACGTCCATGATTCATTGATGTCATATGAAAATGAGATAATAACCCTTACAAATGGACCATTGTGCCTCGGGTAAGATACAAAGTTTTAAGAGTGCACATTTTTTTAATATTACAGATCCAACAAAATGTAAAGATAGATTACTATGGGATAAAAGTGATCGGGACAAAATCTCTAGCCTCCCAGTTGCTGAGCCCTTCACTGACAGTTGGGAATATCCAGTCCTTCAAGTCACAACTATCTTCATCATCTTCTACGGCATTGACGTTGCAGTTGCTGATCTTCAGGGGTGGTCCTCCGGCACGAGTGTGGCGCACAGCCTTTTGGGCACCTGAAGTGAAACCCAGGCCAAACTTGTCAGACTTATATGGGATATCTAGGAGTTGTCCCCAGATAGTGCATCCACCTTCTTCTACAACTACTTTGGCATCCTTTAGAGATGACATCTGGAGTGGAGGCCTTGTGATCTTGGGAACAGCCTTGGTTACTGCCACATCTTATGGGACCTCTTCAAAGTGTTAGAATGGAGTTTCAATAAATTCACCATCTAATTCCACATATCTGAAGGAATTAAGATGGCTGATCATATACTCTCCTTCTCCATGAACAATGATAATCTTCCCTCGGATTGGATATTTTAGCATTTGGTGTAATGTAGAAGTAACGGCGCAAGCATTGTGAATCCATGGTCGGCCTAGCAAGCAGGAATATGAGGGACAGATATCCATTACATAAAAAGTTGAATCAAAAGTTTGGGTTCCAACTTTTATGGGAATGTCTACCTCCCCATGTACCATCCTTTTCGAGCCGTCAAAAACCCTTACTGCTATGTTACTTGGCTTCAATGTCAATCCCTCACAGTCAAGCCTATCAAGAGCTTTTTTAGGCAATACATTCAGAGATGAGCCAGTGTCCACCAAAACATGAGCCAAGGTTGTGCCCCTACATTCAACTGAGACATGCAATGCCTCATTATGCTTCCTTCCCCTTGGCGTTAAATCAACATCTGAAAAACCTAGACCATTATCTGTAGTTAAGCTGGCTACACAGTCTTGGAACTGATCGGAAGATGTCTCTTGGGGTACATGGGCAGTTTTCAGGAATTTTACCAAGGCTTTTACATGCGCCTCTGAACATAGTAGTAATGCTAGCATGGAAATTTTAGAGGGAGTTTTCCCCAGTTGTTCAACTACATCGTAGTCGCTTCTTTTTATGATCTTCAGAATTTCCTCCATCTCTTTCCAGGAGGTCTCAGGGATAGCCAATGATCGTGTATTCATCTTGACAGACTCAACCAGAACACCTTTTCCTCGAGTCTCGGTTAACTTGGCAGCAGGAGTGTTGGTAGGAATGATAACAGGGATTGTAACAACTTTGTCAGTTGGAGTATTAGTGGAGATGATTGTAGGACTGGGAACAACTTTTGGGGGAGCAACAACAGGAATGATTACGGGTCCAGAAACTACTTTTGGGGGAGCAATTTCTATAGAGAATATCCTTCTGCTTCGGGTAATCTTGCTTGATATTGTGGTAGTAGACATCCCCTCCATAATTCCATGGTATGGTTTTGTCTGACGAATATGGGACTGGTCCGGGCATTGTGATTATTAAAGGATTTGCTTTCGTAACTGATGTAATTCTAACGGGTCTTTTGGTGGAGACCTTGGAAGAATTGGCGGAAATGGTAATGATAGAAACATCTTCAAAAGGAACAGGTGGAGTAGAAGTCTTTTCAAACAAAATTTCTTTGTTATCTATTAGGCACTGAACACCTGTTTTCAACAAAGGACAGCTGGTTGGTGAAGACAAACAGATATGACAGCCTTCATCACAGCTCACGAACACACCGGCATTCAACAAGTTCACTTTAATAGTCAATAGTGAGGTCATAAGTTTGTCAACTGAAGTAACAAACATTTCTTATTCAATGGCATTGGTATTATGGCCATGTTTGGGCATAGGGGCAGAAATGACGTTTGGCTTTTCGGGCGCATCGAATTCAATCTCTTTGGCTTCAATGAGATCTTGTATTTTTTTCTTTAGATCCCAACAGTTATTAGTGCCATGGCCGGGACTTTCAGAGTGATATATGCAACGGGCATTGGGATGATAGTGAGAAGAGGTAGAATTGGGGTTTTTCGGAGCTTCTTCCAAGGTCACTAGGTTGGATCTTAACAGATGTGGCAATACCTGAGATAGGGTTATGTTAATTCTGGTGAATTGTCTGACTGGTCTTTCCATCCTTGGTTGGTTATTTCTTTGTTAATCAGGCGCAGGTTTAGGGATCATCACAGCCCCCGCCAGTGGTCGACGTTCGACCCTATCTTGATTTCTCTGAGGATAAACAGCAACCACTTCTTTCTTTCCAATAAATGGCTTCCTTATAGCAGCAAAGGATGTATCTTTCTAAATCTTTCCACTCTTTATCCTGGCTTCTACCCTTTCTCCGGTCAATATCAGTTCAGTAAAACCCGCCGATGAACTCCCAATTAGGTGATTGAAGAAGGGACCAGACAAGGTGCCTAAGAACATGTCCACTAATTCTCTTTCAGATAGGGGAGGTTGAACTCTTCCAGCCAAGTCTCTCCATTTTTGCGCATAGTCCTTGAAACCTTCATTGGAAACCATGGCCATACTCTAGAGTTGAGTACGGGTTGGCGCAAGATCAGCATTGTATTGGTATTGTTTGTAAAAGGCTGCAGCAAGATCTTACCAGTTATGAATATTGGCTCTTTCTAACTGGTAAAACCAATCAAGTTGAGTTCCAGACAGGTTGTCTTGGAAGAAGTGTACCCATAAGTCTTTGTCAACGGTATGGGGCTGGATTTTCCTCACATAGGACTGGAGATGCATTTTTGGACATGAGACTCCGTCATACTTGGCGAACACAGGTGCTTTGAATTTCGGCAGAATGACAATCCCCGACACCAAACCAAATTCCTCAAATTCCAAGACAGGCACTTTTTGGATTTCCATTGCACTCAATCGCTCTTCAAGATGTTTATACTTGTCATCAGCTGGAGGGTATTTATCTTCAGAATAGTCTTCTTCTTTCTCTTCCTGTTCTGATTCTGATAGGACAACTGTTTCCTTTCCTTTCCCATCTTGATTGTCTCTCTCACCGGATGTCGTTGCAAAGTCTAGGGTCCTTCTTGTCTTCCCATGAAATCTTCTTCCCATGTTTAGGACTCCACTTACCTTCTTTGTCTTCTTTTTCTTCTCCTCAGCCAGCAAAGTCTTCAACTTTTCTTGTCCTTTGGCTAGGGTCAAGAGCAACTATTGAAACTGTGTATTCTGAACTTGGAGGTCCTTCACTGTTTGCTCGAGATCCATCTTACTGAAATAAACAGTAGAGAGATGAGGAGACTTGTTGCAAAAGACCTGCTTATGTTATGATGAATGGTATATGCATATGTAATGATTTCAAGGATTTCAAAGATTCAAATTTGTTTTAGACAAAAAGGAAACACACATTATATTAATAGATTAAAGCTCGAGTACATCAATTCCTTTTCGGGCAAAATAATACAAAAACTCTAGGATAAAAAGGTAGTTCGCATCCTCTTTGGTGCGATGTAGGCATTAAGAGTCTGCTCCTCATGAAGTAGTCTAGTGAGTTCCAAAACCTTCTTATCGCTTGCGTAGAATTGGGCTTCGAAGGTATCTCTCTCTCCCTTGATTTGTATCCAATCCCTTTGTAGGTCTTCAAGAGAGGTAGGCATGTCAAGATACAAGATAGTGTATGGAACATCTCCTTCCATGACAGGCTCAATGATTACCGGGAGGATGGAGGGGTAAGGCATCATAAGACTCTGAGCACGAGTTTGTACCCATTTGAGGTAAGGCTCAAGAGGTATGGAATTTTTATTCCCCAAAGTCTTGCTATCCACCTTATTCAACATCCTCCAAGCTCGGACAAATCTCTGGCGAAGACCTTGATCGTCGTTATCGTAGTCAAATACCAAACCTTGAATCAGCATCTCGTGCGGACCATCCCTTCGGGCGTAACCAATTGTCTTAAGGCTAAGCAGGGGTTGTAGGTGATACCTCCCCTAATTCCAAGTAAAAGGACATTAGGGAATTCTCCACAGCGGTCGAAAATGATAACATTCTCTTTGGATCGGGAGCACTAATGAACGTCCGAATGTTTGAGCGTCATCAACCTTTGTAACCACCTTGAACCTTGCTCATTTTTTAATACAGATTGGTGAAGATGTGAAATAAACCATCTTGCCAAGAGAGGAGTGCAACACATAAGGACACCTCTTTTCCTCATTGTGCGAGTGTGAAAAAAGTGTAGGATATCTCCTAGCAATGTAGGAACCGGGTTGCGGGATATGAAGATTTTGACGGTGTTGACATCTATGAGTTGGTCATTTGGAAACAAAACTATCCCATAGATGATGAGAGCCACAATTTCCTCAAAGGCTTGCAAATCCAAGGAATTTCAACAATTTCGGGCTTTCTCAAACAGGAACTTTTCCAGGAAACCCTTGACACCACTCCTTGTTTCCCAATGAGTTGTGACATCAGATGAGTGCAAGTGTAGAGCTTGAGCAATATCTTATGACTTTGGGTCTCTTTCTGTACCGTTGAAAGGTAGTTTATTGAGAATGGGAATCCTCAAGAGTTGGGAGAATTCTTCCAAAGTAGGCACAAGTTGATAGTCGGGAAATGTGAAGTAATGGTGTAAAGGATCAAAGAACTGAAAGAGCACCTTCATAATATCCTCATTTGTGTTGGAGGTGACCAAGTTGAGTAGGAGACCATGTCTCTCGGTAAATGGAGAGTTTTCAGGAATCCTTGAAGCTAGATCCTGGAGTTGTGGAGGGATTCTTACAAGGTTGACTTGAATAGTTTTCCTGCGAAGTGAATCCATATCCTACAAAACAATAACAAAGATGAATCCCAAAATCCTTGAAATGGTTAGTGGATGTATATGATGTTCATGATGTTCATGATGTTATGTACAAGTATGCATATACAAACAAAACAAACAAATCCTTAGGTTTAGGCTTGCATGGAGTTTTATAGGTTAGTACCCTCTTGAAATTTAGTTGCCTTAAACTTGTCCTAGTAATAGTAATCGGGTTCTAAGGAGCTCAATATCACTGGTTTGTTTCCTTGGTTATTGTTTCAGCACAAGCCTCTTTAATGGCGATCGAAATATCCCAAGAAACCAAACCTCAATGAGTGTAGTATCGAGTATCTACCAACTTCGGACTGCACCAAAGTCGGTCATCTCACTAAATCCTAAAGGCCAAGTTGGTCAAGTAAAGGTTCTAAAAGTTCATTAGTGCTTTATGACATCACTCAGTGGCCCCGTATTCTCTTTGATTAACTCAAAGGTTGTCGTAACCCACAAATATGTCGCACTAACATAGCTATTGCTTAGACCATGTCGGTATACCCCATACAGTTTCCACAATGTATTGCTACTTACCTATAATGTATCCCCAATCCGGGTAGAGGATTCAAACCCAAATAAAGAACCATAATGTAAAGCATACAAGTCAAATAATATAAGCAAGTAAATGTGATCTATCCCTAAGGTAACCCCACTTTTAGAATGATCCCCAGCAGAGTCTCCAGTTCTGTGATACGGTAGGAGAACTGACTTGAAGGTTTTGCGTTTGATCGCAAATGTTGCGGTTAGCAAGAGTCGTCGCCGACTTTTTTTTATCCAAAAGGAAAGGTGAAAAAGCACAGGAAAGGCCTTTGAGATTGTTTCTTGAGTTTGAGGGGTAGATTATGAAAAGGGAAGGTATTAGCACCCTTTTCATCCATGGTTTTCCATGGGCTCTTAGTTACTTGCTAGATCACTTTCTTTTTGTTTGAAATTATGCTTTGTGTGTTTTTTTTTAAGTATTTTGTTAAGAGGCCATTGTTTAGGCAATCTTTGTAATGATTCTTGTTTGTAAGAATGTATACAAAGATGTTTGATCTTTTGAAAATGTTTTCAATTTTGTAAGATATTTGAAAGTGTATGTGTTTGTTTTGAAAATAGCAAGGATGTTTGTTTTGAAATGGAGCAAGTAATTAGGAGCAATCTACCTACTCAAATATCTTTCTTGTTCATTTCCTTTTCCTTTGACATTGTTGTCTTACCATTGATTTGGTAAGCAACCCTATCTTTGGATGTAAACGGGACGGCCGTGGGTCATCGTATAACCATGATTAGAAATATTGCAAGGTATCTTAGCATTCTTTTTAGGGACTAAGATCATTTGAAAGGCAACTTAGATAGCGTCATCGAGGGTCTATGATCTTGTATTTTTTCTTGTTTTTGGCTAAGATACCTTACATGCGTAATATGGTCATTTTGTATAAGGCAACCAAGTGGGATAAACCTAGGGGTGCTTGTGTGCAAGTGTATTGTTTTCATGCTTGATTTTGTCTTGAATTAGGGTTTTTCTAAGTATTAGTTTTAGTCTTTCCATACAAACCCTAATTACTAACATTTGTATATAAAGCGATACATTGCGAAATTTAAAGTTACTACGCTATTACAATATTTGTGGGGAGGGGGTGTACAAATTGAAATGGGGATTGCAAAAAATATAAACCTAGTTAGTCTATTACAACTATATTGAATTTGATATCAATGTACAAGGAAATGAATAAATATAAAGTATAAATGCAAATGGAAAAGAAACATGATTTTTGTTTGGATTTTTATGAAATGAGGTTTTAACCTAACCCTAATTAGAGAAAAAATAATTAACTAAAATTAATTAAATTAATTAAGAAAGAAATTAAATTAAAAAAGTATTTATAGGGTTTTTTATGAAAAGGTTTTAAATTAATAAAATAATATGGAAATTGATTAGTTAAAAACTAAGTTCTAAATTAATTTTATTTACAAGAAAATAATATAATATTTAAACCTAAACCTAAATATTAATTATAAAAAAAAAATTTAATTTGTTAAAAGAAAATGTTTTTGGCCTTTTGTTTTATAAGAAAATAAAATAAATATGAATGCAAAAAATAATAAAATAAATATTTTTGGATTTTTTGTTAATAATAATAAAAGTAATGTTAATAGTAATAATAAAAATAATAAAAGCAAATATGAAAGTAAAATAAAATATATAAAAAATAAAATAAAGAAATAATGGGTCAGGGGGGTGCTGAAGTAAAGCAGGGATTAGCTAATAAAAAAACAACAAAAAGCGCAAAGGCCCAGACGCTCAAAAAGTCAGAAAATGCCAAAATGTGTAAAAAAATGTAAAAGGGTACCACTGGGGCTCGAACCCAAGTCCCATAGGTTAACAGGCGCGCGTTTTACCACTAGGGTGGCTATACATCTGTTCATATAAACAAAACAATAAATATGTAAGGCCAATCAAGTCTTGATGACTTCATCTTCAACCTCTAGCCAGTGTACGTGCAACTTCTTCATTTCTCAACAAAAATGGAAGATGACAAAATGAAAGTTGTTGCATTCTTCCTCACGAATCTAACCATGTAAATAACTAAAGCTAAAATTCAAAGATAAATGAGAATTTCTCTGGCCCTAATTTGAACCCTAAAAATTTCAAAAACTTCAACTCTAAAATTCTCTAAGCTTAGGCCATGTAAATGCAAACTATGGATATGCACAGCTTCGTGGCAATGAGGTCTACATCTTTCCTTCACAAAATAAACATTAATGATGCTTAAATGATGAGATAGAAGTTCAAGTGAAATACCTCAAAACTGGAAATCGTGAAATGCAAATGAGCTTGATTCAAAGTGCTACAAGGATCAGGTTAGCTTCCTTGAGGTCCCAGGAAGATAATGCAATGATTAGCTTGAGCTGAAAGTGGCTGGGGAGCTCTGGAGAAGTCAAGTTGAAGACCCCTGTTTTTGAAAATGGAACTTGATTATGGAGGTGTTACAGTTGAGAAAATGGACTTTGGATGGTTTGTATTTGATGTTTAGAAGATTTTGGAAGTGAAAGGCCAAAGAATGCACGAGGAAATTTGGAGTTTAGTATGTAAAGTCAGAATTTGCACAACAATGGTGTTTTGAGATATTTTCTGGCTAGAGGTAGTTTGAGTGATTTTAAGGGTCTCCAAGCTCGTGTCCTAGCTCACAAATAGTGACTCTATTTATAAGCAACAAGTTTGGGATGCTCTAGTTGATCAGAATTCAAATTTGCATCCTTAAGCTAAACATGTGATTTTTTGACAAAACAAGTTTCAAAGTCTTGTGTACTTGCTAAGATAGAGTGGTTATGCTTTAAACACACTTACTTATGACTTTTTAGATGAAGTATGATCATAGGGAACAAGTTAGAGGCTCAAGAACAGACTTTATGCATAAAGTTTTCTTTTCAAGAATGGTATTGTTAACTTTCTTCCCAAAATGGCAATGTGAATTGGATAAAGCTTAAATCACTTGGATTATAGCTCAAAAGTTTGTGTAATCCATTAAATATTGAGTGACAAACAAGTTTGAGGCCTGCAAATCAAAGATTATGCAGCCTAACATTTATTTGGTTCATGTGTTCATCCAAAATGACTTGTAATTCAAGTGACAAAACCCTAATTTCATCGCTTCGATTCTCCCTACTCAAGAATGATATCAAGGATTTCTTTGACATTTTGGAAAGCTTACAATGTGCTCTACAATCCATCTCTGAATTTCTTTTGAAGGTTCCCCTTGGAACTATATTAAAAAGTGTCATGAAGTTAGGTCAAAATCCTGGTCAAATTAGGGCAAAATTTCACTAAGTGTTTAGTTTCATGACCCTCTGTTCACAAAATTATAACTTGAGATCCAAGCACTTTTGGAAGAAATTGTGTGAATAAAATTTGTAGATTTCATGGAGATCTAATACTTTCATGTTGGGAGTTTCTCTTTAATCATCTTTCATCATGGTGAAAATTTGGCTCAAAATTATGAAAAAACATGAAATTTTCAACACTTAGAAAAATTTCTAAGTTTAAAAATTTGTACTTTTCAAAATGAAATCTTGACTTTTTGATTTCTTGATGAATAAGTTTCATATTTTGACATTTTTTGATGAATTATGATCTTTGGCACTTAAATTTGACCAAAACAGTCAAAGTTTGACTTTTCAGTATACAGTTGACTTTTGATCAATTGACTGCAAAATTCATCTATCAATCCAATGGATTTGCAATGTTTTGAATCATGTCATTAGGTAAAAATGATGAAATTGGACTCTTGAGATCATGCCTTAAACCAATTGACCATTTGCTAGGTCAAAAATTAGAAATTGCCCTTTCCCAGTCAAAACCTTAATTTTGACCATTTTGCCCTTTTGGAGATTTGATCAAATTTCTTGAGGAATTGTGGTCCAAACTTTATCAAATGATACATATGAGTCTAAAATGTTGATATGGATCAAAAATTATGAAGTTTGACTGTAAATTGGCCATAGTTGACTTTTTCCCCAATACAACTGATTTTTAGGTCAATTGTTCAATTGACCGAGCAAAAGAGTGATCCAAGGCTTGAAACTTGGCATGAGTAGTCTTGGGGGTCCGTAATGATCCATTAAAGTCATATGGGGAATTGGAAGTTAAAAAATCCTTGTGCAAACTCAAACCCTAATTTTGGTCATCAGTGCATAAGGAGGTGTCTTGAGCTGATCAAACCCTTGTGCAGTCTTGAGCCCAAGGAGATCTTGTGAGCAAATTCTTGATAAGTGAGAGGGAAAATTTTGGGGTACAACACATGCAATCCTTGAGATCAACATTCGGGGAATCTCTCTATTATTACAAGAGGTAAAAACAGTACACTTGTTATTTTTCACATCAGTAAGACATCTCAAAACTTTATTAGTTGAAATTAAACTAGAAATAGGCTTACCAAGTGAGTTCAAACAATTAATGAGATTTAATGAATTTCTCTTATCATCATTATTCCATAGGGCTTCTGGCTTATGTTTTGACAACGCCATTAGCATTGAATTGAGTAATGGCGTCACACATAACCTTGTCATATGAATAAACATGAATATGCATACAAGCTTTCCAATAACTATAGTTTTTCTCCCAAAAACAAATTTAGGGCTATTTTGTAATCCCCTTTTAGGTTCGTATGCCAAAAGGGTTTAAATCCCATTTGTTTTTCCCCCCAAAACCACAGCAAATTCACCTATAAATAAGTTGCTCCATCACACTTTCAAGGGGATGGCTTTTGGAAAGAGAGAATTATCAAAGAGATAAAAGAAAACAGTAAGCATTCGTGAACCCTGAATTCCTAAACAAAACCAAAACCTTTGTTCTTCCCTTTGAATCAAAGAATATAGCATTTTCTGCTCCGTTGCTCTTGCTGATTCCAGAACATCTGAAGGCAACATCTCAAGTCCCAAACGCACGTTCCAGATTCAAGGTAAGTCTTTCAGACTTTGAATCTTTTCATTCATAACATCATTAAATATGTAAATATCATAGTATTGATGTTGTCCATATAATTGCATAAGTAGGAAAAAAACTGTGGATCAGAACTTCTTGAATAAAGCTAGGCTCAGAATTAGGATTAGAACTTCTATGAATTGTTATGCTTTTATCTTTTTGATTTGCTGTTGTTAAGAGCTGAATAAGTTGTTGATGAGCTAATTAATATAAGGAAGGAGTTGAAGTATAACACAGAACTTCTGGGTATTTCTTTCCCACTGTTTTAACACACAGAACTTCTAGGCTTTCTTAATGTTTTAACACAATACAGAACTTCTAGGATTTCTTACTGTTTTAACACAACACGGAACTTCCGACTTTCACTCACTGTTTTAGCACAACACGGATTTTCTGAGTTCTCCTCACTATTTTAACACATAGAACTTCTAAGATTTTCTCACTGTTTTAACACACAGAACTTCTAGGCTTTCTTACTGTTTTAACACATACAGAGCTTCTAAGATTTTCTTACTGTTCTAACGCTCAGAACTTCAGCACGTAGTGACCCAGAACTTCTATTTTCCCCTTAACGCTTCTTTCACGACCTCAGCGTGCATCAACTCAGAACTTCTGATCACCTCTGATGTTTCTTGCCGAACCACATGTAAGTATAAGAGTGAGCCTAAGAGGGGGGTGAATTAGGTACTTTAAAAGTTTCTGGTTTTAGTGATGATGGATATTATTTTTCTGGTTTAGTGCATGAGTTTACAAATGTGTTTCTTTCTTTTCTGGTTTATGACTAGTGATCAAAGCGGTAAATGCGGAAAAGTAATATGTATCCGGGTTCCCCTCACAGTACGAGAGTACTCCAGTCCCCTTCCAACATGAAAGAGATTTCCTTATTGTTAGATCTCTAGACAAGACACCTTAGTCCTTCTATACAAGACTCAAACCAATAAAATTACCAAGAACAATCCTCTTAGACCAAGAACAATCCTCTTTGATGTTCACTATGTCAACAATGAGAACAATCCTCTCAAGGTGACCTTACTTGTATCCAACAATTCTGGAAAAACAAGATTTTAAAATCACTTGAACTTATTTTCAACAATCCTGAAAAATAAGCAAGTATATAGCAATATCTGATTTGAGTGAGTTTGTAGTGTAATAATCACTATGAGTGATTTTATCAAATGAATTGATCTTCTCTTCCAATGATAATAGTATACAATGACTCAAGATATATAATGCTCAAAGTTTTCTGGTTAACAATATGTGAAAGTGTGCAGAAAAACTTTGTGTATGAAAGTGAAGAAAAGCTTGAGTTTGATATTTGAAAATTCATAAAATATATTTTGGAAGAGGTGTTGAAATGATTTTGAAAATTAGTATTTGTATGTTCATAGCACCTTTTTGAAACAGCATAAAGTTCTGTAAATGAATCATGAACAATTGCCAAGATTGAGTGAAAGGTTTGCATGAAATGATGTTATGAACAGGCATGTGCAAAGCTGCTATTTTTCAAAATCGTGCAGCATGCAATTGATTGCACCCTTTGTGTAAATCGATTGCACGGGGTTTCAACAGCTAGAATTTCAAATATTTTGAGTGTGCAATTGATTGCACAAGAGTGTAAATCGATTGCATGTGAAGTCAGTAGCAAAAATTGATTGAGTGCAATCGATTGCACAAACATGCAAATCTATTGCACTAACAATAGCAAATGTTTTGAAAAATTGAAGCATGCAATCGATTGCACTAATATGCAAATCGATTTCACTCAAGTGAAAAATTATTTTTAGGTTAGAAAAACTTGAGTAAGGATTTGGACAATATAAAATATTTCTTTTGACCATTGAGCATCTATGTCTTAAGTTCAAAGTAAGTATTATCATTATACCTTGAAATTTGCTAAGTGCTTGAACTGAAGACTTTATCCATAGATGCTTTTAGCTTGATCAATAATCTTTGCCTTCTTTGTCACTCATGGTTTGTCTTCATCAAAACAAAAGTGCATTTGAGAAGCTTTATTTTACATTCTCCCCCTTTTTGATGATGACAAATGATCTTGCTTGATATGTTGTAATTTCTGGAAAGAGCTTCTTCCCCTAAGATGCATAACTCCCCCTTTGTATGAGAAGGTTACAATCCTTTGAATTTGTTAATCTTGGTTGAAGAGTACCTTAGAAATTTAAGACAAGGAAAGACACAAGCATAAAGTACAACATCCTTCTCCCCTTTTGACATTATCAAAAATAAGGGAAAGATGCAATAAAAATGGACAAAATATATGTAGTAATATTGAAAACTTAACCATAGCCATATTGCTCCAAGAAGCTTTTTCTCATCCTTTGATAAATGCACATAGTAGTTGTCTTCATCAAAACATAATATTGAAGATGCTTGACCCTTTTGTTTTTAGAAAGAATGAGAAACTCTTATGTGAATGCTCCCCCTACCTTTGATAACTCCCTCTTGATCAAAGTTCACCCTTGAATCATAGAGAATTTTCATCTTTCTTTGATCTACAATAGTTAGAGACAAACATACACACACACACACACACACACACACACACACACACACACACACACACACACACACACACACACACACACACACACACACACACACACACACACACACACACACATACATATATATATATATATATATATATATATATATATATATATATATATATATATATATATATATATATATATATATATATATATATATATATATATATATATATATATATATATATATATATATATATATATATATATATATATATATATATATATATATATATATATATATATATATATATATATATATATATATATATATATATATATATATATATATCTTCTCCCCCTTTGTCATTAAAAAAAGGATGGGAAAAGCCTTATAATACATAAAGAAATTATTGAAAGTAAAAACAATTTATACAAATGAGTTTCACCTCAAGAGTGACTTCATAAATCATTCATCTTTTGATAACATGATGTTGAAGCCTTTGTTACAAAGTTGACTTGTGCTTAGAAGTTTTCTTTTGCTCTTCAACATGAAGTACATCTTCAATGGATATGAAAGTTAGTGTGTCAACTTTGCCAATACCAAGAATTCTTCCTTTAAGGTATTTCCCATATGTGAAATAATCCTTGGACTTGAACTAGATTTTAAAGTTAGTGTATGTCTCCCGTCATATGCTTTGAACAACCACTATCAAGATACCAAAGATTGCATGTGGTCTTCAAGCATACCTACAAAACAAATTAAGTTTGATTTGGTACCCAATGTGCTTTGGGTCCATCATAGTTAGTTCCCTTCTTAACCCACACATAATGCCCACTTGCTACACTAAAGTTTATAACATAGAAAGCATTAGGTGTATGGCCAATAATACCACAATAAAAACAAGTAGGTTCAAAGTTACTTCTATATCTAGAAGGGTAAGATTTCTTCTTAGGCAAGTATATAGCAATATTTGATTTGAGTGAGTTTGTAGTGTAATAATCACTATGAGTGATTTTATCAAATGAATTAATCTTCTCTTCCAATGATAATAGTATACAATGACTCAAGATATATAATGCTCAAAGTTTTCTGGTTAACAATATGTGAAAGTGTGCAGAAAAACTTTGTGTATGAAAGTAAAGAAAAGCTTGAGTTTGATATTTGAAAATTCATAAAATATATTTTGGAAGAGGTGTTGAAATGATTTTGAAAATGAGTATTTATATGTTCGTAGCACCTTTTTGAAACATCATAAAGTTCTATAAATGAATCATGAACAATTTCCAAGATTGAGTGAAAGGTTTCCATGAAATGGTGTTATGAACATGCTTGTGCAAAGCTGCTGTTTTTCAAAATCGTGCAGCATGCAATCGATTGCACCCTTTTTGTAAATCGATTGCACGGGGTTTCAACAGCTATAATTTCAAATATTTTGAGTGTGCAATCGATTTCACAAGAGTGTAAATCGATTGCATGTGAAGCCAGTAGCAAAAATTGATTGAGTGCAATTGATTGCACAAACATGCAAATCGATTGCATTGAGAAACAATAGCAAATATTTTGAAAAATTGAAGCATGCAATCGATTGCACTAATATGCAAATCGATTTAACTCAAGTGAAAAATGATTTTTAGCTTAGAAAAACTTGAGTAAAGATTTGGACAATATAAAATATTTCTTTTGACCATTGAGCATTTATGTCTTAAGTTCAAAGTAAGTATTATCATTATACCTTGAAATTTGTTAAGTGCTTGAACTGAAGACTTTATCCATAGATGCTTTTAGCTTGATAAATAATCTTTTCCTTCTTTGTCACTCATGGTTTGTCTTCATCAAAATAAAAGTTCATTTGAGAAGTTTGATTTTACACCACAGCGCGTCTGGCATCAGAACTTCTGGTCCTCTTTATTTTGCTTTCAGCAACATGCTGATCATATTTCTTTTTTTTTTCTTTTTTTTTATTATTAGTACTATTTTTATTAATATAAAAAAGACATAAAAATATTTTCTTTTTATTAACTAGTTATTTCCTTTTTTTTCTTCTAATTCATTAAGACAAAAAAAACATTTTTAAAACAAGTATTTTCCTTTTCTTATATTATACAATTCAATATGGTTGTAATAGATAATTAGGATTTAAATTCTTGCAAATCCCCATTTGTAATTATGTACCCCCATCCCTAAATGATGTAATAGTGTAGGACTTTATATTTCTGCAATTTATCGTTTTCAAATATAAATGCTAGTAATTAGGGTATGTATGGTGTTGTACCCCGAAATTTTCCCTCTCATTCTTCAAGGCCTTTCTCACAAGGATTCTCAAGGTTCAAGCTTGCACAAGTACTTTGGAATTTTCTAGTACCAAAATTAAAAGGAAACTGTCAAAAAGGGAGAAAACAGATAAAAATATTATTTTGACAAAATTTGGAGAAATACAAGTGTTCTTCGTTTCAGCTCCTTCGATTGGCCTTTTGGCCTCTTTTGATACAAGCTTGGCTTGCATCCTTCGACTGGGCATGGGCCTCTAGAACATTTTGGTTTGGATTCACAAGGAAAAAAGCCTCTTGTAATCTATTTCATTTCCAAGGCAAAAGGCTCTCTTTTAGCATCCTTTGATTTGCACTTTTTGTTCCCTATATGCCTCTTTCAAATCTGAACATTTTGTCCTCCTACATGCACCTTTCGTTTGGACATGTTGGTTCCCTTTATACAAGCTTCATTTGAACATAGATCTTTTACATGTTGGCATGAAGTCACAAGACAGGGACCCTCTATGTACACTCTTTCGTTTGACCATATGTAACCCCTGGCATGCAAGCCTTCGATTAGACATGAGCCACCTTCACACAAAAGCTTCGATTGGAGTTTTGGTTCCCTTTGAATCAGCATCTTTCAAATCCAACTTTGAATCCTTCGACGCAGTCTTCTTTAGTACATTTATAGAACTCTTTGACACAAGTGGAAAATAGGATTTTGAAAGAACACTGATCAAATCTTTGGACCATGCTACATGATCTTACTTTACAAGCCTTATTGCTTGTATTTCACTCCATAATTAATTGCTTACATTTTGGATTAAGTTATTGTCCAGGTGATTAAACATTTGTCCAGAAGATTATTTTCTTGAAAGTGAACTTGTTAGTACAAATCCTGTCCTAAGCCCATGCTTTGCTTAAATCTTATTTGTACTTCACCATAAGTCAGGGGAGTCAGCCCCTTTTAACCAACAACTTCAGTACTTCACCTTGGGATCTTGGAAAATCTGACTTAGCTTAATATTCACGTTTCAGCCAAGCCACATTTTTGTTTAAACTCCCAAACCTTTTCTCTATAAATAGAGAAACCATTGACAAAGAAAGGGTCCAGATTTTTGCTAGAGAAAAAAATCATAAAAAAATCCTCAAACACTCAAACTCTCCCATATTCTCAAACTCTCCAACATTCTCAAACCTTCAAAACTCTAAGATTTTTTTTTCATAAAAAAGCCTCAGTAGTGCACCTTTCGGTTCACTTCCCTTAAACTGTAGCAACCTTCGATTCACGCATCACCATTATATACTCTCTTTCGATTCAGTGACTGCCCAAACAAAACAGCAACGAAACTAGCTTCGGGAAGGTTCTAGCGAAGCTTCATCCATCATCGAAGAAGCCACTTACAAGTCCTACGACTAAGCACTTCAAGAGGTAAGTTTTCCTCTAAACTAAAAACTTTGCTCACTTAAATATCATTTGTGAATGTAAATAAAAGGAAAATGTAGATATCCTATCTAGGAAGTTGATCATGCTTTTGACCCTCACTGCTTGTATACTGAGAATCTCAACCCTGACTAGTTAGACTTTGGATCCTGGTTCCCAATAATCTTGTGCTAACCACTGATTTGTAGTTGTCGAAAGTTACACTTGTTGGTTTCATTTTCAAGTTTAGACAGGTTTCTTGTATCTTTTGACTGGCTAAACATTGGATCCTTCTCGAAATATAAACTTGGGAGCTTTGCATTCCTGCAATCAAAGGAGACATCAAAGAGTTTGAAACGAAAGGTGTGCATTCCATGCTGACTCCTAAAGCCTGTCAAAATAAATAGCAAGAAGGGTGAGTCGAAGGTTACCGGCTAACACTCCTGCAGTCGAAGGAAACAAAAAAGGCAGATTCGAAAGGGGCCATGAAGATTTGAATCGAAGGGTGCTACTTCCTGGGTCGAAGAGCTCATTTTCCTTTCTTTTATTTTGTTTTTGCCTTTACATTTTCTTGCCTTTCAATATGGTTGTAATAGTGTAGGATATTTATTTCCTGCATTTTTATTGCTTTATACAAATGTTAGTAACTAGGATGTATGGTAAGATAAAATCAACAAATAGGCCACCCTAATCAAAGACTAAATTCATGCAAATCAAACACATTATTCACACATGCACCTCTAGGGCAATCTCACTTGTTGTCTCGAAAACAGTCATGCCCCTCAAACATTGGCGTTTTAGCAAAAGACCCTCAATAAAAGATCGTAGTCCCTCGATGACCCTCGATGTTGCCTTCGGTAAACGATCTAGTCCCTAAAACGACATTGCTAAAACGTCTCATATGTTGCCTTCTATGACTATACAAAACGTCCCAACGCCCGTCCCTTCACATCCAACGACGGGGCTTCTTATCAAATCAATGGTAAGATAGAAACATTTAAAGGAGGAGGAAAAACACATCTAAGACCTTTTGAGTAGGTAGATTACTTTTAGTTACTTGCTCAATTTCAAAACAAACATCCTTTCTATTTTCAAAAACAATCACATACACTTTCAAAACACTTTCCAAACATGAAATATTTTCAAAATCTCAACACTTTGTATACGTTCTTATGAACGAGAACTATTACGAAGTTTGCCTAAACGATGGCACCTTTTCAAAATAATTTCAAAAACCACACAAAGCATATTTTTTCAAACAAAAGCAAGTGATCTAGTAAGTAACTAAGAGCCCATGGAAAACCACGGATAAAAATGGTGCTAATACCTTCCCTTTTCATAATCTACCCCCGAACTCAAGAAAATATCTCAAAGGTCTTTCCTGTGCTTTTTCACCTTTCCTTTTGGATAAAAGAAAAGTCGGTGGCGAATCTTGTTAACCGCAACATTTACGATAAAACGCAAAAACCTCAAGTCAGTTCTCCCATCGTATCACAGAACCGGCGACTCTGCTGGGGAATTTTTATAAAAAGTGGGGTTACCTTAAGGGTTAGATCACATTTACTTGCTTACATTGTTTGACTTGTTTGCTTTACATTATGGTTCTTTGTTTGGGTTTGAATCCTCCACCCGGATTTGGAATACCTTATAGGTAAATAGCAATACGTTGTGGAAACTGTGCGGGATATACCGACATGGTGTAAGCAATAGCTATGTTAGTGTGACATATTTGTGGGTACCGGTAGTCTTTGAGTTAATCAAAGAGAATATGGGGCCGCTGAGTGATGTCATGAAGCACTAATGAACTTCTAGAACCTTTACTTGACCAACTTGGTCATTAGAACGTAGTGAGATAATCGGCTTTCTAGCTACTTATAATAACATGATACAACATAATTATATGAAGTTGCTACTATACAATTGTCTAATATAAAAGAATTGCATATGCATATATGGAAAGAACTATAATTACATCTTTCAAAATACCAATTTACCATGAACTTGCGGATTTTTTTTATTAATAACCATGTATTAAAAAAATATTTCGCAAATAACCGGGTTTCGGAAAAAATTACGCAAATAACCATGTTTCAGATGGCTCCACAAAGGAGGAGCCATCTCAATTGGCGCATGCACCTAGGGTTTTGCCCTAGGCGCCATCTCACTTGGCGCCTCCCTTGGCTTTTAGCCAAGTGAGATGGCGCATGCTCCTTAAAAATGAGAGGAGGCGCCATCTCACTTGGCGCCTAGGGCAAAACTAGGGCAAAATGTTGTTTTATAAATAATTTGTCCGTTTCTTTGAAATTTCTCACACTTTATCGCACTGTATTTTTATTCTGTACTCCGTTATTTGCGTAATGACGTCGCCTATGATTTTTAGCAGAGATGGTTACGTTATATTCTCCGCCACGAAACCTGCGATGAAAATGAAATTCTGGCACATTCACTCCATGGAGCGTCTGAAGCGGGAGTTGATGCGGTGGCTAGATGGAGACATCGCGGAGGGGGAAAAAATTCGAAGGATCCAGCGAAAACAAACAACAACCTCGCATGCGACAGGAAGACCTAATGTGTGGTTGGAGGAAGTCAAAACAGACAGTGATGTAATGCTGATGATGCATGGGTCAGATGAAATTGTGTTAACAGTTGTAATTTCCTAGATTGAATATCGTTAATCATTGTTGTACGCGAAAACCCTAATGTAATTTCCTATATTGAATTTCTTAAATTGTGTTAACAGTTTTATTAACGGAAAACCATAATGTTTACAACACAAATATTGAAAAGATTTATTGTATTACAATATTTATGTGGTCGAGCCAGACGCCCGATTCGGACAGTTTTTGCGATTGTGTCCGACCTAACGGCATAAACCACACTTTCTTTCCAACCTGTCAAGATCGTCCATTTCTGTTGTGATGCGCCTGCTTTTGGGACGACCCTTCTTGTTCCTTCGCATTTGGTCATTGTGCCAAACTATATCGCCGTTGTATTCAGGCCAATAGTCCGGTTTTGCCACCAAAGGAAAGTTGTTGTTGTAAATAGTGAGCAACGTTTCAGATTTATAAACGTTTGAGAGCAGTTGAAGCGCGTCTTGATGGGTATGAGCACAAGCGGCAATGACATGAGAGCAAGGCATACGAAATGCTTGAAACCTGCCACAATCGCACCATTGAAAAGGTAAAATGACCCTGTATTCTTGTCTTTCCAGGCCTTCATTGTGGTCAATTGTCTCTTTCACAATGAAGTTGTGGCTGTGTCGGTCAAACCGTGTAACCATGTGAGTGTTGGCTTTAGCACTTTCAGCCTTAATGTATTTCATACATCGTTCACTCCATAGTTGTCCTGATTGCAAGACCGCATACCATATTTCACCTCTTTTGGAAAATAACGCAGCCATCCTAAAATACGTGGATTTTACCAAGGCAGTGATTGGGAGGTTTCGTATGCCCTTGAATACCCCATTCATTGATTCAATAAGATTCGTTGTCATATGCCCCCATCTTTGGCCATTGTCGTATGACCTAGTCCACTTTTCGACCGGTATATTGTCGATCCACGTACCGGCTTCTGGATTAGACAAACGGATCTCGTTGCGGTAATATTTGAATGTGGGTTGTGTCAATGCATATCCCGCATTCATCACCGCTTTCCTCAATGTTTTGTCCTTGACCTCCCTCGAGAAATTCTGGACGATATGCCTGACGCAATAGACATGCGTAGAAGGAGGGTCATGCCAACCATTTGCTGGATTATTATAGGCACTTTCAATGGAGGCATGTCTGTCCGAGATCAAACAGAGATCTGGTTGAGGAGCCACGTGTGTACGAAGATTTTTCAGGAAAAAGCTCCAAGTACCACCAGTCTCCCCCTCGACAAGGGCAAACGCAACGGGGAAAATGTTATTGTTGCCATCTTGTGCAACTGCCATTAATAGCGTGCCTTTGTACTTCCCATACAACCAAGTCCCGTCAATTTGTAGAATTGGTTTGCATGATGCAAACCCTGTGATGCATGGTTGAAATGCCCAAAACACGCGACTGAATATTCCGTTGCCATGCAGTAGGCTACCATCTTGGGCGTACGCTGGCAATGTTTCCAGAACATAAACACTACCTGGAGAATATGTCTTGAGTGCATTTAGGTAGCGGGGAAGTTCTCGGTATGACTCCTCCCAGTTTCTGTACACCATTTCAATCGCCTTAGTCTTTGCTAACCACGCCTTACGGTAAGACGGAGTGTAGTTAAAAACCGTGGTGATGTGGGAGATGATTGTTTTCACCTTCAAAGATGGGTTGTTGCTGACCAGGGGTAGGATTTCTTGACAGATTAGATCATGGTTGAGTTTTCGGAGGTCTTGTGATTGAGTGGAACTTACAAAAGTGTGGGTAGTCATGGAACCTATGACCCAGCAGTCACCCATTAATCTGTATGATGCGGTCAGCTTGAACATACAGTCAGAGTGGACACACTTGATCTTGTACCTTTCCGGGTTGACACGATCCACCTTAAAATCAACTGAGTTGAGCATGTGAAATTTTTTGATGGCCCTGATGCATTCCTCTCTGTTACGAAACTTGTCCTTCTCTTTTAAATTTTCATCCGACTGCATATACGGTTGGAAAAACAAGTCAGTAGAAGGTTCATCTCCGCCCATGTTGAAGTTTGTCATGTGCGGAGGTGGTGTGTAGATTTTGTCAGTAGGAATACTTGGGATGCCATCATCGTCAGAATCGTCGTTCACCATTTCATCAAGCTCTAACTCGTTATCTTCTTCTTCATCATCAACTGCATCTACCTCATCTTGTTCATTCTCCAAAGGATCAACCTCCTGTGTCACTGGAGGCTCTACCTCCTGTGTCACCGGAGGCTCTTGAAGCAAAACGTACAACTCAATAGAGTCGTATCCAGAATAGACATGGCTGGAAATCATGTTCTGGAGATCCTCGTCATCTTGAACTTCAACCTTATAAAAAATTACTTGGTTGTTTCCAAAAGAAACTGGATTCTGATAAAATATCTGGGATACCGGGCCTCGTTCAAGTTTGGCCTCCAATCTTTTCTTGAAGTACGAGAAATTGGCTTTCCCGTTTAAGAGAAATCGAACGTTGTCGGTGTTTCTAAACAAAAACCCAACTATGGGACAAATGTATGTCTCACCGTTGAAATGTGCTTTGACAACAAATTATGGTGAAGAGGCCATTGCGTAGAATTGTTTTAAGGTTTGAAGGTTGGAATGTTTGAGGTTTATTGATTGTATGAAGGTATGAATGCTGGAATGTTTGAAGGTTTGATGACTGATTCGAAGGTTGGAAGATTTTACATATTATGTGAATCAATGTTATGTTCAACGTAAGGAAAAAAATTTCAATTAAGTAAGGGATGCAACCCCCCAAGGCTGCCAATAATATTACATGCAATAATGAAACCCCATAGGCTGCCACCTATCCTGGCCCTATTCTGCACACATACATGTTTTGTGTAAGACTCCACCCATCAACTCCAATGGCCTTGCATGCAACAAAGAAAGGAATCCCAAAGGCTGTCACGTAGCCTGAGCCTATGTTGTTAATGACACCTCTTATTCGCCAAATGGGGTGGCGACACCATTCATTTTTGTACTCTTTCGCCAAGTCCAATGGCGCCTCCCTTACTGTCCAATCGTGATACATGCATGGGCTTATGAAACCCCATAGGCTGCCACCTATTCTGGCCCTATTCTGCACACATAAATGTTTTGTGTAAGACTCCACCCATCAACTCCAATGGCCTTGCATGCAACAAAGAAAGGAATCCCAAAGGCTGTCACGTAGCCTGAGCCTATGCTGTTAATGACACCTCTTATTCGCCAAATGGGGTGGCGACACCATTCATTTTTGTACTCTTTCGCCAAGTCCAATGGCGCCTCCCTTACTGTCCAATCGTGATACATGCATGGGCTTATGAAACCCCATAGGCTGCCACCTATCTTGGCCCTATTCTGCACACATAAATGTTTTGTGTAAGACTCCACCCATCAACTCCAATGGCCTTGCATGCAACAAAGAAAGGAATCCCAAAGGCTGTCACGTAGCCTGAGCCTATGCTGTAACAAATGACACCTCTTATTCGCCAAATGGGGTGGCAACACCATTCATTTTTGTACTCTTTCGCCAAGTCCAATGGCGCCTCCCTTATTATCCAATCGTGATACATGCATGGGCTGCCACCTAGCCTGCAAGAGTGACACCTTACATTTTTTGTAAATGCATACATGCATATGTGTAACACCCTAAGCATGCAAATGTGACACTTCGCAGGCATGCAAGCACAAGCAACCACTACATCAAACTTATTTGCCTATAAATACATACCTTATGAAACATCTCTCACACACACACAACTCTCACTCTCTGCTACGAAATATTTCTTAAGTCTATCATACTCTCTATTTCTTCCTAATTCTTTCATACTCTCAAGCATTCTGAACAATGGCTCTTCTAACAATGGGCGATACTCACAGAGGCACAAGGGAAAACATTGCTGCATTTGTAAGTCTCTTCTTTGGTTATACATTTTTCATACTTCAAATAACGTGTTGTTCATCTTAATTAATCTTACACTTGTTTAATTATGATCTCAGGACACAAAAAGATTCAGAATCCGTTCGCACAACTACATGGCTCCCGACCCATTTATCGTCCCTTATCTGGAATATGCAGGTTTTAGACATGTGATAAAGATCTCCAACTGCACCATTGACTCAAAGTTCATTCTTGCAATGTTGGAAAGGTGGAGACCGGAGACCCATACATTTCACCTACCAATAGGTGAATGTACCATCACGCTCGAGGATGTGTACATGCTACTGGGCCTCCCTATCGACGGTAAGGCGGTGAACGAGTCGGTTCAACAACCCAACTCACAGTGTGAAGAACTGTTGGGTAGGGATATGGTAGAAGGTGGTGGAGCAAGAGGGCAGGGAATACTACTCACTGACCTGAAACGTCATTATGCAAGTATGGAATTAAATGAAAATTCCTCAGAGAATGACCGAGTAGTAAAAGCCAGAACGTATCTTATGATACTTTTTGGTACATTTTTATTTCCCGAAAGTACGGGAAATAGTGTAAATTTCATGTACTTACATTTACTAACAAATTTTGAAAAAACTAGAAAATATAGTTGGGGTTCTGCAGTATTAGCCCACCTGTACAGTTCCTTGTGCAAAAACGCAGTCAAGGAAAAATGTACATTTTATGGGTGCGCATTTTTACTACAAGCCTGGGGTTGGTGGAGGATGGAGTCCTTAAACCCCATCAACAACAACACTTTTGGTTTCCCGTACGCAACAAAGTAAGTCATTAAGTTATAGCATTTATAACTATTCTGCTCTTTCCAAAATATATGCTAAAAATAACACGTTTCTCATTTTCTTTAGGTACTGCGTGAGGGGTATGGATTACGGCAAGAATCCAAGATTCAATGTCGCACTCTACCGGAATCTGTTGGATCACTTAGGCCCAGATGACGTACGTCGTAGCTTTTAACTTTTGTTCATTTTAATTATTTATACATTACTTTTGCGCTAACCTGATTTAAATTTTATCGCAGTTCTTCTGGAGACCATATTTGGGTTTGGGCCATGCTCCAAACCCAGAGGATGCAGCAACTTGGACTGCAAAGACTGCACTCATTCGGTTCAACATTGTGGAGATGCACCACAGCGACCGTGTGAAGATGCAGTTCGGAATGCATCAAGAGATACCAAGTGATCCAACAGATTTGTCCCCCTGGCATCTTAAAAGGGTCGACGCCCAGTGGGGTCTTACCAACTGGAAAGACTTTGCTCCGGAATAGTGTAAAATGTGGCAAAGGCGTCACCGCTACATCTTGCAATCCCCGGTTTTCCTTACTCAAGGTAACATGCGACACACTGATCAATATATGTCGTGGTACAGGTCGGTTAGTAACCCAGAAATGTACGTGTCTCATCCGAGGTACTTGGTTGACCCATGCACACAATGGGCACAACCCTCGATTCCCCATCAACAAACCCAAAATCCATCAACCTCAAACCAACCCCCAAGAAGAAACATACCAACAAACACACAACCACATTCCCCACCACAACACAACTACAATCAAATGCCGTACTACCAACCACAATCACCACCAAACTACCAATACTCGGATATGCCTCAAACCCAACCACAATACCAACCCCAATATCAGCACACCCACATACCCCAGACACAATTTCAGTCTTCCACATATCCCAATATGGCGCCCTCAACATCCAGCCTTAGCCCTGATATGGGAATGTCAGAAGATTATGACCAAGCCGACCAAACCTACCATCAACCACCATATCACCAAACAACCCAACATCCACAATACCAAACACCCCAAGATCCATTTCCTTTCTACCCCCCATACTCAGACGACCAATGCTACCGACCAACCATGGAACCCCACCCACCTCCAACACGACCAAACTTTGAGGGTATGGGTAACCGACTGTACCAGAGCGGATCTTCGAGATATGGAGATCTTACTGATTTTATGGATTCGGATCGCATTGACTTCGCTGGGCCATCGACCTTGCCGCAGCAGGAAACGCGACGGCACCCAGCAAGAGAAAGGCGAGGACGGGGATGCGGAACGGGGGGTCATTACCGGGTTTCGGGGGATCACTGATGTATCTTTTTTTTCCCAGTATTTTTGTATCCATTTTTTTACTGTTCTTTTAATGTAATACAGTTGAATGTAATTATTATTTTTTTAATAAAAAGTCCATTTTGTTGATCTCTGTCCAATAGGCAACGCACAGGAAAGAAAATAAAAAAAAAATTTTTTTGCCCTAAATTTGTACATAGGCGCCATCTCACTTGGCTTAGGGCATGCCCTAAGCACTTAGGCGCCAAGTGAGATGGCGCCTCCCTTAAAAAAGGAGGTGCATGCGCCAATTGAGATGGCTCCTCCTTTGTGGAGCCATCTGAAACATGGTTATTTGCGTAATTTTTTCCGAAATCCGGTTATTTACGAAATATTTTTTTAATACATAGTTATTAATAAAAAAAAATATGAACTTGCTGATAATTACTGATAAACTTACTGATATAATAGAACTGCATATAACAATAACTATATAATTACAATCATTGAGAGAACACAAAATAATTACATCTTTCAAAATACCACCTTAGCATGAACTAAATGATTACAACCCTGAACTCCCATTTCTCAATTCACTAAGTGATAAATATTGTACCAAACATCATAGATTTAACAAAAGTATAACTTTGTGATTAATAAGCCATAATCACGGCAATGTTGCAATATCAGTTTCATTTAAGGGTATCTACATGATAACAAAAGTTTATTAACATCAAGTTAAAAGTAGTTATAAAGAACAGTCGATTTAATCTTTGGTAACGTCGTTTCAGTTATTCAAAACTACATCATCTTTGTTAGGAAATCGATGAGCAACCAACACAACTCTATAATGGAACAGGCAAGAATAAATCTAGATGAAAATAGTAAGACATCAAAATTATCTAGATTTTTCAAGATAGTTTGATTTGAGATGCTGCATTGTTCAAAAAAACTAAAACCAGACTGCGCGAAACATTCATCATTTGCATAATCAATTGCATTGATAGAATTTGAAATCCAATATTACCCTCATCAAGATTCAACAATTCAGTTTGAGAAAACATCGTAGGATGAAATCCTCCTGGTAAAGATACTGGATGCAATCTATAACCGTTTCTTATTATTAACATCTGCATAATTGATCACAAACACTAAAACAAGAATTAGTCCATGATGGAATAATGGACAAATAAATAGTTTGAATAAAATTCTCAAGAAACACTCGCAGAGAAAACACATATTAAAAGAATTTTGCAATAATCACCTTGGCTTCATGTATTTGTCCCTCCTTAGTGATATCAAAGGAAAGAGACGTAACAATCGACGGAATTAAAGCGATTGTATTGCGAGAGTAGAAGCCCTTATATCCTCCCTTCACATCAACACATTTTCGTAAGCTGGCCGGGACCGAACTTATAAAAAAGGTACAATTATGTTAGGCAAACGTGCATTGGATAGAAACAAATCATATGTGAAATTTTTTTTCGTAAAATGGGCCAAGCCATTACTCATCAACAAACGCAAGATCTGTCAAGTTATGGATTCACATATAGAAGGTCAAGACTCAAGATCTTTCAACAAAAATCTGACATCGTTGAAAAAACTTCAGGATTCAACTAGTATAATTGGTGGAGAAGGTAAGGTCTAAATATCAACATCAAATAACCGACCATCAAAACAAATGGTCATATATCAAGCAGCAATGGTTTAGAATAACATGGAAAAAGTGTCGATGAATATTTGAGTTGTTCAGTAGAATTTAAATAATATTGCAAAAGTTCCAAATAACGTGAAAGCATTCTCATTGTAACACATAATAAAAAACTAATTAAAAATAATTATAGTAAGATTATTAATAATAGCATGTTTTAAAATAGTAAGCCGTCTAAGAAGATGACAAATGGCATAGTTGCCAAAATACTTTTTTTACTTTATTCTATTTAATGATACAAAATTTCCAAGTATTATTATTTTAATTATATATTTTATCAAATATTAAATTCTTGTAGGGACAATTTTAAAGGATTATTAATATCATTTTAATAGTGGGACAATTGTTTAAAAAAACATTAAAACGCCATATTAAATATACAAGTTTTATACGATATATCCTATAAAATTTCAACTTCAATACATTCAAATAACATCACTTTTATTAGTAAATCGTTACTACTATTAAACATTTTTTTACAACTCTTGTTAAAAAATACACAAATTTAATATTTAACAGGAACTCATTTCAACAAATAAAAATATGATTTTAAAAAAATAGACAAAAAAATTATACTTTAAGGATGAATACATTTTAGATTTGAACTCTTTAGTAGCTTAAGATGATAAAATAATATCTAAAATCAAAAAATTAAAATTAAAATTATTAACAAATATCTTATATAAATTAAAATATATAAATTAGACATAAAAAATATATAAAATGAAACATAATTATCTTTAAGGGATGAAATTTTATTGTAGATTAAGAAATTTAAGATGAAGGTTTTGGAGATTTAGTAAAGAGAAATGAGTGTTAGAGAAGAAGAAGAACAGTTTTGCAATATGCGAGGGGGACTCCCCGCGCGTTTTCAACGTTCACATTGTGCTTAGGGAAGTCCAAGATAACTACAATTTACTTTTTAGAGAATCTTTAAAGCAACTCCAAGACCTGACACACGATGTGGTAGGTAAGACATTGGTTGATATTTGCGAGGAAATACTCCAAACAAATGCTACGTTCACTTTTTGTGATGTGAAGCCCCTAGCAAATTGCAAAGCAGTAAACATTTCAAAATTTTAAAATCCCTCCATTTATTTTGCGAGGGGTATCCCCACACTAAATGTTTTTTTAATTTTGTTTTTAGATTTGTATTTTGCGAGGGGTTTATCCCCAAGCAACGTTAAAATTTAGTGAGGGGTGAATCACCTCACAGATATTCCTAGTTGATCAAGTTTTTTCTTGTAGTGAACATCACACCACTAAAACACCCAACTATCACATATCTTTCAAACACTACAAGAACCATTGCTTCATTCCAAAATGATTAATCAACCAAATTCTACCAACTTCGACAACATGTGAACCAATCTCTTTGGAAGCACCTCAAGCTGGGGAGAAATGGTCGACGAATTATATGATCTGATTGTTGTCCCGAGACCATCACATCAAGCAGCTATGTTTAAAGTCAATCAGAGCAGACCTCAAACACCTTACAAAAATTAGAATCAGAGACCTCAAAGGCAAATACGAGGGCGCTATTTTTTACCGATGGGCGTTTTGGTGGAGGGAGTCATCGATAAAAATATTTTCAATCGTTGTGTAATTTCTTTTTTTATTAATATTATTATAACATTTTTATTTATTTATTTTTTTGTTAAAAAAATTATTTAAAAAAATAAAAACAACGGAGTAGCCACACTGGATGGCTACCCTTCTATACTGGCATAGTGCATGCGCCACACTGCATGGTATGACAGATGAGCATGTGTGGCGTCTCATCTCTAAATTAAAAACATGTACCACACAAAGTGACTACTCTTATGTGTGGCAAAACGTTTTTGTTTGAAATGCGCTTATTTTAGTATATTTGGTGAAAGAGTGGTTATTTGAAGAATTATTTTGAAAATTATTTTATTTAAAAAATTACATAATTTAAGTCATTACACATTTCATACGAACAAAAATTCTATAATTTAAAAAAATTACACTTTATTTATTTTTCACGGGTCCAATTTTAACCCTAACAAACACACTATAAGTTTTTCATATCTCTCAAAATAGACATAAAAGCCATTTCCCCCGTAAAATAAGCATAAAAGTGATTCAACGGGTTAATAAGCGTCTTTCATATTCTCTGAAAATAAGCATAAAAGTTATATTATTTTTCCAAAAAATTAAGTATTAAAGTGATTCAACTGTTGAAAGTGTAAATCCTTGTGTCAAAGCAGGTTGTTGTTTGAACACATGGTGTATCGAGTTAGCTTAGTCGAAGAGAGTCAAAGTTGTAATCGAATTGTTAGCTGCCAGAGTGTCGAAGCAGGTTACTTCCCACAATATTTTGATTTAGATCTAAAATAGATATTTTGGGCTTTTGTAGTTTTAGGATTTGGCTTAGAGAGTAAACTTGCTCAATTATAAATAGAGGGAATAACCCCTATTTTTGTAATCAACTCATAACAACTTGTATTCACAGAATTTTGCAGTTGCAAAGTGAATAAAGAGTTTCCACGGTTTGTGGATAGTGTTATTCTGCAGAAACCCTAAACCTCTTTTCTTCTTTAATTTTCTTTTATTTGCATTGTCATTGTATAGTGATAATAATCTTGTTCATCAAGATTAAAAGAAATTTATCATAGGTTTGGATATATTTCCAATATCTGGTATCAAGAGCTCCGATTTAGCGATTCAAGGCAAGCAAGAATGATGGCAATGAATCATCCGAACGCATATTTTTCAGCAAGTCTTCCAATTCTTAAAGATGATAACTATGAGAATTGGTGCAAGCAGGTGAAGGTTGTGTTTTGTTGTCAAGATCTTTGGGATCATGTGAAACATAGCTTAGAACCACGTGGAGATGACGCTTCAGAAAAGGAAGAGGCAAAATACAAAGAATCGAAGAATAAAAATTGTAAAGCTTTCGTTATAATTCATCAATGTCTGAGTCCATACAATTTTGAAAAGGTTAGTGATGTTGAATATGAAAAAGAAGCCTGGGAGATTCTTAAGAAATATTTTGGGAGGTGCAGAAAAGATGAAGTATGTAAGGTTAGAAACTCAGAAAAGAACGTATGAATTGCTTCAGATGGAAGATAGAGAGAGCATATCTGATTTCTTCACTAGGGTTACGAAACTAGTGAATCAAATCAAGATTTATGGAGATACGTTAACAACAAGAGAAGTTGTTTCAAATATCCTGAGATATTTGGCTCTAAATTTCGACCATATAGTGGTATCCATAGAAGAGTCGAAGAACATGTAAATTTTGTCAAAGAAAGAGCTTTAATGGACACTTGAATCTCATGAAAAAAGAATGGCTGAAAGAGATGCATGTAAGTCTAAGAGTGATGTGGCTTTGCAAACGCAGTCAATAAGAGACAAGAAAGGCAAAGGAAAGTGATTCGACAACAAAGGTGAAGGTGGCTACAACAATTCGACTAGTATAGGAAACTATCATGAAGAAAATGTGTCAAATCAAAGAAGACCATACCAAGTCAATCAAAGAGGTGGTGTTACTAATAGAGAAAGAGGTGGTGGTCGAAAGCTTGACAAGAGTCACATTTAGTGTTACAAGTGTCAGAAGTATGACCACTATTCTAGTGATTATCAAGAAAAGCGAAAGAATCGAGAAAGTGATGTAAAGTTCGTAAAGTGTGAAGAAGAAGATATGATGTTGATGGTTATAATAAGAGATGAAGAGAAATTCAAGGACCTATGGTACTTGGACTCAGGATGCTCATCACACATGTCTGGAATGAAAGATTAGTTTGTGAACATAAAGCCCTCGATGAAGAATATGGTGAAATTTGCAAATGACAATACTCTAGCAGCTGAAGGTATTGGTGATGTTCTGATTATGAGGAAAGATAGCAAGAAGTCAGTAATTTGCAATATGTTGTACATACCAGGCATGAAGAATAACTTGTTAAGTATAGGACAATTGGTCGAAAAGAATTACAAATTATTTTTCAAAGACAAGATGATGAGAGTCATCGACGCAAGTGGAAGGTAATCATGAAGGCTCCTATGTCTCAAAATAGAACCTTTTAGATCGAACTAAATATGATGGAGCACAAATTCCTAGAAACTGCAGCTAGCAGAGATGAATGTATATGGAATTATTGACTTGGCCATCTCAACTTCAGAGACATCGAAAATTTGAAGAGAAGAAATAGAAATTGACATTCCAAACGAGGTGTATAAGGAATGTGTGCAGGCGAAGCAACACAAGAACAACTTCAACAAGGATTCAGGAAGCAAGTCTAAGGAAATCCTTGAAGTAATATACTCTGATGTATGTGGACTAATCCAGATGGAGTCAAATGGAGGTCATAAGTACTTTGTCACATTCATAGATGATTTCAGTCGAAAATGGTGGACTTACCTGGTCAAGAAGAAAAGCGAAGTAATCGAGGTGTTTTCCAAGTTTAAGTCTATGGTTGAACGACAAAGTGTTCGAAAGCTTAAGATTTTAAGAATTTATGGTGGTGGAAAGACTTTGATACATTATGTGAGAAAGATGGGATTATGCATCAGGTTGTTCCACCCTACACTCCACAACAAAATAGAACTGCGGAAAGAATCAAACCATCATGAATATGGTGAGGAGTATGTTGAAAGGCAAGCATTTACCTAAAGAGTTTTGAGGTGAAGTTGTGTCGACTGCAACATACATATTGAGTAGGTGTCTAACAAAGAAGCTAGAAGGAATTACTCCATATGAATGTTGGTTTGGTGTAAAGCCTAGCTTGATTCATCTGAAGTTATTTAGATCTATTGCACATAGACATGTGTCAGGTCAGTTGAGAAGAAAACTTGATGACAAGTCAAGTTAGATGATCCTAGTAGGATATCATTCGACAGGAGGTTACAAGTTGTTCGACCCAGTGAACAAACAGATTGTGATCAGTAGGGACATGATCATAGAAGAGTTTAAACAATGGGATTGGACTGAAAATGTCAAGAAAGATTTAGTGAGAAACTTATTCAAAGAACCAAAAACTCAAGTCGAAAGAGAAGTTCGACAAGAGGAAGTTAGAGATCAACCAAGTACAAGCAGACCTCAGAGAACTAGACATAATGTCTACAAGATTACAAGATTGTGTGGTTAGATCATATGACGTGGTTGATGATGAAGGTGACCTGGTACATTGTATTTTCTATGCAGATGTCGAATCTGTCAAAGCAACTGAAGAATGAAAGATTTGATGTGGGTAAAAGCAATGAATGAGGAATTGAAGTCCATCTAAGACAACAACACTTGGTTACTTGTCAAATTTCCTCAAGGTAAGAAGGAAATTGATGTCAAGTGGGTATACAAGGTGAAGTTGAATCCCAAAGGGAAAGTAACTCGACATAAAGCAAAACTTTTGGCGAAGGTATTTCTTCAGAAAGCAGGAATCAACTTCGATGAGGTTTTTGCACCTGTTGCTAGAATCAAAACAATCATGTTAGTTGTTGGTCTAGCATAAATAAACAGTTGACACATATGTTAGATAGACTTGAAATGTGCATTCCTAAATGTACCCTTAGATGAAGAAATTTATGTTGCACAACCAACTAGATTTGTGAAGCATGGCAATGAGAGAAAGGTGTACATGTTGCATAAAACCCTGTATGGATTGAAACAAGCTCCAAGAGCTTGTAATAATAAAATTGATAGTTTTCGGAGAAGGAACTTGTGAAGTGCACAACTGAACATGGAGTATATGTAAGAAGAAGCAATACTGAATTGCTTATACTATGTTCATATGTCGATGACTTGTTAATAACAGGTAGCTGTAAGAAGCAGATCTAAGACTTCAAAGGCGATCTCAACTAGGAATTCGAAATGTCAGATTTGGGTGATATTTCATATTTCCTTGGCATCGAATTCTACAAGAGTAATGGAGGTTTGATGATGCATCAAAGAAGATATGCAGAAGAAATTCTCAGGAGATTTGAGATGGAAGAGTGTAAATCGAATTCGACACTTGCATAACCAAGACTGCAACTGTCGAAAGATGCGGATGAAGATGATGTCGACCCAACCCAATACAGAAGACTTATTGGGTCATCACGATATCTTTTTCATATGAGGCCTGACTTAGCATACAATTTAGGTATGGTAAGTAGATTCATTCAGGAGTCAAAGGTATCACACCTAGCAGCGGTGAAGAGGATACTATGGTATCTGAAAGGAATTCTCGACTACGACATTTTATTTTCTGCAACTGATAAAGGAAAAGAATACAAGTTAGTAGGGTACACTGATTCAAGTTGGTGTAGTGATGCCGAGGATCGAAAACCCACAACAGGATATGTGTTTATGCTAGGTGGTACACCAGTTGCTTGGAGTTTAAGAAAGGAACCAATAGTGACATTATCATCATGCGAAGCAAAATACGTAGTTGCTTCTCTTTGTGCATGTCAAGAAACATGGATAGTGAACTTGGTAGAAGAAATCACATGGAAAGATCATGGAGTAATTACCATAAAGATCCACAACATGTCAGCTATCAACCCGACGAAGAAACTGATAACACATGGTCGAAGAAAGCACATTAAAATGAGGTTCCACTATCTTCGAAAGCAGGTAGCAGAAGGGAAGATGAACTTGGAACACCGCAGAACTGAGAATCAGATTGCAGACATCATGACGAAGGGAGTGCAGGTTGAAGTGTTCAGAAGACTAAGAGATATGATGAATGTAGATAACTTAGACACAATGAATTAGGTGGTGTGTTGAAAGTGTAATTTCTTGTGTCGAAGCAGGATGTTGCTCGAACACAAGGTGTGTTGAACTAACTTAGTCGAAGAGAGTCGAAGTTGTAGTTGAGTTGTTAGTTGTCGAAGTGTCGAAGCAGGTTACTTCTCATAATGTTTTGATTTAGGGCTAAAATAGATATTTTGGGCTTTTGGAGTTTTGGGCTTTGGCATAGGGAACAAGCTAGCTCAATTATAAATAGAGAGAATAATCTCTATTTTTGTAATCAACGCATAACAACTTGTATTCATAAAATTTTACAGTTGCAAAGTGAATAAATTTTTTTTCATAATTTGTAGACAGATAATTACTCTGCAGAAACCCTAAATTTCTTTTCTCTTTTAATTTTATTTTATTTTTATTATCATTGTATAACAATCTTATTTATTAAAATTGATAGAAATTTATCATAGATTTTAATAGATTTCCAACATAAACTGATAATAAAAATTTTATTCTTTGTGATTAAAATCAGCATACACACATGTCTAAAAGGAGACAAAAACACTCCAAAAGTCTCTCCATAACAAAATATAAATAAATAAGAATTTTATATATACAATGTGAATATTTCATAGTCTATAAAATGAAAGATTATTTATAAATTGAATGCGGTGCAGGGATAACTCCACAAATAATTTTAGAGTGATTAATAACTTATTACTCTTTTATATGAATTGCTGCTCTGACATTCCCTTCACCTTACACTCGTTTCCTAATTTGATTCCTCTACGACTTAACAATTAAGAGATAGTATACTATAATTTTAAGTTTGAGCTTTTTTCTTCATAAGAACAAGACTCACATGCAACCAGCTAAAAATGATGCAACATAGAATGCAGCTAACAACTAATTAATACTATTAACTATTAATTAAAGAAAATTAGAACGGATAACCCATAAATAAAATACCAAAAAATCCATATTTTATAGGAGGCAAATCATTATCAAACCATCATTGAGATATATAAATTCTTTCTTCATAAGTTGGTTGTGTGTTGTACTAGAATTTTGTTAGCAATTAAAACCATACACCAAAGTAAAATTCTTTACTAAAATAAATTTTATTACATATAAGAAACTCCATACAAGACAACATAACTTGGTACAACTATTGGAGCATGTTTAATAAAATACATGTGAAAATGAGTAAGTCGTAAGGGAAACATTCATGAGGTACATCTGTAAGCTATTAAAACTGTGAGTCCTAAATTGGCAAAGAAAGCCAAATATGAAATCAAAAGTGAAGTCAAATTGGTTCTGCAGAACTTTTTCACATTGTCACAAATTGGAGTCCAACCCACATGGTCTTCTCCATACTGTCCCACAAATCCAACGGCTGTGGCTGCTGCACATCCAGCTATCAACAACACCGTCATCACCTAATATTTATCATAACAAACATGTCAAAATACAAATTAAACTTTTATTTATCCTAATTTTGTTTGATACATTCACTCTCTCATCACTATTATAAACAACAAACAAATTTTGTTTTTGTTTCATTGAATAATTAATATATCTCATATCTTAGACGGTGAAAGGGTCTAATTGTCATTGTTGCCACATATTATATTAAGGTTATGATAAGCAATGACATGTATATTTTATTAATTACCTGAGCACTAGGTTAACTGAAATTTAAAATTTCTCAGAAATAAACATGATTTTCTTAGCATATCAAGGAGTAAATTAAAACGATTAAACTTACCAAATCAAACAAAAATAGGAAGAAGTAGTAGTCTTTTAGTTGATGTGTTTGTTGCCTCCTCCTCAAAAGATTGAATAACAGTAACGACACCGACAAGAAACAGACCACACTATTTGCAGCAACAAAGAACCTAGTCACAATGAGAGAAAAAAAGTTAAAAATATATATATTTTTAATTAAGTAAATGAAAATGGAAAATGGGTTATGGTGAAAATGAGACTTACTTGAGAGATGAAGAGTAATAAAAGTGAGCTTCAAACTGAAAAGTATAGAGCGTAACGGTTTGGTTGTTGGTGACTGTAACTAGAACTGAAACTGCAGTGAGGACAATGACTAAGATTCTGAGGATGCTTTGGGCCATCATGAAAGTCGTATGATGTTTTTGTGAGGATGAGGTTGTGATTGTGGTTGTGTTGGATGAAGATGAAGATTTGGGTTCAATCTTGAAGGAGTCTTTGGAATCGGCCATAGTTTAGAAAAGAGGTTGGGAAGAAAATGATACAGAAAAAAAAAAGGTGGAAATTGAGGCAGAGAGTTAAGGATTTCACTAACTTTTATAGGAGAGAAGTAAAGTGAGAAAGACAAAAAGAAGAGAGTGTGAAATGAAATTGATAAGGGAACGTTGCTAGTAGCATTTAAGAGAAGATATTGGATCTGGATTAGAAGATTTTAGACCGGGAAAGGAACATGAATTTTGCTTAATATGGACCGTTAGATAAATCTCAGGCTCCAGATTTGGCCACGTGAAGATGAAAAAGAAAAACAGAATGATGAGATGGTGGTGACTTTCCGAACTGTGGATGTGGATGTGGAGGCTAGTTGCAAGTCACTGAAATGTATTAATAGTTATGTTTTTAAAAAATTTATGCAAATAATTAGATTTAAAAAATATTTTAAATAAATGTGTCACATGGGATAGTGTATGCATGTAAAAAATAAATATGTGTACGATTTAAAATGTGAAATCCTCCGAGCCATCTCATATAGTTTTAATGTGTATTATGTAATTTTTTAATTTTTTAATTTAATTAATAATAAACAATTTCGAATTAAAACTAGAAAAATTAAAAATTTTATTTTAATAAAATACTTATATTGTTGGAATAAAAGTTACATATAATCTAATTGTTCTGTCATCTCTTAGTTCGTCCTCTATGAAATTTTTGTTGTGGTTCGGTTGAGGGCCTTACGAGGTCAATGAGATCAGGGTCCATGAAATCAGTCAGGTCACTATATCTTGAAAATTCATCGTCAAATAGTCAATTACTTATGCTCTCAAAGTTTGATCATGTTGGTGGGGGATTGGGTTGGATGAGTGGTTGGTAGCACTGGTCATTTGAATAAGGAAAGGTAAAAAATGGAAATAAATCTTGTGGAGTTTGGTAGTCATATATGTGTTGGATTTATTGAGTGTGTTGCGTGCTACGGTGATGTGATGGTTGGATGTATGTTGGGTCGGTTGATATATTCCTCATGTTGGCCTTGGTCGGGGCTAAGGTGAGAAGTAGATGGACCCACATGAGGTTGTTGGATGTACAATATATGTTCTTCGTATTGAGTTTGAGTATGTGGCATGTGTTGGTCTTGGTACTTGTGATACGGTGGCAGAACCGTCTGTTTAATACTGATTTTGCGTTTGTGTTCGCAAATGTTGTGGTAAGCAAGAGTTGCCACTGTCTTTTCTTTTATCCAACAAAGGAAAGGGTGAAAAGAATAGAAAAAGACCTTTTCGAGAGTTTTCTGAGTAAGGGGGTAGATTATGGAAAGGAAAGGTGTTAGCATCCTTTCCATCCGTGGTTTTCCACGGGATCTTAGAGGTTTGCTCATTTTTAAAATACATTTGTGCTTTGTGTTTGAAAATATTTTGAAAATACCTTAGTACGGCAAAGTCTGTAATGTTTCTCGGCATAGTGGAGAAAGTATACAAAGTGTTTTGAAATTGTTTATGAAAAGTAGTTTTCTGTGTAAGTGCAAAATATTTGAGCAAACTTCTAACAGCTATTTACTTTGTTACTCGAAAAGGCTCGTTCTTTTCCTCTTTTCTTTTAGACAATGATATCCTACTATTAGTGAGTAGGTAGCCTTATCGTTGGATGTTGAGGGACAATCGAAGGGACATTTTACAGTCATAAAGGTAATATATGGAGACGCTTTAGCAATTTCGTTTAAGGGACGAGATCATTTACCGAAAGGCAACACCGTAGGGTCATCGAGGGACTATGGTCTTTTGATTTTTACGGGTCTTTGCTAAAGCATCCCCGTTCTCGAGGGACATGACTGTTTTGTTTTCTGAAAGGCAACCAAAGCGGGGATACCCTAGAGGTGCATATGTGCATATGTGTTGAGATTCAGTTATTTATCTTGCATTATTAAGTTTGCTATCGTTTTAATTTACAGTCTTTCCATACACACCTATTTACTAACAGTAATATAGCAACATAATAAAGCAGTAAATATGCGGAAAATAAAATGCAGAAAAAGTAAATCCTAAACTATTACACGGCTTTGGGATAGTTACATAAAAAGTGCATGAATTAAAGTGCGGAATTTTAAATCTAAAAATATTACATCCATAGACAGTTGTAATATTTATACAAAATGCGAGAATAAAAAATAACGCGCGCGAAATAAATAATACGTCTAAAAACCTAAAAAGTTCTAACTAAACAAAAAAATATTTTTTTTCTTTTTGGTTTTGTTAAGAGAATAATTAACTCTAAATTTAATTTTAATTAAGAAAATAAAAGTTGAATGAAATAAATCCTAATTCTAATATTTTTTGTATTTTTATTAAGAAAATAATTTAAATTAAAATGAACCTAAGTCTAATTGATTTTAAGTTGATAAAATAAAATTAAAATAATTAATTAATTAAAATAATTTTATAAAACCTAAATCTAATTATTACCTTTTTTTTTATTATTAAGAAAAAAAAGATTTTTTGAAAACAAATAAATAATAACTCAAAAAAAGAAAATATCAAACAAAAGAATATGGGCCTGGCTGTCAAAAGCAAATGGGGGGGGGGGGGTTGTTGTTGAAAATCCGCTAGGCCCAATCCAGAGGAAGCTCAGAAGCTATACTGGGATTCAGTAAGGAGCAGCCTTGATGGCATATGGTGCGCTTGTAAGTTGGATGCGTTGGTCCTGATCAAATGTACATATGATGGCTTAGATTGATGGTGTATGATGATCAATTGGTCATGAGGGGCACTGGATCTGCATGTAATATGTTAGAAAAATACAAAACACTAGACCTGGGACTCGAATCCAGGTCCTCTCCCCTACACACACACTTCATTGCCACCTGAGCCATCTGATCATTCATTACTTATAACAAAACAAAATTATTATATTAGAAAATCAGCGCTATTATTTGAAATTTAAAAAAAAAATGCACGTGCTGCTTTGACTGGCCAATGGAGAATTGACACACTTCGCGCCAGAGTCAACTAGTCCAGGGTGCCGGAGTCAACACTCTGGTCACCATCTCTGGCCAACTCAAAAATCCTATAATCTGCAATCAACAAAATCAAGACCTGAAATTAAGGCTACCCCCCCTAAATCGGGGTCTGCCAATCCAACCATGGCATTAGTTTTCCCAGAAATGGCCTCTATCTCTATAACCTAAACCTCTATGCTTCGAAAACCTAGCCATGGTAACTTGTGATCTAGAGCCCAAACTTCACATGTAAAACATTAGAACATCTCAAAATGATTAAATAAACAAGAATGTATGCGTTAAAACTGTTTAGAATGCATGCATTAAGAGATTCAATTTTTAAAAATTTACCAAAATGAGTAATCTGGTTTGGTACTTCTCAAGGTATCTTAGGCGTGGATATGGTCTGGATTCAACTTCTGTAAGTATTAGGATGTTGATGGAGTCCTCAGATTGGATTAAAAGAGGTTGGAAGTGTGATTTTGAATTTTGACAATTTTAGTGGAAATTTGAAATTTTCGTGTGAACTCTTGGGACCCTGTAGCCGTACCTTAAGCTTGCAAACGTGATGTATATATAGAGGAGGTGAAGGAGACAAGATAACATGGAAAGAATCTCAACCATAAAGCCATGATGAAGGTCATTATTTCATTTTTGAAAAATTACCATAATTTGAGATTTCATGCCATTTTCATATTTGGATGAACCTGGACACTTGTGCACGAAATCTTGGGCTTTAAGACAAGTCAATCTTGGGCTTCAAGACAAGTCAAAGCACCAGCCCAAATTCCTAAGCCCATTTCCAATTATTTTATACCATTTATTTTATATTTATTTGAAATAAATTAAAATAAACATGTAAAAAAATAGGTAGAAAATGCAAGGCCATTCAAAAATAAGATTAGAGGTCCTCTATAACCTTAGGAAGATATTTGAACCATAAAAGGTTAGGCCATTGACTCAAAAATTCAAATTTGCTTAAAGCACCATTCTGGAAATTTCCAAATTTTCCCAACTTGGGCAAGCCATAACTTGCTCAATTTTTATCTCATGATGATGATCTTGTACTTTTTGGAAAGCCCAAGATGTCTACTTCAATACCTATTTTTATCAATTTTTTATTTTAAGATGTTATCTTGATGTAAAAAGTCTTGGAAAAAAGTGGCTTTTGTTTACTTTTTGGAAATGACTTGTAATGTCCGAGCTCATATCTTTCAAATGGTGAATTTCTTGATCTTGAGGGTTCAATAGAAGTTGTAAGGAATTGGATTCTATTAAAAATAAGCTTTGGTAGGAAAATTTCTGATAAAGTATGAGAAAGTTATGCTTAGTCAAAGTTTGGTTGACTTTTTCCATAGAAACCCTAATTTAGAAATTCTTGACTTTTGATGAATTAGGAGCATTTCTTAAGGAATCATGATCAACCCTTGATAAAATGACGGATATCACTTCAAAATTTTGATGTTGACCAAAAATCTTGAAGTTTGACTGTACATGGGCCACAATTGCACGGTTGATTTTCCAATACTTGAGCAATTGACTGAGCAAACTTATTGTGCAAGGCATGGAATTTGGCATGGATAATCTTGAAGGAATATTAGGACCATGGGAAGCATTTGAGACCATTGGAGCTCAACCATCTTGATGAAAATTGAAATCCTATTTGGGAGGCCAATGCTTAAGAGGAGAATTTGTCTGATCAATTCTTGGTCAACCTTGAGCAATTGAGGACCTCTAGGAGTATGTCTTGTATGAAAATGGGAGGGAAAATTTTGGAGTACAACATCTTCCCCTATTAAATATTCTTAAACCCGAGTATTTAGATTGACTTGTCTGCCTTTTGCAATCTAAAGGTGGAAGATGATTGAACACTAGAGTGCCTAGAAATTTGCACTCGCATGAAGTGATACTATTGGTGAACAATGTCGAGAATGGGCTTACATACGCCATCTGGAAAAGATGACAGAAGACTATCGGAGATGGGCTTAAATATGCCATTCGAGGAATATGACAGAGAGTAGTCGGAGATGGGCTTAAAGATGCCATCCAAAGTAGATGTTGACTTCAAAAGAAGTCTCTTTGTGGGGATTCCTGTTCCTGCTGTCTGAGGAGAAGTCCGTTGGGGAATGTTTTAGGGGAATAGAGTCTAGGAGCTTCGGTTGTCCATTACTCTACTGGAGAGTTTATCTCTTGATTGGAGAGACAAAAGCGAGTTGTTATTTGGTCGGGACCCCGACTTCACATGACTTGATGGGGACAATAAGACTGACTGCTATCTAGTTGTATTCCGGGCTTCACAGCGACTTGCTAAGGACAATAAGACTAACTCATATCTGGTCGTATTCCAGGCTTCACAACGACCTATTGGGGAATATGAAATTAACTACTATCTGGTCGGTTCCAGGATTCGCAGTAATTATAGACATTAAACTGTTATCTGGTCGTATCCAGGCTTCAGCAGTTTGAAGAAATTAAGCTGTTTTTTGGTCGGGTCCAGGTTTCAACTTGAATATGAGGTATACAGTTATCTGGTCGTATCCAGTCTTTGATGATTTGAAGAAATTAAGCTATTATCTAGTCGGGTCCAGGCTTCAACTTAAATCTGAGGCATACTGTTATCTAGTCGTATCCAGGCTTCGGTGATTTAAAGAAATTAAGCCGTTATCTGGTCGGGTCCAGGCTTCAACTTGAATCTGAGGTATACCATTATCTGGTCGTATCCAGGCTTCAGTGATTTGAAGAAATTAAGTTGTTATCTGGTCGGGTCTAGGCTCAACTTGAATTTGAGGTATACAGTTATCTGGTTGTATCCAGGCTTCGGTGATTTGAATAAATTAAGCTGTTATCTGGTTGGGTCCTAGCTTTAACTTGAATCTGAGGCATACCGTTATCTGGTCGTATCCAGGCTTCGGTGATTTGAAGAAATTAAGCTGTTATCTGGTTGGGTCCAGGCTTCAACTTAAATCTGAGGCATACTGTTATCTGGTTGTATCCAGGCTTCAGTGATTTGAAGAAATTAAGCTGTTACCTGGTTGGGTCCAGGCTTCAACTTGAATGTGAGGCATATCGTTATCTGGTCGTATCCAGGCTTCAATGATTTGAAGAAATTAAGCTGTTATCTGGTCGGGTCCAGGCTTTAACTTGAATCTAAGGCATACCGTTATCTGGTCGGGTCCAGGCTTTAACTTGAATCTAAGGCATACCGTTATTTGGTCGTATCCAGGCTTTGGTGATTTAAAGAAATTAAGTTGTTATATGGTCGGGTCCAGACTTCAACTTGAATCTGATCTATACCGTTATCTGGTCATATCCAGGCTTCGGTGATTTGAAGAAATTAAGTTGTTATCTGGTCGGGTCTAGGCTTAAACTTAAATCTGAGGCATACCATTATCTGGTTGTATCCAGGCTTCGGTGATTTGAAGAAATTAAGTTGTTATCTGGTCGGGTCCAGGCTTTAACTTAAATCTGAGTTGTACTATTATCTGGTCGTATCCAGGCTTCGCAGTAATTTTCTGGGGAGAATGAAGTTAACTACTATCTGGAAATGTATCAGAAGAAACCTGGGTAGGGTTGCCTCAGGATGAGTCAGTGTAAAAACTGCATCTGGAAATTCAAGAGAAGGAACCTGGGTAGGGTTGCCTCGGGATGAGTCCGTGTAAAACTTCAGAAGGAGGGAGAAGGAACCTGTGTAAGATTTCTTCATGAAGAGCCTGTGTAAAGCTGTATTTGGAAGTCAGAAGAAACCCGTGTAAGATTGCTTCATGATGAGCCCATGTAAAGCTGTATTTGGAAGTCCAGAAGAAACCCATGTAAGATTGCTTCATGTTGAGCCCATGTAAAGCTGTATTTGGTCGCACATGTAATTACTCTATTTTGTTTCAGGAGCTAATCCTGGACCTGTTAAAAATTGTTGATGATAAATATCTGTTGACTGATCTTTCCTGAAAAGGTAAATTGTTAGTTATATGCAATGTCATGATGTATGAAATGCATTGTCTAGTGGTGTTCTCAAAATAAATGATATTTGGATGTATGCATTTGTACTACAGATGCTATGACGTTTGTAGAATGATGTACAAATGCAATATGTGAATGTATCAGTTATTCTATTACAACACTGTTGAATTAGGGAAAATAAATCCCCGATTGCAGCTGGTGATGAAGAATGTAGGTCTTCAGATTTTGTTGAAGTTGAACTGCTGGGAGATGATCTTTCGTTATTAGAGAAATAAAATCTGTTGGGGAAGGAAAGCTCTGTGCACTTCCTGAGGATTTTGTGAAATCCTATTGGGGAATCCTGAGAAGTTTGACGACTTTACTGGGGAAAACCCGATGTCGGAGTAGTAGTTGGAAATTCCTGTTCTGCCGGGGATACAAGAACACCTGACATCACTAGGTTATAAGCTGAGGATATGGCGGCGACTTTTTAGTAAGATGCCCCTGCCTCAGTACCTGCTGGAGAAAGTACCTGCAGAGACTTTGTGGATGGTTTGAGTGTCCTCCCAACTCTTGGGGTGCTTGGTAAATGTTGATCAGGATGATAAGTCTTCTACTGATAAACAAATGACAAGATGACGGGACATAGTCGTATGTTTTTAATCCCTAACTTTTGCCTGGACCGCCCTTTCGGATTTTCAGTCCACCGAGATACCCTTTTTTGCTCAAGCCGCCTTTTTAGGTATTCGACTTGTCGGGTGCACAATTTTATATATATCCCTAATTTTTTCCCGAACTCTTTTGGTTCGCCGGGATGCCCTTAATTTTTCCTAGGCATGTCAACCTAGCGGGTCTTTTTCATGCGTAGTATTTTCTGACTATGTACGTGCTCATAGGATGTGGAGAGTTGTCACCGTCTATGACAACAAGTGTTGTAGAAATTCCAGAAAATGTTTATGTGATTGCATGTGCCCTTTCATACGTTGGAGCCTGTGTAGGGCTGCTTCAGGATGAATCTGGTGAACCTGATGTTTGATCAAGTTTCTAATAGTCTTGAATTTCCTAGGTATCTTTTCTAAGAACTGACATGGAAGGATTCGAAGATATGATACTAACACCATCTGATACTACTGGCACAGATAAGCAATTTGGTGGTACCGAAGATTCAAATTTCAGTGATTTTCTGCTGGAATCCCCGATCAATGTAACAACCCCGAGTGATTCAGATGGATATCTGCCCCTGGCTATTCAGCATTTTTGGAGAGACTCTTTGCATATTGGCTTGACTGCCCCAGATTAATTAGACACCATGTCATGCCCCTTGATTATGAAAGGCTTGTTATTGGGAATGTTTTTTTTTCGTCTGAGGTGATTCTGTCCATTGAGGGGGTCTTCATTCACTGAATATTCGTTGTGTGAATTTATCTTCCATTTGAAAAATTAACCATATGAAAACAATGTCATTTAAAGAATGCAAAGCTTATGTATGTCTTGAAAAATTTCTTGAAAATGTGTTTTCTGTAGTAAAACAAAATTTACGAGAATGTGATATCAACTCATGATTTATAGCAAACCTTACAAGAGTCAGCATACCTTTGTAACGGTATGCTCTCGAACTAACCCATGCGTCAGCTAGGACTTTTAAGGGTTGTAACATGGTCTGGTTCACGATTTAAGAAACAAAGGATAAAGGCTCAAATTTTATTTGTACCCACCCATTCTTCATGATATTCTTTAGTCCTATGCTCAGTTAATTGTGCATTTCGAATCCCAGTTGAGTTCTGGGATGTTGGCCCCGATATTCCGGTAATGGCTCAGAAATTGAATGTTTGTTTGGGAAGGCAGTCACTTTTGTAACCTTTTTTTTGTTGAGAATTTGTAGCGACCTCCTTTTTGTTTTTATTATCCCTGTCTTTTGCCTGAACTGTTTCTTTTGTGATTATAGCCAGCGGGATGCCCTAGTTTTTTCTTAAGTCTCCTTCATAGGTTTTGACGTAATGGGCTTTTATTTTGAGAGATAATGACTGCATGTTCTTAATGATTATGTGGAACCATCACCATATTTTGGAGAGCATCTTCTACATTATTTGTCGTGTATGGAGATAGAGCTTGCGACCGAATGCACATATGAATTAACTGAGAAAACTACCTTGCCCCAGGTTATGATTAAGGGTTTTAATTTGTGTGAAAAGAAAACTCTTACTTCTTAGGCTCAAAGGGGTTGACTAGGGATTATCTTCCTTATAACTCCACTGTTTAGGATTTGAAACAACGTCTGTACATCATCAGCGGGGTCTGTTCAAAAGCATATTATAGAGATTACGGTGTGGTTCTCGTCATCCTCCCTATAAAGGCTTAGAGCTTTTAATCAAGAGTTGAATATCACAAAAGGGAAGTAAGAAATAATTTTAAGCATAATGAAAACAAATTAATTCAAGACAAATATGTGCAATGCATTTTGATATGAATAAATGTTCAAACAATCAAAAGAAAATTACAAATTGAAAATTCTAATAAAACAAAAGCCTCTTTGTCCGATCTTGTCACATCAGATGGTGTGCCTTAGAGGGATGATATAAGAATTCCAGTTGACCATCTTGTGTGAATTCCAATGCTCCCTCATAGGTCGGGTCTTGAATTTTATATTTTAATGTCCGACAACTATCAGTATCATGCCCTAGACTATTGGAGTGATATGCAAACCTTGCATTTGAATTGTACATTGGAGAGGCAGTATTGGGATTTGTAGGAGGATCCCTCAACGTGGCCAAATTCAACTTTGTGATACGGTGGCCAGAACCGGACTGTTTTGAAATGCTGGTTTGCGTTTTGCATTTGTGTTTGCAAAATGTCGTGGTAAGCAAGAGTCGCCACCGACTTTTATTTTATCCAACCGGAAAGGACAAAAGCACAGAAAAATTCCCTTTTTCAAGATTTTGAGTACGGGGGGTAGATTATAGAAAGGGAAGGTATTAGCACCCTTTCTATCCGTGGTTTTCCACGAGCTCTTAGATACTTGCTCATCATTTTCAAAATTTGCTTGTGTGTGTTTGATTTGAAAAGTCTTTGTTTTACTTCGATTTAACCCTTGCTTCTGTCTTCAAGGGTGTTACGAATTCGTTTTGAAAACTTTGTTTGAAAAGAGTGTAAGTGTGAAAAAGTTTGTTTGTTTGAGCAAGTACTTAAGAACTAATCTACCTACTCGAAAAAGAGAATGTTTTTGTTCTTGTTTCCTTTAGACAGTGTTATCCCACTATTAGTGAGTAGGTAGCACCGTCGTTGGAGTTTTAAGGGTCAATTCAAAAGAGACATACGATCACTAAAGCAATGTTAGGATGTATTAGTAGTAACCCTAATGTCTTAAGATCAATATTCGAGGCAACAATATCTGAGGCAACCATTCAGAGGCAACTTTTCCGAACGGGACTTTGATCTTTGTTTAGACAAGAGAGCAACCACTAAAGTATCCTATACTTAATGACCGTTTACCGAAGGCAACCAAAGTGGGAGTGTACCCTAGGAGTGCGCATGTGCGAGTGATTCATTTTCAAATTATTATCTTTGCACATTTTAGGGTTTGCTAACCGTTTTAAAGTTAATCATACATTCTTGTCATGCAACCCTAATACCATACTTCTAACAGTTTAATATTTTGCGGAAATTAAAGTGCAGAAAGTAAAGCTACGCTATTACAAGGCTTCGGGTATTAATTACATAGCCAAAAACAACCCGTCAAAACGATAAATGAAAAGGAGAAAAATCCTAATTAATCTATTACAACTTGTGAGCAATTACAATAATATTGCAAAATAAAATAATAAAGCGCGCGCGATGAGTTAAGAACGAGAGAGAAATAGGGTTTTGACCCCGTCTAACCTAATCGAAAGAGAAATTAGTTTTGTTGTTTTTAATTAATTTTAAGAAAAAGAATTAGGTTTTTAAATTAAATACAAATCTAATTAGTAATTAAATTAAATTAAAGAAAATAATTTACATGGCCTATTTTTGTATTTTTGGTTATTTTTAAGAAAAAGAAAATAGAATTTAAATTAAACTAAAACCCTAATTTTCTAATTGTTTTTTTAATTTATTTACAAAATAATTAAAGTTACCCTAAAATTAAATAAACTAATTACATTAATTTTTGTATAAAAAATAAATTCTAAATCTAATTGGATGAAAATTGATTTTATGGGTTTTTTTTATGAACAAAAGAATTAATTTGGTGTTAGTAAAAATTAATTAATTAATTAATTAAGAGAATATAAAGAGAAAAGGAAAGGAAATTTGGGCCTGAAATTGGTAATTTGGAGGGTGTGAACATCAATTCCGGGCCCAAACACACTTGGTCCATGTTGACCTTCCATGTTCTAGTGCTATGCGTTGACTGAGCTTTTGGTGGACCCTCATGCAATGGCCTTCAGATCTGGATGGTTGGTAATCTGATGGTTAGGAGATGATGATCCATGGTGGTCTTCATGCCTTGTGTGCTTGCCTGATTATCTGAATAAAAATAACATGAAATAATGGAGGGACCTGGGATTCGAACCCAGGTCCTGTGGCCTTCTCCACTCACCTCCACACCAACTGAGCTACATGCGCGCATTGTATATGAAATAATAATAAACAATAATATGTAATAAAGGGAGTTAGTGGAGAAAAATAAATAAAAAACACGCCAGAATTCAAATGGACGAATGAGACGGAGCCACGCATGTCGTCCCTATCCTCTCTCCATTGGTAAAATTCATAGACTTTTACCCACAGACATATGTCCGCAGCTACAACCCTTGCTTGTTTCAAAATCTCCCACGGGCATGATAAATGGAGTCTAAGGCCATGAATCAAACCGTCTTGGCCTGCTGAGTATGATGGTGCCCTTCTTGAGGCCCAATTTTACATGTACCAAAAGATCCTAAAACGAGCCAACAAAACCTAGCAATGGTGAATTCTAATATAGTCCACAAAAATGCAATTAAATGATATAGATAGCTTGCAAATGTGTTAAGGAACAAGAATATACTATTGAAACATGATGAATGTGCAAGAATAACAAGATTCAGTTTTGGAAATATGGGCAAACCGTGGGAGTCGTGGGGATGAATTTTGGGCACTAGCGTGCTTGCTTTCGATTGGTACAACTTTCTTGTAATCCTAGGAAGTGAATGAGATGGTCAGGGAGCCGTGTAATCGCCTGGAAGTGTGAAATCAAGTCAGCACTTTTTTGTGATTTTTCCAAGTTTGTTCTGCCTTTTCACGCCTCCAAAAACTTATGTTTTAGGTCTGCAAATGTTCACTATATACCAAGGATTGGATTAGGGTTGAAATTATGCTCTCAATCTTGATCCATTATGGCTTTTGATTTTGATTTGATTCACTTGAAAATCTATCCAAAAATAGGCCAAAACCTATCTTTTCATGCACACAAAGGCCTTGCACGATTTGATTTACTTGATAGATGTATATAGAACCTGAAACATGCACAAGATCTTGAGGTTTCAATGATTTGGATTTTTTATGATTTGTTTTGATTCAAATTGATTTAATTGTAATAAAAATCAAAATAAATAGAAAAAATAAGATAAAGACAAATGGGAAGAGCTAGGGGTAGTGAACCATTCTACCAACTCAAAACAAGTGCAAAAAGTTAGGCCCATTTAGCAAAAATTGCAATTTGAGGTATAGTTGACTTTTGACAATTTTGCAAAAAAGGTCAACTTCACCAATGCATAACTTCCTCAATTTTGACTCTTTTAAGGTGTTCTTGGACTTTTAAGAAAGCTTGAGATGTCCTCTAAGCAACCCTTTTGGTATCATCTCAATTGAGTCTTCCATGTTCATGTATTAAGCTTTGACAAAAAAGGTGTTTTTGTTGACTTTTCAAAATGACCTATAATGTCCAAATTCATAACTTCTTGTGAGTGCATATTTTGAAATTGGGAGCTGAAGATTAATTTTAGGGCATTGCATCTTATTCAAAATGAGCTTTGGATGGGTCATTTCTCATAAAGTATGAGAAAGTTATGCTTGGTCAAAGTTGAGTTGACTTTTCCTACAAAACCCTAATTTAGCAACTTTTGGTTCTTGATGAATTGTGAGCAACCCTTGATGAATCATGATCAACCCTTGATCAAATGATGAATAATACTTCAAAATGAGGATGTTGACCAAAAATCTTGAAGTTTGACTGTATGTGCGCCACAATTGACTTTTGCCCTAGCACAATCGATTTTCAGGCCTTTGAGCAATTGATTGGGCAAACTTCCTCTACAAGGCTTGAAACTTGACATGGATGATCTTGAGAACATATTAGGACAGTGGGAGAGTTTGGGATCCCTTGGACTCAAGTATCGTGATGCAACATGAAACCCTAATTTGAGGTAAACTGCCTTAGGAGAGAGCTTGTCTGGTCAACCCTTGGACTTTCTTGAGCACCTTGAGGATCTTTCTTGAAATGTTTTTAGAAATATGGGAGGGAAAATTTTGGGGTACAACAACTTCCCCTGTTCAATCTTCTTAAACCTTAGGATGTAGATTGGCTTTTCTGCCTTTCGTGATCTGAAGGTGGAAGATAATTGAACACTAAAGTGCCCAGAAATTTGCACTCGTATGAAGTGGTAATTGTCTTGTGATGTCGGGAATGGGCTTACAGATGCCATTTGGAAAATGACGACGGGGGATGGGCTTACAGATGCCATCTGAAGGAGTGTCAATTGTCTAAGAGATTCCTTAGCGAGAGCCTGTATACCTGTTGTTGAGGAAGATTTCGCTAGGGAATGTTGTTCTCTGTCTTGAGGAAAAAGTTGAATTTTAGGAGCTTCGGTCGTCCGTTATTATACCGGGGAATCATCTCTAAGTCGAAGAGGTGAAAAAGAACTACTATCTGGTCGTGATCCAGGCTTCATAGTGATAATATCGACTGCTATCTGGTCGTGCTCCAGGATTTACAGTGACTTACTGGGGAGATGAGATTAAACTTGTTATCCGGTCGTAATCCAGGCTTTATAATTTCTCAATTCTTATCTGGTCGTAATCCAGGCTTCAGGAGTAATTAAGTTGTTATCCGGTCACATCCGGGCTTCAACTTGAATTTAGGGCACACTAATATCCGGTCGACTTCGGGCTTCTTAGTAACTGTTCGGGTAAACTGCTATTTGGTCGAAATCCAAGCTTCACAGTGTCTTGTACTGTTATCTGGTCGTAATCCATGTTTTAGTCCTTTTATTATTATCTGGTCGTAATCCAGGCTTCATGATGTCTCATACCACTATCTGGTCGAATCCAGGCTTCATGGTGTCATGTAATGTTATCTGGTTGTAATCCAGGCTTCATAATACCTTACTTCTTATCTGGTCATAATCCAGGCTTCAGAAGAAATCAAGTGGTTATCCGGTCGCCTCCGGATTTCCATTTGACTTTGGGCCAACTAATATCCGGTCGAATCCTGGCTTCAAAGTAATTGGCCGGGTAAACTGCTATTTGGTCGTAATCCAAGCTTCATAGTGTCCCTCACTGTTATCTGGTCGTAATCCAGGCTTCAGTGTTTTTTTATCGCTATCTGGTCGTAATCCAGGCTTCACAATGTCTCATACCACTATCTGGTCGAATCCAAGCTTCATGGTGTTCGGAGAAATCAAGATACTATCCGGTCGAATCCGGGCTTCATAACTTGTATTTAAAGATATACCACTATCTAGTCGTAATCCAGGACTCGCAGTGTCTTTGGCTGCTATCTGGCCGTAATCCAGGCTTCATAGAAATTTGTATTGCTATCTGGTCGTAATCCAGGCTTCACAATAACTTGCTGGGCTATTATCCGGTCGTAATCCAGGCTTTACGACTGGTGGTTATAATATACAACTATCTGGTCGAATCCAGGCTTCATGGTGTCTCACTGCTATCTGGTCGTAATCCATGCTTCACAGTAACTTGTTGAGCTGTTATCCGGTCGTAATCCGGGCTTCACAGCTTGCTGGGGATTAAACTATTATCCGGTCGAATATGGGCTTCATAGCTTAGAGATAAACCACTATCTGGTCGAATCCAGGCTTCACGATGTTTGATATTGTTATCCAATCATTCTCCGGGCTTCACAATATGATGCAGAAATCAAGATACTATCTGGTCAGATCCGGGCTTCATAGCTTGAACTTGGTGAGAATTTGATTGTATCTTTTTCCTGAAAGGTAAAGAGTTAGTCGTATGAAATGCATGACATGTATCAAGCAATGATGTTCTCAAAATAAATGAGACTGCGCTATATGATGCGTATGCATATGTCAGGATGTATGGATATGCAATGTTTTTTATGATATTCTCTAACTGGGGAAAAAAAATCCCAGACTGCTGCTGGAGAGAAAGAGTTGAATTTTTCGTTCTCGCTGGGAATAACGACCAAAGATGATTGTGAAAATTATCCTGCTGGAGAATAAACTGACGAGAAAATGACTGTGGGGAAGAGACGCTCTGTTAGAGGATCTGTTGATTTAGAGGAACAACCTCGGCTGGAGATGAATTACCGTTGCTGGCGATAATGAAACCTGTCGGGGATTTAGTTTTTGCTTGTGGAAGAAATAAACTCCACTGGGGATAATCTTTTAGTGCTGATGATAGATAAACTCTGCTTGGGGAGAATCAATGTTTTTAGATACCTTTTGCTCTGCGGGGAGTGAATGTACCTTTGGTCGTATTCTCCAGCTAGGTCTATCCCTATACCTGATGGACAGAGCAACTGTCAAGTTTAGACATTTCTTGTTTTCCCCTGTTTCTGATATTACGAGTAATCGTCTTTTGTTTCGCATGTAAATATTTATGAGCAGTAATCATTGTCAAATGTATATATCAAAATGAAACATTGGATGTTCCTGTAAAACAAAACGGAAAAAAGAAAAACAATTTGAAATTTCTTTGTGAAAATGAATTGTATTGATTTTGAAGTTGGCCCGTAAATAGGCGTTTTTGTACAAGAGGCTGACGTCCTAGTAAGAGAACGCTGCCGAATGATAGAATTTATACAATTTGTGAAAAACAAAGAAAAACAGCTATGTGAACAATCCCACTGGGTTCCAACTCTACTATTGCTTTTATATCTTCGAGCGTCTCATCACTTTGCTACTTGGTTGAAGGTAGATCAGATTGGTTAGTGCCGTCCGAGCTTGATAATCGGTACCGAAGTCTGGTTGCAAGATGATCCAATGAGACATAGTGTTACGTTTCAATCCCTAATTTTTGCCTGGACCGCCTTTTCAGGTTTTCGATTTGCCGGGTGTACAGATTTTTCATTTTCATCCCTTATTTTACCTGAACCCTTTTGGTTCGCCGAGAAGCCCTTATTTTTGCCTAGGCCAGTCAAATTAGCGGGTATTTGATTAGGCGTAGTATCTTTTCACTATGTTTGCATTGACGGGGTGAGGAAGGTCGTCACCATCCATGGTGGTTAGAATCATAACTCCTCCTGAGAAAATGTTCTTAACCACAAATGACCCTTCGTATGTAGGAGTCCATTTTCCCCTGGGATCGCCTTGTGGCAGTATGATGCGTTTGATCACAAGATCTCCAACTTGATACTCTTGTCGTCTGACTTTCTTGTTAAATGCCTTGATCATTCATTTTTGATACGTCTGACCATGACAAATAGCAGTAAGTCTCTTTTCGTCGATTAAGTTCAACTGATCAAACTGGGTCTGGACCCAATCGTCCTCGCTCAAACCTGCATCCTTCCTAATCCGAAGAGAGGGTATCTGGACTTCAATGGGTAAGACTGCCTCCATGCCATACACCAAAGAGCTGGGTGTTGCCCTTGCTGAAGTCCGCGCTGAGGTTCGGTACCCATGAAGAGAAAATGGTAACATCTCATGCCAGTCTTTGTTTGTCACCGTCATCTTCTGCACAATCTTCTTAATGTTTTTATCCGGGAACTCGAAATTCATGGATTGGTAATCATCCACGGCTTGATGTGGCAAATGATTCGCCAACACACTCCCCTTGATTGCTTTTTGGGTTGTGTATTAGATATCATACTCGGTTAAAATCATCTGCCATCTCGCTATTCTTCCGGACAAGGCAGGCTTTTCGAAGATATACTTGATTGGATCCATTTGATATCAATAGGGTAATGTGAGTCAGCATATACTGTCTCAACCGGCGAGCAGCCCCTGCCAAAATGCGACAAGTTTTCTCGAGCAACGAGTATCGGGTCTCGCAGTCGGTAAACTTTTTGCTAAGGTAGTAAATAGCATGCTCTTTTCGGCCAGACTCGTCATGCTTCCCCAGCACGCACCCCATTAAATTATCCATCACTGTCAAGTATAAGACCAAAGGTCTTCCTTCAACTGGAGGCATCAGAATTGGTGGCTTTTGGAGGCTGTATGGCCCTCTCTTCCTGTAGTAACAGTCTAGCAAGTTCCCCAGGCACTTCACAATCATCCTCACCTTCGTCCTCGACTTGGTTGATCGGACTTTCTAAGTTATAATTGGAAGTAGCATAGTCGTTATCAATGGGATCCAGAGTGGATGTAGATCTGCATTATGATATGTGAGTGTGTGTAAGACAATACCTGTTTTAATAAAGTGCAAAATATAAAAGAAAAATAAGGAGCGCAAAATTTGTAATGCAAGAAAACGTCCAATGCTTTATTGATGATATATGAAAATGAGAAACAAAAAGCCCTTACAAACAAAGCCAAGGTGCCTCGGGCAAGGCACCGGTCCGTAAAGTTTCAAATTGTCTGTTACAAATTTCAAAACAAAAGTCTATTACTGTGTAATAAAAGAAACGGGCACGAAGTCCTTCGCCATCCAAGTGTTCAATCCACCGTTGGTAGTCGGGTAAATCCAACTGTCGAACTCTGACTCTTCTTCATCATCTTCAATTGCATTCACTCCCGGATTACTGATGCACAAAGGAGGTCTTCCAATCCGCGTGCACCGAACAGCCCTTTGAGCCTATGCAGTAAAGCCCAAACCAAACTTGTCAGTTTTGTGTGCGAAGTCAGGGAATTGACCCCAATTTGCACACCCTCCTTTCTCAATAACAAACTTGGCATCCTTGAGGGAAGCCATCTTCAATGGAGGTTCTTCAACAGCAACTTCAGTCGACGCCAGAGTCTGGGGGACCTCTTCAAAGTTCTGACACAGGGTTTTGATGAACTCCCCATCCATCTCCACATACCAAAAGGAGTTAAGATGGCTCACCATATACTCCTCTTCTCCTCGTACAGTAACAATCTTCCCCTTTAATGGATATTTTAACATCTGATGGAGCGTAGAAGTCACTGCCCCAGCCTTATGAATCCATGGGCGACCCAACAAACAGGAATAGGATGTTCGGATGTCCATCACATAGAACGTAGATGCAAAAGTTTGAGAGCCAACCTTAACAGGGACATCCACCTCCCCGTGCACCATCCTTTTGGACCCGTCAAAGGCCCTAACCACAATATTACTCGGTTTCAGAACCAACCCTTCACATTCTAGCCGATCTAATGCTTTCTTGGGTAAAACATTCAATGAGGACCCAATATCCACCAGTACGTGGGCCAGAGTAGTGCCTTTGCAGTCGATCGAAACATTGAGAGCGTCATTGTGATTCCTTCCTTTGGCAGTCAGATCTGCATCGGAGAAACCCAACCCGTTGTCAGCGGTCAAACTAGCCACACAGTCTTTGAATTGATCAGCAGAAGTCTTCTGCGGCACATGCGTAGTTTTAAGGAAAGAAATTAAAGCCTTTGCATGGGCTTCCGAGCATAATAATAAGGATAACATAGAGATCTTTGATGGGGTCTGCCCCAGCTTCTCGACTATGTTATAGTTGCTCTTCTTGATAATCTTCAGAATTTCCTCTATCTCTTGCCTAGAGGTTTCTATAATGACCTTCTTAGGTGCCTCCGTCCGGGCAGGCTCACCTGTGACTTGTTTGCCCCGAGTGTTAGATGACTCGGCGACAGGGGTGATAACTGGAGTAAGAATTGGAACAGTAGCTGATGTACTGGAAGATTGAATGACAACATGCTTTTGAAAAGTTGGAAGGGAAATCTCGGGAGAGAAAAGCCTTCCACTTCTAGTGACCTTGCTAGCCCCGACAATATTGCCGACATCAGTATCAGCTTCTTCAACCTTCAAATCTTGTTTGATCCCATGATAATACACATCGGCCCCATAGTGCCACGGGACAGCCTTATCCGAAGTGTATGGGATATGACCAGGAATAGTAATGATCAATGGAGCAACCCTCGGAACGGATTTAATCCTAACAGGCTTTCTCGGGGAAGCCTTGGAAGGATTGGCGGAAATGGTTATTATGGAAACATCTTCAACAGGAATCAATGGAATCAAATTTTTCTCGAACAAGATTTCTTTGTTATCCATCAGGCGTTGAACACCTTATTTCAACAAATGGCAACCAGCAGGCAGGATTGAACATAGGTGGCAACCTTCGCCACAGCCCGGAAATAAACCGGACGGTAATAAATTATTCTTCACTGTCATCAAAGGAGTAGAAATGTCTTCTACGAAGGTCACAAATAAATCATCTTCTTCGCATTTACTAGATGAATGAGACAGATCGGCTTCCTGTCGCAACCTATTCCCAAATCTGTTACCCATATTCAGCAGAACCACCTTCTTCTTCTTCTTCTTCTTCTTCTTCTTCTTCTTCTTCTCCTTCAGGATGAGAGTCTTTAAATCCTGTTGTCCTTTAGCCAAGTTTAAGAACAACTCTTGGAATTGAGCATTCTGTGCTTGAAGAGCTTTGATGGCTTGATCAATAGGTGTTTCAAAAGACATTTTGTGCTGAAATAAATAGCGAAGAAGATGAGAAACCTGTAATGATACCTGTGATGAGGTGCATGATAATGGAATGCGTATGAAATGATTTCAAAGACTTTGGGAGATTTAAATTTGCAAACCAAGAAATAAGCAAAATTTAATAGATTCAAACTTGTAAAATGTTTAACAATGCCTTTAAGGCGTTAAAAAAGAAATGAACTGAAAATAAATCTAAACTAGAAAAAGCAAAAATCAGAAATCCCATGGCCGCTTTCCCTTCGTGCTGACGTAGTCATTGATCATCTTTTCATTCTCAAGTTGCCTCGTGAGCTTCAAGATCTTCCTCTCTTGCTCATGATACTTCTCCCTGTAGGTATCCCGCTCCTCCTTTAGCTGAATCCAAGATCTCTTCAATGCCCCAAGATCAGTAGGCATGTAGGGATAAATGACTGTGTAAGGAACACCTTCTTCATTAGTATGCTCCACAATCACTGGCAGCACAGCTTCATAAGGCATCCCAAGCTTCTGAGCCCGAGCCCGGACCCACTGGAGGTAAGGTTGCATAGGGAGGGAAATCTTTGGTCCTAGCTCATGAGGGTCAGACCTGTTCACCATGCCCCAAGCTCGTATAAACCTGCGGCGATGCTCACCAACGTTCTCCTTATAGTCAAAGACGATATCTGTAAGAAGAAATTCATAAGGACCGTCTCTACGAGCACGACCAAACTGTCGTAAAGCCAAACAAGGACTGTAGGTTATCCCCCCTCTAATTCCAAGCAACGGGACATTAGGGTATTCCCCACATCGATCATTGATGGCAACACCTTCCATATCCTTAGAACTCTAAAGAATGTTTGTATGGGCAAGGGACATTATCTTGTAAGACCATCCTAAACCTTCTTCATTCTTTAACACGGACTTGGGGAGGTGCGAAATAAAACACCTCGCAAACAGCGGCATGCAACACATGAGGGTCCCTCTTCTACGTGCCGTACGAGTATAGAGAGCATGCAAGATATCACCCAAGAGGGTAGGCACAGGATTGTGAGACAAGAAGATCTTAACCGTATTCACGTCTATAAAGGAATCTGGATTCGGGAAAAGAACCAATATGTACATGAGGAGAGCTAAGATGTCTTCAAAAGCCAGAAAGTCCAAATTGTCCCGGAATAGTTGAGCTTGATCTATCAGAAACTTAGCCAAGAAACCTTTAACCCCGCCCCGTGTCTCCCAATTAGACACTACATCATCCTTTTCAAGTGTAAAGCTGAAGCAATGTCTTCTGGCCTAGGAGTCTCTTCTAAACCTGTAAAGGGCATCTGCTCGAGGATGGATATACCCAACAAATAAGAAAACTCCTCCAAAGTGGGAACTAGTTGATAATCCGGGAAAGTGAAGCAATGATGCACCGGATCGAAGAACTGGAATAACACACTCACCATTTGCTCATCAAACCTGGAGGTAACCAAAATAAGAAGCTGACTATGTCTTCTAATGAACTAAGAAGTATCAGAAACCCTTGAGGCTAAGTCTTTGAGTTGAGCAGGTATTTGCACAAAGTTAACTCGGATGGTGTGTCTGCGTATGGAAGTCATGATCTGTAAAACAGAACAAAGATAAATCCCCCCGGTCTTTGAAATGGTTAGTCTAATGAAGTATGAATGCTATGTTATGATGCATGATGTCATGATAAAACACACAACAAGTATAGCAGATAGCAGACATGGTAAAGGTAAATAAGTCACATAATAACCCTTGAGTTTCAGGCTTGCATGGAGTCTAGGTACTACCCTCTTGAAGTTCAGTTGGTTTCAACCTGTCCTAATAATAGTAACCGGGTTCTAGAGGTTCTCAATATCACTGACCATCCTCCATCGGTCATGGTTTCAGCTTACGCAATCTTTTCTTGCGGACAGAACTATCTCGAGAGTATGGTCTTAATGAGTGTAGTATCGAGTATCAACCAGTTCCCAGCTTTACACCGAGACCGGCTATCTCACTACTTCCTATGGCCAAGTTGGTCAATTATAGGTTCTAAGGTTAGTTGATGCTTAACGACCCATATAGCAGCCCTGTATTCTCCTCGTTTCTCCATAAGGGATACCGATACCAACCAATGTGCCACATCAACGTAGCTACTGCTTCAACCGTATCGGTCTACGCCATACAGTTCCCTCACAGTTTATTGCTACTTACCTAAAAGGTGTTCCCCAGATCCGGGTTAGGATCTATAGTAACTCCCGATACAAAGCCCTCAAAGATAAAGCAATCAAATCAAACAATAGCAGCAAATATGATGAACTAATCCTAAGGTATACCCCACTTGTAACTCCCCAGCAGAGTCGCCAGTCCTGTGATACGGTGGCCAGAATCGGACTGTTTTGAAATGCTGGTTTGCATTTTGCGTTTGTGTTCACAAAATGTCGCGGTAAGCAAGAGTCGCCACCGACTTTTATTTTATCCAACCGGAAAGGACAAAAGCACAGAAAAATTCCCTTTTTCGAGATTTTGAGTACGGGGGGTAGATTATAGAAAGGGAAGGTATTAGCACCCTTTCTATCCTTGGTTTTCCACAGACTCTTAGGTACTTGCTCATCATTTTTAAAATTTGCTTGTGTGTGTTTGATTTGAATTTTTTTTGTTTTACTTCGATTTAACCCTTGCTTCTGTCTTCAAGGGTGTTACGAAGTCGTTTTGAAAACTTTGTTTGAAAAGAGTGTAAGTGTGAAAAAGTTTGTTTGTTTGAGCAAGCACTTAAGAACTAATCTACCTACTCGAAAAAGTGAATGTTTATGTTCTTGTTTCCTTTAGATGGTGCTATCCCACTATTAGTGAGTAGGTAGCACCGTCGTTGGAGTTTTAAGGGTCAATTCAGAAGGGACGTACGATCACTAAAGCAATGTTAGGATGTCTTAGTAGTAACCCTAATGTCTTAAGATCAATATTCGAGGAAACAATATTTGAGGCAACCATTCCGAGGCAACTTTTCCGAGCAGGACTTTGATATTTGTTTAGACAAGAGAGCGACCACTAAAGTATCCTATACTTAATGACCGTTTACCGAAGGCAACCGAAGTGGGAGTGCACCCTAGGAGTGCGCATGTGCGAGTGATTCAATTTCAAATTATTATTTTTGCACATTTTAGGGTTTGCTAACCGTTTTAAAGTTAATCATACATTCTTGTCATGCAACCCTAATACCATACATCTAACAGTTTAATATTTTGCGGAAATTAAAGTGCGGAAAGTAAAGCTACGCTATTACAAGGCTTCGAGTATTAATTACATAGCCAAAAACAACCCGTCAAAACGATAAATGAAAAGGAGAAAAATCCTAATTAATCTATTACAACTTGGGAGTAATTACAACAATATTGCAAAATAAAATAATAAAGCGCGCTCGATGAATTAAGAACGAGAGAGAAATAGGGTTTTGACCCCGTCTAACCTAATCGAAAGAGAAATTATTTTTGTTGTTTTTAATTAATTTTAAGAAAAAGAATTAGGTTTTTAAATTAAATACAAATCTAATTAGTAATTAAATAAAATTAAAGAAAATAATTTACATGGCCTATTTTTGTATTTTTATTTATTTTTAAGAAAAAGAAAATAGAATTTAAATTAAACTAAAACCCTAATTTTCTAATTGTTTTTTTAATTTATTTACAAAACAATTAAAGTTACCCTAAAATTAAATAAACTAATTACATTAATTTTTGTATAAAAAATAAATTCTAAATCTAATTGGATGAAAATTGATTTTATGGGTTTTTTTTATGAAAAAAAGAATTAATTTGGTGTTAGTAAAAATAAATAAATAAATTAATTAAGAGAACATAAAGAGAAAAAGAAATGAAATTTGGGCCTGAAATTGGTAATTTGGAGGGTGTGAACAACAATTCTGGGCCCAAACACACTTGATCCATGTTGACCTTCCATGTTCCAGTGTTATGCGTTGACTGAGCTTTTTGTGGACCCTCATGCAATGGCCTTCAGATCTGGATGGTTGGTAATCTGATGGTTAGGAGATGATGATCCATGGTGGTCTTCATGCCTTGTGTGCTTTCCTGATTATCTGAATAAAAATAACATGAAATAATGGGGGGACCTGAGATTCGAACCCAGGTCCAGTGGCCTTCTCCACTCACCTCCACACCAACTGAGCTACATGCGCGCGTTATATATAAAATAGTAATAAACAATAATATGTAATAAAGGGAGTTAGTGGAGAAAAATAAAAAAAACGTGTCAGAATTCAAATGGACGAATGAGACGGAGCCACGCATGTCATCCATGTCCTCTCTCCGTTGGTAAAAGTCACAGACTTTTACCCACATACATATGTCCGTAGCTACAACCCTTGCTTATTTCAAAATCTCCCATGGGCATGATAAATGGAGTCTAAGGCCATGAATTAAACCGTCTTGGCCTGCTGAGCATGATGGTGCCCTTCTTGAGGCCCAATTTTACCTGTACCAAAAGATCCTAAAACGAGCCAACAAAACCTAGCAATGGTGAATTCTGATATAGTCCACAAAAATGCAATTAAATGATATAGATAGCTTGCAAATGTGTTAAGGAACAAGAATATACTATTGAAACATGATGAATATGCAAGAATAACAAGATTCAGTTTTGGAAATATGGGAAAACCGTGGGAGTCGTGGGGATGAATTCTGGGCACTAGCGCGCTTGCTTTCGATTGGTACAGCTTGCTTGCAATCCCAGGAAGTGAATGAGATGGTCAGGGAGCCTTGTAATCGCCTGGAAGTGTGAAATCAAGTTAGCACTTTTTTGTGATTTTTCCAAGTTTGTTCTGCCTTTTCACGCCTCCAAAAACTTCTATTTTAGGTCTGCAAATGTTCAATATATACCAAGGATTGGATTAGGGTTGAAATTATGCTCTCAATCTTTATCCATTATGGCTTTTGATTTTGATTTGATTCACTTGAAAATCTTTCCAAAAATAGGCCAAAACCTATCTTTTCATGCACACAAAGGCCTTGCACGATTTTATTTACTTGCTAGCTGTATATAGAACCTGAAACATGCACAAGATCTTGAGGTTTCAATGATTTGGATTTTTTATGATTTGTTTTGATTTAAATTGATTTAATTTTAATAAAAATCAAAATAAATATAAAAAATAAGATAAAGACAAATGGGAAGAGATATGGGTCGTGGACCATGCTACCAACTCAAAACAAGTGCAAAAAGTTAGGCCCATTTAGCAAAAATTGCAATTTGAGGTATAGTTGACTTTTGACAATTTTGCAAAAAAGGTCAACTTCACCAATGCATAAATTCCTCAATTTTGACTCTTTGAAGGTGTTCTTGGACTTTTTAGAAATCTTGAGATGTCCTATAAGCAACCCTTTTGGTCTCATATCAATTGAATCTTCCATGTTCATGTATGAAGCTTTGACAAAAAATGTGTTTTGTTGACTTTTCAAAATGACCTATAATGTCCAAATTCATAACTTCTTTTGAGTGCATATTTTGAACTTGGGAGCTGAAGGTGAATTGTAGGGAATAACATCCTCTTCAAAATGAGCTTTGATTGGGTCATTTCTCATAAAGTATGAGAAAGTTATGCTTGGTCAAAGTTGAGTTGACTTTTACTACAAAGCCCTAATTTAGCAACTTTTGGTTCTTGATGAATTGTGAGCAACCCTTGATGAATCATGATCAACCCTTGATCAGATTATGAATAATAATTCAAAATGAGGATGTTGACCAAAAATCTTGATGTTTGACTGTATGTGGGCCACATTTGACTTTTGCCACAACACAGTCGATTTTCAGGCCTTTGAGCAATTGACTAAGCAAACTTCCTCTACAAGGCTTGAAACTTGACATGGATGATCTTGAGAACATATTAGGACAATGGTGAGTATTTGGGATCCCTTGGACTCAAGTATCTTGATGCAACATGAAACCCTAATTTGAGGTAGACTGCCTTAGGAGAGAGCTTGTCTAGTCAACCCTTGGACTTCCTTGAGCACCTTGAGGATCTTTCTTGAAATGTTTTGAGAAATATGTGAGGGAAATTTTTTGGGTAAAACAGCTGCCCCTGTTCAATCTTCTTAAACCTGAGGATGTAGATTGGCTTTTCTGCCTTTCGTGATCCGAAGGTGGAAGATGATTGAACACTAAAGTGCCCAGAAATTTGCACTCGCATGAAGTGGTAATTGTCTTGTGATGTCGGGAATAGGATTATAGATGCCATTTGGAAATTGATGATGGGGGATGGGCTTAAAGATGCCATCTGAAGGAGTGTCGATCATCTAAGAGATTCCTTAGCGAGAGCCTGTATACCTACTGTTGAGGAAGATTTCGCTGGGGAATGTTGTTCTCTGTCTTGAGGAAAAAGTTGAATTTTAGAAGCTTTGGTCGTCCGTTATTATACTGGGGAATCGTCTCTAAGTCGAAGAGGTGAAAAATAACTACTATCTGGTCGTGATCCAAGCTTCATTGTGATAATATCGACTGCTATCTGGTCGTGCTCCAGGCTTTACAATGACTTACTGGGGAGATGAGATTAAACTTGCTATCTGGTCGTAATCCAGGCTTTGCAATTTCTCAATTCTTATATGGTCGTAATCCAGGATTTAGAAGGAATTAAGTTGTTATCCGGTCGTATCCGGGCTTCAACTTGAATTTAAGGCACACTAATATCCGGTCGACTCCGGGCTTCTTAGTAACTGTCCAGGTAAACTGCTATTTGGTCGAAATCCAAGCTTCGCAATGTCTTGTACTTTTATCTGGTCTTAATCCAGGCTTCAGTCCTTTTATCGTTATCTGGTCGTAATCCAGGCTTCACGATGTCTCATACCACTATCTGGTCGAATCTAGGCTTCATGGTGTCCTGTACTGTTATCTGGTCGTAATCCAGGCTTCACAATACCTTACTTCTTATCTGGTCGTAATCCAGGCTTCAGAAGAAATCAAGTGGTTATCCGGTCGCCTCTGGGCTTTCCATTTGACTTTGGGCCTACTAATATCCGGTCGAATCCGGGCTTCATAGTAATTGGCTGGGTAAACTGTTATTTGGTCATAATCCAAGCTTCACAGTTTCCCTCACTGTTATCTGGTCGTAATCCAGGCTTCATTTTTTTTATCGCTATCTGGTCGTAATCCAGGCTTCACGATGTCTCATACCACTATCTGGTCGAATCTAGGCTTCATGGTGTTAAGAGAAATCAAGATACTATCCGGTCGAATCTGGGTTTCATAACTTGTATTTAAAGATATACCACTATCTGGTTGTAATCCAGGCTTCCATGTGTCTTTGGCTGCTATCTGGTCGTAATCCAGACTTCACAGAAATTTGTATTGCTATCTGGTCGTAATCCAGGCTTCACAATAAATTGTTGGGCTGTTAACCGGTCGTAATCCGGGATTCACGGCCGGTGTTTATGATATACCACTATCTGGTCGAATCCAGGCTTCATGGTGTCCTGCACTGCTATCTGGTCATAATTTAGGCTTCACAATAACAGTCTGAGCTGTTATCCGGTCGTAATCCGGGCTTCACGGCTGGTGTTTATGATATACCACTATCTGGTCGAATCCAGGCTTCATGGTGTCTTACACTGCTATCTGGTCGTAATCCAGGCTTCACAGTAACTTGTATTGCTATCTGGTCGTAATCCAGGCTTCACAATAACTTGTTGGGCTGTTATCCGGTCGTAATCCGGGCTTCACGGCTTGCTGATGATAAACCATTATCTAGTCGAATCCAGGCTTCATGGTGTCTCACTGCTATCTGGTCGTAATCCAAGCTTCATAGTAACTTGTTGAGCTGTTATCCGGTTGTAATCTGGGCTTCACGGCTTTCTAGGGATTAAACTATTATCCGGTCGAATCCGGGCTTCATAGCTTAGAGATAAACCACTATCTGGTCGAATCCAGGCTTCGCGGTGTTTGATACTGTTATCTGGTCGTTCTCCGGGCTTCACAATATGATGCAGAAATTAAGATACTATCCGGTCGGATCCGGGCTTCATAGCTTGAACTTGGTGAGAATTTGATTGTATCTTTTTCCTGAAAGGTAAAGAGTTAGTCGTATGAAATGCATGACATGTATCAAGCAATGATCTTCTCAAAATAAATGAGTCTGCGCTATATGATGCGTATACACATGTCAGGATGTATGGATATGCAATGTTTTTTATGATATTCTCTAACTGGGGAAAATAAATCTCGGACTGCTGCTGGAGGGAAAAAGTTGAATTTTTCATTCTCGCTAGGAATAACGACCAAAGATGATTGTGAAAATTATCCTGCTGGCGAATAAACTGACGAGAAAATGACTCTGTGGGGAAGAGACGCTCTGTTAGAGGATCTATTGATTTGGAGGAACAACCTCGGCTGGGGATGAATTACCGTTGCTGGCGATAATGAAACCTGTCGGGGATTGAGTTTCTGCTTGTGGAAGAAATAAACTCCACTGGGGATAATCTTTTAGTGCTGATGATAGATAAACTCTGCTTGGGGAGAATAAATGTTTTTAGATACCTTTTGCTCTGCGGAGAGTGAATGTACCTTTGGTCGTATTCTCCAGCTAGGTCTATCCCTATGCCTGGTGGACAGAGAAACTGTCAGGTTTGGACATTTCTTGTTTTCCCATGTTCCTGATATTACGAGTAATCGTCTTTTGTTTCGCATGTAAATATTTATGAGCAGCAATCATTGTTAAATGCATATATCAAAATGAAACATTAGACGTTCCTGCAAAACAAAACGGAAAAAAGAAAAACAATTTGAAATTTCTTTGTGAAAATTAATTGTATTGATTTTGAAGTTGGCATGTAAATAGGCGTTTTTGTACAAGAGGCTGACGTCCTAGTAAGAGAACACCGCCGAATGATAGCATTTATACAATTTGTGAAAAACAAAGAAAAACAGCTATGTGAACAATCCCACTGGGTTCCAACTCTGCTATCGCTTTTATATCTTCGAGCGTCTCATCACTTTGCTACTTGGTTGAAGGTAGACCAGATTGGTTAGTGCCGTCCGAGCTTGATAGTCGGTACCGAAGTCTGGTTGCAAGATGATCCAATGAGACATAGTGTTACGCTTCAATCCCTAATTTTTTCCTGGACCGCCCTTTCGGGTTTTTAGTCCACCGGGATACCCTTTTTTGCCCACGCCACCTTTTCATGTTTTCGATTTTCCGGGTGTACAAATTTTTCATATTCATCCCTTATTTTTCCTGAACCCTTTTGGTTCACCGTGAAGCCCTTATTTTTGCCTAGGTCTGTCAACCTAGCGGGTCTTTGATTATGCGTAGTATCTTTTCACTATGTCTGCAATGACGGGGTGAGGAAGGTCGTCACCATCCATGGTGGTTAGAATCATAGCTCCTCTTGAGAAAATGTTCTTAACCAAAAAAGGCCCTTCGTACGTAGGAGTCCATTTGCCCCTGGGATCACCTTGTGGCAGTATGATGCGTTTGATCACCAGATCCCCAACTTGATACTCTTGTCGTCTGAGAAAATGTTCTTCACCAAAAAAGGCCCTTCGTACGTAGGAGTCCATTTGCCCCTGGGATCACCTTGTGGCAGTATGATGCGTTTGATCACCAGATCCCCAACTTGATACTCTTGTCGTCTGACTTTCTTGTTAAATGCCTTGATCATTCGTTTTTGATACGTCTGACCATGACAAATAGCAGTAAGTCTCTTTTTGTCGATTAAGTTAAGCTGATCAAGCCGGGTCTGGACCCAGTCGTCCTTGATCAAACCTGCATCCTTCCTAATCCGAAGAGAGGGTATCTGGACTTCAATGGGTAAGACTGCCTCCATCCCATACACCAAAGAGCTGGGTGTTGCCCCTGCTGAAGTCCACGCTGAGGTTTGGTACCCATGAAGAGCAAATGGTAACATCTCATGCCAGTCTTTTTTTGTCACTGTCATCTTCTGCACAATCTTCTTAATGTTTTTATCCAGGAACTCAAAATTCATGGATTGCTAATCATCCACGGCCCGATGTGCCAAATGATCCACCAACACACCCCCTTGATTGATTTTTGGGTTGTGTATTGGATATCATACTCGGTTAAAATCATCTGCCATCTTGCTATTCTTCTGGACAAGGCAGGCTTTTCGAAGATATACTTGATTGGATCCATTTGATATCAATAGGGTAGTGTGAGTCAGCATATACTGTCTCAACCGGCGAGCAGCCCCTACCAAAGCGCGACATGTTTTCTCGAGCAACGAGTATCGGGTCTCGTAGTTGATAAACATTTTGCTAAGGTAGTAAATAGCATGCTCTTTTCGGCCAGACTCGTCATGCTGCCCCAACACGCACCCCATTGAATTATCCAGCACTGTCAAGTATAAGACCAAAGGTCTTCCTTCAACTGGAGGCATCAGAATTGGTGGCTTTTGGAGGCTGTATGGCCCTCTCTTCCTGTAGTAACAATCTAGCAAGTTCCCCAGGCACTTCACAATCATCCTCACCTTCGTCCTCGACTTGGTTGATCGGACTTTCTAAGTTATAATTGGAAGTAGCAGAGTCGTTATCAATGGGATCCAGAGTGGATGTAGATCTGCATTATGATATGTGAGTGTATGTAAGACAATAGCTGTTTTAATAAAGTGCAAAATAGAAAAGAAAAGAGAGGAGCACAAAATTTGTAATGCAAGAAAACGTCCAATGCTTTATTGATGATATATGAAAATGACAAACAATAAGCCCTCACAAACAAAGCCAAGGTGCCTCGGGCAAGGCACCGGGCCGTAAAGTTTCAAATTGTATGTTACAAATTTCAAAACAAAAGTCTATTACTATGTAATAAAAGAAACGGGCACGAAGTCCTTCTCCATCCAATTGTTCAATCCACTGTTGGTAGTCGGGTAAATCCAACTATCGAACTCTGACTCTTCTTCATCATCTTCAATTGCATTCACTCCCAGAATACTGATGCACAGAGGAGGTCTTCCAATACGCGTGCGCCGAACAGCCCTTTGAGCCTCTGCAGTAAATCCCAAACCAAACTTGTCAATTTTATGTGCAAAGTCAGGGAGTTGACCCAAATTTGCACACCCACCGTTCTCAATAACAGCCTTAGCATCCTTGAGGGAAGCCATCTTCAATGGAGGTTCCTCAACAACAACTTCAGTCGACGCTAGAGTCTGGGGGACCTCTTCAAAGTTCTGACACGGGGTTTTGATGAACTCCCCATCCATCTCCACATACCGAAAGGAGTTAAGATGGCTAACCATGTACTCCTCTTCTCCTCGTATCGTAACAATCTTCCCCTTTACTGGATATTTTAACATCTGATGGAGCGTAGAAGTCACTGCCCCAGCCTTATGAATCCACGGGCGACCCAGCAAATAGGAATAGGATGGTCGGATGTCCATCACATAGAACGTAGATGCAAAAGTTTGAGAGCCAACCTTAACAGGGACATCAACCTCCCCGTGCACCATCCTTTTGGACCCGTTAAAGGCCCTAACCACAATATTACTTGGCTTCAGAACCAACCCTTCACAGTCTAGCCGATCTAATGCTTTCTTGGGTAAAACATTCAATGAGGACCCAATATCCACCAGTACATGGGCCAGAGTAGTTCCCTTGCACTCGATCGAAACATGCAGAGTTTCATTGTGATTCCTTCCTTTGACAGTCAGATATGCGTTAGAGAAAACCAACCCGTTGTCAGCAGTCAAACTAGCCACACAGTCTTTGAATTGATCAGCAGAAGTCTCCTGCGGCACATGCGCAGTTTTAAGGAAAGCAATTAAAGCCTTTGCATGGGCTTCCGAGCACAACAATAAGGATAACATGGAGATCTTCGACAGGGTCTACCCCAGCTGCTCGACTATGTTGTAGTCGCTCTTTTTGATAATCTTCAGAATTTCCTCTATCTCCTGCCTAGAGGTTTCTATAATGACCTTCTTAGGTGACTCCGTCCGGGAAGGCTCACCTGTGACTTGTTTTCCCCGAGTGTCAGATGACTCGGCGACATGGGTGATAACTGGAGTAAGAATTGGAATAATAGCTAATGTACTGGAAGATGGAATGACAACAGGCTTTCGAACAGTTGGAGGGTAAATCTCGGGAGAGAAAAGCTTTCCACTTCTAGTGACCTTGCTTGCCCCGACAATATTGCCGACATCAGTATCAGCTTCTTCAACCTTCAAATCTTGTTTGATCCCATGATAATACACATCATCCCCATAGTGCCACGGGACAGCCTTATCCGAAGTGTATGGGATAGGACCAGGAATAATAATGATCAATGGAGCAACCCTCGGAACGGATGTAATCCTAACAGGCTTTCTCGGGGAAGCCTTGGAAGGATTGGTGGAAATGGTTATTATGGAAACATCTTCAACAGGAATCAACGGAATCAAATTTTTCTCGAACAAGATTTCTTTGTTATCCATCAGGCGTTGAACACCTGATTTCAACAAATGGCAACCAGCAGGCAGGATTGAACATAGGTGGCAACCTTTGTCACAGCCCGGAAATAAATCGGCCGATAGTAAATTCTTCTTCACTATCATCAAAGGAGTAGAAATGTCTTCTACGGAGGTCACAAATAAATCATCTTCTTCGCATTTACTAGATGAATGAGACAGATCAGCTTCCTGTCGCAACCTATTCCCAAATCTGTTACCCATATTCAGCAGAACCACCTTCTTCTTCTTCTTCTTCTTCTTCTTCTTCTTCTTCTTCTTCTTCTCCTTCAGGATGAGAGTCTTTAAATCCTGTTGTCCTTTAGCCAAGTTTAAGAATAACTCTTGGAATTGAGCATTCTGTGCTTGAAGAGCTTTGATGGCTTGATCAATAGGTGTTTCAAAAGAAATTTTCTGCTGAAATAAATAGCGAAGAAGATGAGAAACTTGTAATGATACCTGTGATGAGGTGCATGATAATGGAATGCGTATGAAATGATTTCAAATACTTTAGGAGATTTAAATTTGCAAACCAAGAAATAAGCAAACTTTATTAGATTCAAACTTGTAAAATGTTTAACAATGCCTTTAAGGCGTTACAAAAGAAATGAACTGAAAATAAATCTAAACTAGAAAAAAGAAAAAATCAAAAATCCCATGGCTGCTTTCCCTTCGTGCTGACATAGTCATTAATCGTCTTTTCATTCTCAAGTTGCCTCGTGAGCTTCAAGATCTTCCTCTCTTGCTCATGATACTTCTCCCTGTAGGTATCCCACTCCTCCTTTAGCTGAATCCAGGATCTCTTCAATGCCCCAAGATCAGTAGGCATGTAGGGATAAAGGATTGTGTAAGGAACACCTTCTTCATTAGTATGCTCCACAATCACTGGCAGCACAACTTCATAAGGCATCCCAAGCTTCTGAGCCCGAGCCCGGACCCACCGGAGGTAAGGTTGCATAGGGAGGGAAGTCTTTGGTCCTAGCTCGTGAGGGTCAGACCTGTTCACCATGCCCCAAGCTCGTATAAACCTGCGGCGATGCTCACCAACATCCTCCTTATAGTCAAAGACGATATCTGTAAGAAGCAATTCATGAGGATCGTCTCTACGAGCGCGACTAAACTATCGTAAAGCCAAACAAGGACTGTAGGTTATTCCCCCTCTAATTCCAAGCAACGGGACATTAGGGTATTCCCCACATCGATCAATGATGGCAACACCTTCCATATCCTTAGAACTCCAAAGAATGTCTGTATGGGCAAGGGATATTATCCTATAAGACCATCCTAAACCTTCTTCATTCTTTAACACGAACTTGGGGAGGTGAGAAATAAACCACCTCGCCAACAGCGGCATGCAACACATGAGGGTCCCTCTTCTACGCGTCGTACGAGTATAGAGAGCATGCAAGATATAACCCAAGAGGGTAGGCACAGGATTGCGAGACAAGAAGATCTTAACCGCATTCACGTCTATAAAGGAATCTGGATTAGGGAAAAGAACCAATTTGTAGATGAGGCAACATTTCCGAGGCAACATTCAAATGGGACATTTGATCTTTTTAGACAGGAGGGCAACCACTAAGACACCCTATGCTTAATGATCATTTACCGAAGGCAACCGAAGTGAGAGTATACCCTAAGAGTGATATGTGCGAGTGATTTGTTTTCAGTTATTTATCTTTGCACATTAGGGTTTTCTAACCGTATTAATTTGTCATGCATTCTTGTCATACAATCCTATTAGTATACATCTAAACAGTTAAATATTTGTAGGAATTAAAATGCGAGAAAATAAATCTACGCTATTGCAAGGCTTCGGGGAAGGGGATTAATTACATAGCCAAAAACCTGGGAATTTAAACAGTAAATAAAGCCCTAAATTAACTATTACAAACCATGAACAATTACAAAAATATTGTCAAAATAAATAATAAGCACGCGGAGAATTAAATGCGAGACGATTAGGGTTTTCACCCTTGACTAGACCTATTTGCGATTGATTAAAAAAAATGTTATTGTCATGTTTTGTTATTTAAGAAAATAATGAAATAGTTAAATTAAAAAAAGAAAATCCTAAGTTCTAATTAATTTTAAATTAATAAAAATGAACTAATTCAATTTAAAAACCTATTTTTGTATTTATATTTACTTGAGAAAAAGCGAAAATAAAATTAAATCAAGAGTTTAAACCTAATTTGCTAATTATTTTTAATTATAGAAAACAAGTTAAAGTTTCCCTAAGTTAAACTAAATTAAATTAAATTAACAAAATTAATTTTGATAAAAAAAAGTCTAATTCTTTTTTTTTTATTTCTTGATTTTATGATTTTATGAAAAATAGTAATTAATTGTCAATTAAAATAAATTAAAGAAATATTAAAAGAATAAAAATAAGAAAGAAAAATTAGAAGTGGGCCTGATTGCTAGCAATTATGGGGGGTGTAGATCTGACTTTTGGGCCCAAACAATCCAAGTCCGTTTGACTTTGCCAAATCTGATGCGTATGTTGACTTGAGGTGTATGATGGACTTTCCAAGCGGAAACCCTAACCTTTCAAGGTTCTCCACATACCCAATCATTTTGAGTACATGGGGACCTACAGGGTTTCCCTCAGATAACTTGCTGTTAAAAAGGGCCTTTGAAACCTGAAACCTCTCATTTCTTGCCTGCTCTTGATAGAGCATTTTCAGATGTCCGATCATATCGAACGCTAACATGTTCTCGTGTTGCTTTTGCAACTCCGAGTTCATAGTAGCTAGCATGAGACAAGCGGCTTCGTTAGCATCATCAAAATGCTTCTTATAAGCTTCTCTTTCTGCCTTAGGTGCCGAACTAGGCGGTTCCTCTTCAGGAACAGGTGTCTCCAAGACATACAGCTTCTTATCGTGCTTGAGGATAATCCTCATATTTCGGTGCCAATCCAGGAAATTTGTCCCAGACAATTTTTCCTTATCTAGGATTGATCGCAAAATATGGTTGTTTGTTGTCATGGTAATCTACAAAAAAATGAAAATATAAGTATCATTAAAACAACATATTTAATTAGGCCTTTAATCAAATATGCTCCCACTATTTTACTCAAACCAAATGACCCTTATCATTTGATTCGGAAAATCCCGTTGGAAGACTTTCTAGTGGGTCGAGATCCACATTTCACTTCGTTCTAAGTCAGCGTTAGGCTGATTACACAAAACTAGGTTATTTAGGTAGGAACTCCTTCCAATTGTATCTCATACAACTCTCGAATATTTTCAGTTGGGTGAATAACTCCTTATTCTAATTCATCATATGAATCATTCCCAACTCTTGCTTCTAAACATGTATAATATTATTATAATGTGTTTAGTTAAGTTTGACCCATTGTTTTAGCGGTTGGATATTACAATTATCCCATCGCACCTTACTAATATAGAACATGCACCTCGCGTAGGCGAAACCTACATTGTTCGATACTAGTCTTGATGAGTGCTAAAAATTGGAAAGCATGAACTTAATATTTAACTTAAGGGATTTTGTTATTAGTTTGATCTCACCGGCTTAACATGCAATTCGTCTCTCTCATGCATCAACATACAAACACATGCATCAATATACATAAAAGGATACAATTATGGCCCCTAGCGCAATTGTTCTCCCAAGCCAATGAGAGAACCTAAGCTAACCTAATAACGATCTAAACTTCTCCAAGCAAGATCTCCAAGGTTATCATCCTTTGATATTGTATTCTTCTCTTTCTTCATAACATTACATTACATAAAAGAAACTCGTTTTACATACGAGGGAGTGAGATGAGAAAAGAAGTTACATCAAGAATTTTTAGAGAGAGGCACGACACGCAGGCCGTATTTTACAATCCCAAAACAAAATAAAGGAAAAAACTAAGGCCATAACTGATCACCACAAGACAATAATAATAAACACACTTTTATTATTAGTTTAAATTTTGTTAATTAAAAAAAAGGCAAATTAAATTTCGACAATTGATCACACTACGCAGAGTTAGCCGGGGGTTCCGCTGCTCGGTCAGCGGACAGTGGTTCCGCTGACCGTTCAGCGGACGGGGGTTGTCAGGGGCAGTGCCCCTTTGCGGGGTTGTCAGGGGCAGCGCCCTGGCGCAAAATTTTAATGAACAATTCATTTGAAATCAGCGTCATTTTCGCACAACTCTTGTGCATTCACAACCCTAATCGCATAACTCTGCAACAACACAACCCTTGTGCCGTCATGAACCCTAATGCAACAGTTTCATGTTGTCAAACACATTTCGATTGATAATTCAGTATGATTAATCACATGCCATTGCTTCACCATACTAATGTCGGATTCCGAAGCATATGAACAGTGATCGGTCAAAGGAATAACAATCATCAAGTGTTTGAATGAACGAAACAGAAACAGTATATCCCATATACCATCGTTGCATCAGATTTACTTATATCATATATAAAAGTGATCGATCTTACTTGTGTAACCTATGGACGATCAATGTATCGCTGCTTCACCATACTAATGTCGGATTCCAAAGCATAGTCAACATCAATCATCCAAATCGTACACAACAGATGCCAAATTTAATTACTCGTTTATTATTCAATTCATTCTGGTTTTAATCGAATCAAAACAGAAAATATAGAACATAAACAACTATCAGATCCATGGTTTCGTAAGTGGCTCTGATACCACTGATGGAAAATTGCGATCAAAAGTGCAGCGGAATTTAAAAATTTCCTTTAGCGATCCTTACGAATGAGCATGGTCAGTGATAGAAATATTTACCTCTTGTAGCGATTCCGACCATTGATGTCGTGATCACAAGCGTTGATGAAGAACAACGCCTCTACTCAGTCCACACGAACAGATCGCTTCCGGTCACAGTGCTAGCTGATCACGAACGGAAACCTTGAGTGAGAGAGAGAGAATCAAAAACGAAATTGCATCAAGTGAAATTGCTTCATCACAAGGGATCTATTTATAGAATCACTCGTGTGGGCTACAAGCTAAAAGCCCAATTAAGGCTATAAGATAAAATCCTAATTAAGCTTATGGACATCATACCTTATGATGTACCATATATCACTTATCCACGTGGTACCTTACCACTTTCCGTATTACACTTAAGTGCACCGTACCTTACGGTGTTCCTTATTTATTCTATCTCTCATCAACCTATCCTTATGTGTGTGACCCTGTAGGTTTTTGCGATGTTGGTGTTGTACCCCAAAATTTGCCCTCCCATTTCTCATTGATTTCTCACCACAAAGCCTTTGAAGCTCAAAGATCCAGTTAGGGTTTCATCTGCTCAAGACCCCCCCTTGCACTGTTGACTCAAATTAGGGTTTGTGTTTGCACAAAGATGCTTTGACCTAAGATGCCCAAGATGACTTTCATGCTTCATATTGGACTCCCAAGTTTACCCATATCAAGTTTCAAGTCTTGATTCCAAGCTTTGCCCAGTCAGTTGGACAGTTGACCTAGAAATCAACTGTATTGGGGAAAAAGTCAACTGTGGCCAATTGACAGTCAAACCTCATGAAATTTGACCCACATCAACATTATGAACTCATATGAATCATTTGATCAAGTTTGGATCACAATTCCCCAAGAAATTTGATCAGATCACCAAAAGGGCAAAATGGTCATTTTTAGGGTTTTGACTGCACAAAGGCAATTTTTGACTGTTTGACCTAGCCAATGGCAAACCAATCTCACACATGGACTCAAGGACCCCATGGAATTATCTTGACATGATCTACAAACTCAAAAGATCCCAAGTACACAGGATTGACAGTTGAATTTCCCAGTCAATTGATCAATTTTGACTGTATACTGAAAAGTCAAACTTTGACTTTTTGGTCAAAATCAAGAGTCAAGATTCATTTTTCATCAAAACTTTCCAAATCATGAAACTTGTTCACCAAGAAACCAAGAAATGCAAATTAGGGTTTAAAATGGAATTTTTCATAACTTAGAATTTTTCTAAGTTATGGAAAACCCTAATTTTTCCCCAACTTTGCCCCACTTTTTCACCATGATCCATTTGGATTCAAACAAAAGTCCAAACATGAAAGTTGTAGCTTGTTGCATAATCTACAACTTTGATTCACAAAGTTTTCTCATTTGAAGCTTGCATCTCAAGTTACAAATTTTTGAATAAGGGCACTAAACCATCCTTAACTTAGTGAATTTTTGACCTATTTTGACAAGTTTTCTACCCCACTTCAAGGCCATTTTTCATACACCTCCACTTGGAATTTCAAATTGCATTTCAAAGATGGATTGTAGTACACATTCCAAGCTTTCCAAAATGTCCAAGAACTCATCAAACAACCTTATGGTTAGGGAGAATCGAATTTCACAATATAGCAAAAATTCACTTTTGAATTGGCCATTTTTCATGTTCATAAGTTATGCAAACTTCTCAAAACCAGCATGCCCTTGATTACAGGTCCTTAAACCAAGTTACACTCAATAATTTAATTCTTGTTCATTGTGTCAAAGTTTTATTCTATGAGTTCAAGTATTGTATACAAGTTTAATCCATTTTTAGATAAAGTAAACTATCCATTTTTGCAAAAGTTCACTTTATGTCCAATTGGTAAATCAAGCAAGTACAAACCAAATCTCTTTAGCACAAGATTATGAACAAATTACTCTGATCAAGAGAAGCTTTGCAGCAGGATTAGAGGTCCCCTACTGACCTAAAACACCAACTTGCATTTTGTTGCTTAAAAGTTAAGAAACATTGCATAACTAGGACCAACTTCCATCTCAGCTTACATACACAAGAACAAAGTTATCAAACACATTACACACATCATAACCAAGCTATTGCACGAGCCATTTACCTCCAAAACATCCTCAAACCAAAAAACACCATAAAACTGCAAAAACAGAGTTGCCTCTGCAGTTTGAGTGCCAACTTCTATTTCTCTCAAGCATTCTTGCCAAAACCAGTTCACACACCTTCCATACCACCTATGCAAGCTAACAATGCCTTGAAACACGACCTGTAACTCCTCTAACAAGTTCCACCATTTTCACTTTTCCATTTTGCAGTTGAAGTTCTACAGCTCAGTTCAAGGTGTCTCAAGGCAAAGTAGATATTGGAACAGCATCACCACACCTCAAGGAAGCTATACCAACCAGTATCTTGCACTATAAGCTCCCCATTTGCCAGTTAGAACTTCAGCTGAACAGGTATTTTGGTGAACTCGTATCTCTCTTATTATGCATCATTAGCCTTAAGTTTGTGAATAAACAATGTCCTATTCATGCCACTGAACATGTACATTCTTTTACTTTTCATTTCTTTTGCCTGAGTAGAGAGAATTTAAGGTTTGAAAATAGCAGAAAAACTAGGTTAGGATTTGGGGGAGGAGAAATTCTCCCTCATCTTAGAGAGTTAGATCAAGTTATGCATATGGTTAGAATCGTGGTTTCATGCTTAACATCTTTTGTGTTGGAAGTTTGTTCAAAAAATCAAGGAATCAGGATATTCAAGTGGAGCTCTTGGCGCGCGTTTTCTGAACAATTTTTGTTCAAAGGTTGAAGAAAGGTGATTTTGGGCTGGGCTTGTTTCTGAGTTACTTTTCACACCACCCTTTTTGGTTTTGCACCCTTGAGCCCATTTGCTTCATTTTTAATATTTTTGACTTTTGCCTTTTTTTGATTGGTTCATTTATTTTTTCTCAGCATATTAAAAACATAAAAATATTTTTCTCATCATTTTTTGAATTTATTGAATATTTATTTGATTATTTCTTTTATTTGTACATAAATAAACAAATATACATATATACCTTTTTAAAATATTGAGATAATATTAAAAAAAAATACTTTTTATACACTTTTATTTTATTTTTATTTCCTGAAAATATTTTGTGTAAAAATCCTTTTTTTATTTTTTATATTAAATATTATCATTTTTATATATAATACCTATTTAGAACTTAATATATAAATACATATATTTATTAATATATTTAGAATAAAATACTAAAATATACATATTTTATTTCATTAATATTAAGAACTATAAAAATCATTTTTTTTACAAATATATTTCTTTTCTTATTTTATTTTTGTGTATAAATGATAAATATTGTATATATTAATAAATGATATCTTTTATTTACAAGAATTAGGGTTTTTGCCCTAAATTCAAAAATACTCCAAAAATAATATTTTATAATATTTTTATTTTCTTTCTTATTTTACATAAATAATACTTTTTTCATACATATAAAAATTCATTTTTGCATCTTACATATTTTATTCTATTTTTATTATTGTACATTAAATTGTATAAATTCAAAATGATGTAATAGCTTAGATTCAATTTTTTGTCTAAATATCCCCATTTGAAACATTGTACCCCCCTCCCCATATTATTATGTTGTAATAGCGTAGGATTTTAAATTTCGCACTTTTATCGCTTTCTAAACATACTATGCTAGAATTAGGGTTTTGTATGCGAATAAAAATGAACAAAGTAGTTGGACCTAATACAAGATAAATGAGCATGAAAAATGGACAACACATTTCACACTTGCACCCCTAGGGTATTCCACTTGTTGCCTTCAAATAATTGGGCCATATTGCATGTTGAACTTCTTTGGGTAAAATAAACAATCAATTGATCATAGTCCCTCAAAATGTTGCTTAAATGAATGATCAAGTCCCTTTTAAAGAAAATTGCCCAAAGACATTTAACACTATTGCAACTATGGTCTAAACGATGACCCGCGCCCGTCCCTTTAATCTCCTAAAACAAGATTGTCCACCAAATGCAATGGTGGAACAAAATTGTCAAAAGGTTTAAAACATAACAAAAATCTTTGAGAAAATTTTAGGGTAGATGAACTCTTAAGTACTTGTCAACTTTCCAAGAAAACACTTGCCTTATTTCAAAACGCACTTCACAAACACTTTCAAAACAAACTTTCAAAAAACCTTGAAACATCTTTTCAAAAAGACAAACACCTTTTGTAAAACATTCGAGTAAAGAATTGTTACAAGGGTAGCCTATACAAGGCATCTTTTTCAAAACCTTTTCAAAACCACACACAAAGCACCATTTCAAACAATTGAAAACCAAGGCGAGTTGATCTAAGGAAGTATCTAAGAGCCCATGGATAACCATGGATAGAAGGGGTGCTAATACCTTCCCCTTCTATAATCTACTCCCCGAACCCAAGAAAAATCTCAAAGGTTTTTGCTGTGCTTTTTAAACCTTTCCTTAGGATAAAATAAAAAGTCGGTGGTGACTCTTGCTCAGCCGAAACATTTGCGAAAACAAACGCAAAACCATAGTCAGTTCTCCCACCGTGCCACAGAACTGGCGACTCTGCTTGGGACATTTTTAAAAGTGGAGTAACCTTAGGGCTTAGATCACCCTCTTGCATGACTAATTGTTTGATTTGCTTGCTTTATACTTTGGCTCTATTGTTTGGGTTTACAATACTTCACCCGGATTTTGGGAAACATTCATAGATAGCAATACGTTGTGGAAACTGTGCGGGGTATACCGACACGGTCTAAGCAATAGCTATATTAGTGCGACATATTTGTGAGTACCGGTAACCCTTGAGTTCAATCAAGGAGAGTACGGGGCCGCTGAGTGATGTCACTAAGCACTAATGACCTAGAACCTTACTTGACCATCTTGGCCTTTTATTAGGGGTAGTGAGATGACCGGCTTTGGTGCAGTCCGAAGTTGGTAGATACTCGATACTACACTCATTGAGGGTTGTTTTCTTGGAATATTTTGGTCGCTAGTTAAGTGGCTAAACCAAAACAATGAACATTGAAAACAATCCAGTGATATTGAGCTCCTTAGAACCCGGTTACTATTTATAGGACAGGTTTTTAAGCCAACTACACTCAAGAGGGTACTTACCTATGAAACCCCATGCAAGCCTGAAATTAGGGTTTGGTGTGATTTGCTTGTACATATGTTTTGTGCATACATCATAAACATCATAAAACATCATATGCATTCACTAACCATTTCAAGGGTTTTGGATCTTCATCTTTGTTCTTGTTTTGTAGGACATGGAAATTCCTCGCAGAAATACCATTCAAGTCAACCTTGTGAGAATCTCTCCTCAACTCAAGGAGACCACCTCAAGAATTCCGGAAAATTCATCCTTCAGTGAAAGACATGGTAGACTGCTCAGCCTTGTCAACACCAACATTGAAGAAGACATGATGAAGGTGCTATTCCAGTTCTTTGACCCTCTTCACCACTGCTTCACTTTCCCTGATTATCAGTTGGTACCCACTTTGGAGGAGTTTTCTCAACTCCTAAGAATCCCTATCCTTAATCAACTACCCTTCAACGGTACGGAAAAGGAACCAAAGCCGGAAGATGTTGCTCGAGCATTACATCTACAACCATCCGACATCAAGGGGCATTGGGAAACCAGAAGCGGCGTCAAAGGATTCTTAGCAAAATTCTTGTTTGAGAAGGCACAAGAATGTTGGAACTCATTGGACCTACAAGCCTTTGAAGAGATTGTGGCACTCCTTATCTATGGGTTGGTCTTGTTCCCAAATCCTGACCAATTGGTAGATGTCAATGCTGTCAAAATCTTCTTGTCCAGAAATCCAATACCAACATTGCTTGGGGACATCCTTCACTCATTTTACACACGAACAATGAGAAAGAGGGGTGTTCTCATGTGTTGTACTCCTCTCCTTGCAAGTTGGTTTATTTCGCACCTTCCACAGTCTGTCTTGAAGAATGACCAAGGTACAAGGTGGTCCCAACGATTGATGACTCTTACTCATTCTGATGTGCATTGGTGTTCTCGGTCCAGAGAAAATGTCATCATCATCGATCGTTGCAGAGAGTTTCCTAATGTTCCTTTACTTGGAATTAGGGGAGGTATCACCTACAACCCTTGCCTAGCTTTGAGGCAATTTGGATATGCACGGAGGGATGGCCCTCATGACATGTTGATTCCTAGCCTAGTTTTTGACTTCGACAACGATGCGCAAGGACTTCGCCAGAGATTCATCAGAGCTTGGGGAAAACTCAACAAGGTTGATAGCAAGACTCTGGGACACAAGAACTCCATCCCTCTTGAGCCCTATCTCAAGTGGGTACGAGCCCGAGCATAAAGTCTAATGATGCCTTATCCTCATGTTCTCCCTATGATTAAAGAGCCCATCAATGAAGGAGAGGTTCCCTACACTATCCTACATCCAGACATGCCTACATCATGGGAGGAAATGCAGAAAAGTTGGATTCAGCTCAAGGAGGAACGGAACACTTTTGAAGCTAGCTACTACGCCAGTGAAAAGAAGGTTCTAGAGCTTACCCGCCGACTCCACGAGCAAGAGGCCCTCAACACCTACATCGCACCGAAGAGGATGCGCAATGTCTTTCTGCCTTAAGAAGTTTATTTTGTAACATTTGGCCCATGGGGCATTTATGTACTAACAAATTTCTTCTTATTAATATGACGTGCGTTCTTCTTTGTCTGAAACAATTTTGAATGTCCTAAATCCTTGAATGCATTGCATACATCAGCATACCATTCATCATGTGCATAAGCAGGTCTCACTCTAGGTTTCCTTATCTATCTGCTGTTTATTTCAGTAGGATGGATCTCGAGCAAACAGTCAAAGACCTACAAGCCCAGAATGCACAGTTCCAGCAACTCTTGATGACTTTGGTTAAGAGTCAAGAGGACATCAAGGCTCATTTGGAGAATAAGGACCCAATAAAGAAGAAAAAGAGGGTCGGAGTGGCTACCTTGGGGAGAAGATTTGACAGAGAAGCTCAGAGAGTGCTTGAATTTCCTCCTACTTCTGATGAAGGGACTAGTAAAAGGGATCGAGTTGCGGTGCCTTCCGAGTCTGATGCGGAGGAGGAAGAGGTTGAAGAGGATGAGGATTATTTTGACCAGCAATACCCTCCAGCTGATGATAAGTACAAGGGTTTAGAAGACAGATTGGCCGCCATGGAATTGCAAAGGGTACCGGGTTTGGATTTTGAAGACATGGGCTTGGTTGCCGGAATTGTGATTCCCCCAAAATTCAAAGTGCCAGTGTTTGTGAGGTATGATGGGCTGTCCTGTCCCAAAATGCATCTCAGGTCCTACGTGAGAAAAATTCAACCCTATACGGCAGATAAAAATCTCTGGATTCATTTCTTTCAAGACAGCCTATCGGGAGCCCAATTGGAGTGGTTTTATCAGCTAGAAGGAACCAGTGTCAGAAATTGGGAAGATTTGGCCACCGCTTTCTACAAACAATACCAGTATAATTCTGATCTTGCTCCTACTCGTACCCAACTTCAGGGTATGTCACTAGGAACAAGTGAGGGATTCAAAGAATATGCACAAAAATGGAGGGATTTGGCTGGCAGGGTGCAGCCTCCTTTAACCGATCGTGAGCTCGTTGATATGTTTCTTGGGACCCTATTTGGGCCTTTTTTCAATCATCTAATTGGTAACTCTTCTGCAGGGTTTACCGATTTGATCTTAACCGGCGAAAGAATAGAAGCTGGCATCAAGTCAGGAAAGATTCAGAAGGGTGTTGCTGCAAGTGTTGAGAAGAAGCCTTTTAAGAAGGAGACAACTATGGTATATTCTCAGAGAAGAACAGGGAAGATGGAGCGTCGGCCAACTGTGGGGGCCGTAATGATTCAAAACACTCCGAGTGAGCAGCCTCGCTATAACCAGTCCAGACCAAATCAGCATAGGGTGGAAAGGCCACAACGGCAGTTCACCCGTATTAATATGACTCCAGCGTAGGTGCTTCCCCATCTATTGAAGTTGAATCTTGCCACCATCAAGGAGGCGCCAAAGAATGTAAATACGTCCTCCCCGCATTATCATGCCAATGCTAAATGCGCCTATCATTCAGACAGTGTTGGACACGACACCAATGATTGTTGGGCACTCAAGCATAAAATCCAAGACCTGATAGAGGCTAAGGAGGTAGAGTTTGACGCTCCAGAGAAGCCTAATGTGATATCTGCACCTATGACGAAGCACGGCCGAAATATCAATGCCATTGAAGAGGATTTGTATGTTGCTGACGTCAGTGATCTGACTACTCCACTGCTAACCATTAAGTTGAATTTGTTAAGGGCCGGGATATTCCCGGGATGTAAAGAAGACTGCTACTGTTGCCACTCTCTGCCGCTTGATTGTCCGCTATTGAAGAAAGGCATCCAAGGCCTTATGGATAGCCGACAAATTTTGTTCGAAAAAGTCTCTGCTGTTCCAGTTCATGTTGAAAATATCTCAATCATAACCATTCACGCCAATCTTTCCAAGGCCGTCAAAAAGCCAGTTAAGATTACACCAGCTGCAAAATCTGTTCCTTTAAAGATAACGATGCCAGGGCCTGTTCCCTATGTTTCTGAGAAGTCGATACCTTGGAACTATGGTGGTGACATCTACTACCATGGTATCAAGCAAGTCGAAGTAATTGAAGAAAGTTCGGATGATGAGGAAGCCAGCATTAGTAACATTGTGGGTACCAGCAAAATCACCAGGAGCGGGAGAATATTTTCTCCAGAGATTGCCCCTCCAAGAGCAGTCTTTGGACCCTCATCAGCTAAAGAAGTCATCCCTGCACCAGTAAAGCTCTCTGCTAGAACTCCTTTGATTGAAGAAGTTGTTGTTCCTAGTGCTGTTTCTCCTACCATTGCTGATAAAGGAAAGGGAATACAAGATGAGCCCGCCAGGACGAGGGCTCAACCCTTGGTGATCCCGAAAGCCTCCAAGAAAGAAATGGATGAGATCTTGAGGATAATCAAGAGAAGTGATTACGATGTGGTGGAACAGTTGGGGCAAACCCCCTCCAAGATCTCCATGCTGGCACTATTGCTTTGCTCAGAAGCGCACGTTCAAGCTTTGATTAAGTTTCTGAAGGCAGCCCATGTGCCCCAGGAAACCTCTGCAGATCAATTTCAACATTGCGTGGCTAGCCTGACTGCGGACAATGGACTAGGTTTTTCTAATGCCGACCTAACCCCTAAAGGCCGAAACCAGAATGATGCTTTGCATATTTCAATCGAGTGTCGCGGAACCACCCTTGCACATGTTTTGGTTGATACCGGTTCGTCACTGAATGTTTTGCCTAAGAAGGCCTTGGACCGGCTAGATTGCGAAGGGTTGGATTTGAAGCCGAGTGATATTGTCGTCAGAGCTTTCGATGGGTCAAAGAGAATGGTCCATGGAGAGGTTGAAATTCCCATCAAGATAGGTACTGAGGTGTTTAAATCCACTTTCTATGTAATGGACATCCGTCCATCATACTCTTGCCTGCTGGGTAGACCTTGGATACATCATGCTGGGGCAGTCACCTCCTCCTTGCATCAGATGCTGAAGTATCCTGTCAAGGGAAAGATCATCACTGTCCACGGCGAAGAAGAGTACATGATTAGCCATTTAAATTCTTTCCGGTATGTGGAAGTTGAAGGAGAGTTCATTGAGACGCCGTTTCAACATTTCGAAGAAGTTCTTCCTGAAATAGCAGTAACAAAGTTGGCAGCTGAGGCACCAAGACAGATGGCCAGGATGGCATCTCTGGAGGATGCAAGAGCCGCAATCAAAGAAGGGAAGAATTCAGCGTGGGGGCGGTTACCCGACTTTCCGCATAAGACTGACAAGTTTGGACTAGGTTTCACAACCGCTGGCCAGAAAGCTATGCGCCAGTCAAAGATTGAAAGAGCGCCAGTCAAAATTTCTCCTTATAGAATCAACGCCCTGGAAGATGAAGACAAGGAAAGCAACATTGAAGAGTGGATTTATCCAACTGTCAGAGGAGGATTGAGCAATTGGGAGGCTAAGGACTTTGTCCCCATCACTTTTATTCATCAGTAATTTATCTGTTAAACATTTCTTATTTGGTCTGTAATATTTTACTTTCAAACAATCCGTACACTATCTTTTCACCTCCTGCCTTGCCCGGGGCATGTAGGTCCACTTGTAAGGGTTTTGACTATTTTTCATATTCATATGCCATGTTTAATGATTCATTGGACGTTTTTCATTTGATAAACTGCTTATGTTCATTTTCTTTCCTTTTGCATTTTTTGTTTAAGGATGGCTATCCCTTACACACACCCACACTCACCAATGCAGGTACCCATCCACTCCGGATTCCATGGGTGACTATTCTGCTATATCTTTCAATAACTCTGAAGATCTGGTCAATCTAGCCGAATATGAAGATGATGAAGGTTGTGAAGTACCCGGGGAACTAGCCAGACTTCTGCTACAAGAGGAAAGGGCCATCTTACCGCATGAAGAGCCATTGGAAGCTGTTAACTTGGGAACCGAAGAGAATCGGAAGGAGGTGCAAGTGGGTGCCAACCTGGAACCAAAAGTCAAGGAGCGCTTGGTACAATTGCTGAATGAGTATGTTGAAATCTTCGCTTGGTCCTATGAAGACATGCCGGGTCTAGACACCGACATCGTGGTTCACCGTCTCCCCACAAGAGAAGACTGTCCACCAATTAAACAAAAAGTTCGCCGAATGAGACCTGACATGTCTGAGAAGATTAAGGCAGAAGTAATGAAGCAGTTCGACGCCGGATTTCTGGCTGTTACGTCCTATCCTCAATGGGTCGCTAACATTGTGCCAGTACCTAAGAGAGATGGCAAAGTCAGAATGTGTGTGGACTACCGGGATTTGAACAGGGCCAGCCCTAAAGATGATTTCCCGCTACCTCATATTGACATCTTGATCGACAATACAGCTCAGCATAAAGTGTTTTCCTTCATGGACGGATTCTCGGGCTACAATCAAATCAAAATGGCTCCCGAGGATATGGAGAAAACAACTTTTGTTACACAATGGGGCACTTTCTGTTACAAAGTGATGCCGTTCGGGCTGAAGAATGCAGGGGCAACTTATCAACGCGCCATGGTAGCTTTATTTCATGACATGATACATCATGAGATTGAAGTTTACGTAGACGATATGATAGCTCGATCACAAACGGAGGAAGAGCACCTTGAACATCTGGAGAAGCTGTTCGCCAGGTTAAAAGAGTACAAACTCAGGCTGAATCCAAGCAAATGCACTTTTGGAGTTAGGTCTGGTAAACTCCTGGGATTCATTGTAAGCAACAAAGGCATTGAAGTCGATCCGGCAAAAGTGAAAGCAATACAAGAGATGCCTGCTCCCCGTACTGAAAAGGAGGTTAGAGGATTCTTGGGGCGCATAAACTATATTGCCAGATTCATCTCACATCTGACTTCTACCTGTGAGCCAATTTTCAAACTCTTGAAAAAAGATCAGGTAGTGGAATGGAACAACGATTGTCAAGCTGCTTTTGATAGAATCAAGGAGTATTTGCTAGAACCTCCTATTCTGATGCCACCCGTTGAAGGAAGACCATTGATCATGTATTTGACCGTCTTGGATAACTCAATGGGGTGTGTTTTGGGCCAGCATGACGAGTCTGGTCGAAAAGAGCATGCTATTTATTACCTTAGTAAAAAGTTTACCGACTGTGAGACTCTCTACTCACTGCTCGAGAAAACTTGCTGCGCTTTGGTATGGGCTGCTCGCCGACTAAGACAGTATATGTTGACTCATACTACCTTGTTGATTTCCAAGATGGATCCTATCAAGTATATCTTCGAGAAGCCCGCTTTATCTGGAAGGATAGCTAGATGGAAAATGATCTTAACCGAGTATGACATCCAGTACACCACCCAAAAAGCTATAAAAGGGAGTGTACTAGCTGACCATCTGGCTCATCAAGCTATCGAAGATTATCAACCCATGAGATTTGACTTCCCAGACGAGGACATTATGAATTTGGATAACATTGAAAGTAACGGACCGTATGACGGACCCGAAAAGGGATCCCGATGGACCCTGTACTTTGATGGTGCTTCAAATGCGCTTGGAAACGGTATTGGCGCAGTACTCATTTCTCCAGAAGGTTGTCACACACCTTTCACGGCCCGACTTTGCTTCAGCTGCACAAACAACATGGCTGAGTATGAAGCTTGCATCTTTGGTCTCAAGGCTGCTATAGACTTGGGGATCAAATCTTTGATCGTATTTGGGGACTCGGCTTTGGTCATCAGCCAAATCAAAGGAGACTGGGATACCAAGCATCCTAATCTTATCCCATACAAAGAATATGTCCTGACATTGTTGCCTCATTTCGAGCAAATTACCTTCGAGCATTTCCCGCGAGAAGAGAATCAGCTAGCCGATGCTCTAGCCACAATGTCCTCCATGTTTAAACTCAACTGGGATAACGAGGCTCCCCAAATCACCATCAAGCGAATGGATGAACCGGCACACTGCCACGAGATTAATACCGAAGAAGTAGTGGAACAACCTTGGTTCCGTGAAATCAAAAGGTATCTCGAGACTAGAGATTATCCTGAAGGAGCTTCCGTAAATGACAAGAAGTTCTTAAGGAAATTCGCTGCTAAGTTCTTCCTGAGCAACGACATCCTTTACAAACGAAGCCATGATTGTGTATTACTCCGATGTGTGGATAAAGCTGAAGCAGAGTTGATCATGACTGATATACACAGCGGCACATTTGGCACTCACTTGAGCGGGCATACAATGGCTAAGAAGATCCTAAGGGCAGGCTATTACTGATCTACCATGGAAGCTGACTGCCATCAACATTCCCGTACTTGTCACAAGTGTCAAGTCTATGCTGACAAAGTTCATATTCCTCCGGTTCCCCTCAACGTCCTGACTGCCCCGTGGCCCTTTGCAATGTGGGGCATTGATATGATTGGAGAGATCAAGCCCACGGCTTCCAATGGACATCGCTTCATCCTGGTTGCCATTGACTACTTCACTAAATGGGTCGAAGCAGCTTCCTTCGCCTCTGTCACCAAAAATGTGGTTGCCCGCTTTATCAAGCAAAATCTCATATGTCGGTATGGTGTTCCAGACAGGATCATTACGGACAACGGTACAAATCTGAATAACACAATGATCACTGCATTATGCGAACAGTTCAAGATTTATCATCACAATTCATCTCCCTATCGGCCGAAGATGAACGGTGCTGTTGAAGCTGCGAACAAAAACATTAAGAAGATCATTCAGAAAATGACAGTCACTTATAAGGACTGGCATGAGATGTTACCGTTTGCTCTGCATGGATACCGTACGACGACACGTACTTCAACTGGGGCAACCCCATTTTCTTTGGTTTATGGCATGGAGGCTGTTTTGCCTATGGAAGTCCAGATCCCTTCTCTAAGGATTATGAAGGATGCAGGTTTGAATGAAGATGATTGGATGCAGACCCGACTTGATCAACTCAATCTGATCGACGAGAAGCGACTTGCTGCTATATGCCATGGTCAGACGTATCAGAAGCGGATGATCAGGACCTTCAATAAGAAAGTCAGACGTCAAGTGTATCAAGTCGGGGATCTCGTAATCAAGCGGATTATCTTGCCGCAAAGTGATCCCAGGGGAAAATGGACTCCTACATATGAAGGACCATTTGTGATCAAGAGCATATTTTCTGGTGGTGCAATGATTCTGACCACCATGGACGGTGACGATTTGCCGCACCCTGCAAATGCAGACATAGTCAAAAGATACTACGCATAAAATAACCCGACAAGTCGAAAACCCGAAAGGGCGGCTTTGGCAAAAATGGGCATCCCGGTGAACCGAAAACCCGAAAGGGCGGTTCAGGCAAAAATTAGGGATAAAAACGAAAAAATCTGTACACCCGGCAAGTCGAAAACCCGAAAGGGCGGCTTGGGCAAAAAGGGGTTTCCCGGTGGATCGAAAACCCGAAAGGGCGATTCAGGCAAAAGTTAGGGAATTAAAGCGTATGACTATGTCTCGTCGGATCACTTCAAAGACAATCTCTTCATCAACTAGTTCCAGACTTCTGATCAATCCAGTCATCGTCAAACAAAGCATTGAATGGACATATATTCAGAGTTGTGAAGGCTATAGCAGAACGGAATCCCATGGAATTATTTCACATAGCCATCCTTTATTTTGTATAAAATCTTTCAATATTTACGACAAAGTCCTCTTACTAGGATGATTGTCTCCTTTGTACAAATATACTCAAAGAAAATCAATACAAATACTCTTCCTAGAAATTTGTGTCATTTCCCTTTTCTTTTTCTCTTGCACTATTTTGTTTTATTTTGAGAAACGTCCAATGTTTTGTTAAATAGGCATATGCATTTGAAACATAATCACTCCCTAGATGAACCTAAAAAAGAGGATTACTGATAGGATGAAGGTACAGATGGATATCTTGACACCCTTTCGAAGGAAGCCCCCCAAGAGATTTGGAATCCACATCCCTAGTGAACCCTGAGGTTTATCTCCGGCAGATTCTCAAGGCTTATCCCCAGTAAGGTTCTGGAAGGTATTTCCCCGCAGAGCACGAACGTCTCTCCCGAGTTTTATTCAAAGTTATTCCCCACAAAGGCTTATAACTGGGTTATCCTCAGCTAACAACCACAGAAGATCGCACTCGCCAGAATTCTTCCTATCCCCAGCGGAGTTCATCAAGAGTTTCCCAACACAACTTATCAATATGATCCCCAAAGGAGCTTATCCTTGTTATCCCCAGCCAGAGGATCCTCCAGAACTCATTTCCCCTCAGAATTTAAGTTTCAGTATCCCCAGCCGAGCTAAAATTTCAAATTGTCAACCCCCAGCGGAGCCAGACTAATGAGCCTTCTCCCCACAGAGTCTTAGAAAGAGAAATCTTGAGTTCCCCAGTGAGATCGCCAGAATTACTTCCCATCAAACTGAAGATTCTCAGTATTACCTCCCCAGCATGAGTCTACTAGATTGATACTCCCCAGTAGAGGTCATCAGGAATTCTCTTCCCCAACAGCAGCCAAGGATTTATTTTTCCCGGCAGCAGTCAAGATGCTTTTATCTTCGGCCACCTCGGATTCATTTATCCTCAGCAAGATAGCTCGTCAGCTTACATGCGCATTCATCACATTCACGTCATAAACTTTGATGTCACGTATATTGCATCATGCATCATAACATTGCATACAACTAATTCTTTACCTTTTAAGGAAAGATCAGTCGACAGACTAAAATTATTCAACTTCAAGATTTCTGAAAACAGTTCACGGGTTCTCCAAGTAAACGGATGTTAACCTGTCTCTTGTTCAGATTCTTTTTCAAGACTTCTGAAAACAGTTTGCAGATTCTTCCCAACAACGGATGTTAATCTATCGACTTGTTCAGATGCAACTTCTGAAAACAGTTTACGGACGCTTCCCAACAACAGATGCTGCTCTATTGCTTATTCAACTTCAAGATTTCTGAAAACAGTTCACGGGTTCTCCAAGTAAACAGATGTTAACCTGTCACTTGTTCAGCTTCTTTTTCAAGACTTCTGAAAACAGTTTACAGATTCTTCCCAACAACGGATGTTAATCTATCGACTTGTTCAGATGCGACTTCTGAAAACAGTTTACGGGTTCTCCAAGTAACGGATGTTAACCTATCGCTTGTTCAGTTTCTTCTCCAAACCACTAAAAACAGTTTACAGATTCCTCCCAACAACGGATGTCAATCTATTGCTTGTTCAGACCCCCCAGTTCAGAGATGGTCCCAAGCCTGGACACCTTCCTGATATTCCCTTCCAGATGGCATCTCTAAGCCCATCCCCGACAAGATTTCTGTCACTCTCCCAGATGGCATCATTAAGACCATCTCCAAATGGCATCTCTAAGCCCATTCCCACATCCATTGCTTTGACAAGTGCAAATTTCCGGGCACTCTAGTGTCCAATCTCCTTTTACCCTCGAGTCACGAAAGGCAAACTTGCCAATCTAACTCTTCAGATTCAAGAAGATTGAACAGGGGCAACTGTTGTACCCCAAAATTTTCCCTCCCATTTCTCATTGATTTCTCACCACAAAGCCTTTGAAGCTCAAAGATCCAGTTAGAGTTTCATCTGCTCAAGACCCCCCTTGCACTGTTGACTCAAATTAGGGTTTGTGTTTGCACAAAGATGCTTTGACCTAAGATGCCCAAGATGACTTTCATGCTTCATATTGGACTCCCAAGTTTACCCATATCAAGTTTCAAGTCTTGATTCCAAGCTTTGCCCAGTCAGTTGGACAGTTGACCTAGAAATCAACTGTATTGGGGAAAAAGTCAACTGTGGCCAATTGACAGTCAAACCTCATGAAATTTGACCCACATCAACATTATGAACTCATATGAATCATTTGATCAAGTTTGGATCATAATTCCCCAAGAAATTTGATCAGATCACCAAAAGGGCAAAATGGTCATTTTTAGGGTTTTGACTGCACAAAGGCAATTTTTGACTGTTTGACCTAGCCAATGGCAAACCAAGCTCACACATGGACTCAAGGACCCCATGGAATTATCTTGACATGATCTACAAACTCAAAAGATCCCAAGTACACAGGATTGACAGTTGAATTTCCCAGTCAATTGATCAATTTTGACTGTATACTGAAAAGTCAAACTTTGACTTTTTGGTCAAAATCAAGAGTCAAGATTCATTTTTCATCAAAACTTGCCAAATCATGAAACTTGTTCACCAAGAAACCAAGAAATGCAAATTAGGGTTTAAAATGGAATTTTTCATAACTTAGAATTTTTCTAAGTTATGGAAAACCCTAATTTTTCCCCAACTTTGCCCCACTTTTTCACCATGATCCATTTGGATTTAAACAAAAGTCCAAACATGAAAGTTGTAGCTTGTTGCATAATCTACAACTTTGATTCACAAAGTTTTCTCATTTGAAGCTTGCATCTCAAGTTACAAATTTTTGAATAAGGGCACTAAACCATCCTTAACTTAGTGAATTTTTGACCTATTTTGACAAGTTTTCTACCCCACTTCAAGGCCATTTTTCATACACCTCCACTTGGAATTTAAAATTTCATTTCAAAGATGGATTGTAGTACACATTCCAAGCTTTCCAAAATGTCCAAGAACTCATCAAACAACCTTATGGTTAGGGAGAATCGAATTTCACAATATAGCAAAAATTCACTTTTGAATTGGCCATTTTTCATGTTCATAAGTTATGCAAACTTCTCAAAACCAGCATGCCCTTGATTACAGGTCCTTAAACCAAGTTACACTCAATAATTTAATTCTTGTTCATTGTGTCAAAGTGTTATTCTATGAGTTCAAGTATTGTATACAAGTTTAATCCATTTTTAGATAAAGTAAACTATCCATTTTTGCAAAAGTTCACTTTATGTCCAATTGGTAAATCAAGCAAGTACAAACCAAATCTCTTTAGCACAAGATTATGAACAAATTACTCTGATCAAGAGAAGCTTTGCAGCAGGATTAGAGGTCCCCTACTGACCTAAAACACCAACTTGCATTTTGTTGCTTAAAAGTTAAGAAACATTGCATAACTAGGACCAACTTCCATCTCAGCTTACATACACAAGAACAAAGTTATCAAACACATTACACACATCATAACCAAGCTATTGCACGAGCCATTTACCTCCAAAACATCCTCAAACCAAAAAACACCATAAAACTGCAAAAACAGAGTTGCCTCTGCAGTTTGAGTGCCAACTTCTATTTCTCTCAAGCATTCTTGCCAAAACCAGTTCACACACCTTCCATACCACCTATGCAAGCTAACAATGCCTTGAAACACGACCTGTAACTCCTCTAACAAGTTCCACCATTTTCACTTTTCCATTTTGCAGTTGAAGTTCTACAGCTCAGTTCAAGGTGTCTCAAGGCAAAGTAGATATTGGAACAGCATCACCACACCTCAAGGAAGCTATACCAACCAGTATCTTGCACTATAAGCTCCCCATTTGCCAGTTAGAACTTCAGCTGAACAGGTATTTTGGTGAACTCGTATCTCTCTTATTATGCATCATTAGCCTTAAGTTTGTGAATAAACAATGTCCTATTCATGCCACTGAACATGTACATTCTTTTACTTTTCATTTCTTTTGCCTGAGTAGAGAGAATTTAAGGTTTGAAAATAGCAGAAAAGCTAGGTTAGGATTTGGGGGAGGAGAAATTCTCCCTCATCTTAGAGAGTTAGATCAAGTTATGCATATGGTTAGAATCGTGGTTTCATGCTTAACATCTTTTGTGTTGGAAGTTTGTTCAAAAAATCAAGGAATCAGGATATTCAAGTGGAGCTCTTGGCGCGCGTTTTCTGAACAATTTTTGTTCAAAGGTTGAAGAAAGGTGATTTTGGGCTGGGCTTGTTTCTGAGTTACTTTTCACACCACCCTTTTTGGTTTTGCACCCTTGAGCCCATTTGCTTCATTTTTAATATTTTTGACTTTTGCCTTTTTTTGATTGGTTCATTTATTTTTTCTCAGCATATTAAAAACATAAAAATATTTTTCTCATCATTTTTTGAATTTATTGAATATTTATTTGATTATTTCTTTTGTTTGTACATAAATAAACAAATATACATATATACCTTTTTAAAATATTGAGATAATATTAAAAAAATACTTTTTATACACTTTTATTTTATTTTTATTTCCTGAAAATATTTTGTGTAAAAATCCTTTTTTTATTTTTTATATTAAATATTATCATTTTTATATATAATACCTATTTAGAACTTAATATATAAATACATATATTTATTAATATATTTAGAATAAAATACTAAAATATACATATTTTATTTCATTAATATTAAGAACTATAAAAATTATTTTTTTTACAAATATATTTCTTTTCTTATTTTATTTTTGTGTATAAATGATAAATATTGTATATATTAATAAATGATATCTTTTATTTACAAGAATTAGGGTTTTTGCCCTAAATTCAAAAATACTCCAAAAATAATATTTTATAATATTTTTATTTTCTTTCTTATTTTACATAAATAATACTTTTTTCATACATATAAAAATTCATTTTTGCATCTTACATATTTTATTCTATTTTTATTATTGTACATTAAATTGTATAAATTCAAAATGATGTAATAGCTTAGATTCAATTTTTTGTCTAAATATCCCCATTTGAAACATTGTACCCCCTCCCCATATTATTATGTTGTAATAGCGTAGGATTTTAAATTTCGCACTTTTATCGCTTTCTAAACATACTATGCTAGAATTAGGGTTTTGTATGCGAATAAAAATGAACAAAGTAGTTGGACCTAATACAAGATAAATGAGCATGAAAAATGGACAACACATTTCACACTTGCACCCCTAGGGTATTCCACTTGTTGCCTTCAAATAATTGGGCCATATTGCATGTTGAACTTCTTTGGGTAAAATAAATAATCAATTGATCATAGTCCCTCAAAATGTTGCTTAAATGAATGATCAAGTCCCTTTTAAAGAAAATTGCCCAAAGACATTTAACACTATTGCAACTATGGTCTAAACGATGACCCGCACCCGTCCCTTTAATCTCCTAAAACAAGATTGTCCACCAAATGCAATGGTGGAACAAAATTGTCAAAAGGTTTAAAACATAACAAAAATCTTTGAGAAAATTTTAGGGTAGATGAACTCTTAAGTACTTGTCAACTTTCCAAGAAAACACTTTCCTTATTTCAAAACCCACTTCACAAACACTTTCAAAACAAACTTTCAAAAAACCTTGAAACATCTTTTCAAAAAGACAAACACCTTTTGTAAAACATTCGAGTAAAGAATTGTTACAAGGATAGCCTATACAAGGCATCTTTTTCAAAACCTTTTCAAAACCACACACAAAGCACCATTTCAAACAATTGAAAACCAAGGCGAGTTGATCTAAGAAAGTATCTAAGATCCCATGGATAACCATGGATAGAAGGGGTGCTAATACCTTCCCCTTCTATAATCTACTCCCCGAACCCAAGAAAAATCTCAAAGGTTTTTGCTGTGCTTTTTAAACCTTTCCTTAGGATAAAATAAAAAGTCGGTGGCGACTCTTGCTCAACCGAAACATTTGCGAAAACAAACGCAAAACCATAGTCAGTTCTCCCACCGTGCCACAGTTGGCAATTATATTAAATCACACATTTAATATAATAAACAGTGAGCGGTATCTAGCAACACATCACTGTTACCCAAGTCACGAAAATGTCATGTGATCTGACCAAACCTTTTCCGTGATAATATTTGTGTTGTACAATTACCCTTTTGCCCTTATGTCTATATTGAACACATGCATACACTGTGTCACCCTTGTCCAGTTCAATATTGGGCCCTTAGACATTTATCATGTTATGCAGGATGAACAAATTCCATCTAGGTCACTCATGTCCCTTAGCATGCTTTGTGAAGTACCCATCAACCGTCTTTATAGTCATCCAGTTACGGATGACGTTTGATCAGCAATAAAGTACTTGACTCTACATCTAGGGTCCATAGTGGTTTCAGGTCGAAGGGTGGTATACACCATTATCATCATGAGAATAACTTATGACACTTTGCATAACATTCTATGTAGTATTCTCATAGCGGGTCAATCCAGTATAAATATTACTCCTAATATTCATACCTATGTCAAGACTTGATAACTCCTTATCTATGATCCATGAGATGTGATCATCAATCTATCTTCATAATAATCTTAATTCTTTAATGTTATCCCACTTCACATTAAAGCTTGACTACGGATACTTTAAGAATAGTGTCTTATGTTTAATGGGATCTCATGATTAAGTCACACTTAACATTTCATTAAACCAATAAACTATTCTAGGGACTTTATTATTTTGGAAAGCAAACATAATAAAGAAATGCCTTTTATTATTAATAAATAATTCGATACAAGTACCAAAAGTATTGGCCTCTAGGGCTTACACCAACAACACAATGGTAAACATGAGTATAACAATCAAAAGTGCTAAAGATGCGTGAATTAGTGAAATTAGAATCAAGTTTTTGGGCAAACCGTGGGAGGCGTATAGCACGATTCTGGGCGTTTCAAGACCTGAGAGTGATTGGAATAGCTTCCTGGGATGTCTAGGAAGGGATTGGTGCTCTTGAAATGCTTTGAAACTCCTTGTAGATTGAAAACCAATTCCCACTTTTTCTTGAATTTTTTAGTTTTGTTCTTGGCTATGCATGACCTCTAACCCCCTTTTTTTGCTTTGTTTTTGTTCATTATATATCCCTCAATGAATTAGGGTTGCAAAACAGATCCAATCTTTAAGCTTTGATGATATTTGATTTGATTCTTTAGCCATATGATATCTTTCTATTTTCATGCCAATCATGCTCTTTTTGTACCAATTACCATTGATTCGAATTGATCTTACAAGCTCATCATATCTTGGTTGCTAACCCGTCAAAAAAACAAATCAAATCATATCTTTGATGATTTTCATCATTTATTTGATTTAATTCACTTTTTAATTAATGAAAAATCAAAATAAATTGAAAAATGAAGCAAATAGTTGGTGGATATGTATTTGAGTCGTGGACCACATTATAATTGAGGTGCAAGCATAAAAAGTTGGGCCCATTTAGTAAAAAATGCAAATTTGAGCACATTTGACTTTTGGAAATTTTGCAAAAATGGTCAACTTGGCCAATGAATAACTCTCTCAATTTTGACCCTAGAGAGGTGTTCTTTGACTTTTTAGAAAGATTAGGATATCCTCTAAGCAACCCTTTTGGTCTCATCTCAATTGAGTCTTCCATGTTCATGTATGAAGCTTTGACCCAAAAGGTGTTTTTGTTGACTTTTCAAAATAACCTATAATGTCAAAATTCATATCTTTTTGTGAGTGCATATTCTGAACTTGGGAGATGGAGATGAACTGTAGGGAATTGCATCCTCTTAAAATTAACTTTGGATGGGTCATTTCTGATAAAGCATGAGAAAGTTATGATTGGTCAAAGTTGATTTGACTTTTCCTACAAAACCCTAATTTAGCAACTTTTGGGTTTTGATGAATTGTGAGAAATCCTTGAGGAATCATGATCAACCCTTGATCAAATGATGGATAATACTTCAAAATGAGGATTTTGACCAAAAATCTTGAAGTTTGACTGTATGTGGGTCACAGTTGACTTTTGACTTAACATAGTTGATTTTCAAGTATTTGAGCAATTGATTGAGCAAACTTGCTCTGCAAGGCTTGAAATTTGACATGGATGATCTTGAGAACATATTAGGACAATGGTGATAATTTGAGTCCTTTGTGGCCCACACATCTTGATGAAAATGGAAACCCTAATTTGAGATAGACTACCTTATGAGAGAGTTTGTATGGTCAACTCTTGAACTTCCTTGAGCAATTTGGGGACCTCACTTGCCATGTGTTGAGAAATATGGGAGGGAAAATTTTGGGGTACAATAGCTGCCCCTGTTCAATCTTTTTAAACCTGAGGATGTAGATTGGCTCGTCTGCCTTTCGTGATCTGAAGCTGGAAGATGTTTGAACACTAGAGTGCCTAGAAATTTGCACTCGCATGAAGTGATACTTGATTTGTGATATCGAGAATGGGCTTATAGATGAAATTTGGTAGTTGCTATAGAATTGTCGGAGATGGGATTAAAGATTCCATTCGGAGAAGTGTCGATCGCATAAGATATTCCTTTGCGAGAACCTGTATACCTGTTGTTGAGGAGGACTTCGCTGGGGAATGCTGGTCTCTGCCTTGAGAGAAATAGAGTTTTAGGAGAATCAGTTGTCCGTTACTCTACTGGGGAATAATTCTAGTTTGGGAAGAGGAAGTGAACTATGTTTGGTCGAGGTATATGTTGCACCGCGACTTTACGGGGAAATGTGAAATCAATTGTGTTTGATAGGGTCCCAGTCTTACAATGTTGTGGACTGCTGTATGGGGATAAGAGAGGAAGAACCTGGATAGTAAGGTTATGAGAAGGACCTAGATAGTAGGGTTGCTTTAATATGAAAGCCTGGATAGTAGGTGTTGTACCCCAAAATTTGCCCTCTCTTTCTTCAGGAAATCATCTTGGTTTCTCAGAGTCCCTCTGAAACAAATCCAAGTCCTGAATTATCATTTTTGCCTAAGCAAACCATTTACAAGAGCAAAAAGATCATACAAGTTCTAAAGGCAACGCTTTTGTTTTGAGAAAAAAATTAAATTCTAAACATTTGGAATTTTGTTGGGTATTTAAGAATAAATTAGCGCTTCAGAACTTCTGGACCAAACTCCAGGTGGAAACGGTCAGAAGTTGCAAGCTTGGCTCAACGCAGTCAGAAGTTGGCTCTTCAGCAGCTACATCAACTCAGTCAGAAGTGGCAAACGTGGTTCAACACGTAAGCCTCAGATAGAGCATGATTCTTTCAGCAGTTACGCAAGATCAGCCAGAGTTTGCTAAAGGAATGCAAAGGAAACAAGGAAATCTGAAGGCTCCTTCAGAATATGTTGAAATCAGAAGATGAAAAGGTCAGAAGAGTGGATGTTACACTGATACAGAATCTCTAAGCCCAGGATTTCCAGAAGCAAATCCAAGGAACGTGTCAGAAAATCAGGAGAATCCCCAGAATTTGCTAAGACAACAGGAGGCCAAGACCAGAGCATGGGTTACGTTATTCTTGGTAAAACATAACTGCTGGTTCAAAGTTTGTTTCTACTACCAGAATATTGATGTTGATAAGTCTCATCACCATTTAATGCTCATTAATGCTCCCAACCACTCCTGAACATTCATCCAAGTAGTCCCCTCACGTGTGGCTTGGTAAACGCCTTTATGCAGGTTCTGGCATGGGTCTACGCGCTACCGTCCACCTAAGAGGTCACTTCTCTCCAATCCACGCCTGCTGTTCTAGCCTAGGCTGAAAGGCTATCTATTATCACAACTTCCCAGGATTCTCTTTCAAAGAACAATTCAAACTCTGTTGGCACCTTTAATGTCCAAGAAATCCACAAGAGCTTTGCCTATAAATAGAGAACCATTATCCACTGAAAAAGGGCGTCCAAAAAACAGAAAAATTGCTAGAAGAGAAACAGAAATCTTTAGCAAGAAAGTGCTGTGAAACTCTGCCAAAATCTCCAGTGTTTCATAACTTTGAAGTTCTTACCTTCAAACTTCATCAAATACCCAGTTTTCTTTGTGACTAAAGAACACCCTTTTAAACTTCTGACCATACATACACATACACCTTCATCTCCCCCTTTCCCAAAGAACCTGTCCAGAACACCATCAGAGCCAAAAGCTAACTCCTTCACAAACTTTTCCAAAAGCCAGGTAAGCACCTGCTGACCTTCATCACGCTGCTAAGCATCATCAGCTTTGCATGCTCAAATAAACATAATGTAAATATCATATTGCTGCTGTTTGTGTTCTGAGAATTTTCATACCTCAGAACGTTCACCTCATAACGTTTCGAGCCAGCGTAGAACCCGCCTGTGACCTTGTTGGTTCTGTCCTCTGAAACACTTTGACATTTACTGGAGCTATTCAAAACATGTTTTCTGTTTTGTGGAATAATAACAAAATTGCAGATGTTCTGATTAGCACAGGGAGAAGCCAAGTGCTGACTTTGACGTTAGCACATCCGAAGCCTGTTTTGCTGTCAATAATATCAGAACTTCTGAGAATTATTGTATTTCCAGCAGGATCAGAACTTCTGATATCCCCACTAACAAACTTTTGTCTTGCAGCGCAGGGGGGTCAGAACTTCTGATCTTCCCACTAATAGGTTTCTGTTTTGCAGGTGCCAGAGTTAGAAGTTCTGACTCATACAGTTTAACCAAAAGGTTGATCATCTGGCAGCGGATCTGCGTCAGAACTTCTGATGACCTCTCAGCAGCGCGCTGGCTCCCTCTCTCTTTCCCTCTATCTTGTTTTTGGCTATTTTCTTTTTTTTTGTCTATTTTTCTCGTTGAACCACCCCATGTACAAATGTGTATCCCCACTCCCTAATTGTTGTAATAGCGTAGGATTTTATATTTCCGCTTTTTTATTGCTAGTAATTAGGATGTGTATGGCAAGATAAAATCAATGAAATAGAAAATCCTAATTCAAAGATAAACTCTTGTATGCAATAAAACACACTTTCACACTAACACCCCTAGGGTTACATCCACTTGTTGCCTTCAAAAATGGGCCATGTTACGCATGCAAAGTATCTTGGTAAAACAAACAAAATCAAAAGATCATAGTCCCTCGATGACGCTATCCAAAGTTGCCTTACAAGATGATCTTAGTACCTTAAAAGAAATACTAAGATACTTTGCAACATTGCTATCATGGTCTATACGATAACCCGCGCCCGTCCCGTTTACATCCTAACACAAGATTGTCCACCAAATACAATGATGGAACAAAATTGTTAAAAAGGTTAAAAACATAGGAAGGATCTTTGAGAAATTTAGGGTAGACAACTCTTGGTTACTGGCCAACTTGCAAAACAAAAACACTTGCCTATTTTTTAAAAAACACACTCCACAACACTTTCAAAACAACTTTTAAAAACATTGAAAACTTTTCAAAAGATAAGTACACCTTTGTATACATTCAAACATGGATCATTACAAAGGTTGCCACAACAAATGACCTCTTTTCAAAATATTTTCAAACCCACACACGAAGCACCATTTCAAACAATTGAAAATGCAAGGCAAGTGATCTAAGCAAGTAACTAAGAGCCCATGGATAACCATGGATAGAAAGGGTGCTAATACCTTCCCTTTCTATAATCTACTCCCCGAACCCAAGAAAACATCTCAAAGGTTTTTTGCTGTGCTTTTTAAACCTTTCCTTAGGATAAAATAAAAAGTCGGTGACGACTCTTGCTCAACCGAAACATTTGCGAAAACAAATGCAAAACCCAAGTCAGTTCTCCCACCGTATCACAGAACTGGCGACTCTGCTGGGGAAACTTTTAAATGGAGTAACCTTAGGGCTTAGATCACCCTCTTGCATGACTAATTGTTTGCTTTGATTGCTTTATATCTTGGCTCTCTTGTTTGGGTTTGAAATCCTACACCCGGATTTGGGGAAACATTCATAGATAGCAATACGTTGTGGAAACTGTGCGGGGTATACCGACACGGTCGAAGCAATAGCTATATTAGTGCGACATATTTGTGAGTACCGGTAACCCTTGAGTTCAATCAAGGAGTGTACGGGGCCGCTGAGTGATGTCACTAAGCACTAATGACCTAGAACCTTACTTGACCATCTTGGCCTTTTATTAGGGGTAGTGAGATGACCGGCTTTGGTGCAGTCCGAAGTTGGTAGATACTCGATACTACACTCATTGAGGGTTGTTTTCTTGGAATATTTTGGTTGCTAGTTAAGTGGCTAAACCAAAACAATGAACATGGAAAACAATCCAATGATATTGAGCTCCTTAGAACCCGGTTACTATTTATAGGACAGGTTTTTAAGCCAACTACACTCAAGAGGGTACTTACCTATGAAACCCCATGCAAGCCTGAAACTAGGGTTTGGTGTGAATTGCTTGTACATATGTTTTATGCATACACCATAAACATCATAAAGCATCATATGCATTCACTAACCATTTCAAGGGTTTGGATCTTCATCTTTGTTCTTGTTTTGTAGGTCATGGAAATTCTTCGCAGGAAAACTATCCAAGTCAACCTTGTGAGAATCCCTCCTCAACTCAAGGAGCTCACATCCAGAATTCCGGAAAGCTCTCCCTTCAGTGAAAGACATGGTAGACTGCTCAGCCTAGTCAACACCAACATTGAAGAGGACATGATGAAGGTGTTGTTCCAGTTCTTTGACCCCCTTCACCACTGTTTCACTTTCCCCGACTACCAATTGGTGCCCACTTTGGAGGAATTTTCTCAACTCCTGAGAATTCCTATTCTTAATCAACTACCCCACAACGGTACGGAAAAAGAACCAAATCCTGAAGATGTTGCTCAAGCACTACACTTGCAACCATCTGACATCAAGGGGCATTGGGAAACTAGAAGCGGTGTCAAAGGCTTCTTAGCAAAATTCTTGTTTGAGAAGGCACAAGAATGTTGGAATTCATTGGATCTACAAGCCTTTGAAGAAATTGTGGCACTCCTCATTTATGGGTTGGTCTTGTTCCCAAATCCTGACCGGCTTGTGGATGTCAACGCCGTCAAAATCTTCTTATCCGGAAATCCGATACCAACATTGCTTGGGGACATTCTTCACTCATTTTACACACGAACAATGAGAAAGAGGGGTGTTCTCATGTGCTGTACTCCTCTCCTTGCAAGGTGGTTTATTTCGCACCTTCCACAATCTGTTTTGAAGAATGACCAAGGCTTAAGGTGGTCACAACGGTTGATGACCCTCACTCACTCTGATGTACATTGGTGTTCTCGGTCCAGAGAAAATGTCATCATCGTCGATCGTTGTGGAGAGTTCCCTAATGTTCCATTACTTGGCATTAGGGGATGCATTACTTACAACCCTTGTCTAGCCTTGAGACAATTTGGATATGCACGGAGGGATGGCCCTCATGACATGTTGATTCCTGACATAGTTTTTGACTTCGACAAAGATGCGCAAGGACTTCGCCAAAGATTCATCAGAGCTTGGAGGATGCCTAACAAGGTAGACAACAAGACACTGGGGCACAAGAACTCCATCCCTATTGAGCCTTATCTCAAGTGGGTACGAACCCGAGCCCAGAGTCTAATGATGCCTTATCCTCATGTTCTCCCTGTGATTAAAGAGCCCGTTAAGGAAGGAGAGGTTCCCTACACCATCCTATATCCTGACATGCCTACATCGTGGGAGGAGATGCAGAAGAGTTGGATCCAAATCAAGGAGGAACGGAACACTTTTGAAGCCAGCTTTTACGCCAGTGGGAAGAAGGTTTTGGAACTTACCCGCCGACTCCATGAGCAAGAGACCCTCAACACCTACATGGCACCAAAGAGGATGCGCAACATCTTTTTACCTTGAGAAGTTTTTTGTAATATTTGGCCCATGGGGCATTTATGTACTAACAAAATTTCTTCTTATTAATATGACGTGTGTTCTTTTTGTTTGCAACAATTTTGAATTTTCTAAATCCTTGAATGCATTGCATAAATAAACATATCATGCATCATATGCATAACAAGTACCCTTCTTCTACAGGTTGCTTAATCTTCTTCGCTGTTTATTTCAGCACTCAATCATCATGTCTTCAGAGCCTACTACCGAACAAGCTATCAAGGCCCTCCAGGCCCAGAACGCCCAGTTTCAAGAGCTGGTCATGAGCTTAGCCCAGGGTCAACAAGAGTTGAAGACTTTGCTCTTGAAGAAGAAGAAGAAGAGAATCAGGGTGGCTACCCTAGGAAGAAGGTTTGAGGGTGAAGCCAGAAGAGTTCTTGAATTTCCTCCTACTTCTGAAGAGGGAACCAGTAAAGGCAAAGGGGCTGCGGTACCTTCCGAATCCGAAGTTGAAGAGGAAGAGGCTGAAGAAGACGAAGACTACTCTGAGCAACAATACCCACCCGCCGACGACAAGTACAAGGGCTTGGAAGACAGGTTGGCAGCTATGGAGTTGCAGAGAGTTCCCGGCTTAGATTTCAAAGATTTGGGATTAGTTGCTGGAACCGTGATCCCCCGAAGTTTAAAGTGCCAATTTTTGTAAGGTGTGACGGGCTAACCTGCCCAAAGATGCATCTCAGATCATATGTAAGGAAGATCCAACCTTACACTGCAGACAAGAACCTTTGGATCCATTTCTTTCAGGATAGCCTTTCGGGGGCTCAACTCGAATGGTTCTATCAGCTGGATGGGGCCAGTATTCGAAACTGGGAGGACTTGGCTACTGCTTTTTATAAGCAATATCAGTACAATTCTGACCTCGCTCCCACGCGTTGGTAGGGTGCAGCCACCGCTAACTAACCATGAGCTTATCGACATGTTCTTAGGGACCCTGTCTGGTCCATTCTTCAATCACCTGATTGGTAATTCCTCTGCTGGGTTTACAGACCTGATCTTGACTGGTGAGAGAATAGAAGCTGGTATCAAGTCGGGAAAGATACAGAAAGGTGCCTCCGCAAGTACTGAGAAGAAGCCCTTCAAGAAGGAAGCTAGTGCTGTGTATGGTCCCAAAAGACAAATTAAGCCAGAACGCCGCCAAACTGTCAACGCGTTGGTAATTTCAAAGCCTGCTGCTGCTCCTCAGCAATACAACCAACCAAGGGGTGAGAGACCCAAAAGGCAGTACACTCGGCTCAGCATGACCCTGTCTCAGATCCTGCCGCAACTACTGTCAACCAATCTGGTAACTGTCAAGGAAGCTCCGAAGGTAGTGAACACAACTTCTCCAAAGTACAACCCCAACGCCCGTTGCGCTTATCACTCTAATAGCCCGGGACATACTACGAATGATTGCTGGGCTCTGAGGAATAAGGTTCAAGACCTTATTGATGCTAAAGAAATACAGTTTGAGGCGCCCGAAAGGCCCAATGTTGTGACTGCTCCCATTCCCCAGCATGGAGTGAATGCTGTGGAAGAAGACCGATATGTAGCCTCCGTGGAAGAGATTGTTATTCTGTTGATGACTGTCAAAAGGAACCTGTTGCTAGCCGGTTTATTTCCGGGTTGTGGCAAAGGTTGCCTTCTGTGTGCTGTTTCACCTGTTGGTTGTCCTTTGCTGAAATCAGGTATCCAAAGCCTGATGGATAGCAAAGAGATCTTGTTCGAGAAGATTGCTGTTCCTGCTGTCCCTACTGAAGAAGTTTCTATTGTCACTATTTTCAAAAAACCTCCCAAGGCTCCTTTGAAGAAGCCTGTCAAAATCATGTCCACTCAGAAGATTGCTCCTATTATCATCACTGTTCCGGGGCCCCTCCCTTATACATCCGACAAAGCTGTCCCATGGCACTATGGGGCAGATGTTTATATGCTTGGAATAAAACAAGAGTTTGATACTAGTACCAGTGTCAACAACATCACCGGGCCTGCCAAAATTAATCGCAGTGGTAGGCTGTTCTCACCAGATATTGCGCCACCAGCTATTCAGAAACCTCTTATCATCACACCTGCAAGTGTGCCTGTTTCCCTTCCTAATCAAGTTCCTGTTACTACCCTTGCTGCCGAGTCATCTGACGCTCGGGGCAAATGGATTACTACTAATATGCCTGCCCGGACGGAGGCACCAAAGACAACCACTGTTGAAGCTTCCCAACAAGAGATTGAAGAGATTATCAAGATTATCAAGAAAAGTGATTTCAATGTAGTTGAGCAGTTGGGACACACCCCATCGAAGATTTCTATGCTATCATTGTTGTTGTGTTCAGAGGCCCATGCCAAGGCTCTGATCTCCTTTCTGAAAATGGCCCATGTGCCACAAGAAACGTCTGCTGATCAATTTACTGATTGTGTGGCCAACTTGACTGCTGATAATGGATTAGGCTTCTCTGACGCCGATTTGACTGCCAAAGGAAAGAACCATAACGACGCCCTGCATGTCTCTATCGAATGCAGGGGAACTACTCTTGCCCATGTGTTGGTGGACACCGGTTCTTCATTGAATGTATTACCCAAGAAGGCCCTAGACAGGCTAGATTGTGAGGGTTTAGAGCTCAAGCCTAGTAACATTGTTGTCCGAGCCTTTGACGGTTTGAAGAGGATGGTACATGGTGAAGTTGACATCCCAATCAGGGTTGGTTCTCAGGCGTTTGATTCTACTTTCTATGTGATGGACATTCGTCCATCCTATTCTTGTTTTCTGGGTCGTCCATGGATCCACAAGGCTGGAGCTATGACCTCCACGCTACATCAGAAGCTGAAGTACCCGGTCAGAGGGAAAATTGTGACAGTTCAGGGGGAGGAAGAGTATATGGTCAACCACCTCAACTCATTCCGGTACATAGAAATGAATGGGGAGTTCATTGAGACTCCATTCCAACACTTTGAAGAGGTGTCTCAGACACTGGCATCAGCTGAAACTGTGATTGAAGACCCTCCTTTAAAGATGGCTTCCTTAAAGGATGCCCGGGCTGTGATTGAGAGGGGTGAGTGCGCAAACTGGGGCCGACTTCCTGATTTCACTCCGAAGACCGACAAGTTTGGTTTGGGCTTCACTGCAGAGGCTCAGAGAGCTGTTCGTAAGGCAAGAATTGGAAAATCTCCTGTGTTCATCACCAACTCGGGAGTAAATGCTATTGAAGACGACGTGGGGGAATCTGAATTCGACAGCTGGATCTACCCAACAACCGACAGTGAACCAAGCAACTGGACTGCCAAAGATGTCACACCTATTACTTTTTTCGCTCAGTAATAAACTCTTTTGTTTTCAATTTGTAACAAACAATATGTTGGAACTTTTATTGCTCGGTGTCCTACCCGGGGAACCGTGGCTTCATTTGTGAGGGCTTTTGTATGTCATTTTCATATATCATTAATCAAAACATTGGACGTTTGTTGCATTTCAAAATCTTGCGCTCCTTTTCTTTCTTTATTATATATTGCAGAACAGCTATATTTACACACACTCACTTATACAGGTTCCAATCCACTCTGGATCTCACTGGTAACGACTCTGCTACTGCCAGTTATGACTTCGAAAATCCGATCAACTTAGCCGAAGACGAAGGTGAAGATGATTGCGAAGTGCCTGGTGAACTTGCAAGACTGCTACTCCAGGAAGAGAGGGTCATTCAGCCACATGAAGAGCCAGTGGAAACGGTAAATCTGGGTACTGAGACAGACAGAAAGGAAGTCAAGATTGGTGCCAATCTAGAGCTCAGTGTGAAACAACGGTTGACTCAGATGCTGCATGATTATGTGGAAATCTTTGCCTGGTCTTACGAAGACATGCCTGGGTTGGATACCGACATTGTGGTTCATCACCTGCCTACCAAGGAAGATTGCCCTCCGGTTAAACAAAAGGTCCGCCGTATGCTTCCAGAAATGTCCGAGAAAATCAAAGCAGAGGTTATGAAACAATTTGATGCCGGGTTTCTAGCAGTGACTTCTTACCCTCAGTGGATCGCCAACGTGGTTCCAGTGCCAAAAAAGGATGGTAAGGTCCGAATGTGTGTTGATTACAGGGATTTGAATAGGGCGACCCCTAAGGATGATTTCCCTCTGCCTCATATCGACGTTCTAGTTGACAACACTGCTCATCATAAAGTATTCTCCTTCATGGACGGCTTCTCCGGTTATAATCAGATCAAGATGGCTCTTGAAGACATGGAGAAGACCACTTTTGTCACTCAATGGGGCACCTTTTGCTACAAGGTCATGCCATTTGGGTTGAAAAATGCTGGGGCAACCTACCAACGTGCTATGGTTGCTCTATTTCATGATATGATCCACCATGAGATAGAAGTATACGTCGACGATATGATTGCAAGGTCCCAAACTGAGGAGGAACACCTTGACCATCTACGAAAGCTGTTTGACCGTCTGAAGTTGTACAAGCTGAGGTTGAACCCGAACAAGTGCACCTTTGGGGTGAGATCTGGAAAATTGCTAGGCTTCATCGTAAGCGACAAAAGCATTCAAGTGGACCCTGCCAAAGTGAAAGCCATACAAGAGATGCCAGCTCCCAAGACAGAGAAAGAAGTCAGAGGCTTTCTGGGACGGTTGAATTACATTACCCGATTCATCTCACATCTAACTGCTACCTGTGAACCAATCTTCAAGCTGCTGAAGAAGGATCAAGTAGTACGTTGGAACGATGGATGTCAGGCCGCTTTCGAAAAGATCAAAGAGTGTCTCCAAGAGCCACCCATTCTTATGCCTCCCGTTGAAGGGAGACCCCTAATCTTATACTTGACAATACTGGACAACTCAATGGGGTGTGTGCTGGGGCAGCATGACGAGTCTGGCCGAAAAGAGCACGCTATTTATTACCTTAGCAAAAAGTTTACCGACTGTGAGACTCGATACTCACTGCTCGAGAAAACTTGCTGCGCTTTGGTATGGGCTGCTCGCCGGCTGGGACAGTATATGTTGACTCACACTACTTTGTTGATTTCAAAAATGGATCCAATCAAGTACATATTCGAAAAGCCTGCTTTGTCCGGAAGAATAGCAAGATGGAAAATGATCTTGACGGAATATGACATCCAGTACACGACTCAGAAATAAATCAAGGGAAGTGTATTGGCAGACCATTTGGCACACCAGGAAGTGGACGATTACCAGTCGATGAACTTTGAATTTCCAGACGATGATATCATGGTAGTGACTGATTGTGAAGTACCTGGACCGGATGAAGGACCTGAGGAAGGATCCCGATGGTCTATGCACTTTGACGGAGCCTCGAACGCTTTGGGTAATGGTATCGGCGCTGTGATCATATCCCCTAAAGGCACTCATACTCCACTCACTGCCCGACTATGTTTCAACTGCACCAACAACATGGCGGAATATGAGGCATGTATCATGGGTCTTCAAGCTGCAATTGATTTAAGGATCAAGTTTCCGAGTGTCTTCGGAGATTCCGCTCTCGTGATCAATCAGATCAAAGGCGAGTGGGATACGAAACACCCAAATCTTATTCCTTACAAGGAGTATATGTTGACTTTGCTTCCCCACTTCGAGGAGATAACTTTTGAACACTCCCAAGAGAGGAGAATCAGTTAGCGGACGCGTTAGCTACGATGTCTTCTATGTTCAAAGTCAAATGGGTCAACGAGGCGCCCCTGATCATTATCTGGAAGTTGGATGAACCTGCACATTTCTATGATCTCGAGACCGAGGAGGTAACTGAAAAACCCTGGTATCATGAAGTGAAGAGGTACCTTGAAGCTCAAGAATACCCCGAGGGTGCATCCGTTAACAACAAGAAGTTTCTGAGAAGGTTCGCAGCAAAATTCTTCCTCAGCAACGGCATTCTCTAGAAGCGAAACCATGATTCAACCTTACTGTATTGTGTGGATAAGACTGAAGCAGAAAGGATCATGGCAGAGCTACATGAAGGTACTTTCGGAACACATTCCAGTGGACATACTATGGCAAAGAAAATCCTTCGGGCAGGATATTTCTGGACCACAATGGAAGCCGACTGTTATCAGCATTCTCGAACTTGTCATAAATGCCAGATCTATGCTGATAAGGTGCACATTCCTCCGGTCCCTCTGAACGTCTTGACAGCACCCTGGCCCTTTGCAATGTGGGGCATTGATATGATCGGCGAAATCAGACCTACGGCATCCAACGGGCATTGCTTCATCTTGGTAGTGATTGATTACTTCACAAAATGGGTTGAAGCAGCTTCCTATGCTATCGTAACCAAGAACGTCGTGGCACGGTTCCTTCGGCACAACCTGATCTATCGATATGGTGTACCTGAGAGGATCATTACAGATAATGGTACCAATCTTAACAACAAGATGATCACTGAGCTCTGTGAGCAATTCAAGATACAACACCATAACTCTTCTCCCTACCGGCCGAAGATGAATGGGGCTGTAGAAGCGGCAAATAAGAACATCAAGAAGATTGTGCAGAAGATGACGGTGACCTACAAAGATTGGCACGAAATGTTACCGTTTTCTCTTCATAGGTACCGTACCTCAGCACGGACATCAACAGGGGCAACACCCTTTTCTTTGGTCTATGGCAGGGAGGCAGTCTTGCCAATTGAAGTCCAGATACCCTCTCTCCGGATAATGAAGGATGCAGGTTTGAGCGAAGATGACTGGATCCAGACTCGGCTTGATCAATTAAACCTAATTGATGAAAAGAGACTCACCGCTATTTGTCATGGTCAGACGTACCAAAAACGGATGATCAGAGCATTTAACAAGAAGGTCAGACGACAAGAGTATCAAGTTGGAGACCTGGTGATCAAGCGCATCATTCTTCCTCAAAGTGATCCCCGGGGAAAATGGACCCCTACGTACGAAGGGCCATTTGTGGTTAAACATATCTTCTCAGGAGGAGCTATGATTCTAACCACCATGGATGGTGACGACCTTCCTCACCCCGCCAATGTAGACATAGTAAAAAGATACTACGCATGAATAAAAGACCCGCTAGGTTGACACACCTAGGCAAAAATAAGGGATGAAAATGAAAAAATCTGTACACCCGGCAATTCGAAAACCTGAAAAGGCGGCTTGGGCAAAAATGGGCATCCCGGTGGACTGAAAACCCGAAAGGGCGGTCCAGGCAAAAGTTAGGGATAAAGCGTAACACTATGTCTCATTGGATCACCTTGCATCCAGAATTCGGCATCAACTATCGGGCTCGGACGACATCGATCAATCATCTTCATCTTCAACTAAACAGCAAAGTGATGAGACGATTGGAGACATAAAGGCGATAGCAGAGTTGGAACCCAGTGGGATTTATTTTTCACATAGCTGTTTTGTTTCCTTTCACAAAATTGTATAAACTCTATTTTGTTCAGCGGCGTTCTCTTACTAGGACGTCAGCCTCTTGTACCTAGAACGCCTATTTACAGGCAAATTTCAAAATCAATACAAGTTCAATTTTTCAGACAAATTACCCATCGTTTTTCCTTTTTCTGTTTTGTTTTGCAAAAAACGTCCAATGTTCATTTTTGATGTATGCATTTGACATTAATTGCTAATCATGAATATTTGCATACGAAACAAAAGACTAATTACATATGACATCAGAAACAGGGGAAATAATAAGTTGTCCAAGCAATCTAGTTGCTCTGTCCACCGAGGTACCAAGGTAAGTTCGGCTGAAGAATGTAACCAAGTTACCTCAAATCCCCACAAGAGTAAGACAAGGTTCAGCAATACTCTCCCCAGGCAGAGTTGGTCCCCCATCAGCCCTAAAAAGGCACATTGTTCCCCTAGCAAGTCAGCGATACTCTCCCCAAGCAGAGTTAATCTACTGTCAACCTTAAGGAAGTTGGGTATCCCCAGAAGATCTCAACATTCCCCAGCGGAATATAGACATTCCTCAGCAAGCATCCCCGGCAGTCATAATTTAAGATTGTTCCCCGGCGGAATACAAGACACCCTAGTGGAGCCACTCCCCAGTACAGTTTGAAAAATTTCCTCAGGAAGTTGAATCATTCTCCCCAGTAGATTCTGGAAGCTTATCACCTGCAGAGTACATACGTCTCTCCCCGACTTTATTCAAAGGTTATTTCCCCACCAGGGTATAACCGGGTTATCTTCAGCTAATTACCATGGAAAGATCGTCCTCGGCGAAGTTCTTCCTATTCCCCAGCGGAGTTCATCAAAATCCCCAACATAACTTATCAGTGGAATCCCCAGCGGAGCTCTCACCAAAACCTCAGCGAAGTATCTCTTCCCATAGAGTAATTCCCCGCCGAGTAATCTCTCCAACAAGTTTATTCCCCAGCGGAGTCATCCTCTCCTACCGGTTTATTCTTACAACCATCATCCCCGGCGGAAGCGAAGAACTCCACTCTTCAACATCAGCCCAGGTTTCCACAAACTCCCGGCGGTCGCCAATGATTTATTTTCCTAGACAAAGATACATTCATCACATTATCATACACCATGACGCATGCATATATGCATCATATCACACAATCTCATTTATTTTTGAGAACATCATGACATCATGCATCTCATACATCATGACATTGCATACAACTAATGTTTTTCCTTTTCAGGAAAAGGTCAATCCAAAGATGATTACTATCAACTATCACAAATTCCAGATTTGATACCTGTATCCAGCCAGGGCATATCTGTAGACGAAAAATTCCAGATCCGATACCTGTATCCAGCCAAGGCATATCTGTAGACGACAAATTCCAGATCTGATACCTGTATCCAGCCAGGGCATATCTGTAGACGACAATTTCTAGATTCGATACCTATATCCAGCCAGGGCATATCTGTAGACGACAAATTCCAGATCCGATACCTGTATCCAGCCAGGGCATATCTGTAGACGATAATTTCCAGATTCGATACCTGTATCCAGCCAGGGCATATCTGTAGACGACAAATTCCAGATCCGATACCTGTACCCAGCCAGGGCATATCTGTAGACGACCAATTCCGGATTCGATTCCTGTATCCAGCCAGGGTATATCTGTGAGTATTTGTTTGTGGATTCGACACCTGTATCTAGCCAGGGCATATCTGCATGAATAATTTAGAGATTCGATACCTGTATCCAGCCAGGGCACGTCTGTAAGCAACCTTTTGAAGTTCCGGATTTGATTCTTGTACCTAGCCGAGGCATATATGAGAGCAATTGATTGTAGATTCGATACCTGTATCTAGCCAGAGCATATCTGCATGAAGAGACTGAAGATCAACACCTGTAGCAAGCCAGGAAACCATCTTTCTTTCTCAGGTACGCAAGTTCTCGCTAAGGAATCTCTTACGCGGTCAACACCCCCGATGGCATCTTTAAGCCCATCTCCACAACTATCTCTTACACTTCCAAATGGCATTTATAAGCCCATTCCCGACATCACATTGTTGATACGCCACTATGCAAGTGCAAATTTCTGGGCACTCTAGTGTCCAATCTCCTTTTACCCTCGAGTCGCGAAAGGCAAACTTGCCAATCTAACTCTTCAGGTGCAAGAAGATAGAACAGGGGCAACTATTGTACCCCAAAATTTGCCCTCTCTTTCTTCAGGAAATCATCTTGGTTTCTCAGAGTCCCTCTGAAACAAATCCAAGTCCTGAATTATCATTTTTGCCTAAGCAAACCATTTACAAGAGCAAAACGATCATACAAGTTCTAAAGGCAACGCTTTTGTTTTGAGAAAAAAATTAAATTCTAAACATTTGGAATTTTGTTGGGTATTTAAGAAGAAATTAGCGCTTCAAAACTTCTGGGCCAAACTCCAGGTGGAAACGGTCAGAAGTTGCAAGCTTGGCTCAACGCAGTCAGAAGTTGGCTCTTCAGCAGCTACATCAACTCAGTCAGAAGTGGAAAACGTGGTTCAACACGTAAGCCTCAGACAGAGCATGATTCTTTCAGCAGTTACGCAAGATCAGCCAGAGTTTGCTAAAGGAATGCAAAGGAAACAAGGAAATCTGAAGGCTCCTTCAGAATATGTTGAAATAAGAAGATGAAAAGGTCAGAAGAGTGGATGTTACACTGATACAGAATCTTTAAGCCCAGGATTTCCAGAAGCAAATCCAAGGAACGTGTCAGAAAATCAGGAGAATCCCCAGAATTTGCTAAGACAACAGGAGGCCAAGACCAGAGCATGGGTTACGTTATTCTTGGTAAAACATAACTGCTGGTTCAAAGTTTGTTTCTACTACCAGAATATTGATGTTGATAAGTCTCATCACCATTTAATGCTCATTAATGCTCCCAACCACTCCTGAACATTCATCCAAGTAGTCCCCTCACGTGTGGCTTGGTAAACGCCTTTATGCAAGTTCTGGCATGGGTCTACGCACCACCGTCCACCTAAGAGGTCACTTCTCTCCAATCCACGCCTGTTGTTCCAGCCTAGGCTGAAAGGCTATCTATTATCACAACTTCCCAGGATTCTCTTTCAAAGAACAATTCAAACTCTGTTGGCGCCTTTAATGTCCAAGAAATCCACAAGAGCTTTGCCTATAAATAGAGAACCATTGTCCACTGAAAAAGGGCGTCCAAAAAACAGAAAAATTGCTAGAAGAGAAACAGAAATCTTTAGCAAGAAAGTGCTGTGAAACTCTGCCAAAATCTCCAGTGTTTCATAACTTTGAAGTTCTTACCTTCAAACTTCATCAAATACCCAGTTTTCTTTGTGACTAAAGAACACCCTTTTCAACTTCTGACCATACATACACATACACCTTCATCTCCCCCTTTCCCAAAGAACCTGTCCAGAACACCATCAGAGCAAAAAGCTAACTCCTTCACAAACTTTTCCAAAAGCCAGGTAAGCACCTGCTGACCTTCATCACGCTGCTAAGCATCATCAGCTTTGCATGATCAAATAAACATAATGTAAATATCATATTGCTGCTGTTTGTGTTCTGAGGATTTTCATACCTCAGAATGTTCACCTCAGAACGTTTCGAGCCAGCGTAGAACCCGCCTGTGACCTTGTTGGTTCTGTCCTCTGAAACACTTTGACATTTGCTGGAGCTATTCCAAACATGTTTTCTGTTTTGTGGAATAATAACAAAATTGCAGATGTTCTGATTAGCACAGGGAGAAGCCAAGTGCTGACTTTGACGTTAGCACATCCGAAGCCTATTTTGCTGTCAATAATATCAGAACTTCTGAGAATTATTGTATTTCCAGCAGGATCAGAACTTCTGATATCCCCACTAACAAAATTTTGTCTTGCAGCGCAGGGGGGTCAGAACTTCTGATCTTCCCACTAACAGGTTTCTATTTTGCAGGTGCCAAAGTCAGAAGTTCTGACTCATACAGTTTAACCAAAAGGTTGATCATCTGGCAGCGGATCTGCGTCAGAACTTCTGATGACCTCTCAGCAGCGCGCTGGCTCCCTCTCTCTTTCCCTCTATCTTGTTTTTGGCTATTTTCTTTTTTTGTCTATTTTTCTCGTTGAACCACCCCATGTACAAATGTGTATCCCCACTCCCAAATTGTTGTAATAGCGTAGGATTTTATATTTCCGCTTTTTTATTGCTAGTAATTAGGATGTGTATGGCAAGATAAAATCAATGAAATAGAAAATCCTAATTCAAAGATAAACTCTTGTATGCAATAAAACACACTTGCACACTAACACCCCTAGGGTTACATCCACTTGTTGCCTTCAAAAATGGGCCATGTTACGCATGCAAAGTATCTTGGTAAAACAAACAAAATCAAAAGATCATAGTCCCTCGATGACGCTATCCAAAGTTGCCTTACAAGATGATCTTAGTCCCTTAAAAGAAATACTAAGATACTTTGCAACATTGCTATCATGGTCTATACGATGACCCGCGCCCGTCCCATTTACATCCTAACACAAGATTGTCCACCAAATACAATGATGGAACAAAATTGTTAAAAGGGTTAAAAACATAGGAAGGATCTTTGAGAAATTTAGGGTAGACAACTCTTGGTTACTGGCCAACTTGCAAAACAAAAACACTTGCCTATTTTTTAAAAAACACACTCCACAACACTTTCAAAAGAACTTTCAAAAACATTGAAAACTTTTCAAAAGATAAGTACACCTTTGTATACATTCAAACATGGATCATTACAAAGGTTGCCATAACAAATGGCCTCTTTTCAAAATATTTTCAAACCCACACACGAAGCACCATTTCAAACAATTGAAAATGCAAGGCAAGTGATCTAAGCAAGTAACTAAGATCCCATGGATAACCATGGATAGAAAGGGTGCTAATACCTTCCCTTTCTATAATCTACTCCCCGAACCCAAGAAAACATCTCAAAGGTTTTTTGCTGTTCTTTTTAAACCTTTCCTTAGGATAAAATAAAAAGTTGGTGGCGACTCTTGCTCAACCGAAACATTTGCGAAAACAAATGCAAAACCCAAGTCAGTTCTCCCACCGTATCACAGTAGGGTTGTGAGCAGGAACCTGGATAGTAGAGTTACTTCGATATGAAAGCTGGGATAGTAGGGCTGTGAGAAGGAACCTGTATAGTAGGTTTACTTCGATATGAAAGCCTGGATAGTAGGGTTGTGAGAAGGAACCTGGATAGTAGGGTTACTTCGATATGAAATCCTAGATAGTAGGACTGTGAGAAGGAACCTGGACAGTAGGGTTACTTCGATATGAAATCCTGGATAGTAGGGCTGTGAGAAGGAACCTGGATAGTAGGGTTACTTTGATATGAAAGTCGGGATAGTAGGGCTGTGAGAAGGAACCTGGATAGTAGGGTTACTTCGATATGAAAGCCTGGGTAGTGGGGATGTGAGAAGGAACCTGGATAGTAGGGTTACTTCGATATGAAAGCTGGGATAGTAGGGCTGTAAGAAGGAACCTTGATAGTAGGGTTACTTCGAGATGAAATTCTGGATAGTAGGGCTGTGAGAAGGAACCTGTATGGTAGGGTTACTTCGAGATGAAAGCCTGGATGGTGGGGCTGTGAGAAGGAACCTGGGTCGTAGGGTTACTTTGAGATGAAAGCCGAGATAGTAGGGCTGTGAGAAGGCACCTGGATAGTAGGGTTACTTCGCGATGAAAGCCTGGATAGTAGGTCTGTGAGAAGGAACCTGGATGGTAGGGTTACTTCAAGATGAAAGCCTGGATGGTAGGGTTTCTTCGGAATGAGTTTGGGTAAAACTGCAGAAGGAACCTGGGTGAGATTGCCTTATGATGAGTCGGCGTGGGACTGCTGGAGGAAACCTGGGTAAGGTTGTATCTGTCGCACCAATGATTACTCTGTTTAGCTTCGAGTGTTGATCACAGACTTGTTGGAAATTGTTGATAATAACTGTGTTTCCTGAAAGAAATACAGGGTTAGTTATGTGAGATGCATGAGACGCATTATATGATGATGTTCTCAAAATAAATGAGACTATGTTATATATGATGTATGCATATGTCATGATGTATGAACATGCAATGCTGACGTAATAATCTGAGTCCGGGAAAATAAATGCTTAACTGCTGTTTGGAGAGTATGAGGAATAGTATTTTTGACTGCTGTAGAAACCATAGTTCCTATACTTCTGTTGGGGGATGGTGAACAAAGATGACTATGCTGGGGATTTTCCATCCGTTCAGCTGGTGAGTATTCTGTCGGAAGCGACCCTGTCTGAGGATAACTCTGCGGGGAATAACTCTGTTGGAGAGGAGATACTCTATTGATAGATCTGCTGACTTAGAGAAATAACTCAACTGGGGATGAATTTTCGTTGCTGGTGATAATGAATTTTGTTGGAGATTGAATTTCTACTTGTGAGAGAAATAAACTCTGCTTGGGGGAAAATTTATTGACCCACTTGCGAGTGTGAACCTCAGCTGGGGGGAGTTATGTCCTATTCGAGAAAGCTAACACCACTGTCTTTGGATACTTTTTACTCTGTGGGGAGTGTATGTACCACTGCTCATATTCTCAAGATGGCTCTATCCCTGTACCTGATGGGCAGAGTAACTGTAAGGTTTGGACACTTCTTGTTTGTCCCTGTTCCTGGAATTACGAGTAATTATATTTGTTTCTCATGTAAATATTTATGAGCAAGCCATTATTTTCAAATGCATATATCAAAAATGAATCATTGGACGTTCTTGCGAAACAAAACAGAAAAATAAAAACAATTGCTTGTAAAAATGAATTGTATTGATTTTGAAGTCGGCCTGTAATAGGCGTTTTGTACAAAGAGGATGACGTCCTAGTAGGAGAACTCCGCCGAAAGACAGGAATTATACAATTTGTGTAGAAGAAAGAAAAACAGCTATGTGAAACAATCCCATTGGGTTCCAACTCTGCTATTTCCTTTATATCTTCAAGCGTCTCATTACTTCGCTGCTTGGTCGAAGGTGGATCATATTGATTGACGTTGTCCGAGCTTGATAGTTGATACCGAAGTCTGGTTGCAAGATGATCCAATGAGACATAGTGTTACGCTTTAATCCCTAATTTTTTCCTGGACCGCCCTTTCAGGTTTTCGGTCCACCGGGATACCCTTTTTTGCCCAAGCCACCTTTTCAGGTTTTCGACTTGCCGAGTGTACAGTTTTTTCATTTTCATCCCTTACTTTTGCCCGAACCCTTTTGGTTCCCCGGGAAGCCCTTATTTTTTCCTAGGCCAGTCAATCTAGCGGGTCTTTGATTATGCATAGTATTTTTTTACTATGTCTGCATTGACGGGGTGAGGAAGGTCGTCACCATCCATGGTGGTTAAAATCATAGCTCCTCCCGAGAAAATGTTCTTAACCACAAATGGCCCTTCGTATGTGGGGGTCCATTTTCCCCTGGGATCACCTTGCGGTAGTATGATGCGTTTGATCACTAGATCCCCGACTTGATATTCTTGACGTCTGACTTTCTTGTTAAAAGCCTTGATCATTCGCTCTTGATACGTCTGACCATGACATATAGCAGTAAGTCTCTTTTCATCGATTAGATTCAGCTGATCAAGTCGGGTTTGGATCCAGTCGTCTTCGTTCAAACCCGCATCCTTCATAATCCTGAGAGAGGGTATCTGGACTTCGATGGGTAGGATTGCCTCCATGCCATACACCAAAGAGTAGGGTGTTGCCCTTGTCGACGTCCGTGCTGAGGTACGGTACCCATGAAGAGAGAATGGTAACATATCGTGCCAGTCTTTATATGTCATCGTCATCTTCTGCACAATCTTTTTGATATTCTTGTTAGTTGCTTCAACAACCCCATTCATCTTCGGCCGGTAGGGAGAAGAGTTATGGTGCTGTATCTTGAACTGTTTGCAGAGCTCGGTGATTATTGTGTTGTTGAGATTTGTACCATTGTCCGTAAAATCCTCTATGGTACACCATATCGACATATTAGATTGTGTCGGATGAACCACGCCACAGCGTTCTTGGTTACTGTAGCAAAGGAAGCTGCCTCAACCCACTTCGTGAAATAATTAATAGCCACCAAAATGAAACGATGCCCGTTAGACGCAGTAGGTCTGATCTCGCTGATCATGTCAATGTCCCACATCGCAAAGGGCCACAGAGCTATCAAAACATTCATGGGAACCAGAGGCACATGCACCTTATCAGCGTATACTTGGCACTTATGACAGGTTCGAGAATGCTGATAACAATCGGCTTCCATAGTGGACCAGTAATATCTTGCTTGTAGGATTTTCTTCGCCATGGTATGTCCACTGGAATGAGTTCCGAAGGTACCTTCATGCAACTCTTCCATGATCCTTTCCGCTTCGCTCTTGTCTACACACCATAGTAAGGTTGAATCATGGTTACGCTTATAGAGAATTCCATTACTGATGAAGAACTTCACAGCGAACCTTCTCAGAAAACTTCTTATCATTAACAGATGCCCCCTCGGGGTATTCTTGAGCCTCAAGATACCTCTTTACCTCGTGAAACCAGGGTTTGTCTGCTACCTCTTCAGTCTCAATGTTACAATAATGTGCGGGTTCATCCAACCTCTCAATGGTAATCTGGGGAGCTTCATTGTCCCACCTAACCTTGAACATAGACGACATGGTAGCTAACGCGTCCGCCAACTGGTTCTCTTCTCGTGGGAAATGTTCAAAGGTTATCTCCTCAAAGTGTGGGAGCAATGTCAGTACATACTCTTTGTAAGGAATAAGATTCGGGTGCTTCGTATCCCACTCACCTTTGATCTAACTTATCACCAGAGCGGAATCTCCAAATACACTCAAGAACTTAATCCTCAGGTCAATAGCAGCTCGAAGGCCCATGATACACACTTCATACTCCGCCATATTGTTGGTGTAGTTAAAACATAATCGGGCGATGAATGAAGTATGACAGCCCTCAGGGGATATAATTACAGCGCCAATGCCATTACCCAACCCGTTCGAGGCTCCATCAAAATACATATACCATCGGGATCCCTCCTCGGGTCCTTCATCTGGTCCAGGTTCTTCACAGTCGGTTACGAACATGATATTCTCATCCGGGAACTCGAAATTCATGGACTGATAGTCATCCACGGCCTGGTGTGCCAAATGATCCGCCAATACACTCCCCTTGAATGATTTTTGGGTTGTGTATTGGATGTCGTACTCAGTTAAGATCATCTGCCATCTTGCTATCCTTTCGGAGAGAGCGGGCTTCTCGAAAATATACTTGATCAGATCCATCTTTGATATCAACAAAGTAGTGTGAGTCAGCATATACTGTCTCAATCGGCAAGCAGCCCATGCCAAAGTGCAACAAGTTTTCTCGAGCAATGAGTATCGGGTCTCACAGTCGGTAAATTTTTTGCTAAGGTAGTAAATTGCATGCTCTTTTTGACCAGACTCGTCATGCTGCCCCAGCACACACCCCATTGAATTGTCCAACACTGTCAAGTATAATATCAAAGGTCTTCCTTCAACTGGAGGCATCAAAATTGGTGGTTCTTGAAGGTATTCCTTGATTCTTTCGAAAGCGGTCTGACATTCATCATTCCATTTTACCACTTGATCCTTCTTCAGCAACTTGAAGATTGACTCACAAGTAGCAGTCAGATGTGAAATGAACCTGGCGATGTAATTCAGGCGTCCTAAGAAACCTCTAACTTCCTTCTCTGTGCAGGGAGCCAACATTTCTTGTATGGCTTTTTTCTTTGCAGGGTCCACCTAAATACCTTTGTCACTGACAACAAAACCCAAAAGCTTACCAGACCTTACCTCGAAGGTGCATTTGTTCGGATTCAACCTCAGCTTGTATGTCTTCAACCTGTCAAATAGTTTCTAGAAATGATCAAGGTGCTCTTCCTCAGTCTGGGACCTGGCTATCATGTCATCAACATAAACCTCGATCTCATGGTGAATCATATCATTGAACAAAGTGACCATGGTGCGCTGATAAGGTGCCCCAACATTCTTCAACCCAAAAGGCATTACCTTGTAACAAAAGGTGCCCCAATGTGTGATGAAGGTTGTCTTCTCCATGTCTTCAAGAGCCATCTTGATCTGGTTGTAGCCAGAAAAACCATCCATAAAGGAGAAGATCTTGTGCTGCGTGGTGTTGTCGACTAAAAAATCAATGTTAGGAAGTGGGAAGTCATCCTTGGGGCTTGCCCTGTTCAGATCTCTGTAGTCCACACACATCTGTACCTTACCGTCCTTCTTAGGTACCGAAACGATGTTGGCAACCCACTTCGGATAAGAAATGACAGCTAAGAATCCTGCGTCGAACTGCTTCGTGACTTCTGCCTTGATTTTTTCTGACATTTCAGGGTGCATACGGCAGACCTTCTGCTTTACCGGAGGGCAGTCTTCTTTAGTTGGCAGTCGATGTACCACAATATCAGTGTCCAAACCAGGCATGTCTTCATAGGACCAGGAGAAGATCTCAACATAGTCGTGTAACATCTGTATTAGCCGTTTCTTGACACTAGGCTCCAGATTCGCACCTATCTTAACCTCTTTCCCGTCTTCCTCTATACCCAAATTCACTGATTCAACTGGCTCTTCATGAGGCTGTATGGCCCTTTCTTCCCGTTGTAACAGTCTAGCAAGTTCTCCAGGCACCTCACAATCATCCCCACCTTCGTCCTCGGCTTGGTTGATCAGATTTTTGAATTCATAACTGGCAGTAGCAAAGTTGTTATCAATGGGATCCATAGTGGATATGCATCTGCAATATGATATGTGAGTGTGTGTAAGAGAATAGTTGTTTTGATAAAGTGAGAGACAAAAAAGAAAAACAAGGAGCGCAAAATTTGTAACGCAAGAAACGTCCAATGCTTTATTAATGATATATGAAATGACAAATAATAGTCCTCACAAACAAAGCCAAGGTGCCTTGGGCAAGGCATCGGGCCGTAAAGTTTCAAACTGTTTATTACAAATCTTAAAACAAAAGTCAATTACTTTAGAATAAAAGAAACATGTATGAAGTCTTTCGCCGTCCAGTTATTCAGTCCACTGTTAGTTGTTGGGTAGATCTAGCTGTCGATGTCTGAATCTTCTTCATTGTCCTCAATTACATTAACTCCCCGATTGCTGATGTGTAGAGGAGGTCTTCCAATTCGTGCGTGCCTAACGCCCCTTTGAGCCCCTGTAGTAAAGCCCAAACCAAATTTGTCAGTTTTGTGAGTGAAATCAGGGAGCTGACCCCAATTGGTACACCCACCTTCTTCGACCACAGCCCTGGCATCCTTGAGAGAAGCCATATTCAACGGAGGTTTGTTGGTAGTAACTTCAGTTGATTCCAAGACCTGAGGGACCTCTTCAAAATTTTGACAAGGAGTTTCTATGAATTCCCCGTCCATCTCTATGTAGCGAAAGGAATTGAGGTGACTTACCATATATTCTTCTTCACCTCGCACTGTGACAATTTTCCCCTTCACTGGATACTTCAGCATTTGATGGAGCGTGGAAGTAACTGCCCCAACCCAATGGATCCAAGGATGACCCATCAAGCAAGAATACGATGGCCTGATGTCCATTATGTAGAAGGTGGACCCAAAGGTATGAGAACCCACTTTGACAGGGATGTCCACCTCCCCGTGCACCATTCTCTTTGATCTGTCAAAAGCCCTTACCACAATGTTACTCAGCTTTAAAGTCAAACCCTCACAATCCAAATGGTCCAATGCTTTCTTCGGAAGAACATTTAGTGAAGAACCGATATCTACCAGCACATGGGCCATAGTGGTTCCCCTGCACTCGATCGAGACATGCAGAGCATCATTATGATTTCTTCCTTTCAGCGTCAGATCCGCATCTGAGAAACCTAACCCATTGTTAGCAGTCAGGCTGACCACATAATCTTTGAACTGATCTGTTGAAGTTTCCTGCGACACATGCGCAATTTTGAGAAATGAAATCAAAGCCTTCACATGGGCTTCAGAATACAATAGTAGAGACAACATGGATATCTTTGACGCGGTCTTCCCCAGATGCTCGACCACATTGTAGTCGCTCTTCTTGATAATTTTTAGTATTTCCTCTATTTCTTGTTTAGAGGCTTCCACAATGATATTCTTAGGTGCCTCTGTCTGGGTAGGCTCACTTATAATTTCCTTGCCCCGAGTCCCAGATGGCTCAGCAGCAGGGGTGATAACTGGAGTAAGAATAGGAATAGCAGCAGGTGTAATAACTGGAGTAGGAACATGAGAAATGTCAGGAGTGCTGGTTGGAGCAGCAGTTGGAATAACAGTAGGTTTGTTGACAGTCTTCGGGGAAATCTCGAGAGAGAAGACCCTTCCACTTCGGGTAACCTTACTAGTCCCGACAATATTAATGACATAAGTATCAGCTTCTTCATTCTTCAGATCTTGCTTAATGCCATGATAGTACACATCAGCACCATAATGCCATGGGACAACCTTGTCTGAGGTGTACGTGATGGGACCAGGAACAGTGATTATCAACGGAGAAATTCTTGGAGCGGATGTAATCCTAATAGGTCTTCTCGAGGAAACCTTGGAAGGATTGGCGGAAATGGTTTAATGGCAACGTCTTCATTTGGAACAACAGGGATCACAGTATTCTCTAACAAAATCTCTTTATTATCCATCAGGTGCTGAACACCTGACTTCAACAAACGGCAACCGGAAGGCAGAATCAAACACATGTGGCAACCTTCACCACAACCCAAAAATAAACCGGCCAACAACAAATTCTTCTTAACAGTCATAAGAGGAGTAGAAATTTCTTCAACAGAGGTCACAAACAAATCAGTGTCAATAACAATAACTCCATGACCATGTTTGGGCATGGGAGCAGTTATAACATTCAGCTTTTCTAGAGCATCAAACTCTATCTCCTTGGCTTCAAGCAAATCTTGTGCTTTGTTTCTCAGAGCCCAGCAATCGTTTGTATCGTGGCCTGGACTCTCAGAATGGTAGGCGCACCGTGCATTGGGATTGTATCTGGGAGAGGTAGTGTTTAGATTCTTGGGAGCCTCTCTCAAGGTCGCCAAGTTGGATTTCAGCAGGTGAGGTAACACTTCAGCCAACATCATGTTGATGCGGGTAAACTGTCGTTATGGTCTTTCCACCTTTTGTTGATTGTTGCGTTGTGGAGTAACCGCGGGTCTTGGTATTACTACAACATTTACCGTTTGACGGTGTTCAGACCTGCTTTGGTCCCTCGGGCTATAGACTGCACTAGCTTCCTTCTTACCAGTGAAAGGCTTCTTTATGGAACTCGAGGAGGCATCCTTCTGTATTTTACCACTCCAAATTCTAGCTTCTAATCTTTCTCCAGTTAAAATCAGCTCGGTGAAACCAGATGACGAGCTGCCGATCAAGTGATTGAAAAACGGACTAGATAGAATCCCCAGAAACATGTCAACCAACTCCCTATCAGACAACGGGGGTTGAACTCTCCCAGCCAAGTCTCTCCATTATTGAGCATAATCCTTAAAACCTTCACCTGCACCCATGGACATACCCTGGAGTTGAGTACGAGTAGGAGAAAGGTCGACATTATACTGATACTGCTTGTAGAAAGCAGCAGCAAGATCTTCCCAATTTCGGACACTGGCTCCCTCCAACTTGTAGAACCATTCAAGTTGATTCCCTGACAAACTATCTTGAAAGAAGTGCACCCACATATTTCTATCAGCGGTGTGGGGCTGGATTTTCCTGACATACGAGCGGAGATGGAGCTTTGGACCGGACACTCCATCATACTTGGCAAAAACTAGAGATTTGAACTTATGAGGTATGACCACTACCGATACCAATCCCAATTCTCCGAAATCCAAACCAGGTATCTTCTGAACTTCCATAGCACTCAGACGGTCTTCTAGCTGCTTGTACCTATCCTTACCAGGAGGATATTGCTCATTGTCGTAATCAGTATCGTTGTCAGAAACTGCAGGACTAGGGTCCTTTTCCCTTTCTTGGTTATCCTCGTCCTTGTATGAAGAGGTCAGATCAGTTTGATGCTTCAACCTTTCCCCGAACCTTCTGCCCATATTCAGAATTCCAGTCTTCTTCTTCTTCTTCTTCTTCTTCTCTTTTAGAATAAGGGTCTTCAGATCCTCTTGCCCTTTTGCCAAACTTATGAACATCTGTTGGAACTGGGCGTTCTGTGCCTGAAGATCTTTGATGGCTTGATCGGAAGACATCTCTGCTGAAATAAACAGCGAAGAAGATGAGAAACCTGTAGTGGTATCTGTAATGATGTGTATGATAATGGGATGCGCATGCAATGATTTCAAAGACTTTGGGAAATTTAAATTTGCAAACCAAAATAAACAAAACTTTATTAGCTTAAACTTTTAAGGTTCACAATGCCTTTAAGGCTTTACAAAATAAGTAAATAAAACAAATCTAAAACTAGAAATAGAACATCAAAAGTCCCATGGACGCTTTCTCTTTATGCTGATATAGTCATTGATCACTCTTTATTCCTCGAGCTGCCTGGTGAGCTTTAAAACCTTCCTCTCTTGCTCATGGAACTTTTCCCTATAAGTATCCTGCTCATTCTTCAGTTGAATCCAAGACCTCTGTAGTTCCCCAGTGTTGTACCCCAAAAAGTTTCAAGCCTTGAACCACATTTTTGATCAGTCAATTGGACAGTTGACCTAAAAATCAGTTGTATTGGGAAAAGTCAACCATGGCCAATTTACAGTCAAACTTCATAATTTTTGATCCACATCAACATTTTAGACTCATACGTATCATTTTATCAAGTTTGGATTATAGTTCCTCAAGAAATTTGATCAAATCATCAAAAGGGCAAAAAGGTCAAAATTAGGGTTTTGACTGAGGAAGGGAAATTTCTGATTTTTAACCTAGAAAATGACCAAATTATTTGAAGCATGATTCCAAGGATTCAATTTCATCATCTTGACCTAATTACATGGTTCAAAACTTTTCAATTTCATTGATAGACAGATGAAATTTGCAGTCAACTTATCAAAAGTCAACTGTACACTAAAAAGTCAAACTTTGAATTTTTTGTCAAAATCAAGTGCCAAGGGTCACAATTCATCAAAACATGTCAAAATGTAAAACTTGTTCATCAAGAAATCAAGGATTGAATATTAGGGTTTAAAATTGAAAATTTTTCTTAACTTAGAAAATTTTCTAAGTATAGAAAATTTCTTATTTTTTCTCAACTTTAGGCCATTTTTTCACCATGTTGCAAAATGATTCAAAGGAAGTTCCCAACATGGAAGTTATAGACCTTCATGAAATCTACAACTTTGATTCACACACCTTTCCCTAAAGATGCTTGGATCTCAAGATATAATTTTATGAATACATGCTCATGAACTAAATGACTTAGTGAATTTTTGCCCTAATTTAGGCAGGTTTTGGACCCAACTTCATGACAATTTTCACCTAGTTCCAAGAGGAGTATTGGAATGAATTTCAAATATGAGTTATAGAGCACATTGCAAGCTTTCCAAAATGTCAAAGAACTCCTCAAGATCATTTTTGAGTAGGGATAATCGAAGAGATGAAGTTGGCAATTTCTCACTTTTGATTCAAACCATTTCATGAAGAACAAAGTTCCAATCAATACCTATGCAGCCTAATCCATGCTTTACAGGTACCAAACTTGTTTCTTACTCCATAATTTAATGCTTACTAAGTTAACAAAGCTTTAATCCAAGCCCTAGAGCCATTATCCAAGTTGTAATTCCATAAATGGCATAAAGTGGCCATTGCCATTTTGAAAAAGCTCAACTTTTGCCACTTTCCAATTCTTGAGCATTGAACCTGTCTCCATTGCACATATAAGTCTTACAGGCCTAAAGCAAATTGTACAAAGCATATACCAACCCTAAGCAAGCCAGTACAAGCATGTGAAGACTTGTCTCTTCACTTTGCTTCAAAAGCAAGAAAGGTTGCCAAAAGGCTAGAACTTACAAATCTGTTGGAGAGCTGACTTTAAACTGATTCCATACTAATATACAAACACATTGCAACATAACACACGATTGCTAGAGGCATTAAACACAAGAAAACTCCATATCACCAAAAAACTGTCCAAACTTGCAGTTTTTGCATAAGCATAACAATCCCTCATTTGGCTCGTGCGTTTCAAGTCTTAACCATCAAAACACGTTACCTACTTGATATCTAACTGATCCAGACCCTCATCCCTGTACTGTAACTCCTTCTCCATCATCTGCCATTTCTGTTTTCAAAGCTTGCAGGTTGACTTGGATAGAGAGTTCCAGGCACTTCCATTTCAAGGCAAGGATTGGAACACACTCAGGGAGGTTCAAGCAAGCTCAAGCAATCATCAAGCCTTCATAAAATTCACTCCAGCTCCATCTAAGATTTCAACTGAAAGAGGTGAAAATCTCAACTTCTATCTCTCCATACAGACATCCATTGGCCACGATTTGTGAATAAACAGTGTAGACCTCATTGCTACGAAGCTGTACATGTATATATCTTGCATTTATTTGGCCTGAGTTGAGAGAATTTTGAAGTTCAAATTCCTGTAAAAATTAGGTTAAGATTTAGGGATTTTAAAATTCATCTTGATCTTTGATTGTTAGCTTATATGATTTATATGGTTAGAATCATGAGACAAAATGCTACAACATTCATGTTATGAGTTTTCATTTTCATGGAGAAATGAGAAAGTTACAGAGCATCTGGCTGGCTAGAGGAAGAAGATGAAGTACAGGGCAAGGGCTTTGTTTGTGTTATGTTATTTATGTTTTACATTAATCAACTGATGTATAGCCACCCCAGTGGCAAGGTAGCGCACTGGTGAGACCCATGTCCTGGGTTCGAACTTTGGCGTTACCTTTTGTTTTTTTTCACATTTTTCAGTTTTCATTTTTGGCTTGTTTTTGCAGGATGGGCTTGATTCTTTGGGCCTAGCATTTTTTACTAACATACTACTCCCAATTTCCTTACAGCACCCCTGGCCCAAACTATTTTCATATATTTACTTATTTGTTTTCATTTTCATTTTTATTTAAAAATATTTCTTTAATACCTAAAAATCATAAAAAAATATGAAATATGATAATTTTGCATTTGTTTATTTTAATTTTATTTTCACATTAAAAAATATATTTTTATTAAACTATATATTAATTCTTTTTCTTGAATAAACTTGTAAACTTAAATAAAATAGGTTTAGTTTAATTTGTTTTATTTTATTTTCATTTCATATTTGTCAAATATTTATTTTGGCATATATAAAAACTAAATATTTTTATAAAATATTATTTATTATTTTTAATACAAAAAATACACAAAAATAATACATAAAAACTTTATTTTCTTTTTTAAGCTAGAAATTAGGGTTAATCCTTTTTAAGAATTAATTTCTTTTCCTTATATTTTTAGGATTAGATTAAATTTTTCTTTTCACATAAAAAAACAAAACAAAATCTTTTTCTTGCATAAGTACATAATATTGCATATTTAAATATTATATTGTTTATTCTAATATTCGTACAAATTCGATTTGATTGTAATAATTTATTTAGATTTACATTCTTGCAAATCCCCATTCAAATTTGTATTCCCTCTCCCATAAATTGTTGTAATAGCCTAGTAATCTTTATATTACGCAATTTACCGCTTTACATGCCATGATAGTAATTACGGTTTGTATGGCAAGATAAAAACCAAACAAATAGAAAACCCTAAATTCAAGACAAAATCAAAAGCATGAAAATAACACACTTGCACACAAGCATCCTTAGAGTTTCTCCACTTGGTTGCCTTATACAAAAAATAGCCATATTACGCATGCGAAGTATCTTGGCAAAACAAACAAATATAAGATCCTAGTCCCTCGATGAAGCTATTCAAGGTTGCCTTACAAAATGATCTTGATCCCTCAAAATGCTAAGATACTTTGCAACATTGCTAATCATGGTTATACGATGACCCACGCCCGTCCTGCTTACATCCAAAGATAGGGTTGCTTACCAAATCAATGGTAATACAACAATGTCAAAGGAATAGAAAATGCATAAGAAAGACATTTTGAGTAGGTAGATTACTTCTAGTTACTTGCTCTATTTCCAAACAACTATCCTTTCTATTTTCAACAACAAACACACACACATTTTCAAACATCTTACAAATATTGAAAACATTTTCAAAAAGACGAACATCTTTGTATACATTCTTACGAACGAGAATCATTACAAAGGTTGCCTAAACAATGGTCTCTTTTACAAAATACTTTCAAAATCCACACAAAGCATAATTTCAAAACAAAAAGCAAGTGATCTAGCAAGTAACTAACAGCCCATGGAAAACCATGGATGAAAAGGGTGCTAATACCTTCCCTTTTCATAATCTACCCCCCGAACTCAAGAAACAATCTCAAAGGTATTTCCTGTGCTTTTTCACCTTTCCTTTTAGATAAAAGAAAAGTCAGTGGCGAATCTTGCTAACTGCAACATTTGCGATAAAACGTAAAACCCTCAAGTCAGTTCTCCCACCGTATCACAGAACTGGCGACTCTGCAGGGGATTTTAATAAAAGTGGGGTTACCTTAGGGCTAGATCACATTTATTTTCTTACATTGTTTGACTTGTTTGCTTTACATTATGGTTCTTTGTTTGGGTTTGAATCCTCCACCCGGATTTGGGAAACATTATAGGTAAATAGAAATACATTGTGGAAATTGTGCGGGGTATACCGACATGGTCTAAGCAATAGATATGTTAGTGTGACATATTTGTAGGTACCGGTAGCCTTTGAGTCAATCAAAGAGAATACAGGGCCGCTGAGGAATGTCATTAAGCACTAATGAACTTCTAGAACCCTTTACTTGACCAACTTAGCCTTTAGGATGTAGTGAGATGACCGACTTTGGTGCAATCCGAAGTTGGTAGATACTCGATACTACACTCATTGAGGGTTGGTTTCTTGGGATATTTCGGTCGCCATTAAAGAGGCTTGAGCTGAAACAATGACCAAGGAAATAACCCAGTGATATTGAGCTCCTTAGAACCCGATTACTATTATTAGGACATGTTGAGCCAACTAAACTTCAAGAGGGTACTTACCTATAAAACCCCATGCAAGCCTAAACTAAGAACTTGTTTGTTTTGATTTTATATACATTTTTGTACATAACATCATGGACATCATAAGCATCATATGCATCCACTAACCATTTCAAGGATTTTGGAGATTCATCTTGGTTCTTGTTTTGTAGGATATGGATTCACTTCGCAGGAAAACTATCCAAGTCAACCTTGTAAGAATTCCTCCACAACTCAATGAGCTAGATTCAAGGATCCCTGAGAACTCTCCATTCACCGAGAGGCATGGTCGTCTACTCAACTTGGTCACCTCCAACACAAATGAGGATATGATGAAAGTACTCTTTCAGTTCTTTGACCCTTTGCACCATTGCTTCATATTTCCCGACTATCAGCTTGTGCCTACTTTGGAAGAATTCTCTCAACTCTTGAGGATTCCCATTCTCAATCAACTACCTTTCAACGGTATGAAAAGAGACCCAAAGCCAGAAGAGATTGCTCAAGCTCTACACTTGCACTCATCGGATGTCACAACTCATTGGGAAACTAGAAGTGGTATCAAAGGCTTCTTAGCAAAGTTCCTGTTTAAGAAAGCCCAAAGCTGTTGGAATTCCCTAGACCTGCAAGCTTTTGAGGAGATTGTGGATCTTCTTATCTATGGGATGGTCTTGTTTCCCAATCCTGACCAACTCATAGATGTGAGTTCCGTCAAAATCTTCATGTCACGCAATTCGGTGCCTACATTACTAGGGGATATCCTACACTCTTTTCACACTCGCACAATGAGGAAAAGAGGTGTCCTTATGTGTTGCACTCCTCTCCTGGAAAGATTGTTTATTTCCCATCTTCCCCAATCAGTCTTAAAGAATGAGCAAGGATTAAGGTGGTCACAAAGGTTAATGACGATCAAACATTCAGATATTCATTGGTGCTCTCGATCTAAAGAGAATGTTATCATTGTTGACCATTGTCGGGAATTCCCTAATGTCCCTCTACTTCGCATTAGGGGAGGCATCACCTACAACCCATGCTTAGCTCTAAGACAATTTGGTTATGCCCGAAGGGATGGCCCACATGAGATACTGATTCAAGGCTTAGTATTCGACTACGACAACGACGATCAAAGTCTTCGCCAGAGATTCACCCGAGCTTGGAGGATGCTAAACAAGGTGGATAGCAAGACTTTGGGACATAAGAATTACATCCCTCTTGAGCCTTACCTCAAGTGGGTACGAACCCATGCTCAAAGTCTTATGATGCCTTATCCTTCCATTCTCCCGGTGATCATTGAGCCTGTTAAGGAAGGAGAAGTTCCATACACTATCCTACATCCTGACATGCCCACATCTCTTGAAGACCTACAAAGGGATTGGACACAGCTCAAAGGAGAGCTAGATACTTTCGAAGCCCAATTCTACGCAAGCGAGAAGAAGGTTTTGGAACTCACTAGGCTACTTCATGAGGAGCAGACTCTAAATGCCTACATTGCACCAAAGAGGACGCACACTACTTTTTTATCTTAGAGTGTTGTATTATTTTGCCCAAGGGGCACTGATGTACTCAAACTCTATCTTATTAATATAACATGTGTTTCTTTTTGTCTAAAACGAACTTGAATCTTTTGAAATCCTTGAAAACATTACATATGCACATATCATTCATCATGACATAAGCATGTCTTTTGCAACGAGTTGCCTCATCTCTCTACTGTTTATTTCAGTAAGATGGATCTCGAACAGACAGTCAAAGATCTTCAAGCTCAAAACACGCAGTTTTAATAGTTGCTCATGACCCTGGCCAAGGGGCAAGATGAGTTGAAGACTCTGTTAGCTGAAGAAAGAAGGAAGAAAAAAAAGAAGGCCACTGGGGTTTTGAACATGTGGAGAAGGTTTCAGGGACATACTAGAAGAACCTTGAATTTTGCAACCACTTCCGAGGAAGGAGAAGGGAAAGGAAAAGAAACAACGGTTCCGTCAGAATCTAAAGAGGAGGAAGAAAAGGAAGACTACTCCGAGGAACAGTATCCTCCGGCAGATGATAAATACAAACATCTTGAGGAACGTCTGAGCACTATGGAAATACGGAAGGTACCAGGTCTAGACTTTGAAGAATTGGGACTAGTATCGGGAATTATGATTCCACCGAAGTTCAAAGTGCCATTGTTTGCGAAATATGATGGGGTGTCATGTCCTAAGATGCACCTCCAATCATATGTGAGAAAGATTCAGCCGCACTCCGCCGATAAAGACCTGTGGGTGCATTTTTTCAAGATATCTTATCTGGAACACAACTCGATTGGTTTTACCAATTGGAAAGGGCCGACGTCCACAACTGGGAAGACCTTGCCGCAACTTTCTATAAGCAATACCCGTATAATGAAGATTTGGCGCCTACCCATACTCAGCTTCAGAGTATGGCTATGGCTTCAAATGAAGGTTTCAAAGATTACATGCAGAAATGGAGAGATCTAGCTGGGAGAGTGCAACCCCCTCCTTCTTAAAGGGAGTTGGTCGACATGTTCTTAGGAACTCTATCAGGCCCTTTCTTCAACCATTTAATTGGGAGCTCATCTGCTGGATTTACTGAGTTAATACTAACCAGAGAGAGGGTGGAAGCTGGCATAAAAAGTGGAAAGATTCAGAAGGATTCATCTTCCTCTACAGCTATGAGAAAGCCTTTCATTAGGAAGAAGGAGGTATATGTTGTTTATCCACAAAGGAACCAAGGGAGAGCTGAGCTCCGACCAATGGTAGGGGCCGTTATGATCGCAAAGCCTACATCTGATCAACCAAGAAGTAACCAACCGAGGGTGGAAAGGAAATTCCGACAATTCACCAGAATTAATATGACTCTAGCCCAGGTTTTACCACATCTTCTGAAATCTAATTTGGCAACTCTGAAGGAAGCTCCAAAGAACCCCAACACTGCGTCCCCTCATTATCACCCAAATGCCAGATGCGCATATCATTCCGAAAGTTCGGGTCATGACACTAACAACTGTTGGGCCCTGGAAAACAAAATTCAAGACCTTATAGATGCAAAAGAGATTGAGTTTGATGCACCCGATAAGCCAAACGTCATTTCTGCTCCCATGCCTAGGCATGGTCACAACACCAATGCAATAGAAGAAGATTTGTTTGCTACAACAGTTGATGAACTCTTGACTCCACTCCAAATCATTAAGATAAACTTGTTGAAAGCTGATGTATTCCCGGGTTGTAATGAAGACTTCCATCTTTGCTTATCCTCACCAACTGTTTGCCCCTTGTTGAAGACAGGCATTCAATGGTTGATAGACAACCAAGAGATTCTGTTTGAAAGTGCTCCTGTTTCACCTGTTCCTGTTGAAGAAATTTCAATCATAACTGTTGTACCCCAAAATTTTCCCTCCCATAGTCTTCAAAGTTATGACAAGCAAATGGTTCAAAGTCTACTCAAGGGCTACACAGTCAACCTTCATCCTAAGCCAGTCAAACTAGGGTTTTGGTTCTTGCAAGGAAGTTGAAGTTTTAAAGAGCTCAATCAAGTCTCCTATGCCTATAAACATTGTCAAGCACCTACATGTCAAGTTTCAAGGCTCACAAGGTCAAGTTGCACAGTCAAAAACCCTAATTGCTCAACAGTCAACTGTAGGGGCAAAATGGTCATTTGGCAGTCAAAAGTAAAATTTTTTGGTCAACATCTTATTTTGAGGCCACAAACATCATTTGATCAATGCTTGATCATGATTCTCAAAAGTATGGCTCAAAAAGTCTCAAGATGCAAAAGTTTCTATTTTTGGACAGCTGAAAAGTCAACTGTAACTTGACCAAGGCATAACTTTTTCATGGTTCATCAGAAAAATTCCATCCAATGCTCATCTTGAAGGGGGAGACATTTCCTACAACTCATCTTCACACTCCAAGTCCAAGAAATGCTCTCACAAAAAATTATCAATTTCAACATTATAGGTCATTTTCAAAAGTCAACAAAAATGGACTTTAAGTCAAAGACCATAATTTGAGATTGGTAAATCAAAATGACATGGGACCAAAGACATTGGTTAGAGGACTTCAAGACCTTTCTAAAATGTCCAAGAACATGATCAAAGCTTAAAAATTGAGCAAGATATGCATTGGAGAAGTTGGGAAATTTTTGTGAAATGGCCAAAATCATTTATCCTTGAAATTTCATTTTTTGACAAAAGGGCCCCACTTTTTCCACTTGAATTAACTTGGCCATGCTTCCCACGTGTCCCACCTTTTATTTCAATTTTTAAAATTAATTTTTTTCATTTTTATTGATTTTATTGGATTTAATTAATTTTAAATCTTTTAAAATCAAAGAAAAATCAAGAAGATTAATAAAGGGAGATATTTGGTCTTAACTAGCTCTGAATCATCATTATGCCACATCCCAATTTCGTTTCAAGGTCAAATGGAGCAAGAATTCAAAATTGGCTCAAAAGAGGAAGGTTTGTTAATGGAGTTATGTCAAAATCTTGAACTTGAAAGCCTTGCATTATGAGGCCATAATTCCTATCAAAACATGCTACATAACACCTATGCAAGTGATCACACACATAGACACGACCAGAACTGCACAGAAAACTCAGAGCAACTTTACATTTTCACATAAAAATTTGCAAAACTGAAAACTGCCTTAGAGCATTTGTTGAGTCCCCATTCTGATCCAAAAACCTTCCTGAGGTCCCAAGGAAACTCTAGCGATCAAAACCACGCTCAAACGTGCAAGGAACCAGTCCCACAAAGCTACACGGTTTGTATTTTTTTCAAGAAATGCATAACACAATTCATCCATTTTCATTGATTTTTCTTGCCGGATTTGTACTAATGAGGTTTCTCTGAAGCTTTTGGTGTCATCCAATTGAGTTATAGGCATCTGAATCCGAATCTGCCATGAACAAAAACTAGGGTTCATGAAATTTCAAATTGGGGCTTTAGGTATACGTTAAAATTGGACTCTAAAACTAGTAGGAACAGGATCGTGGCAACATGAGGATTCCAAATCAATGGTCGCGCCCAATTTATGATTGAACACGGCCTATTCGCTATTTTTAAAAAGCTTGCGTTTTGGGGGGGTTTAAAACCCCCGCTATTTAATTTTCATTACAGGTACAATTGGGGACGAAGGCTAGCGTGGCACGGCGTGAGTGGCTGGTTTGAAAACCAGCGCCTTTTTTTTATTTTATACCACTAACGTCAATTTTGTTTTATATTATTTGTTTCTTATCTTATATACAAAGCGCGTTGATAGTTCAATTGGTTGAGGCATTGGCCGATAAACACTGGGACCTGGGTTCGAATCCCAGGTCCCCTCACATTACTTCTATTATTTTGTTTAACTCGTTCCCATGCAGTTTCCATCCTAATGACCACCATACATCCAACGCCTCTGCTTGCCATGTGTCTCTGATGATCCATCCAGTGGCCAAGAACCAAGAGTCCATGGAATACTCCAGTCAACGCGTAGGCATGTGATCCAAAAAGTCAGCAAGGGGCCTCATTCAAATGGGCTTAATTCATCAAATCACCTCCAAAATTGGGGTCTACACCCCCCACACTTTGCATTTTGTTTCATTTTCTTTTCATTTTTTTTATTTTGTTTATTTGTTTTATTTCTAATTAATTCATCTCAATAATATAAAAAACCAAAAAATCAGAAAATCATAAAACATAAAAATATGTTTTATTTTAATTTAATTCATCAATAACTTTTTTTTTGTAAATAAATTCAATAATTAATTTAGTTTTAATCTTAGGTTGTTAATTTTAATGTTTTTTTTTAATAACTAAAAAATATAAAAAAATAGGTCTTTAGCACTTTTTATCCTTTTTTAAATCCAATATTTTTATTTTCTTATTATAATTATTATTAACCATTAATTAATTTCGTAAATACTTGTAATTAATCAATTAGGTTTAAATTAGATTTAACTTAGATAATTTTTCTTTAATAAATTAAAAAAACAATTAGAACTAGAATTATTTGACTTTTAATTAATTTAATTTTCTTTAGTTCCATAAATCCAAAACATCAAAAAATAAGTCATTTCCTTTATTTAACTTAATTATTTTAATAATTTCATTTTAATTCCTTTAAAGGGTCCAACGCCCTCGCATTCGATTATATTTTCTTTTCGCGCGTTTTATTTATTTCTTTTTTATGAATATAATGTATTTGCCCCAAAGCCCTGTAATAGTTAATTAGGCATTTACTTTCTGCACTTTGTTTTAAATCGGGTCTTGGTTTTATTTGGCGATGTAGACCCGCGCCTTTGTAATAGCGTAGGACCTTTATCTTTTCCGCACTTTAAATTCCCGCACCTTTTAACTGTTAACAAATCACATGCAAGAATGTATGCCCAAAAATAAAATCAAAACGTAGATCACCAATGCATGACAAGACAAATAATAAACTGAAAATGACACACAATTCACACACCACTCTTAGGGTACGCCTCACTGTTGCCTTGCCCCTCGAAAGGTGGTCATCGAGTATAGGACGTCTTAGTAAGTCCTTATGTCCATGAACATGGCATAAGGGTAGCTTCTAAGGTATCCTACTGTTGCTCTGGTGATCACACTGTTGCCTTGCCCCTCGGAACGTGGTCGTCGAGTATAGGATGTCTTAGTGAGTCCTTATGTTCCATTGATCTGGTTGCCTCGAACAAGTTGCCTCGGAACGGTTGCCTCGGAATAAAAAGATCAATGGCATAAGGGTAGCTTCTAAGGTATCTTACTATTGCCCGGTGACCACACTGTCCCTAACCCTCGAATTGACCCGAACACCTCCAACGGTGGTGCTACTTACCTCTCAATGGTGGGATGGCACTACCTTAAGGACATTTACACAGACTAATTCCTTAGGGTAGGTAGATGACTCGTAGATACTTGCTCTGATTCAAAACAAATCAAAAACTTCTTTTCACACCGACAGTTTTCAAAAAGCTTTCAAAAACAACTTTTCAAACACTCTTGAGGACTGATACAAGAGTCAAACTGAAATTTTAAACGAAACTTTTTCAAACCCACTCACACTTGAAAAGCAAACAAACATTTTGAAAACACAAATGAGCAAGTATCTAAGAGCCCATGGATAACCATGGATAGAAAGGGTGCTAACACCTTCCCTTTCTATAAATCTACCTCCCGAACCGAGAACTAATCTCAATAAGGAATTTTTCTGTGCTTTTGTCCTTTCCATATTGGAGAAAATAAAAGACGGTGGCGACTCTTGCTTCCGCGACATTTCGCGAACCAGCGTTAAACAGTCAGTTCCAGATCCACCGATCACAGAACTGGCGACTCTGCTGGGGAAACTTATGAAGTGAGGTGTACCTTAGGACTAAGATCACTGTGTTTTCAATTGCTTTGATTTGTTTGCTTTAAATTGTGGGACTGTCTTGGGAGTTCTATAGATCCTAACCTGGATCTGGGGATACCTTCTTAGAAAGTAGCAACAAGGCTGTGAGGGAACTGTGCGGGGTATACCGACATGGTTGAAGCAGTCTGCTACGTTGATGTGGCACTTTGGTGTGTACCGGTAACCCTTGAGTCAATCAAGGAGAGTACGGGGCCTCCGTGTGGTGTCGTGAAGCATCAACAGACCTTAGGAACCTTAATTGAACCATCTTGGCCTCTTTAGGGTAGAGAGATAACTACTTTGGTGTACTCCGAAGTCGGTTGATACTCGATACTACACTCAATTAAGGGTTGTTTTCTTGGGATATTTTGATCGCCAGTCAGTGGCTAAATCGAAACGATGAACAATGAAAGCAATCCAATGATATTGAGATCCTTAGAACCCGGTTACTTTGATAGGACAGGTTTGAGCCCACCAACTTCAAGAGGGTAATACCCAGACCCCATGCTGGCCTAAACTCTAAGGGCTTGTCTTGTGTGACTTGTGTGCCTTACATGTTTGCCTTTGTAAATATTTGTGGTGTGTTTAATCATAGTATCATAACATCATACAGCATCATATGCATCCATTAACCATTTCAGGGGTTCGAATCTTCATCTTTGTTCTTGTTTTGTAGGACATGGAGACTATCCGCAGAAAGACAATTCAGATCAACCTTGTAAGGGTCCCTCATCAGCTTAAGGAGCTTACATCCAGGATTCTCGAGAACTCGTCATTCAGTGAAAGGCATGGTAGACTCATCAGCCTGGTCAATACCAATATTGAGGAAGAGATGGTAAAGGCCCTCTTCCAGTTCTTTGACCCTCTGCATCACTGTTTTACTTTCCCGGATTATCAGCTGGTGCCTACTTTAGAAGAGTTTTCCCAGCTTCTGAAGATTCCCATTCTCAATCAACCACCCTACAACGGTACGGAAAGGGAACCAAAACTTGAAGAAGTAGCTAAAGCATTATGCCTACAACCATCTGACATCAAGGGGCATTGGGAAGCCAGAAATGGTATCAAAGGGTTCTTGGCAAAATTTTTGTTTGAGAAGGCCCAAGAGTGTTGGAATTCCCTTGACCTACAAGCCTTTGAAGAAGTTGTAGCCCTCCTTGTCTATGGGTTGGTGTTGTTCCCTAAGCCAGATCAGCTTATAGATATCAGTGCTGTCAAGGTCTTCATGTCCAGGAATCCTATACCTACGTTGCTGGGGGACATCCTTCACTCATGTTACACTCGAACCATGAGAAAAAGGGGTGTTCTTATATGCTGCACTCCTCTCCTGGGAAGGTGGTTTATTTCGCACCTTCCACAATCGGTTTTGAAGAACGAGCGGGGTTTAAGGTGGTCACAATGATTGATGACTCTTACACATGCAGATATACATTGGTGCTCTCGGTCCAGAGAGGATGTCACTATCATTGATCGTTGCGGGGAGTACCCTAATGTTCCTTTACTTGGAATCAGAGGAGGTATTACTTACAACCCATGTCTGGCTTGGAGACAGTTTGGTTATGCTCGGAGGGACGGCCCTCATGACATGTTAATTCCTGACATAGTTTTTAACTTCGACAACGATGCACAAGGACTTCGCCAGAAATTTATTAGAGCTTGGAGGATGCCCAACAAGATAGACAGCAAGACCCTGGGGCACAGGAACTCCATCCCATTGGAGCCTTATCTCAAGTGGGTACGAGCCCGCTCCCAGAAGCTGGTGATGCCATATCCTCATGTTCTCCCCGTGATCAAAGAGCCAGACTTAGAAGGAGAGGTGTCCTACACCATTCAACATCCTGACATGCCCACGTCCTGGGAAGAGATGCAGAAGAGCTGGATCTAGCTTAAGGAAGAACGGAATTCTCTGGAGACCAGTCTACATGCTAGTGAGAAGAAGGTCTTGGAGCTCACCCGCCTATTACACGAGGAGAGGAATCTCAACACCTACATTGTTCCGAAGAGGATGTGTAGTGTCTTTTGGGATTGATTTGCTTTGTAATGTTTGCCCACGAGGCTTTGATGTACTGAACAATTATTTCCTTAATGATAACGTGTGTTCCTTTTTGTCTACAACAAATTTGAATTTTCGAACTCTTGAATGCATTGCATAAACACATATCATTCATCATGTGCATAGCAGGTACTCTTCTTTTCAGGTTGCTTACTGTTCTTCGCTGTTTATTTCAGCATCATGAACCCTGAATCATCTACCGAGCTGACTATCAAGGCCCTTCAGGCACATAACGCACAATTTCAGGAGCTGATCACAGGTTTGGCTCAAGGTCAGAAAGAGCTGAAGGCTATGCTCCTGAAGAAAAGTAAGAAGAAGAAGAGGACTGTGCTGTTTAACACTGGGCGCAGACTCGGGAATACTTTGCAAAATGAAGCTGAGAGGACTACTCCATCTGTGGGGGAAGGTAGTCACCAAGAAAGGGAGGTCCCTACTCCTGTGGTCTCTGATACGGAGATAGGTTTTAACGACGAACAGTACCCTCCTGCTGAGGACCGGTACAAGCAGCTGGAAGACAGATTAAATGCTATGGAAATTCAGCGTCTGCCTGGACTGGATTTCGGAGACTTGGGGTTATCTACTGGGGTGGTGATTCCACACAAGTTCAAGGCGCCTGCCTTTGTGAAATATGACGGGGCTTCCTGTCCCAAGATGCACCTCCGTTCTTATGTAAGGAAGATCCAGCCTTACACAGCAGACAGGAACTTATGGATCCACTTCTTCCAGGAGAGTCTTTCAGGGACTCACCTCGAATGGTTCTATCAGCTGGATGGAACCAACATTCGTAACTGGGAGGATCTGGCCACTACTTTTTACAAGCAGTATCAATATAATTCCGACCTCGCTCCTACGCGTACCCAACTCCAGGATATGTCTCTAGGGTCGGGTGAAGGTTTTAAGGAGTACGCACAAAAATGGAGAGATCTGGCTGGCAGGGTGCAGCCACCATTGACGGACCGGGAGCTGGTGGATATGTTCTTGGGGACCCTATTCGGTCCATTTTTCAATCATCTCATTGGTAATTCCTCTGCTGGGTTTACTGATCTGATCCTGACTGGTGAGAGGGTCGAGGCTGGTATAAAATCGGGGAAGATACAGAAGGTTGCCTCCTCAAATGCTGAAAAGAAGCCCTTCAAGAAAGAGGCTAGTGCTGTGTATGGCCCAAGAAGGCAAGACAAACCTGAACGCCGCCAAGCTGTCAACGTGGTGGTAATCTCTAAGCCTGCTACTGCTCTACAACAGTACAACCTACCCAGAGCTGAGAGGCCCAAACGGCAGTATACTCGACTCAGCATGACTCTCTCTCAGATCCTGCCGCAATTGTTATCAGCCAGCTTGGTGACTGTTAGAGAGGCCCCGAAGGTTGTGAATACTACATCCCCCAGGTTCAACCCCAACGCCCGTTGCGCTTATCACTCTGATAGCCCGGGGCATAACACAGATGACTGTTGGGCCCTAAAGAATAAGGTTCAGTACCTTATTGATGCAAAGGAGATACAGTTTGAGGCACCCGAGAGGCCAAATGTTGTTACCGCTCCCATGCCCCAGCATGGAGTGAATGCTGTTGAGGAGGACTTGTATGTAGCTTCGGTGGATGATGTTGCTACTCCGCTGCTGACGGTCAAGAGGAACCTGTTGCTAGCTGGTTTATTTCCGGGATGTGGCAAAGGTTGCCCTCTATGTATTACTTCCCCTGCTGGTTGTTCTTTGCTGAAATCAGGCGTCCAAAACCTGATGGATAGTAAAGAGATTTTGTTCAAAAAGACTGCTGTTCCTGCTGCCCCTGTTGAAGAAGTTTCGATTGTTACCATTTTCAACAACCCTTCCAAGGCTCCTTCAAAGAAGCCTGTCCAAATTTTTCCTGTTCACAAGATTGCTCCCATCACTATTACTGTTCCGGGGCCCCTCCCCTACAAGTCTGATAAGGCTGTCCCATGGCACTATGGGGCAGATGTTTATGTTCTAAGAGTGAAGCAAGAGTTCAATACTGATACTGGTGTCACCAACATCACTGGGCCTGCTAAGGTCACTCGTAGTGGAAGACTGTTCTCACCAGACATTGCTCCTCCGATAATTCAGAGGCCTTTGATCATCACACCTGCCAGTGTGCCTGTTTCCCCCCCTGACCAAGTTTCTACCCCTGCGGCCGAGTCATCTGATGCTCGGGGCAAAGGGATTGTTGCTGATGTGCCTGCCCGGACGGAGGCACCAAATACCATTGTTAAGGCTTCCAAGCAGGAGATGGAAGAAATCCTCAAAATAATAAAGAAAAGTGATTTCAACGTTGTCGAACAGCTGGGGCACACCCCCTCCAAAATCTCCATGCTGTCACTGCTGCTGTGTTCAGAGGCCCATGCCAAGGCCCTGATTGCTTTCTTAAAGACGGCTCACGTACCCCAAGAGACGTCTGCTGATCAGTTCACCGACTGTGTGGCCAACCTAACCGCTGACAATGGTCTGGGTTTCTCTAATGCTGATCTGACGGCCAAAGGGAAGAACCATAATGATGCCCTACATGTCTCCATTGAGTGCAGGGGCACTACTCTTGCTCATGTGCTGGTGGACACTGGTTCTTCATTAAACGTGCTACCCAAGAAAGCTCTGGACAGGCTGGACTGTGAGGGTCTGGAGCTCAAACCAAGTAACATTATTGTCCGGGCCTTTGACGGGTCCAAAAGAATGGTGCATGGTGAGGTTGACATCCCAATAAGGGTTGGGTCACATGTCTTTGATTCAAAATTCTATGTGATGGACATCCGTCCATCCTATTCTTGTTTGCTGGGTCGCCCGTGGATCCACAAGGCTGGAGCTGTGACCTCCACGTTGCATCAGAAGCTCAAGTACCCGGTCAGGGGGAAGATTGTAACAGTGCAAGGGGAAGAGGAATACATGGTCAGCCACCTCAACTCCTTCAGGTACGTGGAAATGGATGGGGAGTTCATTGAGACCCCCTTTCAACATTTTGAAGAGGTGCCACAAACATTGGCAGCAGCAGAAGCAGTGGTCGAAGAGGTTTCTCCTTTAAAGATGACCTCCTTAAAGGACGCCCGGGCTGTGATTGAAAGAGGTGAATGTGCAAACTGGGGCAAGCTCCCTGATTTTACTCCTAAAACTAACAAGTTTGGGCTGGGTTTCACTGCAGAGGCTCAGAAGGCTGTACGCAAGGCGAGAATTGGAAGACCTCCTGTGCTCATCACCCACTCAGGAGTGAATGCTATTGGAGAGGAAGACGAAGTGGAAGAGTCAGAGTTTGATAGCTGGATCTACCCGACGACTGATGGTGGATTGACCAATTGGACTGCTAAAGACTTTACACCCATAACTTTTGTCACCCAGTAATGAACTTCTTTGTTTTGGATTTGTAATAAACAATAATTTGAAACTGTACGGCCCGGTGTCTTACCCGGGGCACCGTAGTCTTATTTATGAGGGCTTTTGTTTGTCACTTTCATATATCATAAATAAAAGCATTGGACGTTTTTCAAATTTCAAATTTTGCGCTCTCTTTCTTTCTTTCTTTCTTTACATATATTGCAAAACAGCTGTATTTACACACACTCACTCATACAGGTTTCAATCCACTCTGGATCTCACTGGTAACGACTCTGCTACTGCCAGTTATGACTGAAAATCCGATCAACTTAGCCGAGGACGAAGGTGAAAATGTTTGCGAAGTGCCTGGCGAGCTTGCAAGACTGTTACTTCAAGAAGAGAGGGCAATTCAACCACATGAAGAACCGGTGGAAACAATAAATCTGGGTATCGAGGCAGACTGAAAGGAGGTAAAGATTGGTGCCAACCTAGAGCTGTGCGTGAAGCAACGGTTGACTCAAATGTTACATGATTATATGGAAATATTCGCCTGGTCCTACGAAGACATGCCCGGGTTGGATACCGACATTGTGGTCCATCACTTGCCTACCAAGGAAGACTGCCCTCCGGTTAAGCAAAAGGTCCGCCGTATGCGTCCAGAGATGTCTGAGAAGATCAAAGCCGAGGTTATGAAACAGTTTGATACCGGGTTTCTTGCAGTGACTTCTTACCCTCAGTGGGTTGCTAATGTGGTGCCAGTACCAAAGAAGGATGGAAAGGTCAGAATGTGTGTCGACTACAGAGATCTGAACAGGGCCAGCCCCAAGGATGACTTCCCCCTACCTCACATTGATGTCCTTGTTGACAATACTGCTCAGCATAAGGTATTCTCTTTCATGGATGGTTTTTCAGGTTACAATCAGATCAAGATGGCACCTGAAGACATGGAAAAAACTACATTTGTTACTCAGTGGGGCACCTTCTGCTACAAGGTCATGCCTTTTGGACTGAAGAATGCTGGGGCAACCTACCAGCGTGCCATGGTTGCTTTATTTCATGACATGATCCATCATGAGATTGAAGTGTATGTTGACGACATGATTGCAAGGTCCCAAACTGAGGAGGAACACCTTGATCATCTGCAGAAACTGTTTGACCGTCTGAAACTGTACAAGTTGAGGTTGAACCCGAACAAGTGCACCTTCGGGGTAAGATCTGGAAAGTTGCTAGGCTTCGTTGTAAGTGATAAGGGTATTCAAGTGGACCCTGCCAAGGTTAAAGCTATTCAAGAGATGCCAGCTCCTAAGACAGAGAAAGAGGTCAGAGGCTTTCTAGGACGCCTGAATTACATTGCTCGATTCATCTCGCACCTAACTGCTACCTGTGAGCCAATCTTCAAGCTGCTGAAGAAAGATCAGGTAGTACGTTGGAATGATGAATGTCAGGCTGCTTTTGACAGAATCAAAGAGTATCTCCAAGAACCACCCATTCTTATGCCACCGGTTGAAGGGAGACCTCTAATACTATACCTGACAGTTCTCGACAGCTCAATGGGGTGTGTGCTGGGGCAGCATGACGAGTCTGGCCGAAAAGAGCATGCCATTTATTACCTTAGCAAAAAGTTTACCGACTGTGAAACCCGATACTCACTGCTCGAGAAAACTTGCTGCGCTTTGGTATGGGCTGCTCGCCGGCTGAGACAATATATGCTGACTCACACTACCTTATTGATCTCAAAGATGGATCCGATAAAGTACATATTTGAAAAGCCTGCTCTGTCTGGGAGAATAGCAAGATGGCAAATGATCTTGACGGAATACGACATCCAGTACACGACCCAGAAAGCCATCAAAGGAAGTGTATTGGCAGACCACTTGGCACATCAGGCAGTAAACGACTATCAGTCAATGAACTTTGAATTTCCTGACGAGAATATCATGATAGTGACTGATTGTGAAGTACCTGGACCGGATGAAGGACCTGAGGAAGGGTCCCGATGGTCTATGCACTTTGACGGAGCCTCCAATGCTTTGGGTAACGGTATCGGCGCTGTGATCATATCCCCTCAAGGAACTCATACTCCACTCACTGCCCGGCTATGTTTCAACTGCACCAACAACATGGCGAAGTATGAGGCATGCATCATGGGTCTCCGAGCTGCGATTGACTTAAGGATCAAGTTTCTGAGTGTCTTCGGAGATTCCGCTCTGGTGATCAACCAGATCAAAGGCGAGTGGGATACGAAACATCCGAATCTTATTCCTTACAGAGAATGTGTGTTAACATTGATCCCCCATTTCACAGAGATAACTTTTGAACACTTCCCAAGAGAGGAGAATCAGTTGGCGGACGCGTTAGCTATGATGTCTTCCATGTTCAAAGTCAAGTGGGACAATGAGGCTCCCCAGGTCATCATCTAGAAACTGGACGAACCGGCATACTGTTGTGATCTTGAGACTGAATTAGTGACTGAGAAGCCTTGGTACCATGAGGTGAAGAGATACTTGGAAGCTCAGGAATACCCTGAAGGTGCATCTGTCAATGATAAGAAGTTTTTGAGAAGGTTCGCAGCGAAGTTCTTCCTTAGCAACGACATTCTGTACAAGCGAAACCATGGTTCGACCTTACTGCGTTGTGTGGATAAGACTGAAGCAGAAAGGATTATGGCGGAGTTACATGAAGGGACCTTCGGAACACATTCCAGTGGACACACTATGGCTAAGAAGATCCTTCGGGCAGGGTATTTCTGGTCCACAATGGAAGCTGATTGTTACCAACATTCTCGGACGTGTCACAAGTGCCAGATTTATGCTGATAAGGTGCATGTTCCTCCAGTTCCTCTGAATGTCCTGACTGCACCTTGGCCTTTTGCAATGTGGGGCATTGATATGATCGGTGAGATCAGACCTACGGCATCCAATGGGCATCGCTTCATCCTGGTAGCGATTGATTACTTCACGAAGTGGGTTGAAGCAGCTTCCTACGCTACGGTAACCAAGACTGTTGTGGCATGGTTCATTCGGCATAATCTGATCTGTCGATACGGCATCCCAGAAAGGATCATTACGGACAACGGTACCAATCTCAATAACAAGATGATCACTGAGCTCTGTGAGCAGTTTAAGATACAGCACCACAACTCTTCTCCTTACCGGCCGAAGATGAATGGGGCTGTAGAAGCAGCGAATAAGAATATTAAGAAAATTGTGCAGAAGATGACAGTGACCTATAAAGATTGGCACGAGATGTTACCGTTCGCTCTTCATGGGTATCGTACCTCAACAAGGACGTCAACCGGGGCAACTCCTTTCTCCCTGGTCTATGGTATGGAGGAAGTTTTACCGATCGAAGTGCAAATACCCTATCTTCGGATAATGAAGGATGCAGATCTGAATGAAGATGATTGGATCCAGACACGACTTGATCAGCTAAATCTGATTGACAAAAAGAGACTTGCTGCTATTTGTCATGGTCAAACGTATCAAAAATGGATGATCAGGGCATTTAACAAAAAGGTCAGACCACAAGAATATCAAGTTGGGGATCTGGTAATCAAGCGCATCATTCTCCCTCAGAGTGATCCAAGGGGCAAATGGACCCCTACGTACGAAGGGCCATTTGTGGTTAAACATGTGTTCTCATGAGGAGCCATGATTCTGACCACCATGGATGGTGACGACCTTCCTCACCCCGCCAATGCAGACATAGTAAAAAGATACTACGCATGATAAAAGACCCGCTAGGTTGACATACCTAGGCAAAAATTAGGGCTTCTCGGCGAACCAAAAGGGTTCGGGAAAAATGAAGGGATGAAATGAAAAAAAATCTGTACACCCGGCAAGTCGAAAACCTGAAAAGGCGACTTGGGCAAAAATGGGTATCCCGGTGGACTGAAAACCCGAAAGGGCGGTCCGGGCAAAAGTTAGGGATAAAGCGTAATACTATGTCTCATTGGATCACTTTGTATCCGGAATCCGGTATCAATATCAAGTTCAGACGGCATTGATCAATTAGCTTCATCTTCGGTTAGGTCATCAAGTGATGAGACGCTCAAAGATATAAAGGCGATAGCAGAGTTGGAACCCAGTGGGATTATTCTTTTCACACAGCTGTTTTATTTTCCTTTGTACAAATTTGTATAAACTCTTATTCGGCGGCGTTCTCTTACTAGGACGTCAGCCTCTTATACATAAACGCCTATTTACAGGCAATTCAAAAATCAATACAAAAATCACTTTTCAGTTAAAACTGCCTTTTGTTTTTTCCTTTTTCTGTTTTGTTTTGCGAAGAACGTCCAAGGTTCAATTTGTGATATATGCATTTGACACTAATTGCTAACTCATAAATATTTGCATACGAAACAAAGGATCAATTACAGGTAACATTAGAAACATGTACAATAAAGAGTTGTCTAAGAGATCTAATTGTGCTGTCCACCAAGGTACCAAGGTAAGTTCGGCTGAAGAACATAACCAGTATATCTTAATTCCCCAGAGAGTGAGCCAGCAAGTCAGCGCACTCTCCCCAAGCAAAACTATACAATCAGTCTTAAGGAAGTTGGGTATCCCCAGCAGATCTCAACATTCCCCAACAATATACGAGCATTCCTAACAAGCATCCCCGGCAGTCTTAATCTAAGATTGTTCCCCGGCGGTAGATCAGACATTCAGCGGAATCGCTTCCCCAATATAGTTCAAAATTTCCCCAGGAGAATCCAATCCAGTTTCCCCAGGGAAGTTGGAATCCATCTCCCCAAGCAGTAAGCTTATCCCCAGTAGATTCTGGAAGCTTATCCCCTACAAAGCACGAACGCGTCTCCCGGCTTTATTCAAAGGTTATTTCCCTACCAGGATATAACTGGGTTATCCTCAGCCAAAAGCCACGGAAAGATCGTTCTCGGCGAAGTCTTCTTATCCCCAGCAAAGTCTATTAACACTTCCAACATAAAAACGGTATCCCCAGCGAAGTTACTACCAACATCTCAGTAAAGTACTTCTCTCCCCACAGAGTATTGCTCCCCAGCAAGATCGCTAGAGTAATTTTCTCCCCGCAGAGTAATCCATTCGCCAAGCTTATTCCCCAACGGAGTCATCTTCTCCTACCGGTTTATTCTTGCAACCATCATCCCCAGCGGAAACAAGAAGCTCTTTTCTTCCACATCAGCCCAGAATTCAACTTCCCGGCATCCGTCAAGGATTTATTTTCCTAGATGAAAACATACATTCATAAACAACACATCTTCATACATTATAGCATGCGTGTACGCATCATGAACATACAATCTCATTCATTCTGAGAACATCTCGCATGTCATACATCATGGCATCACATACAACTAACGTTTTGTCTTTTCAGGACAAAAGTTAATACAAAGGTAATTGCTATCAACTGTCGTAATTCCAGATCCGATTCCTGTATCTTGCCAGGGAGTATCTGTTGACGACTACAGCACCAGACTCGATTCCTGTATCTTGACAGGGCACGTTTGAAGAGTTCGAAGATCCGATTCCTGTATCTTGCCAGGGAGTATCTGTTGACGACTACAGTACCAGACTCGATTCCTGTATCTTGACAGGGCACGTCTGAAGAGTTCGAAGATCCGATTCCTGTATCTTGCCAGGGAGTATCTGTTGACGACTACAGTACCAGACTCGATTCCTGTATCTTGACAGGGCACGTCTGAAGAGTTCGAAGATCCGATTCCTGTATCTTGCCATGGAGTATCTGTTGACGACTACAGTACCAGACTCGATTCCTGTATCTTGACAGGGCACGTCTGAAGAGTCCGAAGATCCGGTTCCTGTATCTTGCCAGGGAGTATCTATTGACAACTACAGTACCAGACTCGATTCCTGTATCTTGACAGGGCACGTCTGAAGAGTTCGAAGATCCGATTCCTGTATCTTGCCAGGGAGTATCTGTTGACGACTACATTTCCAGACTCGACTCCTGTATCCTGACAGGGCACGCCTGAAGAGTAAAGATTCGACTCCTGTATCCAGCCAGGGTACGTCTACATAAAGAGTTTGAAAGACAACTCCTGTAACAGACCAGGTAATTTTCTTTCTTTCTCAGGTACACAAGTCCTCGCTAAGGAATATCTTACGTGATCGACACCTCCGGATGGCATCTATAAGCCCATCCTCCTATCCACCACCTCTCCAAATGGCATATGTAAGCCCATTCCCGCTATCACACTGCTGATACTCTACTATGTGAGTGCAAATTTCTGGGCACTCTAGTGTTCAATCATCTTCCACCCTCGGATCACGAAAGGCACACAAGCCAATCTACCTCCTCAGGTCTAAGAAGATTGAACAGGGGCAACTGTTGTACCCCAAAATTTTCCCTCCCATAGTCTTCAAAGTTATGACAAGCAAATGGTTCAAAGTCTACTCAAGGGCTACACAGTCAACCTTCATCCTAAGCCAGTCAAACTAGGGTTTTGGTTCTTGCAAGGAAGTTGAAGTTTTCAAGAGCTCAATCAAGTCTCCTATGCCTATAAACATTGTCAAGAACCTACATGTCAAGTTTCAAGGCTCACAAGGTCAAGTTGCACAGTCAAAAACCCTAATTGCTCAACAGTCAACTGTAGGGGCAAAATGGTCATTTGGCAGTCAAAAGTCAAAATTTTTGGTCAACATCTTATTTTGAGGCCACAAACATCATTTGATCAATGCTTGATCATGATTCTCAAAAGTATGGCTCAAAAAGTCTCAAGATGCAAAAGTTTCTATTTTTGGACAGCTGAAAAGTCAACTGTAACTTGACCAAGGCATAACTTTTTCATGGTTCATCAGAAAAATTCCATCCAATGCTCATCTTGAAGGGGGAGACATTTCCTACAACTCATCTTCACACTCCAAGTCCAAGGAATTCTCTCACAAAAAGTTATCAATTTCAACATTATAGGTCATTTTCAAAAGTCAACAAAAAGGGACTTTAAGTCAAAGACCATAATTTGAGATTGGTAAATCAAAATGACATGGGACCAAAGACATTGGTTATAGGACTTCAAGACCTTTCTAAAATGTCCAAGAACATGATCAAAGCTTAAAAATTGAGCAAGATATGCATTGGAGAAGTTGGGAAATTTTTGTGAAATGGCCAAAATCATTTATCCTTGAAATTTCATTTTTTAACAAAAGGGCCCCACTTTTTCCACTTGAATTAACTTGGCCATGCTTCCCACGTGTCCCACCTTTTATTTCAATTTTTAAAATTAATTTTTTTCATTTTTATTGATTTTATTGGATTTAATTAATTTTAAATCTTTTAAAATCAAAGAAAAATCAAGAAGATTAATAAAGGGAGATATTTGGTCTTAACTAGCTCTGAATCATCATTATGCCACATCCCAATTTTGTTTCAAGGTCAAATGGAGCAAGAATTCAAAATTGGCTCAAAAGAGGAAGGTTTGTTAATGGAGTTATGTCAAAATATTGAACTTGAAAGCCTTGCATTATGAGGCCATAATTCCTATCAAAACATGCTACATAACACCTATGCAAGTGATCACACACATAGACACGACCAGAACTGCACAGAAAACTCAGAGCAACTTTACATTTTCACATAAAAATTTGCAAAACTGAAAACTGCCTTAGAGCATTTGTTGAGTCCCCATTCTGATCCAAACACCTTCCTGAGGTCCCAAGGAAACTCTAGCGATCAAAACCACGCTCAAACGTGCAAGGAACCAGTCCCACAAAGCTACACGGTTTGTATTTTTTTTCAGAAATGCATAACACAATTCATCCATTTTCATTGATTTTTCTTGTCGGATTTGTACTAATGAGGTTTCTCTGAGCTTTTGGTGTCATCCAATTGAGTTATAGGCATCTGAATCCGAATCTGCCATGAACAAAAACTAGGGTTCATGAAATTTCAAATTGGGGCTTTAGGTATACGTTAAAATTGGACTCTAAAACTAGTAGGAACAGGATCGTGGCAACATGAGGATTCCAAATCAATGGTCGCGCCCAATTTATGATTGAGCACGGCGTATTCTCTATTTTTAAAAAGCTTGCGTTTTGGGGGGGTTTAAAACCCCCGCTATTTCATTTTCATTACAGGTACAATTGGGGACGAAGGCTAGCGTGGCACGGCGTGAGTGGCTGGTTTGAAAACCAGCGCCTTTTTTTTATTTTACACCACTAACGTCAATTTTGTTTTATATTATTTGTTTCTTATCTTATATACAAAGCGCGTTGATAGTTCAATTGGTTGAGGCATTGGCCGGTAAACACTGGGACCTGGGTTCGAATCCCAGGTCCCCTCACTTTACTTCTATTATTTTGTTTAACTCATTCCCATGCAGTTTCCATCCTAATGACCACCATACATCCAACGCCTCTGCTTGCCATGTGTCTCTGATGATCCATCCAGTGGCCAAGAACCAAGAGTCCATGGAATACTCCAGTCAACGCGTAGGCATGTGATCCAAAAAGTCAGCAAGGGGCCTCATTCAAATGGGCTTAATTCATCAAATCACCTCCAAAATTGGGGTCTACACCCCCCACAGTTTGCATTTTGTTTCATTTTCTTTTCATTTTTTTATTTTGTTTATTTGTTTTATTTCTAATTAATTCATCTCAATAATATAAAAAACCAAAAAATCAGAAAATCATAAAAAATAAAAATATGTTTTATTTTAATTTAATTCATCAATAACTTTTTTTTTTGTAAATAAATTCAATAATTAATTTAGTTTTAATCTTAGGTTGTTAATTTTAATGTTTTTTTTAATAACTAAAAAATATAAAAAAATAGGTCTTTAGCACTTTTTATCCTTTTTTAAATCCAATATTTTTATTTTCTTATTATAATTATTATTAACCATTAATTAATTTCGTAAATACTTGTAATTAATCAATTAGGTTTAAATTAGATTTAACTTAGATAATTTTTCTTTAATAAATTAAAAAACAATTAGAACTAGAATTATTTGACTTTTAATTAATTTAATTTCCTTTAATTCCATAAATCCAAAACATCAAAAAATAAGTCATTTCCTTTATTTAACTTAATTATTTTAATAATTTCATTTTAATTCCTTTAAAGGGTCCAACGCCCTCGCATTCGATTATATTTTCTTTTCGCGCGTTTTATTTATTTCTTTTTTATGAATGTAATGTATTTGCACCAAAGCCCTGTAATAGTTAATTAGGCATTTACTTTCTGCACTTTGTTTTAAATCGGGTCTTGGTTTTATTTGGCGATGTAGACCCGCGCCTTTGTAATAGCGTAGGACCTTTATCTTTTCCGCACTTTAAATTCCCGCACCTTTTAACTGTTAACAAATCACATGCAAGAATGAATGCCCAAAAATAAAATCAAAATGTAGATCACCAATGCATGACAAGACAAATAATAAACTGAAAATGACACACAATTCACACACCACTCTTAGGGTACGCCTCACTGTTGCCTTGCCCCTCGAAAGGTGGTCATCGAGTATAGGACGTCTTAGTAAGTCCTTATGTCCATGAACATGGCATAAGGGTAGCTTCTAAGGTATCCTACTGTTGCTCTGGTGATCACACTGTTGCCTTGCCCCTCGGAACGTGGTCGTCGAGTATAGGATGTCTTAGTGAGTCCTTATGTTCCATTGATCTGGTTGCCTCGAACAAGTTGCCTCGGAACGGTTGCCTCGGAATAAAAAGATCAATGGAATAAGGGTAGCTTCTAAGGTATCTTACTATTGCCCGGTGACCACACTGTCCCTAACCCTCGAATTGACCCGAACACCTCCAACGGTGGTGCTACTTACCTCTCAATGGTGGGATGGCACTACCTTAAGGACATTTACACAGACTAATTCCTTAGGGTAGGTAGATGACTCGTAGATACTTGCTCTGATTCAAAACAAATCAAAAACTTCTTTTCACACCGACACTTTTCAAAAAGCTTTCAAAAACAACTTTTCAAACACTCTTGAGGACTGATACAAGAGTCGAACTGAAATTTTAAACGAAACTTTTTCAAACCCACTCACACTTGAAAAGCAAACAAACATTTTGAAAACACAAATGAGCAAGTATCTAAGAGCCCATGGATAACCATGGATAGAAAGGGTGCTAACACCTTCCCTTTCTATAAATCTACCTCCCGAACCGAGAACTAATCTCAATAAGGAATTTTTCTGTGCTTTTGTCCTTTCCATATTGGAGAAAATAAAAGACGGTGGCGACTCTTGCTTCCGCGACATTTCGCGAACCAGCGTTAAACAGTCAGTTCCAGATCCACCGATCACAATAACCATCTCCGCCAATCCTTCCAGGGTCCCCAAAAGACCCGTTAGGATTACATCGGTTCCAAAAACTACTCCTCTCATAATCACAATGCCCTGGCCAATCCCGTATGATTCAGACAAAACAGTGCCGTGGAATTACAGTGGAGACATCTACTACCATGGTATCAAACAAGATGGGCTGGTCTCCGAAGAGATGAGCTCCGAAGAAGAAGACTCTGACATTAGCAATATTGCCGGAACTAGTAAGATTACCCATAACGGTAGAATCTTCTCTCCAGAAATTACCCCTCCAAAGGCAGTTTTTGGACCCGTGGCTGCTCCAAAGTTTACCTCCGTACCAATAATCATATCTGCAAGTGCTCCTGTTGATAAAGACTACACAACCCCTGCTGTTATCCCTACCAACATTCCTACTACTGAAATTCGAGGAAAAAATATTCAAGAAGAGCCTGTCCGGACGAAGGCTCAACCACTGACTATCCCCTAAGCCTCCAAGAAGGAAATGGAGGAGATCTTGAGAATAATAAAGAAGAGCGACTATGACGTAGTTGAACAATTGGGGCAAACTCCCTCCAAAATCTCCATGCTGGCATTGTTGCTGTGCTCAGAGGAACATGCGAAAGCTCTAGTGATGTTTCTGAAGACAACTCATGTGCCTCAAGAGACGTCTACTGACCAATTTTAAGATTGTGTGGCCATCTTAACAGCTGATAACGACATGGGCTTCTCTGATGCTGATTTGACACCAAGGGGGAGAAAGCACAACGAGGCATTGCATGTCTCCGTGGAATGTAAAGGAACAACTCTGGCCCATGTCTTGGTGGACACTGGCTCATCTTTGAATGTTTTACCGAAGAAAGCTCTCGATAGATTAGACAGTGAAGGACTGACGTTGAAACCCAGTTGTTGTACCCCAAAATTTGCCCTCCCATATTCATCAAGAATTGTCAAAGTCAAGGTCACAAAATTCCCCCAGGGTTGTGCAGCTCAACTGGCTCCTATACAGTCAAAACTAGGGTTTGAGTTCTGGTCAAGCAAATGAACTTTTCAAAGGCCCAATCAAGTCTCATATGCCTACAAATGTGGTCAAGCATCCTCATGTCAAGTTTCAAGGCATTCAGCTCAAAATTGCACAGTCAAAACCCTAGATTGCACTACAGTCAACTGTAGGGGCAAAATGGTCATTTGACAGTCAAAAGTTCAAATTTTTGGTCAACACATCATTTTGAAGCCACAAACATCATTTGATCAATGCTTGATCATGATTCTCAAAATTTGGCTCAGAAAATCATCAAGATACAAAAGTTGCTATATTTGGACAGTTGAAAAAGTCAACTGAAATTGACCAGGGCATAACTTCCACATGGATTATCAGAAAAATTCCATCCAAAGCTCATTTTGAAGAGAAAGACATTTCCTACAATTCATCTTCATGTTCCAAGTCCAATAAATGCTCTCACAAAAAGTTATCAATTTCAACATTATAGGTCATTTTTAAAAGTCAACAAAAAGGGACTTTAAGTCAAAGGCCATAACTTGAGATTGGTAAATCAAAATGATATGGGACCAAAGGCATTGGTTAAAGGACTCAAAGACCTTTCCAAAATGTCCAAGAACATGTGAAAAGCTCAAATATTGACCAAGTTATGCCTTGTGGAAGTTGGGAAATTTTTAGGAATTTTGAAAAGTCAACATTGATGCAAAAGGCCTAAAAATGCAAATGGGCCCATTTTTCTTCCAAGTTTCTTCATGCCAAGCCTATGCACGACCACTAGGCCCAAAGGGAAGTATTTTCATATTTTTTAATTATTTATTTGAATTAATATTAATTTATATTCATTTAAATCATTTTAATACATGAAAAATATAAACCTAACCTAAAAAAATCTTTTTGTGCACATTCTAATCTCAATATTTCGTGCTTGATTGATTATGGCAAGTTTTGGTGTGATTGGATCATGATTGAATAAAAACAACATGAAAAAAGATTGGAAAAGATATTAAGCAAATCAAATCTTCAAATAATGAATTAATGAGATTTTGTTGGTTTTTGTTGACCTAGAAGCCTCACTATATGATCCAGAACATAACCCTAAGCCAAGGAGACTGCAAGCTGCGCCCAAAACAAGCATTGCATATTGAAAATTTCTCATAAAACTCAAACACTGAAAACTAACTTTAAGGTCGATTCA